>JACYFF010031959.1:73582315-73593165 GCA_017589665.1 Selenicereus undatus | reverse complement strand
ATATATAATATGTATGGTATGCATGCATTGAGGTTTTCGCGGATCTCTATGGTTTATATTTAATTGTTGCTTACTTCTTTTTTCTTCAGGCCAAAACATTAGGTAGGGAACCCACCTGTGAGGAATTGTTTAAGGAGACTCACTGCAAGGTGAAAGACAAAAGTTTTGTGGATAAAAAATCTGCAAAAAAATATGTAAGTTTGGCACGTTCTATTCAGAGATTATATACGTTCATATGTTAGAATTGTAGGTTTAGTACAAATTAAAATACTTTTATTTTTGACAATTTTCAAGAGGATCATCACAACAAATGGGATGAATACTCTCAAGCTGCAACTCAAGGTGGCTCCCAACTATCACCTATGACCCAAGAAGAGTTATGGATTAAAGACAATCTAGATAAGAAAGGCCGTGTATACGGTTTTGGCGCGGAGGGGGTCAAGTTGAAGAAATCAGCTACCATTGCAGCTGCACGCCACTCATCAGCTGAACATTTTGATCCAAGACAGCAAGCGCAACTCCCCAATGAGAGCATAACCAGGCAAGCAGAGACTATAACTCAAATAGCGAAGAAACAGGGCAAGACAGAGTGCATGCTGGAAAAAGTTTTAAGATTTTTCAAAGGTCAAAGTGCAGGTTCTTCCAGCCAAACCAACTTCAACCCTGATGATGAAGAGGACTCCCAAACTGACAATGATGATGATGATCCTACAAATTTGTCTGACTCTGATTAATTTATCCGAACGGTTGCGTGTAGCTTATGTCATCTGCGTGGTAATCTAAAATAACTTCAATGTCGTTTTTAATATTTAATTTAGCACCTTCTGTACTGTACGTTGCCAGATATAAAACTTCATTGTTGGTTCCTATTATGTATTACATTTCACAATTTCTTTTATTTTTTTTTTTGGGCTTTTGCAAACAACTAATTCAGTTTTCAAAATTTGGGGGGGGGGGATTCCGACGGGATTTTCTACGGGAAATCCCCCCCTTCTCTGACCTGGTTCTGGTGCTCTGAAAGCTGTCCGATGGGTATTTTCCGTCGTAAAGGCGTCAGACTCCGTCGGAGCATTTTCTGCGACGAGCTGAATCTCGACGAGCTGCTCCGCGTCGGTATTACCGTCGGAGATTGCTTTTTCCGTCGAAAAATTGACCTTTTTCCGTCGGTATGTCCGTCGAAGATTGGGTGTATTTGTGTAGATATCAAGCCTTAATTAAATCCATGAGATGTGAGCAAGAGTACTTGTCCAAGATGAAGTCCTTGAAGAAAACAATTCATGATTTGTCCTTTGTAAAAGAAGTTTTCAAAAATTAAACAACAAATCTCACTCAAAGATTGAAACTCTCGAAAATGAAAGGAAAGAGCTTGAATCAAATATGAAGGATTGAAAAGGTGGTGTTGAAGTTTTCTAAAGGACAAGATAACTTGGACGAATTATTAGGATATCAAAGGATGCCCTTCAACGAAAAAAGTATTGGATATAATCCTTTAATAAAAAGAAAACATACAAAAATTTCTTTGTTCAAGAGACATCCAAAAACAAACCTCACACCATATGTAATTATTGTCTAAGGAAAGGTCATATCTCTTATTCATGTCCTCTTAGAAAGCCAAATACCAAAATTATCCAAGTTTGGATACCAAAAGGGACAAGATCACAAACCTTGGTCACAACCAACATTGGACTCGAATTGATCAAGGCTAGAAAGGTTTGATCTATTATTTTGAAAGCCGGTGACGAACTCTGGTATCCTAAAGGGGGGAGATTTCTTAATATTGATGCATATATTGAGGGGGAAGATTAAATTATATTGATGCATAAATTGAGGGGGAAACCTCTTTAAGTATTAATTACGTACTTGAAGTCTTGCAGGTTAAAATAATGTGCTATCTATTCACTGTCAAAAATTCAAGGCCTTAAAGCACAGTTCAAGGCCTTGAATTGTAGGCAGAAACTGGAGATTTTTGGTGTGATTGAATCAAGGGCTTGAACATCAAATTACAAGGCCTTAACTATAAGTCATCCATAAAAAATAAATAAAACGATTCACCCCAAATGAAGGTTATTCAAATTTGATTTAATTCCTTCCTCTTCGGGCATGTGGAATTTTTTTCCAAAATCTCTTATATGATTTTTTTTTGTGATAGCGAATTTTTACAAACTTTTGCAATCTTGTAAAAGTGGAAATTATATTTGACCTTCCTTTTCTTCTAATCCCCACTTTATCTAGGCTTTAGCTCTCTTTGATTTCCACTTTGGTTTATAAATGTTCTGCGTTAATCATGTTGATCCCACGTGTATGAACTAACATGTTATTGGTCACCCCCTTATTTTTGATGAAAATAAACGGGGGAGAACAGTGTCATGGCTTTGTAAGTGACGTAAAGCTTGTCCAGATGTGAATGTATGGTAAGCTTGTGGACAAGGTTAGAAGCACTGGTAAGATTGCAAACTCTATAAAGTTAAATTATGATGCACGGTAAGTACCCAAAATCCATTTCTTTGAAAAAAGTGAGCTCATTCCTTCTAGCTCTAATTATTCATGATTCATCAAAGTAAAATGTTACCTTTCATCAAAAAGGGGTGATTGTTGACTCCCTTCAAACACTTATTGAGTTTTGAATGAAAGACAAATTTTAGTTTGATTAAATCATGATTGATTGCCTTGAAATCTTGACCAATTAGTTTGTTATTGCTAATAATATGGGATTGTGATCAAATTTCAAGGTTTGCTTAAAATATGATATTATGTTTTGATATTATATTGTGAAAGAATGTGCTGTAAAATAAATAAGCTTCTAGATGATTTGCTCAACCAGGATCTTCGCCAAAAAAGAAGGAAATTAGCTGTTGGAGATCGAAAGGAAAACGTTAGGAAGAGATGCGAATTTCAAGGGTTTGAAAGACTGGGTTCAAGGCCTTGAAACGATATGAAAGATTGATTTTCCTTGATTGATGCAATGGTCACTTTCCAAGTATTCGTTCAACCTCTCCGACATCTCTTGGCTATAAATTGAGAAGAATTTGCAGCTGAAAGGGACACAAGAATGAGCACAAAGAACAATACTCATTTGCATACATTGAGCCTTGATTTGCTATTCATTCAATTAAGTTGTATTGTTCAAAGTTGTAAATGAGTGGCATTATAGAGTTGAAGGGTCAACTCTATCGAGTATTGTTGAAGGTATCAACTTGTGACTTGGAACTTAGAGTAGGTATATTCTAGAGTTTGGAGTAGGTGTACTCAAGAGTTGTAACTATTCCTCATAATAAAATTGGGTTAATCCTAGAGTTAGGGAACTCTAGGCGGGGATTAATCTTGGTTGAAGCTAAACTCGTTAAAAAATACTCGTATCTTGTCGACATTTACTTTCCGCAATTCCTTTTCGATTAATTTGTGGCTTTGATCATCACCTTATTCCCCCTCTCTAGGGCGATTCGATAGCCTTGTGTTTTCAATTTGTTCAAAATTGTAATTGGATGGGATGATAGAGTTGAAGGGTCAACTCTACCAAGCCTTGTTGAAGGTGTCAACTTGTGACTTGAAACTTAGAGTATGTATAGTCTAGAGTTGTAACGATCCCTCCTAATAAAATTGGGTTAATCCTAGAGTTAGGGAACTCTAGGAGGGGACTAAGCTTAGTTGAGGTTGACCTCGTTAAAAAATACTCATGTGTTGTCCACGTTTACTTTCCGCAATTCTTTTTCAATTAATTCGTGACTTTGATCATCACCCTATTCACCCCCTCTAGGGTGATTGAATAGCCTTTGTGTTTCACATGGTAAGTTCCCAATTTGAATTAATAATCTTTCATCACACAATTGGACAGTATATGATGTATGATAATATATGAAGTACTTTGATAAGAGTAACTTAAAGAACCATTTACCTTAGGGTCATTGCAATGCGTACAAGGAGGAAAAAATGTTCAAGTCTTGGGAAAACAATGAGGCAAAAGGAGCTACCTAAGAGCTTATAACTCAACTGATATCAAGTGTTGTTTTTACATGGAAGGAACACGATTAAATCATTCGCACATCTACATGTTGTGGGGGATTTGTGGGAATGCAACCATACACCTAACCAACAGGTCATTCGGTTCGATTTTGGGTAGGGCTAGCTTCGGGTTGGCTATGCTCTGGTAAACCAAATTCAGTTTGTTCTTGTTTTTGGATCAGGTCATTTTCGGTTTAGGTTGAGTTTGGGTCTCTCGATTTTTGATCAAATAAACTTGTCTTGCTATGATATATAAGTTTGGAGGGTTTAGAAAGATGCATGTATAAGAAATCTTACCATGACGACAATTCTAATGTTAAAAAGATTGGTTACTAGAGAACTAAAATTAAATTTGAACTGCCTTTTTCAAAACAATTTTTTGAGTTGAGAAAATTGTAACCATGCCAAGAAATAAAAGCAACAACAAAGGAATAAATAAATTCATAATTAAATAAAACTATAAAAGGGTAAATTGACTTAAGTAAATATTAAGTTAACGTCGGAAAAGCCACAGATAAGAAAGGTGCAAGGGCGCTAAAGCAATAAAAGATCAAATAGCATAACAATACGCATAAAGAAAGGCAACAAAGAAATAATACGGCATTACTGCCTAGCAACTAACAAAACACTTCTTATATTGTACTAACCGGGCATATGGAATGGTTTGCACGCCCAACATCAGCTTTACAGAATTTATTAGTTTTTGTAGGTAGTGGCATGGAGTTTCATTTATTTTACTCATTCCGTGTAAGTACTGGTTCGATGCTTCTAGCGAGCATGTTTAGCCTATTTTTTTAAAATAATCTTTTTATCCTTCTTAATTATTTATTATTTAGATGGTTTTTATCCTTAAATATTCAATCAAAGTCTTTTTTTCCCCTTTGCTGATAGAACTAAACTCTTTCTTTTTTTAAGAAAATTTTTGGTTTTTGTCCTTTAAGCCTTTTATATTCAAGTAAGCTCTTTTTTTTTTTTTTTGGTTGATAGAGCTAAACTCATTCTTTTTTTAATACAATTTTTTGATCACTCTTTCTATATTTCTTTTTATATTATTAATTTGAATAATTGCTTGCTAAAATGTTGTTTAGCTGACCAATATTTATTCCTATATTCTCTAGTTCCACTCAATAAAACTAATATGTAACTCACTAACATCAGCAACTGTGTAACACCCCAACTTAACGACCCTCTAAATACCTGTTATGATAAGCATTAAAAGCTAGCAGAGTGCGCTATGCAGCTAGGGCAGTACCACTGTCCTCTAGGGATAAAGCTACGTATGAGAACCAGAGTAAGTTGGATGGTAGCAAACACATGAGACATTACACATACTATATAAAGTTCAACTTGTCACTAAATATTACAAGCTAGATATCACATGATATAAAACTCAGTTCAAAGTGGATTTACATTTTGTGCTACATTCACCAACATCCCAAAAAGTAATTCTGCGCCCACAAAATATATGGCTAGATCAAGGATTTAAACACTCGCTGCCTTGGCTCACTTCTTTGGGCCCTTAGCTTTCTTGGGTTCCCGTTTAACTGCCGATTGTTTCTTCTTCCCTAAAATAGTTTGAAAACATACAACAAAATAAAATAAACCAAAGTTCAATACATTACCCTTTTACAATTAAATGAACTTTCTCAAGAGTCAGTGAGTGGGCTTGCAATTTCAAAACAACGCTTATAAATATCTTTCAAGAAGCATTGGTTTAAGTAAACGATTAGTAATTGTTTCATGGTCCTGGACTGGGACCTTAGGTCTATGAATAGCAGCTATGGCAATAACAATGAACTAGAAATTTTCCTTTTAACGGGAAGGGCCCAATGATGAATTCTGCTAGCAGATACTTGTAAACACTGAGCATGGCATATCACAATGAACACTGAAAGGGGTCCAGATGGATCCATAGGCTAAATAAAACTTGCAAACATCATTCAATGTAAATTTAAACGTTTTTGACGGGTATAAGCAGTAACGCACCTGTAAACAGGAATTAATTTTTCCTTTTGTACACCTCAGTTAATGCCAGTGTTCATCGCCAGATCCACTCAAGTTCTATGCTCACGAGCAATCGCTCTAACAAGTTTTTATTGTTTAATACCAAGATATTTTCAATTATCACTACTTACAGCTAATGGCTCACATTACAAGCTCCGTTTAGGCAATGTCTCTTGGATCTATCCTTTCTTGTTGAATTAAGCCAAAACAATAACAATGCCCCCCCCTTTGCTCCTAACATTTACGAAGTTGACCCCTTTATGCATTTTTAGTCTCCTTCATGCCACCTTCAGCCTAGTCAGAGATTGATTAATATTATCAACACTCCTTAGTCACTTGATTTAGCTACTTATGAATTCATGCTTCTCGAGTCGTTTAATTAGCCCCTTTTTGACTAAGGGCCTGTTCTCTTCGCTTTATTTTGATTGAACTTATTTTGAACTTATTTTGAACTTATTTACTGAACTTATTCTGAACTTATTCTGAACTGAACTTATCCGAACTTATTCTGAACTTATTCTGAAGTTATTTACTAAACTTATTATTCTGAACTTTCTGAACTGAACTTATTTTGAACTTTCTGAACTAAACTTATTCTGAACTTATTCTGAACTGAACTTATCTGAACTTATTCTGTTTGAAAATAAGTCGAAAAGAACATGCCCTAATTAACTTGTCTGAACCTCTTATTAACACTTGGCTTGTGTGATTACTAAAAGATAATCTTCCTTAATTCTTACTCATTCATTTAACCAATTCACATAGTTTGTCATGAACTAGATTAAGCCACAATACACAACCTTATTCACCCATTCACATACCTCACCAAATCAAATCCATCAAGAGTCACCCAGTTAACTCAATTTATTTGCACAAATAAATCATTATACTCTAAAATTATGCTAGTAATTAATCTATAAGGTTGAATTAAAAAAAATGGAGGAAGAGTAAATTGGAACTACTTTGCTTGCTATTAAGTGAGGAGGGAGGTGGGTGAAGCTGTAATGGTGAGAGGTGGTGATGGTTCTGATGCCCCTGGTAAGGGTTGGGAAGGGGCCTAAACAAAAGCCAAAAGGAGAAGGATGGAGGTGGCTTGACAGGCTTATGGTGGCAGCAGGGTTCGGCGGCGGCGGCGGCGTGTGACGATGCCGGTGCCGGCATCAGCTGACCAGGGTAGCAATAGAGGAAGACAGCAGAAAGGAGGGGTCACGGGTTCTTGAGTTGTATCTTTTACTTTTCATGCGTTAAAGAACTATTATGTTTGGTGTACTCCGAGCGGGTGGCTCGTTGAGTTATGGACTCCGGCGTGTGGCCGTTGAGCTTATTTTAAATGTTATGCGCTTCCGTTGATTTGCATGGAATTTTTGTAAGGCTTTTAGCCTGGAAATGGTCAGTTTTTAGGGGAAACTCTGTCCGTTTCACCCCAGAAATTAAGTAAGAAATAGGAAAACGTAACGCTCCTGACCCTAGGGGCTAGGGGTGTTACATTGATGGTGTCAAAGCAAAGGTCCTGCGACCATAGACCGTGACCTGAGTCTTGCATTCCATATAGTCGTCTAGGAACACTTTGTGATTATGTGACATATGCCTCCTTTGTATGCAAGTGTGCCTTATGGTATGAACATTTGTGACTTATGTGTGGCTCGAGCAAGTCGATTGACTAAGAAGGGGCAAATTATGCATTAGTATAATGGTGAAGTAGCTTTTTCCCCCACCTTGAAGTGATATTGAGGGTGCACCATTGATGCAAATTATTGTCTGACGGAGATTTTTGTGAGATTCCTGCAGTCACGGTTTGGTTCCATTGCACGAAGATCAACTACAGAAGCGGTGAATCTTATGATATGACTTATGAAATTCTAGAGGAATAGAAGAAAAGGATTTGCATATGGTGTTCATTTATAAGGCTTGTGATAGGGTGCTTTGAGAAGTGCGTTCGAATTGGTGAAGAAAGAATTATTTACCTTTTGTTATGTTTATTGAAGATATGTATGAGAGAGTGGAGACTAAGGATTGGGATACTAGGAAGAGACCTAAAGGACCTCCTTGTTGATATTAGGTCATATTGAGGATTGGCTTTAAGCCCTTTTACAGTCGTCTCAAATGAGTTCACAAGTGACATGTAGGATGAAATATCATGGTGAATGTTGTTTTCCGCCTATATTGTCGTAATAGAGAGGTACTGGAAGGAGCCTAACAATATGTTAGAAAAGTAGAGACGTGTTTTTGGAGTCTAAATGTTTTAGATTGAGCACTTGGAATGTAAGTCAAGTGAAAAGAATAAAAAGGCACGGGAGGAAGTCACCATTGATATGATGATACCGAAGGTTAAGAAGTTTAAATACTTTGATTGATTGACTTTTGGGGGATCCGCTTAAGCCAAAATCAGATAAATGTGAGACGGATGTTACTTGCAGTTTATTCTCCTTAAATCATGAACTATTAGGATGCTAAGATCTTCCGTGACTCCTAAGTCACGCTATCCGTGTTCAATGAAACAAGTGCAGTTGGCACTGACCCAGTGTTGTAGGCTCATTAGTTTGTGTAAGCATGCACGTGTATTTCCTTTGGATAAGATGTGATATGCACGTATGGCTATGAAGGTTGAACTAAACTAGACTTGGGGCTATTCACAACAACTCTCGCCATTTGCGATTCATTTCATTAACCAAGGAAGTTCATCCTTGTTGAAATTAGAACTAAGTGATTCCTTGTGTAATTGTGTGACAGATGCCTCCTCGACGCGAGCTCATACCAGAACCAACTGCCATGGAGATGATATGTCAATTTAATAAGCTTAAGCCTCCCACATTTGAAGGTGGAACTGACCCTATGGCATACGAGGAGTGGCTCAGGAGAATGGAGAACTTATTTGAAATCATGGAGTGTCCTGAGGGATTTAAGGTGCATCTGGCCACCTATCAATTCGAAAAAAAAGCTGAATTTTGGTGGGGAACAGTAAAACCTAGAGCGGGTGAGCCTGCGTTAACCTGGAATCAACTAAAAACCTTGATGGACGCTCAATATTACTCTCATGATGTAAGAAGGACTAAGGAACGAGAGTTCTTATGCCTAAAGCAGGGAGAAATGAGCGTAACAGAGTATGCGGCGAAGTTCAACGAGCTAAGCCGCTTTGCACCTAACCAAGTAGCCACCGAAGAAATGAGGATGGACCACTTCGAACAAGGATTAAGGGGAGAAATAAAGCAGATAATACCGGGATATGCCTATGCCAACTTTCAGGAAATGTACTAGAGGGCTGTGATAGTAGCCCGCATCATAGATGAGACTAAGAATGAAAACAAAGAAAAAGGCCGAGCAAAGAAGGAAATTGGCCCTGGAGAATCCAATTCCCAAGGATGCAAAAACTTCAGAAGGTTTAAATCTGGGATAGAACAGAATAAGGGAAAACAAACCGTCCAATGGAAACCAAGGATAACCTGTGGCCAGTGTGGACGTCAGCACCCTGGACCATGCAGAAGCTTTACAGGCTCATGTTTTGAATGTGGTAATACGGGTCACAAAGCCGCTAATTGCCCAAGGGCCACGTGGAATAATCAGGGTAACATTCAGAGATCTGAAATGATAATCAACCCAACGGCACAACAAGGTCGCTCTTCAATTGGGGCTTCCCCAGAAAACCATAGAAACCGTAAGAAACCTCAAGCGGGAGGTCGAGCATCTTGACTGGAAGGAGAATCCACTAAGGCAGTATCAGGTACTCCTTCTATCAATCCTTATATCGATTTTACCTTTAAGGATTGCATTGTTATGATTCAAGGGAAAAACCCGTTAAGTAGATGAGACTATAAACCCAAGGAGTGAGCTTTTGGAGCAACTTTGGATTGTGAGAGGAGTGTGGCAGACACACGCCCCTGTTATTTCCATCAAATAAGCAATTTCGAGGACGAAATTTCTTTAAGGGGGGGGGGGAGAGTGGAAGGTCCGCGTACCTTATTTTATGTTGAGTTGTTCGTGACGTGTTTTTGCATTATAAAAACCTATTTTATTTAGCGATGCAAGTTAATTTAATTATTGATGTGCCTATGTGATCGATAATTTTATTAAAGTTATTATTTTTGAAAATCCTTTGATGATTTTTAATAAGCGTTATTAACGATTATTGACGAGTACTAAATCGATTAGGAACCTGAATGCGATTAGGTCGTCGACCTTAGAAGTAGTTCGATGATTATGAAATCGAACCTTGTCATATTTGGGAACGAATAGTGATGAAAAATTATATTATCGATTTGGGTTTAGTTCGGGTTATGAAGTAGACTAGCGGTATCGAATATGACTGAACTTGGGACAAAAAGTAAAGTGAGTAAGGGTATTTTGGTAATTAGCGCAACCTCCTTCTTTTTCCTTTGCCTGCTCGCGACCCCCCCATTTTCACGACATCCATCCCCTCTCTCTGGTTCATCTTCCTCCTCTCGCTCTCCACCATACGCGCCCCATAAGAGCTCAAAACTGAGCTGATTTCCGCCCCACAACCTACTAATTCATCCCATTTGACCTCCTCTACAAGCTGGCCGCCCATTTGGTGCGAATTTGGAGCAAAATCCGTACGAATCATCCTCATCCTGGCGTCGAGTTGGAGCTCGAACGTGTGCCCTAGGGTTCGAATTGTTGGAAATTTGGGACGCGAGTTGGTCCTATTCGAGCGTGGGTAAGCAAGAGGGGAAGGAGTGGAGTTATTTGAGCCCCTAAAGTCGAGCCCACAACAGTGAATCGAACCCCTAGCTTGGGTTCAAGGTGAGGGTTCCTTTCCTCCTAAATTATTACTTCTTTCAATGATTTTTAACTAAATTAGTAGTGCATGTTAATTATGAGATTGGAAATCA
>JACYFF010031959.1:73527548-73556899 GCA_017589665.1 Selenicereus undatus | reverse complement strand
ATATATATATATATATATATATATATATATATATATATAGTAACACCTCCAGCCCCTAGGGTCAGAAGCGTTATATTTTCTTACTTCTTTCTTAATTTTTTGGATGAAACGGACGGTGTTTCTTCTAAAAACTGACCGTTTTCAGGTTAAAAGCCTTAGAAAAGTCTCCTGCAAAACAACGGAAGCACATAACATTTAAAAGAAGCTCAATGGCCACGCGCCGGAGTTCATAACTCAATGAGCCACCCGCTCGGAGCACACCAAACAAAATAGTTCTTTAACACTTAAAAAGTAAAAGGTACAACTCAACGGTCTACACCACCGGAGTACTAGGGTTTACGTCCCAAAATACAGCCAACTTTAACCAAGAAGACATCTAACTATTTAGATGGTTGGCTCACACGGCCATACAGAGCGAATCACAAACAATATGAATTATATAAGCTAGAAAACATAGTTTACAGCATTCACAAACTGGGAATACGTTATCCTACATCGTTAAACACATGAATCTACTTCTATATGACACACATAACTCTTTTTCAAGCAGGGGTAAACTCCAGCCCAACGTAAGTAGCTTGACTCCCACCTGTCATAACAAAAGCCTAGGGAAAAAGCGGAAAGAGTAGTGGGATTAGCAACAACACGCTTAATGAGAATTCCCCTACTCCTTAAAACCTAAAAGAGTTGCAGGCAATAATACTAATAATAGCCATGTACCACGCATTCTTACTTTACTATCATATTAGGCAATCATAGATCCCAAGGAAAGATTACCCTTCTTAAACTTCATTCCAACCATTAAACTCAATTCTAGGCCCTTAATGACCAAACTTCCCTACTTGCAAGCATTCAGGCACATAAACAAGTATGCAACAAGGACTGAATACAAAGGCTTTCAAACTCACTTTTGAAAACATAATGACTCTCGATAAATACCAAGAAGGGTTTATAATCCACATCACCTTTTTTAAAGCTTATATTTCTTTCTAAAAGTTCTCAAAACATCTAAACTAGTAAGAAAGACTTGTCAGGAAACATACTTTCATAGAATATGCACATTTAAATGAATAATGTAACTTTTGAAACTTCATTTGACTATACTTGGAAATCCTTTCATAAAAGATGATCAGGAGGTGCACATTTGAAAGCTTTCTTTCTTTTCTCAAAAACACTTTACTCGGCCTCTTGAGGCTCGTGTTACTTTAAAAGAACTTCTTTTCTTTTCTGAACTGCTTAGAATGGCAATTTACAGAATCTCTTATTCATTAGGAACATACTTATAACATAAAAACATCTCATTGTGCTAGCTAGGGGAGGTCAACACCGCCCTTAAGTGAAATCGCCACTCTTATTCTATGTTATCCCTAGGGTATACGTACTTAACTTTTGGCCAAAACGCGTCTTAGTAGAGCAACTCTAATCTCGATACTGTCCTCTATGGGGCAACAGCTCACACCAGGATAATCATATACTGAGTCCAGTCCCCCTCAAGGTTTTCTCACGCGTCACACATCATAACTTATCTGGGGAATAGCTTACACCAAGATAATTCATATCTTGAGTCCAGTTCCCAGGAACAGCTCACACCAAGATAACTCGTATCTTGAGTCCAATTCCTAACTTATCTTAGGGGGAAACAACTCATGCCATCTTTGCGTCCAGTTTCCAAGAACAGCTCACACCAAGTTAACCCGTATCTTGAGTCCAGTTCCTACCCTCTGGCCAATTGCCTAGCACTTTCTTAGCCTTTAAAGATCGTATTTCATATCTCTTTTTCAACCCTTACTTTGCTGAAAACTTACTTTTTAACAAAACAACCATAACCATTCGTTTTTGGCTTAAACACTTCTTATAAACGGAATAAGTTTGCTAACTCGTAAATCGACTTCACAAATAGCTTAAAAGCTTCTTATGAACGTAGTAAGTTTGCTAAGTTGTAAATCGACTTTGTAAATAGCTTAAAAGCTTCTTATAGACGTTATAAGTTTAATAACACATAAATCGACTTCCTTTGAAACTTGAAAGCTTCTTAAAAACGTGATAAGCTTGTTAAGTCGTAAAATGATTTTGTTTCTAACTTAAAAGCTTCATATAAATGAAATGCGGCCACTAACTCGCAAAATGATTTCGTTTTTAACTTAAGAAGCTTCTTATAGACATAAAACGTTTGCTAGTTTGTAAAACGACTGCATTTCTAACTTAAAAGCTTCGTATAAATGTAATACGTTTATTAACTCGTAAAACGACTCCCTTTTAGACTTAAAAGCTTCTTATAAGGGCAGTAAGTTGGTTACTGCTTAAAACGACTTCACTTTAAACTTAAAAGTTTCTTATAAACGTAACACGTTTGCTAAATCGTAAAACAACTTTGTTTCTAACTAAAAGGCTTTTTATAAATGTAAAACGATTGCTAACTCATAAAAACAACACACTCTTTAGCTTAAAAGCTTCTTTTAAACGTAATACGTTTTCCATAAGATGCCCCAATGGCTACAGTGCATAATGGATTTATACATTGTTATAGTCACATTCACATGGCTACAGTAGACTTACTTACTTTACAAACCTGATACTTATCAAAATAATACAATAATGGAGCAAATACTTTTCAGAGCCTTTTAATGTTGGCAAAACTAGTCACCATTATTGAGATTCTGCGTGCCTTCATCTCTAATAATATCTTCTACACAATCATTATCCAAATAATCATCAAAATCTTCATCAAATTGAAGATGCTCTGGATCCCATTTCTCAAATAATTCAAGAAGATATTTCTTTCCTTTTTTGATAAGAAGTTTCCAGCTCCAACATCAAAGAGATAATCAAAGACATATTTTAAAGCTACTCCTTCTACCTTCATGCATTCCTTAAACTCATTGTGATAAGCGAACAAAGTGTTCCCGTAATACATTAGTGCTTTTCCTCGTTCAATTAATCCCCAACTTTGATGATAGATGTTGTAAAAACCTATAGCTCTTGTTCTGGAAACCATTCTTATAGTCGATCATTGGGGTCGTCGAAATCAAGTATTTGGACCAAATAATGGGCTAGTTTACCCTTTCCATTTTCATACTCAATTAAAGCACAATGTACCTCCACATATAGGCATCTGTTATTTGGAATTTTTGTTGGACCATCAGGAGATGTAAGAATCCAATGGATCTTTTTTAAACATGCACTGCTAAAATTTAGCTAGTCTTAACAAAAATGGGAAATTCGGATCTGGGAATTTCATGAAGTAAACTATCATCACGTATTCCTAAACTTTAATGGCGGGGTCATTTAGACGGATTGAATTTGCTGGGAAACTAACACCACCAACTCCAGACTTATCGGGAAACTAGTTTGTAGTATTCTATGATTCCCAAATATCATAGGGTAATTATGATAATAGTTTATACAGGCTATATACCACTCATTAAACCATTTTTCTTGAACATGAGAACTTATTTTTTCTTGGATATCATGAGGACACCTTAGGTAATTAACTTGTAAGTTTAGAAGGGAAATATTTAGGTTATTAGGTAGGCAGAAGATAGTAGACTAAAACGTGATATACTTTTGATATGGAATTCCAAATTATCTATAAGGACTTTACTAGAAGGAGAAACCCATTCTAGTAGTAATGGAATTTCATATTGGATTTTCCCTTTTTCCGACAAGAGTTCTGCTCTGATGATTACTATTGGTGAGTTCTTGAGTCAAACTATTTGTCATAAAGTTCTTTGATCCCTGTATATGTTCAATAGAGAAGGAAAACCGATCAAGCCATAATTGCCCACGCATGAGTCACCCTTGCGCTTCCATATTTGATAAATTCTTTTTCACAAAACCAAGTATTCCTTTGCAATCAGTTCGAATAAGAAAAGGTTTTAGGGCTAAAAAGATTAAGAACTTTTAAATTCCCCTTATAATGGCAAGGATTTCTTTTTCCATCGTGGGATACTTGCATTCTGCCCCATTAAAACTTCCACTATAATATTTGCAGAGTTTTTCACCTTCTTTGATTTTAAGTACCGCACTCCAATGCACATGGCTGGTATCTATATCAAGAATTAAATCATCTCCATCATTAGGCAAATTAAGAATAGAAAGATTTTTGCACATCTTTTTGAAGTTCTGAACAATATTTAAATCACTAATGGCCCATGTCCATTTACTTCTTTGTTGATTTTCTACTATAATTGCTTTCTTAATTTAGCTAGATCTTTAATAAAATACGAAGTATAGGTAAGGCATCCAGGAAACCTTTCTAACTGCTTCCTATCTTCAATCTTTTTAGGAAAAATTTCTATTTTTTTCAGAGTGTAGGATGGTTTGTCCAGCTTTTATCTCTAGACCAAAAAACTCAATCTCTTGTTCAACATAAATGCATTTTTTCTTACCAAATATAATACCATGATCAATGCATCTTCGGTGACAGCTACGACATCATATTTGTGCAGTTCTATGGTTTTGAAAAAGACAAAGATATTATTGATGTAAACTAAAAAATAATGATTAAGATCTTTGGTGATATTATCCATTCTTCTTTGGAATATTTGAAGTGTATTCTTTAGACTGAATGACATTACTATCCACTTATAATGTCCTTGTGGGGCACTAATGGCTGTTAAAGGAATACTTTCTTCATTCATTTTAATTTGCCAGCATCCACTTTTGTAATCCATTTTCGAGAACCAACAGGCCCCTTGAATTCTGTTGAAGAACTATTTTATTAGGAATGTAATAACTATCAAAGACGGTATTATCATTAAGTTTTTTGCAATTGATTGCCATTCTTGTTTTTCCTCTTTTTTCTTCAGCATGATTTCTTACCATGAAAGCGGGACTGGTGTGAGGACTCTTGCTATTCCTGATTAATCCTTTATCCAAAAATTCTTTAATTTTTTTTTATCAAATTCTTGAATGACTTGGTATGTTTGCACCATTTGTTTAACTCGGATAATAGTATTGAGATTTAACAAAGTAATCTTGGCAAATATCTTATCTTTATCCTAAAATTTTAGAAGATTATTATAGTAGAGTTCTTTGCATAATTTCTCTTGTTCTTTAATAATCTGCTCTTTAATAGATAACTTAGGCAATGAGATTGTTAGTGCTACTGCACGTTGTGCAGACATTATCTTGTCACCACGCTGGCTACATGATAACTCAATCTTCTGATTAGTGTAAGCCTTAATTTTTCAATAGGAACTGAGTGACCATTTATTGTAAATATTATTTGATTTATGGTTTGTGTGCATGGAGAATATAGTCTTTGAAAAGTATTTCCAGTAATCATATCATGAGACGATTGACTAATAGCCCATAAAACATGGTATAATGCATTATACTTCTGCTAATTTTATGGATAACCATTCTATGGCTTCGTTGTGGCTCATAATGCTATTATCACCTATCCTTGTAAAAGATTCTTGGCTTTTTTCACATAAATTCTAGAAATAACGATCTTTTTCCAAAGCATACCAGACAACCACTATCTATGTAGACACACAACTCATATTTATTACATTCTTCTACGCATACCTTTATTGAGATATAGATGCTGTTAGGATTTGTATTTGTAGCTTAATAGCATATCTCCATAGTTATACTTTTTACTAATTCATCTTTGTAGATCAGCTCACTAAAAGCTCTTGTTTTGTACCCAATGACTTTTCTATCTAGACTCATACTTTGATCTACACTATGTCTTGCGGGTTCAAAACTTATTCTACTTATTTCACTGGTCATGCTAATTGCATCATCTTCTTTAAGCTCTTTTTTAGCTAATGAAGACCCTTTGCCTCATTCTAATCTTGCACTCATGCTTGTTAATAATTGGGGTTTAATGGTAATCTTACCATTGTCATCAATTTTTATCACATTTTTCTTATTTATTTTTCTAGGGTTGACAAAACTAGATATCCATGAACGATAAATTTTTATCATATTTTTTTTTGCATGGGGGTAGGACTTTCAAATTTTTTTCGTTTTTATCATTGTTACTTTAGTCTTTGGATCTCTAGTGTTATCTAATTTGTAGATAATTTTTCAGAATATCCTCAATGGATATCCTCCTTTTTTCATATCCATCCCAACTAGTTTTATCTTAAGAGATAAGAAGTTTTTAGCAAATTCATCTTTTAGGCTTCCATAATATCTAGGTCGACAATTGAATCATACTGATCCATTGCATAAATCGGTCTTAATTCCTATGATAATTTGATTATTAAATTTGGGATGCCTAATATCACAAAGTAAAGCATAAAGATCAATATCTTTGCCATAATATTGTAGTGGGTGACTTGAACTTAACACTTCCAACATGGCTATAGCTGTACTTTTATCTTTGTTATGCTTATGAATATTTTCCCAATTGATGAGATAAACTTTGCCCACATCATACTCACAATCTTTTATTTCTAAATCCCCTTCTATCATCTCATATAAATACTTACTTTCCAATTGAAAGATGGATTTTTTATAAATCATGTATTTCTAAATTATGCGAAGGACCCAGTCTCCTTTGACTTCTTCGTTCTCATTGTCTATAACAAACTCTTCTCCATGAAGATCACCAAGACTAATTGAGCTACTTTCCATCATATGACTTGCTTCTTCGTAATCACTTTCTTCATATTGTTTGTCCAATATAATTTTAACAATTCCCTTTTTGTTATTTAGGGCTAACTCTAGTGCCTCTTCCTCGCTAAGCTCAACATAATCTAGGCTACCTAGGATTTCAATAAACTTGTTGTTCTTCCTATTTTTGCATTCATCAGCATAGCGTCCTACTTCTCCGCATGCCTAGCATTTGCAGTTATTTTTTCATGCAGGACAGTAAGAGATTTTCCTAAAAAATCTTTAGTTTTTAGGACTTAGTTTGTTATAATATTTTCTTTTATATTTCTCCCCCATTTGCTTATTAATACTCTTTTTCTCAAAAAATCTTCTTTTCCTTCTTCCATTATATTCTTTTTCCCATTGGTGAGTGTTCGAACCAAAAATGTGCTATTTTTAAGGTACTTTTACACATATTTTATGCTCATTTTAATCGTGTTTTTAAGGTTTTTAACTGATTTTATTTTATTTTGCAGATTTTTAATAAATGTGAAAAAAGGGTCCAAAAATGGTAGAAAATGGTGCGAATTATCGAGAATTGAAGAACCGGGCAAAATTGTCAAAAATCGGTTCGAAATTCAGCTAAACCGACCCAAAAATTGTGATGATCCGCCCAGTTAAAAACTAGACTGTTCCACCTGGAACCGGTTCACTTATAGCCCCCCTCCCCTTCTTCTTCTCTCTCCTCGCGTCGTCTTCATTCCCCAAAGCCCTGAAACCCGAAACCCACACTTTCGTCCTCACCATACCCATCCCGAGCTTCAGCTCTCTCAACCTTCCTCAGCTCTCTCTTCCTTATCTCTTCTCTCTCTTCCAAAACCAGCCCACCAAAACCCAGAACCCAGAACCCAGAAACCCCAACCCACAGAAATCCCCAAACCAGAAACCGACTTCATCCTTTGCTTGTCCTCATTCGAGAATCACGTTGCCACCATCCACGTACCCACCTTCGCTGCCCCCATCTCTACCATCCACGACACCACCTAATCGAAGGGCTGAAGATCGCTTGGGCTCAGTATAAAGAGGAGGACGACGCCATTAAAGAAGGAGGTTAGGTAATTTCTAGGTAATTAGGAAGTAGGTAATTTTAGGCTAGGTAATTTTAGGGTTAGTTTAGTTTTAATTCCAGTTTTAGGGTTAGGGTTAGGTTTAGGTTAGTTTTGTTTTCGTTTTCGTTTTCGTTTTTGAATTTTAGAAATTTGGTTAGGGTTTCGAATTTTCAATTGTTTTCAGCGTTTAATTCCAAGTAATTTAGCTTGATTTCGAAGTCCTTGGTTGTAATTCAAACTTTGGGTTAATTTCATTCAATTTCAAATTTCCTCTGCCCCTGTTTTATTTTTGCTTTGTTGACAATGGTGGTACCAGCATTGATGTCGAGGACTGAGCTGCAAAGCGAGGAGGCCTGAGGCTAAGTAGGTTAGTTGATTCCCCTTTCCCCTGGTTCGAGCTTGGCAAGAGGCATCCCTTGTGCTGGTTTGTTTTGGCAGAAATGGACCTTCGAGCCTTCATACTTTCTGTTCTGGTATTGCATCATTGTTCGACTTCTCTGGTTGTTCCTGCTCTTGATTCCCCTTCCCCTCATGATTGCTTTTAATAGAATAGCTCTGTTGCTACTATTATTAGTAGATGTTGATGATTGCATTTGATAGTTTTATGATGATGGTTGATATGTTTCGGTTAAATTGGTCCTAAAAATTGGTGGTTGATTTCAGCTGATTAGTTATTTGGTCTCAGTGCTTTGATTTTGCCCTGTTCTAGGAATTAGATTGTTCTGGTTTATGATTTTAGGGGTTTCAAATAATTGTTTCAGATTTGGTAGTTTGATATTAATAGGGTCTATTGCTTTGAATTTTAGTTGTTGTTTATGTCTAGTTGATAATGTTTAAACCTATGATTTTGATATCAATGAATGGCGAATGGTGTTGTTTAATTTATTATAATTAATTAGTTTAATCGTTTTGTTTTAAATGACCATAATTTCAACGTCGTCCCTGTGGATCGACCCTCAAAGTACTACGATGATATCGTGTGCTTGAGGTTTCTCTTTTTCTTTAGTTTGTTTTTCACCCCCTCAAAAACCTACCCACATTTTTGGGGTTACAGGGAATGACGGTGAGATTTGGTCATTGTTTTTGTTTTCGTAGTTACTCTCTTTCATATTTTGTTTTGTTTACTTCTTAGTAGTTATGAGTTGCTTAATTAGTTTTTGTGAATTGTTTGGTTGATTTCTTTATTTTTGTATTAACCATTACTTAGTTTATTTGTTTCTTCAAAAAAACCCAAAAATTCAAAAACATTTGAAAAAAGTCAAAAATAAAAAAAAATGACAAATCTTAAAACCCCAAAAACATTTGAAAAATTTGAAAACCACCAAAAAATTGAAAAATTCTAAAAACCCAAAAAAAAAATGAAAAATTTGAAAATCCCTAAAAATTGAAAAATTTGAAAAACTTTAAAAATTTTAAAATGCTAGTTTTCAATTTCTCGCAATTTGAGCGCGAATCTTTTTGGAATTATTTTTCAAGGCTTGATGATTATCGTGTTCAACTGAATTGTCACTTTCAAAAATGAAAAATTTGTTATTTTATGCTTTAATGGGTTTTGATTTGAATAACAGTTTGTGATTTGTAATGGAGTGGCTGATGCTCCATAAGCTTCATGTTGCATCATCTTCGTGAGGCATAACTTAGGTGTACTTCAACACCTGAACTGGTATGATCATCCCACCCTTCTTTTCCTTTCCATTTCTCTTTTGTACTTAGTTGTAAATATTTAGGATTGTGAATATATGGGTGTTTTAGTTTTTGTGTTTCCTTAGTGTTGTGTTTTGTTTCTTTAGTTTAGCAAGTTTTGCTTTTTCTTCAGTTTAATTATTGTTTAATAGTTTCTTTGAGTTCCCTTTTTTTTATGTTTTAGTGACTTTGTTTTCGTCTTTCCTTTTGTTTTTCTTTTCTTTTGTCTTTTGTCCCGTTTTAGGTTTCTTTTGGTTTAGTTTGGGGTTTAGTAGGTCCTTGCTTTTTGGTTTTGTGTTTGTTTTTGTAAATATGCGTATTTCCTTTGATTTTAGTTTTGATTTTCATTTTTATTTTGGTTTTATTTGGTTTTTGGTTTTGTTTTTTATTTTCCTCGTGTCTTAGTTGTATATATATATATATATGGTTTTACAGTTGTATAGCTTATGTGCTTGCTTTTTAGCGCCTTAATTCCCACAATGAGGACATTGTGAAGTTTTGGTGTGAGGGTGAGGTGCCCATTTTTTTGAAAATTTTTGACCATTTTTGTTATTTTTTGGGACGTGTGTACTCTTTTCTGATTATCTTGAATCCCCTATGCTTTCTTTATTAGCTTGTATATAAATGGGATGTGCATGATAAGTTTCCGACCTCAAATTTGATATTTTAAGTCCTAATTCTAACTCCAGTTGTTCATTATGGGTTGTGTAATTCAGTCCTTATTTATTCATTCATCATTATCTTTAGGTATTAGGTTTCCATGAATGATTCTCCCACTAGCTTGTGACATGATTACTTTGAAAAAAAAATTGAAAAAAAATTGTATTATAAATAAAGAAAGAATAAATTTGGAATGACAAGTATCCCTTTGAGGCATGCGCTACTAGGCATTACCCTTTGAGGTACGTGCTACTGGGTGTTACCCTTTGAGGCAATATTGCTATTGGGAAAGCTTGCTTCCAAAATTAGCACGAGAATAATGTAGTTGTGTTAGCTAAGTGGGATTGAGTCTAATTCTGGTAAACCTAAGCCCTGGGATAATGATACACTTGCACACAAGCATCGGGATAGATTCAAAATCTTGATGTTCAATGGGGTGAAAAATTAGTAACTTGATGTCATTTAGGAGGTAGAAGGCTTTGAAGTACATGTTATGTATATACAGGTTAATAATTGAGTACATGAGTGATTTAGCTGATTAGGAGTTGTGCATATGTTTTCCAAATTTTATACATATCAGTTTTGAGAAAACCCAAAAAAATATTTTTCTTTCTCTTTGAATAATTTTGAGGGTATTTCCTCTTAGAAACCCTCACGAGACCTCACTCGTCCACTTGGGAGTCCAAGGGGTTTAAAGGGCTTGTTGCATACGCTAAATGCAATCGTGACTCCTATGACAGTGAGTTAGGATTTTCTTTTTTTTATTTTTCAGTTTCTTTTAGTTTGTTTAGTTTGTTTTACTCAAGGACGAGCAAAATCTTGGTGTGGGAGTATTTGTTTGAACCAAAAATGTGCTATTTTTAAGGTACTTTTACACCTATTTTATGCTCGTTTTAATCGTGTTTTTAAGGTTTTTAACTGATTTTATTTTATTTTGGAGATTTTTAATAAATGTGAAAAAAGGGGCCAAACATGGTAGAAAATGGTGCAAATTATCGAGAATTGAAGAACCGGGCAAAATTGTCAAAAACTGGTCCAAATTTTAGTTGAACCAGCCCAAACATTGCGATGAACCGGCCCAGTTAAAAACCAGACCGGTCCACCTTGAACCGGTTCACATAAAGCCCCCCTCCCTGTCTTCTTCTTTCTCCTCGCGTCCTCTTCGTTCCCCATAGCCCTGAAACCCAAAACCCACACTTTCGTCCTCACCATACCCATCCCGAGCTCCCGCTCTCTCTACCTTCCTCATCTCTTTCTTCCATATCTCTTCTCTCTCCTCCAAAACCAGTCCACTGAAACCCAGAACCCAGAAACCCCAACCCATAGAAATCCCCAAACTAGAAATCGACTTCATCCTTTGCTTATCCTCATCCGAGAATCACGCTGCCACCATCCATGTATCCACCTTCACTGCCCCCATCTCTATCGTCCACGACACCACCTAATCAAAGGGCTGAAGATCGCTTGGGCTCGGTATAAAGAGGAAGACGACGCCATTGAAGAAGGAGGTTAGGTAATTTCTATGTAATTAGGAAGTAGGTAATTTTAGGCTAGGTAATTTTAGGGTTAGTTTAGTTTTAATTCCAGTTTTAGGGTTAGGTTTAGGTTTGTTTTGTTTTTGTTTTCGTTTTCGTTTTTGAATTTTAGAAATTTGGTTAGGGTTTCGAATTTTCAATTGTTTTCAGCGTTTAATTCCAAGTAATTTAGCTTGATTTCGAAGTCCTTGGTTGTAATTCAAACTTTGGGTTAATTTCATTCAATTTCAAATTTCCTCTGCCCCTGTTTCATTTTTGCTTTGTTGACAATGGTGGTACCACCATTGATGTCGAGGACTGAGCTGCAAAGCGAGGAGGCCTAAGGCTGAGTAGGTTAGTTGATTCCCCTTTCCCCTGGTTCGAGCTTGGCAAGAGGCATCCCTTGTGCTGGTTTGTTTTGGCAGAAATGGACCTTCGAGCCTTCATACTTTCTGTTCTGGTATTGCATCGTTGTTCGACTTCTCTAGTTGTTCCTGCTCTTGATTCCCCTTCCCCTCATGATTGCTTTTAATAGAATAGCTCTATTGCTACTATTATTAGTAGATGTTGATGATTGCATTTGATAGTTTTATGATGATGGCTGAATAGTTTCGGTTAAATTGGTCCTGAAAATTGGTGGTTGATTTCAGCTGATTAGTTATTTGGTCTCAGTGCTTTGATTTTGCCCTATTCTAGTAATTAGATTGTTCTAGTTTCTGATTTTAGGGGTTTCAAATAATTGTTTCAGATTTGGTAGTTTGATATTAATAGGGTCTATTGCTCTGAATTTTAGTTGTTGTTTATGTCTAGTTGATAATGTTTAAACCTATGATTTTGATAGCAATGAATGGCGAATGGTGTTGTTTAATTTATTATAATTAATTAATTTAATCGTTTTGTTTTAAATGACCATAATTTCAACATCGTCCCTGTGGGTCGACCCTCAAAGTACTACGATGATATCGTGTGCTTGAGGTTTCTCTTTTTCTTTAGTTTATTTTTCACCCTCTCAAAAAACCACCAACAGTGAGGAGAATCCCAGCAAGTCAAAAACTGCTTCTTAATCTTATTTTGCTTTTGGAGATCAAGACATTGATCATCAACCCATTTTCTTAAATAAGAGATTTTTGAACCAATGGTATAAATGACATTTGCTCTTTCAAGCCATGCAATGTATTTTTCGTTAATTATGGAATTCACAAGATATGACAATTTGTCATAAAACATACCAAGATTAGTTCCATTGTGTCCAATTTTGTAATACTATCGACTAAATTCAGCAATATAAATTTTTCAATATCTCATATCCCATAATTCTATATTATTAATCTTTCTTTGTCATTCTCTTGCTTTTTCTTCAGAATCAAGTTGAGCTTCGATAAACTCAGTTTCAATTTCGCTGCATAAATTTTTGAACATTGCATCTGGTGTTTCCATCATTCTTAATGTATTTTCAGCGTCTTTATTTAATAAATTATACCAGTCAGCTATAGTGCCGGAAAGACTATGTTCAATGTAGTTTATGAAATTGACAGTAGTCTATATAGTTTTTAGGTTTAAGACACTATTTATGCCTCTTTTCCAGTGCTCAAGTATTTCTTCTCTACTACGAGCTCCATTTATGTTTAAGATGTATCACGTTTGGTTAATTGGAGTAAGACCAATTTCTTCAAAGGTTGCAATTTTAGTTGGGATAAACCCAAAGGAAAAATTGGTTGTACATCCTGCTGGAACATACCTAGGTCTTATAAAATGAGTATTTCTTCTAGAAGGTTCACCAAACTCTTCAGGTTGAGAAAGAACATTGTTAACTAAAATGATCTCTGTTTCACCTAAGTCAAGTTCTTCTCCAATCTCATTGATCTCATCTTCAATAGGCATTTTACCCTATTTTTTTTATCAAGTTTTCTTCTAACTTCTTCTAATGGTAACAAACTAAGATCTTTTAATTTAATCAAATTCATTTGTTGATATATTTCTTCTTCTAATTGGACATTATTTATGTCTTCATTATCATCAGACAACATGTCATGTTTATAAATAATTGCGCCCAAGATCTTATTTAATTCTTTTGGATTTTGTTCTTTCTCGAATATATTCTGTAGCTCTTCAAGAGTATACTGCTTATACTCCGTCCTCTTCTTCCTTTTCTACCTTTTCAGTCGATTTTTCACCTAATTTTTCTCCTACTTCTTTTTAGATTTTTACATCATACAAAGGAAATAGATTTTTGTTTTTTGGATTTTGGAAATGATATTTATGCCGAAATGGAGTACTAATACTTGAAGTAGATTTTTCACTATGCCTAGCTTCATTAATTAGAGAAAGATGGATCACAGTTAATTGTTTCTTATGTTCTTTGACTTCAGTCATAATTTTAGCTAATTTTACTTTTAATTCTAAACCCATATCAGTAATATAATTCAATTGGGGTGCTACTAAAGTAATTCTTTCTGGTGAGTGAACAACATGTGAATAATTAAGACTAGAGCAAGCAGATGATGATTTAAGCATTAATCATAGTTAATTAGCCTAACTAGTTATTAATTAGCTTAATTATCTTAATTATTTTTGATCACATTGCTCTGATACCAGATCAAAGAGGACTTCAAGTAATACTAATGAGCAAAATATCGCATGCACAAATTTAGATTTTCCGAAAGTAAGTTTTTCAGGATTGGGGTTATATTTGCAAATATGAAAAGTTTTGGGAGTTATATAAAAATTTCAAAAGTGATATATCCCCCAAAAGTTAATAGCACAATAACTCAATTGTCCTGGCAGTGAACTTTTCAAAAAGTTGGTCCTGCAAATGAATACACAAAAGTTCGATGGTCCTAAATGTAAATTACCCATTTCTTGTTATAAATAGTGAGCTTTTGGGGGGAAATGTACACTTTAGATCAATGATGTTCCCGTGTGACTTAAGTAGGCATATATCATAGGAATTAGGTATAAAATGGAGTGGATTCATGCATTGTGTTGATCTAATACATGAGAGTAAGCATGATAAATGAACATGTGACGTTTTGAGCATAATTGGACTACTTTATCACTTGTGGTCATATGCTTCCTTTCATGAAAGGTTCAGTCAAAGTTATCACTCTCTAGAATTTTCCCTAGCTCTCTTTAAAACCACGTGTTACATTTACATGAATGATGAGAAGAAATAGGCAATCTTTGTGTAATTATGGAGCTACATTAGCCAAAAAGCTTTCCCATGTGCATAATTGCATCCCTTGCTAACTTTTTGAGTCTTAATTGCCACCATTCCTTTTTGTGAACCACTCTTTTGACCCTTAGCCAAAAATAGTGCCTTACATAAGCCAAGACTATGGACTATCATTGAAAAAAAGGGGGGTTTAGGGATGATGCAAGGGATAGCATTTTGTGGCATGAGGACATGAGGAAATGAATTGAAAAGTCAATTGAGTGCAAAAATTTCCATGCCAAGTGTTGATGTTTCAAAAAATAAAAAGAAATAGAGTAAAAGTCTTGGCATGGGAGTCTCTTCTTGTGTTTGGCTCACTCAAGTCACCACTTCATACTTTGGGGGGCGGGGGGTTATACGCTTTGTATAGTTAAATGAGGGATGATAATTGATGGAGGAAGGTGTAATAGCTTCTTAGCGTTGGCTTATCCTTATCAAGTCCTCATTCCCCAAAGTATTAATCCCTTTCCAAACCCTTAACCTGAGCCTCATTACACCCCATGGAAGTTCTTTCGATCATCTCTATTGGTAGAGAATGAGAACTACGTCAATCTCATGATAGAGTGCATCTCTTGGATTAAGCATGAGTGAAATCTGTACCATCTTTCAAACACATGAGAGAAGAGCTTCACATAACCTAAAGTAAGCTAACCATCGCTTGCTCATCATTAAAAAGAGTGGATTTACTTGCATGATTATTATTTTGGAGGACTTAGGTTCATGATTATTTGCCCTGTGCATGTGCTAGGCATATCTTTGTCATTAAAGTGAGCTTGTTGACTTGAGGAGTGCATTGGTACCCCATGGATGTTGCTTTGTGAAAATTTCTGAAAAACCAAAAATTTCTTTCTCTTTTTCTTTTTCTTCTTCAAGGACTTTGTAGGTATGTCTTCTATAAACCCTCACTAGACTGCAATCCTTAACTTGGGGGACCAACGGGTTTAAAGGGTTTGTTGCATGTGCTAAATGCAACCGTTGCACCTATAAAAAGGTATTTTCCTCATGTTTTACTCAATGAATATCAAAATTTAAGTGTGGCGGTGATTGTTTGGTCTCTAACTAACACATTTTTTCCTACCATTAACAATTGATTTAGCCTATAAATAACTCTTAGATTAGTAATTTATTAATTTTTGGTGTTTTGTAGACTTAGAATTAAAGAAGCTCCAAAATTGGACAAAAAAGAAGAAAAACAACCCACAACCATTACAAAAAGGAAGACAAACTGTGCCAAGCAGTCAAACGGTGTGCGATCACTAGAAATCAGCTAGAAACAAAGAGTTTTGGCATGGGTTGCCCATGCTAAGTGGCACGTCCATGCCTCCTCGTCTCCTCCAATTTTAAAGAATGCAGAAAGTGTGACAATTTGAGCAGTGATTCGGCACAATAGCATCATACTCTCAAATTATACTAACTCTTATTACTTTTAAACTATACTATATAACAATCATGAACCCGTCTAGCTTGTGGAAGACTATGCCACCAACCCATATGGCCATAACCAAAAGAAGTATTTTGTTGAAAAGGATCTATATCAGTATTAAAAGTGCTAGTAAAAGCCTTTTTAAAAGACATATAAAATTAGAGGAGCATTTGTTATATGAAACTAGCCTTCCATAGTAGCTTTAGAGTGTGAAGAAAGTAGGTTCATAATGAGATAGGGATTTGTTAAGTTTCCATAGCAGGTGGGTCCACTGCTCTTACCATCGACGTTGCACCCTTAGCTCTATACGATAGATGGTAATAATCCCAGAGCTCAATAGCTATTTTGATTTCTATAAAGACTTTCCTATTAAATAAAAAACTTTGAAATGATCATGCCAAAGGGAGCAAAGAAAGGCATCACATAAGGATTCAATCAACCTCCCTCTCAAAGTAGGATGCGTTATGTTAACTAAACATTTTATTGTTTTTTTCAAAACAATACCTAATCCTTGAATACTATAGAGTACCATACAAGGATCCAGCCGACTTCTTGGACTTGACAAAACCAAGAATTGACCTCGAAAAGGAATGCCCAAAAGAAAGATTTATATCGTTCCTCGAGTTATATAGGTCTCATATTGGGAACTTTGGGCTTCTAGGTACATCAGCTAATCCCTAATTGAGAAGGAGCAATAGAGATATGAGGGACTTACTAAACAATAGAGGCACTTTATCAAGTATCTCTATTGAGGCCATGACAATTGTTTGTTGGTCTGGTGACGGGGACAATATAGATTAGAAGGTCTCTTTTGGCACTAGCTTGGCTAGCTTTATAAGCTTGGCCATAGTAAATACCTTTTAGCAAATCTAGCAACTACATCTACCCTATCATCCTACCTTCAACTAAGTTTTCGATAGAATGGCACAAAATCCATCACTGGAAAAACAATTGTAAGAAGGCATGGACTTTCTTATTAAGGATGTTTTCGTTGTTTTTATTCTTTATATCGCCACCATAGGCTAGAAAAAAGTTGTGGATGGATTGAGGAATTCCATACAAACTAATCAAAGGTTGGAAAGGAATTAGGGTAACTCCCATTTTGGGAGTCAGCCTTGCACCTCGATTGAGTAATACATGAGTAGACCCCTTCTCCAGAATGTCCTATAGGTTGGCTTTTCTGAAAAAAGGTCATTCAAGATTGGAATAAGTAATCCTTGAGAGATTCACTTATTAGAGGTTAAGATTCTTACCATTGACCTCCCTGCGTTTGTAGACGGCTGCTCGTGACATAACATCTCCTCGCTTGGACATCTTTATATGAAAATTATTCTGTTATAACAACGAAAGAATTAGGATCATGCCTTGACTTATTGTAACCAAATCCTTTCTCCAGTCCATGTGAAAGGCACTTAAAAAGTTGTTAGGGCATTCACTCAGAGGTGAACCCGTGTGGAAGGGAGAGGTTGCTTCCTAAAAACAACTAGATTTTGCTCGCTACCTATGATTCCTTACCTATGGCATAAGATGAAGGGTGCATGATTCAACGTCAAAGTTTCACACAACAAATCATGAGCTTCATCACTTTTCTTTAAACGAAATTGAAATGCTTGACTATAGGATGAAAATCCTTCACTCTGAAAGGATAGGTTCCATACCAACAAGACCTCCTATTCCACAACATCAACTAAAGTAAAACTTAATCACCAAGGTAGAGTTGTCTAAAGGCCTAATGTAACTAAACAAAGTGGAAAATCCATAATATGATAGCAAAACCTTCCATTTGTAAGAAGAAAAGTTTAATCAAGTTAGGTAAGATGTAGATCGAGCAAAATAAGCTACATGGCTGATCATTTCACTTCGAAAGCTAAAAATCATCTCAAACAAGGTCCTCACTTAGCTCTTAGGTTGTCTGGAATAGCTCTATCAAACAAAGAAGAAAGGAGTGTAGCATTGGTAAGCTTTGTTGGAAAGAAGATGCTACTTGACTAATTCAGGAGGCTACCATTGACGAAGCTCACTTGCTTTAGACCGTGCTATTATGTGAAGCGAAAAGGGACATCGCAATCTAACACTACCCCAGACAGGGAAAACAAGGATTAGATATTTTGTCAACTACCACTTGAACGTGATTTGCTTATGTGTTGGGAAGTACCATCCAGGCAGGAAACCTTTATGGCATAAGACATCTATCGTATTGACAAGATGCAACAATAGGAAAATTATCAAACCATGAAAAAAATTTGTTCCCATCTATATTTGTCTGCATCATGGGCAGTTAAAGAGCATTCCTTCGATTCGATTATTGCATAAGCCCATAGTAAAAGAGATGAGGAGGGGACTGTGTTATTGGTGTGATGAGAAGTATACCTTTGCTCATAAGAGCAAGAGTTCTCAATTATATATGTTAACGATTCAAAATGATGTAGAGACAAGGAAGAGGGTTAAGTGAAGATTTGATTGATTGTAGTGTTGCAAAAAGAATATAGGAGGGTGTAGACTTCGTCAAACAAAGGCTCCTAAGGTGAATGTGGCTAATGGAGACTTTCTAAAGCTTGGTGTAAAGGGTTGTATTGGACAACAAAGAGTTTAGAATTGACCACTAATTTGATGGTAATGCCTTTAGGAGAATATGTGGCAGTCTTACCATCCAATGGTTATCAACCTTGGGGCAAATCACATGGGATTTCTAATGTTAACAATAGCAAAACCAACCCTATTGCCTGATAAAATTCTCAAATTACTAATGAAATTAGATAGCTACTCTATGTTATTGTTATACAATAAGATCAAATTCGTTTGGACTTGCTAGGTTTGGCCCATTATCTACACCTTTTGCTTGTTATGAAGACGTGATGTTAACCACTGACAAGTCTTGTTCTACAGCCACTATCCATGATAGGCCCCAGCTTGTGTCGGGTTAAGGTTCTACCTCATGTTGGGTTAGAGGAACCCAATTTCTTCTTGTATTTTAGGGCTTTGCTTGGCATCGCGCTTTAGTTAAGCCTACATCTTTATTTGATTTGCTTTTAAAGAAATAGATGAATTTTCTTTTAGGCAACAAGAAAAACGCCAACAATATATCTTTCCTTGATGGTTCATGCAAGCTTGGGTCATCCATCCGAGCCATATAAAGCACCCTGTGGGCCAATGCATATAAGCTTGGCTTTCTTAATGTGGCTCATTTGACAACTCAGTACATAGATGTAAAAACGACTCCATTGGCATAAAAAATGAAATGTTTTCCACATAAGCTGGCTGTACAAAATTTGTTACAATGTAATTCAAGTGTATTATGGGTGCTCCATGAGGTAGCCAAAGCCAGCTAGGTTTTCATTAAACAAGCATGATAGTCTTCAATTATAGAAAAGTAATGTCGAGAACTAGCTAGAAGTGTGCCTCCCATCAAATTCAGTGATACATGGAAGCATTCCTCTACCACTAAATAAAAGAAGGCTTAATAAGTGTCCAATTTTGTAATAGCACATATAGCTATAGCTGTTGCAAACAAGCTTGCTGTAATTGATGTTGAAATGGGGCAACTGAAAAAAGAAATTCTTTACTACCATGGAGTGCTAATCCCCTTTTTGAGAATTAGATTTTGTAGAGGCAGCAACATGCGTTGGCACCACCAATAAGAATATAAAGGATTTAGAAAAGAGGTTGCAAGTGCTGAGGGAGAAGTCGCAAGAACTCATTGAGCGACTGTCAACCTAAGTGACTGAAATAACCAATAAATAATAGAAGAATTTGAAAAAAGAAAGTTGTTAGTTTCTCTTCCTTCTATTTGTTAAGGCCTATCCTTGTCTTCTTAATGTTTTGAAAACAAGTAATACATAAAGAATAATGCTTTTAAAGCTAACATTCTCTAGTAATGTCATATGTGGTTATTTATGTGATGTAGTGTTTATGTAGTCTGTTAAGCCAAAAATCATGCATGGTTTTAATAATTATTTTGATTATATTATATATATTATTGCGTCTAATTTAATTTATTTTATATATTTTTTAGGTTAGGCACCAATAAAATAAAAAGGGAAGAGAAGACGTCGAAGTTCTGATTTTATACGCTTGGCTATAAAGACGGTCCAAAAATAATAATTTATGAAAAATATTATTTTCATAATTATTTAATTGGGCTACAGTTTCAAGAGTTAGAGAAGAGCTAGAAGTCTTGAGGGATAAGGAAGAAAGGAAGAAGAAAATCCTATTTACTAACCCTAATCACCATCACCCTCACCATAATAAAAGCAACCCATGGCAACCCCTCTTCTTCTTCTTCCATCTTCACCATAATCATCATCTATCATCTTGATCATCACCATCTCACGCCTAGCCCCTATGATCCATCTCCACACCACGACACCATACCTCCTCCTTCCTCATCATAACATCACCTTCCTCATCATCACGCCAGCCTCATCTTCATCTCGCTACCTTCAAGCCTTCCACCTTCATCATACTTCATGATCATCATCGTCACACTTCAATCACCACAGCACCCACGCAAACCCCATACAAGTTTCACACTTCTCATCTCTTCCATCATATTCCTTCTCCATCATCACAATCATCTTCAACCCCACCATCATCGTCAATAGCCTCACCATTATCAAGTAATATAGATTTGTTTTTTTTTCTTTTATTTTATAAGTTTAGTTATTAAACATGGAGTATTTGGGTAATTTGTGTAATTTTATTTTTAATATGAGTGAGTAATTTTTTGTGCCTAGTATAATCTATTTGAAACCATACTAAATTAATTATTTTGAAACAAGTTTCATGCTTTATTGTCTAGTTGATTTATATTCATGATTCTATAGTGATTAGTATTTATCGTTCATGATCTTCGTATTATATTAATTAGAATGCATGCTAGTTAGTCTAATTCGAATTCATATGATAGTTTAAAAGGCTTTAATACGTAAACGTTATCGTCTGTTAAACACTAGTATCACCCTAATTAATCCTGGATGGCTCAAACTCATCTCTTTTAATTAGGTAATCGTTATAGATCTTTGTTAAATCGATTTGCTGGTAAATTGGTTACAAAGCGTTAGATGATATTTTTCTAATATGTAATGCTCGAGTGATTAAATTCTTGCGCTGGTGTAAGGGTTATGAAATTAGTAGGGTTTATATTAGGGCTGGACCTAATTAAACTAAAATTTAAAGAAAAACGGGGAAGATCCGCTGGTGGGTGTCTTCTACAGTTTAACTCATGGATGAAATTAACTTATGTGTTAATGATAAATATTAATTTTCATGGTGGATTGAGATTATACTAAGTATTTTTCATAAATTTGACAACTTTTGATCATTATTTGTTGCTTAGAGTTAATTTGATTAGTTTGTTAATTTTTGTTCTATTTTTGTTAGCTTCAATATTAATTTAAACGACCCCCCCCCCCCCAAAACTATAGCCTTTTAGGAGTGTTCAGGTAATTTTACATATTTTAGATTTTGATTTTTAGAGTGGTTATAATTTTAGATTGATTTATATTCAGTTTTAGTATTTAATTACCGGTTTCTTAGAAATTAGACTAAAAACTTTTATTTTTTTTCTTTTTCGATTTTTATCAGTTCCTAGAGTTTATAGAGTGTCCTAGTCTGCCCATATTTAATTTCATAATTTTTGGAAGTTAATTGATAATTTTTCAGAATTATTTTTTGAAATTGATATGTGCAGGTTTTTAGGTTATTAATTCTGAAAATTTCGATTTTAATTGTTAATTCACGATTATTAGGTATTTTTAAGTCCATACAATCGTGTCCTAGAATTAGGGTAATTTTATTAATTATTTTCATATTTATATTTATGCAGATTATTTTATTTCTAATTTCATATTATATTTTCTGCCTAATTATTCTGTAGTAAGTTTCTGATTTGATTTTTCTGAAATTATTTGGATACATTTGATGAGTTATAAGCTGATATACTTGAAGAATAATATTTTAGGTCACTGTTTGACATTTTTAATATTTATTTTCTGATTATTATTTGCTTTTTTGATTTTTAATTAGAATTTCAGTTACTATTCTGTTTTTATTTTTCTAGATTATTTAGGAAACTTTTTTACTGTTTCTTTCCAGAATATAATCCAAAATATTTAGGAGCATCATTGGGTGTTTTTCCAGATTTTTTTTCATTAGATTTTAATTATTTTAGAATTATTAAGATTAGATTTAATAAATTGGATTAGTGAAATCATTTAGGATTAAGCTAGCCTTTCTAAAATAATCTTTCCTCGTGGATCGATCCCTACTTCCCTATGCTGTAAAAAGTATTCAATAACCGAAGTAGTGGTTAAATTTGTTGCTCTCGACAAGCTTTACATAGTCGTAATGAATAAATCTTTTGGATAATTTTTTTTTCTTGATCTATAGAAAGACAGATTATAAAGAATCTCTTCAACCTTGCTTGCATAAGGTCAAATTTTAATTTCTATACAACAATCAGGATGGATAGAAAAACATACCATCTGCACTTTTATCTACGAATGAGTTAGAATTGCTAGGGGGGGAGAAGTTTTTACAAAATTAAGTGGGAATTGATAATAACATAACATAATTTACGTACGCCTACTAGAAAGCTCAGTAGGGTCGAGCTAGCCAAGCGAGCAACCATCAGCCTTCCACATAGGCAATGGAGAGATCTTTACCAATACATTGATGATCTAGACTAAAAGACAAAGTACAAACCATCTCTTATATTTATACAAGCATAGATACTAATTCAGTGAGCTAACCCGCTATAGATGATTGTTGTTTTGCACTTCCAATTGGAAGATAAGATGCCAGGGACAAACAACTTAAAAGAAATTGATCATTTTCACATATCTACTAAAATAAAAAAAGTCGATTTGTGATTTCCAGGAAAGGCAACATCTATTGCAAACCTTATTGAACTAAATACAAAGGAGTCCATGAAGAAGGTTTTTCTTAGCACATGAATTAGAAGTTAAACGTCACCTACTCTATATCTATAAAGAGAGAAGGATTTCACCTACCACTTTACCAAGCTAACTAGAGTAGATGAGCATTTCTTTCTTAAAAGGATTGAATAAGTGATTAAATGGGGATTTGGCAACATCTATTTCTTGGCAACATTCTGAGCAACTCCTCAACTTGGAGTTTTGTCAAAAGAAGTAGGAGCCACAGTAGCTGGTAAGTCCATCGTTTGATACAGTTGATAATAAATTATCAACTTAACGAAGTAACATCAACATAGCAAACTAACTATATAAACTATCATATTTTCGTAATTACATACAAACTAATTATACAAATTATTAAATTCAACGTATATATATAATTAACTACAAATTTGTACAAATTACACATGAAAAACTTTCTCAAAAAGTCGATGACAAATGATGGCGGGAGGAGGTGAGGCGGTGGGGTGGCGACAAGCAGATGTTGGGGGTGGTGACAACTGGCGGTGCATTGCTCCCTCTCTCTCTATTTTGTGAAACGAGCAGCGAAAAATGAACAATGAGCAAAATTTATAAGAGAAATTCCGACGGAATATTCCATCGGAATAAAAGTTATTTTTTTTCGATGGAATTCCAACGAATTTTTTCATTGGAATATTCAAAAAATTTTGAATTTTCCCTCCATTTGACTCGGGGTGAAAAAAAATTTTTCAAAATTTTTAAATATTTTCTAACGAAAATTCCGTCAGAATCCGCCGAAAATTCTATTGGAAACCGTCGAAAAATCCATCGGAATTCCAACGAATATGTCAAAATCCGTCGAAATTCCATCGGAGATTCCAACGAACCTGATTTTCATCAGAATGTTATGTCGGAATAAGGCGAATTTTTAATAGTGAAATCTTGACATTTGATCACAATCCTATAATATTAGCAATAACAAACTAATTGGTTAAGATTTCAACGCAATCAATCATGATTTAATCAAACTAAAATTTGTCTTTTATTCAAAATTCAAATAAGGGTTTTAAGGGAGTCAACAATCTCCCCCTTTTTTTATCAAAGAGAACATTTTACTTTGATGAATCATGAATAATTAGAGCTAGAAGGAATGAGCTCATTTTTACCGAAGAAATGGGTTTTAGATACTTACCATGCATCATAATTTAACTTTGTAGAGTTTGCAATCTTACCAGTGCTTCTAACCTTATCCACAAGCTTACCATACATTCACAACTGGACAAGCTTTACACACTTACAAAGCCTTAAGACTATTCTCCCCTTTTACTTTCATAAAAAATAAGGTGGTTGCCAATAACATGTTGGTTCATACACGTGGGATCAAAATGATTAACACCAAACATTCATAAACCAATGTGGAAATCAAAAAAAAGCAAAAGCCTAGATAAAGTGGAGATTAGAAGAAAAGGATTTAATTTTGCAAGATCCCAAAAATTTGAAAAAATTTGGTATCACAAAAAAAAAATTATCATATAAGAGATTCTGAAAATTTTTCCACGTCCCCAAAGAGGAAGGAATTAAATCAAATTTGAATAACCATCCTTTGGGGTGACTCGTTTTATTTATGTTTTATGGATGACTTATAGTTAAGGCCTTATAATTTCAAGTTCAAGCCCTTGATTTAGTCACACCAAAAATCTCCAATTTCTGCCTAGAGTTCAAGGCCTTGAATTTTGCTTTAAGGCCTTGAATTTTTGACAGTGAATGGATAGCAGTATAGCACATTATTTTAGCCTGTAAGAGCTCAAGAACAAAATTAGTAGTTAGAGAGGGATTGCCCTCAATTTATGCATCAATATAATTTAATCATCCCCCTCAATTTATGCATCAATATTAAGAAATCTCCCCCTCTAGAATACCAAAGTTCGTCACCGGCTTTCAAAACAATACATCAAACCTTTCTAGTCTTGATCGATTTGGGTCCAATGTTGGTTGTGACCATGTTTTGTGGTCTTGTCCCTTTTGGTACCCAAACTTGGATAATTTGGGTATTTGGCTTTCTAAGAGGACATGAAGAAGAGATATGACCCTTCCTTGGATGATAATTACATATGGTGTGAGGTTTGTTTTTGGATGTCTTTTGAACAAAGTAATTTTTGTATGTTTTCTTTTTATTAAAAGAGTTATATCCAATACCTTCTTTGTTGAATGACATCCTTTGAGATCCTAATAATTTGTCCAAGTTATCTTGCGTTTTAGAAACCTTCAACACCACCTTTTTAAATCCTTCATATTTGGATTGGAGCTCTTTCTTTTCATTTTCGACAGTTTCAATCTTTGAGTGAGATTCATTGTTTTATTTTTGTTAAACTTCTTTTTCAAAGGACACATCACGAATTGTTTTTTTCAATTACTTTATCTTGGACAAGTACTCTTGCTCACATCGTATTTAATTAACGCTTGAGCTAATTCATTTTTAGAATATTCAAAAAGGTCAGAGCAATCTACCTCATCTGAGCTTTCATACTCGGTTACGTCATTTGCCATAAAACATAGGTGTGTCGCTTGTTTTTCTTCATCGTTACTATCGCTTGAGTCACTATCACTCCATGTGACAAGCATTGCTTTCTTGAATTCTTTCTTGGACTTTTGTTTGCATTTTCCAACTTTCTTTTGTAAGATGGGATAATCTTTCATCACATGCCCTGGCAAACCGCAACCAAAACAAGGATCAAGATTAGATTCATTTTTGTGGTTTGAAGGTTTGTTAACTTTTGAAGATTTCTCATTCTTCTTCGAGGAAGACCCCCTTTTATAGAACTTCTTGGGATCGAACTTTTTTGACTTGAAAATCTTCTTTATTCCTCTTGCGATCATCGCCATGGAATCTTTACCTTCTTCACTGGATTCATCTTCCGAAGAGTAGTGTTCTTCACTAGTAGTTTTAGAAGCTGCTCCCTTCTTTGTTTGGGTTTCTTCTTCATCTTCTCTAACATGAATTTCATGCGTAAGAAGTTTCCCGAGTAGATCATCCAAGGTGAGGGTCTTGAGGTTTTGGGCTTCTTTAATTGCAGTGACCTTGGGACCCCATTTATTTTTGGGAAGACATCGGAAGATTTTTCTAACCATTTTCTCATTGGTGTAGGTCTTGCCAAGTGATTTGAGGTTGTTGATTATGTCGATGAATCTTGTAAACATCTCATTGATAATTTCATCGGGTTGCATTTTGAATAATTCATATTGATGGACGAACATATTGATCTTTGTTTCTCTTACTTGACTCATCCCTTCATATGTTACCACCAGCTTGTCCCAAATTTCTTTAGCTAATTCACATGTACAAATACGATTGTATTTGTTAGCATCTAATCCAGAATATAGGATATGCATAACCTTATAATTTTTTGAAAGTCTTGCAAAGTCTTGTTGGGCGTATTGATCTTCGGTTTTTACGATAGACTTTCCATCGATCGTAGTCTGTGGAATGTGTCGACCTTTAGTCACAATGTTCCACAATTCATAATCTTCACTCTTGATGAACATCTACATCAAATTTTTCCAATAAGAAAAGTTGGTGTCCCTGAACAAGGGAGGTCTAACAGTAGAGTGACCTTGATCATAATAGCCTTCTCCAGGAGCGGCCATGATTGTTGCCCACTTGACGGTAAAGTCAAAATTTAGTGGGTCTGGCTCTGATACCAATTGAAAGCACAAAGGATATTGAATCACCATAGAGGGGGTGAATATGGTGATGATCAAGGCCACAAATTAATCAAAAAAGAATTACGGAAAGTAAATGTGGACAACACACGAGTATTTTTTAACGAAGTTAGCCTCAACCAGACTTAGGGTCTGTTCTTTTCGTGGGTAAATTGGGTGGGTCAAAAGGGTGAAGTAGGTTGAAGTAGGTTGAGATGGGTTGAAGTTGGTATTTTTTTTTAAGGTGAGTTGAAGTAGGTTGAAGTAGGTTGAACTGGGTTGATGTTGGTTGAAGTTGGTTGAAGTTTGTATATTTTTTATATGATGGGTTGAAATTGGTTAAAATAACGACAACATAATTAATGTGTAATATTTTATGAAGTTATCGAAATTTTGTGACATTTTTGTTTATTCTTCTGTATTTTATATTTTTTTGATTTGTAATTTGTAATTTTTAGCTTTTTATTTTTCATTTTTCATTTTTTTATTTTTCATTTTTAATATTTTTTTCATTTTTTCATTTTTTATTTTTCTTATTTTTTATTTCTTTACCTGTATTTTTTTTACTTTTTATTTTTTTAATTTATTATTTCTTATTTTCTAATTTTTTAATTCTTAATTTTTAATTTTTAATTTTTAATTTTTAATTTTTAATTTATTATTTATTTTTTATGTTTTATGTTTTTTTTATTTTTTATTTTTTACTTTTTACTTTTCATTGTTTGATTTATTTTTTATTTTTTTGTTTTTTATGTTCATATTTTTTATATTTTTTATATTTTTATATTTTTTGAATTTCTTATTTTTTATTTTTGAATTTATTTTTTCTTTCTTATTGTTTATGTTTTATTTTTTTCATTTTTTTATTTTTTATTTTTAATTTTTAATTTTTAATTTTGCTTTTGTTTTTTCTTTCTTATTTTTATGTTTTACGTTTTATTTTTTATTTTTTTATTTTTTTATTTTTTTTATTTTTTTATTTTTTTTTTTATTTTTTTACCTTGTACTATTTATTTTTTTAGTTCTTTAGTTCTTTATTTTTTTTATTTATTAATTTTCTATGATTTTGTGTTTTTTATGTTTTTATTTTTCTATTTCTTTTTTATTTTTTTTTATTTTTTTATTTTTTATTGTTCATTTTTTATTGTTTATTGTTTATTTTTTATTTTTTATTTTTTATTTTTCATGTTTTTATATTTTATTTTTTATTTTTCATTTTTTCTGTTTTTCTGTTTTATGTTTTTATTTATAATTTTTTATTTTCAATTTTTTATTTTTTACATTTTAATTTTAATTTTTCAATTTTAAATTTTTATTTATTATTTCCAATTTTTGATTTTTTGATTTTTTGATTTCTTATTTTTTATTTCTTATTTGTTATTTTTAATTTTATTTAATTTTTGATTTTTTATATTTAATTTTTGATTTTTTTTACTTTTTTACTTTTTGGTTTTTTTGTTTATTTTAAATTCCAAAAAACAAAAAAATTAAAAATTAAAAAATTAAAAAATAAGCAAATAAGAAATAACAATAAAAACATTAAAACATCAAAAAATAAGAAATAAGAAATACAAAATAAAAATGGAAAATTGAAATTAAAATGTAAAAAATAAAAAATTAGAAATTAGAAATTAGAAATAAAAAAGTAAAAATATAAACAACACAAACAATAAAAAAATTAAAAAAAATTAAAAATTAAAAAAATGAAAGATAAAAATTGAACATTAACAGTAAAAACTAAAAAATTAAAAATAAAAAATAAAAAATAAAAAATAAGAAATGAAAAAAATAAAAACGTAAAAAACAAAAAATCGTAGAAAAATAAAATAATATAAAAATAAAAAATAAAAAATAAAAAGCAAAAAGAAAAAATAAAAAATTCAAAATTTAAAATTCGAAGTTCAAAATTAAAAAATTAGAAACAAAAAATGAAAATTAAAAATAAAAAATAAAAAATAAAAAAAATGGACAAATAAATAAATTAAAAATTAAAAATTAAAAATAAGAAATTAAAAAAATTAAAAAAATCAAAAATAAAAATAAAAATTTAAAATTTAAAATTTCTAAATTAAGAAAAAGAAATTAAAAAAATAAAAATAAAAACTAAAAAATAATAAAAACTAAAAAATAAGAAAGAATAAAAATAAGAAATAAGAAATAAGTAATAAAAGAATAACAACTCAAACAACATAAACAACATAAACAGTAAAAAAAATGAAAAAAAATAAAAAAATAAAAAAATGTAAGATAAAAATTAAACATTAAAAAAATGAAAAATAAAAAATAAAAAGTAAAAAATAAGCAATAGGAAATGAAAACATAAAAACATAAAAAACATAAAATCATAGAAAAATAAAAAGTAAAAAACAAAAAACAAAATAAAATAAATAAAAATAAATAAAAATAAAAAAAAAAAGTAAAAAGTAAAAAGCAAAAAATAAAAAAAAATTAAAAATTAAAATTAAAAAAATTAAAAAATTTAAAATTTAAAATTTAAAATGAAAAAATTTAAAATTAAATTGCAAAAAAAATGAAAAAATATAAAAAATAAAAGATAAAAATAAAACATTAAAAATAGATCAATTAAAAATTAAAAATTAAAAAAAA
>JACYFF010031959.1:73414731-73446449 GCA_017589665.1 Selenicereus undatus | reverse complement strand
GGGGGGTTACATATAAAATACATAGTATTTTATATGTAACCCCCTCCATGGGGGGGCCATGCCCATACCACTGTCATAATGTGTATGTGCATTTACTCTTGGAAATCTTCCTCCAACTTAGGACGTTGCAATAATAATATACAACCAATATTTTTCGTTATTGTCAATAATGGTAATATAATAAGTTTTCTAATATTTCACTGGGTGACTAGGATGAAAGTCCTTAATATGTGACCGCATACAAAGCATTGCCACATTAATTCAGCCTCTGTTATTTGGTTGTGTATTTTGTTTATTCCGCCCTCTTTTTCCAGTGTCTATTCCGTCCTCTTGTTTTCCTGATTCTTCTATAGAAATAAATAAATCTGCGAAAGAAGGGTAATAAGCCGAAAGTTTAAATTATGAGATTTTTCTCATATACTTTAGAAAAATTCCTTTAATATAATACCAAAAGTGAACCAAATGATTAAACACAGAATCTGTTCGGTTCAAAAAAAATATGGAATGTGAATATGATTGTCATATTGACCAAGTACTCGTTTTATGTTTTTGAGCACGCATGGAACCTTTAATTAAATCTCACAATTGTGGTCCTCGTGTATAACGTTTTAAAACTATTTGGCGGCTTGGTTCTTTTTCTGTTTCTTCAGTCTTAAAAAGAATTATACGTCTAGTTGGTATTTCACGAATATCATCCACTAGCTCCACGTCGTCCTCTGCTTCTTTATGTAGTTGTAATACCTGCATATTTTTACTTTTCGTTAAGCTGCCTGTAACGCTCTTCTTACGTTATAAAAATCGTATTTTATTAACGATCTAAGTTAAATTATTTTCTATGTGCCCTTGTGGGCGTTAATTTTACTAAAAAGAATATTATTATCGTTATTAAAATAATAATAATAATAATAATTATTATTATTATTATTATTGGTTTGAAAATCTTTCTATGATTTTTAAGAGTGCGTTATTCGCGGTCATCAACGAGTACTAAAAGAAGTACGAACCCGAATATGATTAGGTTATCAACCTTAGAATTCATTTTGTTGGCCATTAAATTGAACCTCGATATTTTTGGGAACGAGTAGTCGAATGAAAGGTCATGTCATCGATTTTGGTTTTACAGTTCGGGTTACGAATTAGACTAGCAGTATCAAATATGAAACAGCTTGGGAAAAAAAAAATAAAGAGAGGGAGGGGCATTTTAGTGAATTTGCATGACCCCTTTTTCTCCTCACCCCTGTTGCGACCCCCTCTTATCCGACATCCCTCTTTCTCTCTCTCCTCTGCTCTGCTTCATCTTTTTCCTCCTTCTCTCCACCATACACACGGCTCCCATGCTTAGAACCGAAAGAAATTTCGCCACTCTAACCTGCAAAACTCCGCCACTCGACCACCCCCACAAGCTGACAAGCATTTGGTGCAAATTTGGGCTAGAATCGGAACGCATGCACCATGTTTATGAAGGATTTTGGGCAACGAATTGGGGCACGAACACTTGGCCATGTATGGCCATGCAATTTGGCTCCTAGTTATTTCAATCTTCTATAAATTGGAGTGAAAATTCGCAACTACAAACACCCAATTCAATCTCATGTTAGTAAGTGAAATTGGGTTCGTTTTAAGGTTCGAATTTTGAGAGTTTGGGCGTGAATTAGGCACGAGTAGGGTCTGTTCGTGCGTGGGTGAGCAAGTGTCGAAGAATTTCGAGTCGTTCGAGCCCTAAAGTGAAGTCAGTCAGCCTTCGATTCGAACACTTGGCTCAGAATCGAGGTGGGGATTTCCTTAATCCTAATTACTATTATTTTCAACGAATTTAACTAAATTAGTTAGCGTATGTTGATTTGTGGTTAGGAATCAGTTTGGGTGAACTTAGAATGGAAATTGAGGAAATTGCGAACATGGTGTTAATTGTGGTTTAATTGCATGTTGAAGCTGCTGCTGGATTATTAATGGCTAGACAGTTTGGAAGTTTGCTGAATTATTAATAATTATATTATCGCCTTAGAGTTGTCACTTCGTCAGTTAATTAGCCCTGAATCATGTTTTGAAGTTTAAAAATGCTAATTGGGCGAATTAAGGCATTAGTAAAGATGTTGATTTCTGCTTAGAAGTTATCGCTAAATCAGTACAACTGTGATTAGTTTCTATATAGGGCTATTGATGAGAATGCTATGCTTATATATATTGGTTTTGTGAATTATTGACTTATTTATGGCGATATTGAACCAAGTTGGTAGTTAGATGGTTTGAGGTGAAACTATTGAGTGTTTTGAGGATCTTGTGGTCAGTGTTGTGTGAGGAGGGAGCCTGGGTTGTGAATTGCGAGGTCATGTGTGGCTCAATGGGCTAATTCTACCAAGTTGTGCTATGAAATATATGAATGTGCTATGCGTAAACTCCTCTCCCCTCATTGTGCTATGTGATCAATTCTTGAAACTTAATACGTCTTTAAAGGGAAGGGTCATTTAGAAAGCTTGTTTTCACAATAACGAAAGCTTTTAAGCACTTACCAATTGCCTGCTAGTTTACTAAGATGTTTAAAACCTAAAGAGTCCCTAAATCGTCCAACTACTCAGTGAGTAACTCGACTGAATAGTCCATAGGTCTAGGAAGTTTAAAAGTGAGTTTGAAAATGTTTAAGGCGTTGGTTTGTTTATAACTTCTCCTTGTGTTTAAAAGAATTTAAACGACTTGAAAAAGAGCATCTTAAGGTGTTAATTATGAAGTTTAACTGATTTGTATACTAGTTGCTTACTTAAGTCTCGATTGAGTTTCGAGTTATGAACTAGTAAAACCATTATGTTTCAAGAAGCATTTACGTTGAAAATTTGCGAACAAACCTTGTTTGCCTTATAAACGAGCCAAGTACTTTAAGTTTTTGAATGGTGGCAAGTTGGGAACGTTTTAAGCCTTCAGTTTATCTATACACCCTCCTTTGAGTTTTAAAAGGGATTGAAGCGAATTATAAAATGGCAACGGAGGATTTTATTACAAACGTAGTTTGAGATAAACACTAAGTACTTTAAGTTCCAAATGGGTTTCGTTTTACGAATTAGCAAATGTATTACGCTTATAAGAAGCTTTTAAGTTAAAAACGAAGTCGTTTTACGAATTAAAAAACTTATTACGTTTATAGGAAGCTTTTAAGTTAAAAACAAAGTCGTTGTACGAATCAGCAAACGTATTACGTTTATAAGAAGCTTTTAAGTTAAAAACAAAGTTGTTGTACGAATTAGCAAACGTATTACGTTTATAAGAAGCTTTTAAGTTAAAAACGAAGTCGTAACAAACTTATTACGTTTATAAGAAGCTTTTAAGTTAAAAAAGAAGTCGTTCTACGAATTAGCAAGCGTATAACGTTTATAAGAAGCTTTTAAGTTAAAAACGAAGTCGTTTTACGATTTAACAAACTTATTACGTTTATAGGAATCTTTTAAGTTAAAAATGAAGTCATTCTACGGGTTAGCAAAATTATTACATTTACAAGAAGCTTTTAAAGTTAAAACTGAAGTCGAGTTACGAGTTAGTAAACGTATTACGTTTATAAGAAGTTTTTAAATTAAAAACGAAGTGAAGTATAAGGATTTAGAACGATTATGGTTGTTTTGTTAAAAAGTAAGTTTTCAGCAAAGTAAGCAATTGAAGAAGGGAAATGAAATACGATTTTATAAGCTAAGAAAGTGCTAGGTAATTGGCCAAACCTTGAGGGTGGGAACTAGACGCAAAGATGGCATGAACTGTTTCCCCCAAAGGTAATGTTGGGAGCTGGATGCAAAGGTGGCGTGAGTTCTTCCTGGGAACTGGACTCAAGGTATGATTATCTTAGTATGAGCTGTTCGCTAATGTGTGACATGTAAGAAAACCTAGAAGGGGACTGGACTCAAGATACAATTATCTTGGTGTGAGTTGTTGCCCCACAGAGGACAACATCGAAATTAGAGTTGCTCTGCTAAGACACGTTTTGGACAAAAAGTTAAGTACGTATACCTCGGGGATAACGTGAGTTGTGAGTGGCGATCCTAGCCAGCACAATAAGATGTTTTTATGTTATGAGTAGTTCCTAATAAATAGGAAACTGGAATTTTCACATTTTAAGTGTTTCAGAAAAGAAAGATTCTTTAAGGGCCATTCTGAGGCCGTGATGAATAAGATTTGAAAAGCTCGTAAGGGTCCTTAAAGGACCAGCATGCAAGAGATTTTCCTTTTAAAGAATGTGAGCCTCAAGAGGGTAAGTAGAGTATTTTCCAAAAAAAAAGAAATTTTACTTGCACGTTTTATGAATGCGATTCCAAGGATGGTTTAAAAGAATTCTTTTAAGGGAATATGACTATATTCCAGTAAAGCCTAGATCTTTTCAGTTTCAAAAGTATATACCCTGCGAGAAAAAGCTCTTGTTAAGTCTTTCTTATCAATATAAGTAGTTCAGAAACTTTTAGAAAGAATTATGAGTCTTGAAGAAGCTAACGTGATTTATAAACCATTCTTAGAACATTTCATGAGCCACTTCGTTGTCTAAAGTGAGTTTAAAAACGTTTTAATTTTAGAAAGAATTATAATTTTAAGGAAGTTAGCGTGATTTATAAACTATTCTTGGAATATATCGAGAGTCACTGTGTTTTCAAAAGTATGTTTGAAAGCTTCATACTCTTTTCTTGTGCTACTTGTTTACGTGCCTGAATGCTTGTTAGAAAGGGAAATTGGTCATTAAGGGCCTAGGATTGAGTTGAAGGACTAGTGCGAAGTATAAGAGTGGTAATCTTCCTTGGGGACTATGATTGCCTAATATGATAGTAGTATACAGATATGTGATACGTGACTATTATTGGTATTATTGCTTGCCAATGGTTTTGGTTTTTAAGGAGTAGAGGAATTCTCACGGAGCATGTGGTTGCTTATCCCTTTCCTTATTCCCCTTTCCAGGTTCCATTTGAGCAAGTATAAGAAATGTTTTGAAGTTGTTTTGATGCCGACCCATCAGAAGTCTTTTGCCAGCTTTGCAAGTGCTCGATGCCTACCACATAAATATTTGAGTTCATTGTTGTATGTGAAAGCATGTAGTCGACTCTGCACCTGTATATGTATTACTTTAACCCTTGTGTTAGTTGTTCAATTATGAGTAATCCCGGGCGATTGGCCTGAGGCATTGAATTTGGGTTATTTCAGCACATGTCATACCTTATTACCAGTTTACAGGTACCCTTAGCTGAGCTAAGACCCTAAAATGTTGCTAAAATAGGGGAAACTCTTGCAGTTTTATTTTAGAATGACTATCTAAATGCTAATCCAAACCCTCGATCTTCAAGAGCCTTAGGGATTTCCTTCTTGGGAGTCCTGGCAGTGTGACCCTGCCTCGGGTTGGGGGCATTACATTAGGTGATATTAGAGCCATAGGTTTGCATTATGCATTTAGATAGTATAATAGGTGTGTGTTATGTGAAATATGTGACTTATGTGCTTACATGATTTGTCTTGCTTGGTATTACTTGTATTAACAAGTGTATAACTTATAATATGCATGTACATGTCGGTTCTTCCCTTACTACTACAGTGGTAGTGTAGGATGGTTTTCCACATTGCGATCACATTTTTCCACCTTTCTGGTTGGCCGCATGGAATGCGGTTATATTCTGGCACGCAATGACGGTGCACAGTCGAAGAGTGCCCAACGGGATCAGCCAAAGTACTTGGGCAACAAGTTCTATAAGAAAGATGCCTTTGGACGGAAGATGGAAGGAGGTAACCGTCACCTTACGACATTTGACCTTATGCAGGGAGGAATGTGCCCCTTATTCCTATCAGGGTTTAGTAGAATTCCTACTACGAGCAGAGCGCTATGTAGACCACTTGGGATTCACTTCACGCCAAAGAAAAGCTGCTGCCATCCAGCTTCTCCAAACCAGGCTCATCCAACCTGCAGTAAGCCAACGCCTCCCCACCATTGTGGCTGGGAAAAGTTAGCTAGAGTTTCACCAAATGAGGCATCTCTTCGCTGAAAGGCCTCAAGCAGAGCGCTATAAGCGAGTTGCCGTAACGTGGGTACACTGGATAGACGCCTATGGGACGTACTACCCCCAATGATGGCAAGCTACCATGCTCAGGATGAAAGAACTAGTAGATGAGACGCCCAACATAGAGTATACTCCCACTCTAGTATTACAAGAGCTCTTAGCCCCTAATCATGACCAATCTGTGGGTCTAAGGGAATCCATAGCTGATAACTTCTCCAGAAATGCCGCTTCAGATGAAGAATAGAGTATAGTAACGTGAACCAGGTTCACGAATGCTAAGTTATATGCTAATAAGTTGAATGTAAGCCTTTAGTTTGTTTTCCTTTAATTCTGAAGCACTAGGATGGCGAGATCTCCCACGACTCCTAAGTCACATTATCAATGTTCAATGAAATAAATGCAGTTAGTGCTTACCAAGTGTTATGAATTCACTAGTTTATTCAAGCATATATGTGCATTCCCTTGAGTAAAATGTGATGTGCATGTATAATTATGCGAAGGTTGAGCTGAGACTAAAATAGTAGCTATACATAACATCTTTCGCCCTCTTGCAAATCATTTCATTAACCAAGGAAGCCTGCCGCTATTAGTGCTATAGCAATTGCATGTTAACCCCTAGTTGAAAATGAAACTAAGTGATCCTTTGTATGAATGTGTGATAGATGCCTCCTCGATGCGAACTAGCACCAGAACCAACTGCCATGGAGATGATATGCCAGTTTAATGGACTTAACCTCCCAAGTTCAAAGGTGGAACTGATCCTATGGCATACACAGAGTGACTTTGTGTTCAACAAAAAATTATTACATTTTTATACCCTTTATTATCTAATATTTGCTCTAAAATAAATAATTAACTAGGACTTTAATATGCTTTTATTTATTTTCTAGGAATAATAAAATCTTGATAAATTCAGTGTCAAAGGATTTCTAAAAACATTCTGGATCAAGAAATAAAGACGAGAGGAGGACGCCCAGTCACGAGCCCGGTCCACAAAATCCAACAGCAAGGCCCGAAGCTTCTATTTTCTCTCTCAGCCCAGCACGTTTTCGGGTTTCAGTTGCTTGGCCCATTCTCAAGCAGTCCCCTCCCCTTCCTCCATTTCTCACTCAAGAACTGAGCCCAGCCTACCTTGATATATCCCACTTAAACCCTAGCATGTGCATTGCACGTGAGCAGCTAGCCCCCCCAATCCCTTCTTTCTTCTTCCTCCTTTATTAACTCAGCAGAGGCGGAGATAGAGGACCCGAACAGCAGCTAGAACAGAGCCGTCTGTGGCTCTTCTTCTTCCTCTCTACCCGTAACTCTCTCTCTCTCTCTTCACCATCAATTTCCATCAATCATCTCTATCATCAGTGCAACGGTTACATAGAGTGAATGAAAGCAACTACTTAGAGCAACGAATCGCTTCTTCGGTGGTCTTTAAGGGGAGGCCGAAGCAGAGCATTAAAAAAAAGGCATGGACTTTAGGTTTTATTTAGGTTTAGTTAGATTCACTTTCAGTTTTAATGCATCTGAGTTCGAATTTTGGGGTTTAATTTGAGTTTGGTGTTTTAGGTTTTGCTTTGTTGTTTTCGATTTCAATTTTCAGATTCATATTTTAGCCTTCGAATTCGTGTAATTTGGTATGAATTTATCAATTTTGAGTTGCATCTGCAAGGGCTGTGTGAAATTTCAAGAGTTGGATTTGATTTGAGGGTGGTCAACATCTCGGATTCAAGGCCTTGTGTTGCTCTGCTTCGTTTGCTTCTATGTCGTGTCTCCTGCTTCCAATTCTCAAATCTCAAATCTCAAATCTCAAGTTCATCAAGCAATTGTGATTAGGTGTTCGTGACCTCAAACTCGTTACAGTTTGGCTCTTCCCATTTTGCAAAGTTTATGTTTACAATTTCAAAATTTAATTTTGTTTGTTTAGCCCATTAATTTGTAGAATTGCTCAATCTTTGAGTTAGTTAATTAGCATCTAATTTTAAATTAGATTAGAATTTTTAGTAATCTAGTTTCACAACCATCCCTCAGGATGATACCCGTAATTCGTACAACGATAAATCGTACGCTTGCGGAAAATCACAGCAAGTTTTTGGCGCCGTTGCCGGGGATGGCATTGTGAAAGTTGGTTGCCTCGAGTCGTAGTTTAGTATTCGAGTTGTTCGAGTTGTTTTCTTAATTTTGTTTAGTTTTCATTTTGAATTTAGTTAGTATTTCAATTTTTAATTTTTGTCGAGATTAGTTTTATTTTAGAATTTATTGGTTGCTGAAAAAAAAAATAGTATTAACGAATTTGGTTTATGCGCAGCACAAAGAACCAAGGCTGAATTGATCTAGAAATTAAAGCTGAGTGCAGATTTTTTTTTAATTTCAGCATTCTGTTCGAATTTTCTAGGCAGATTCTGGTGTCATTTTTGCTATTTTGATATTTTTCCTAGATTTAGCATAATGTTTAGAGTTTGTGTGAATTTTTGTGGAATTTTTGGAACTGTCATGATTTTTCTGTGAATTTTCGACTTAATAATCTGTTTTCATTTTTCTGCACTGTTCGGGGATAGAAAACATTTGAGAAAAAAATATATTTATGTCTCTTGTGACTGTGTCGAATTTTTTGTGTATTTAGTTCTGATTTTGGGCGTTTTATTTTCTGTCTTAGTTTTATTCTTTAGATTTAGCTTGTTTAGGTTTTAGTTTATTTTCTATGTTGTTTTAGTTTCAGTTGTGTTTCTATTTTTGTTTTTGTTTTAGATCGAGTTTATTTCTATTTTTGTTGTTGTGTGTCAATAAGACAAAAATATTAAAACAAAAATGCTCTTCTTTTGTGTTTGTGTTCATTTTATATTTTGTTTGATGTTTAAGTCATTTTGGTCTTTCTTTTATTTTGGTAGCATAGTTTTATTTTTGTTAGTTTATTTTGTTTTGCCCACTTAAGTATTTGAGTATCTTCGTTTTGTTCTAGTCATTAGTTTGTACATAGTTTCCTAGTTGCATTTTCTTTCCTAATAAAAAAAGTAAAAAAAAATAAAAACTTGAAAATCCAAAAAAAAAATCAAAAATTCTTAAAATTGAGAAAAAACACTAGATTCAAGAAGGCCAGTTTTTAATTTCCACAATTTGAGCATAAACCTTTCTGGAGCTATTTATCGTGACTTAATAATTATCGTGCTCAATTGGATCAAAATTTTCAAAAATGAAAAATTTGTGAGGTCATTGCTACAGGTATGAATTTTGAATCTTAGGGTTATATTGAGTCCATTTATCCTGGATGTGTATTAGGATTGTTATCTAAAACTCAAGATGAAGTTTGAGATTTCTTTGAAAAATTAGCTTGGGATACTTACAAGCTTAAATACGCTCAGAAGAATTTTGGTTACCCACTTCATAGTGAGTCTGTTATTCCTGTTAGTCCCTACCCTCAGGATCATTTGATAGATTCACATGACCTCTCTTATTCTTGTGTGTCCCCTGTTTTGTGTGAATATGGTGACTCTTATGATCATGATACTTGTAACTGTCCATATCGTGCTTATGTTGATGCTAACTGTGCAAGTGTGGAAAAGAAGATAAATGAATTGACTGATAAAATGATAGAGAACATGAAAGTGAGAATTGCTGAATATTGTCAATGTTTTAATCAAAGTAGGGAGAATTGTAATGAGCCTGACTCTAATTTAGTATCTCCTAAACTTGAAGTTAGTCTTTATGATGATTTTGAGCCCTCTTATCTCGCTCAACCCGATTTGACTAATGACATGCCTTTGTCTAGTGTAGAGCAAGAAGGGGACTTCCTTACATCTCTATCATAAGGCCTTGCACCTCAGACTAGCTCACCTACAGACGTCACTGAGGATGTCCTAGTTTCTGCCAACCCACCCGCCCCTTTTTATCGTTCTCGTGAGTTTGAGGAGGGTGAAGACCTTGAGAGTGCTAGTGAATTAAATATGAGCGTCACACCTGAAATCGAGCATCGTGATTTCGATGAGTCAGACGATACTATTTTACAGGAGATAATTGTGGAGGTAATTGCACCCACTACTTTGAAATTCGAGGATGATATTCTTTCTATAGAATATGAATCTTTTTCATATGGGTTTGATGTTAATGTGGGTTTGGATGTGGATCTGTGTGCTGAGTATGAATCTTTTTCTTTTGACCCTATCCAAACTGACTTCTTTTTTGAATCTCACAAGCCTGAATTTGTTGAGTCTGAGAGCGTTGCCAATAAGAATTCTGCTTTAGTCCAAACTCATACGCATATTGGACCTAATAGACTTGTGGACCTAGGACCCTGTATTTTGCCTAGCCTGCTCATTCATGATGATGTACTTTCTACACCAATGACCCACTTGCTGGCTACTTTTAAGTATGTCTGTCTATTTTTTGATTGGGCCCAACAGTTTTGACAAATTGAAATGGGCCCTCACTTGTGCTGCATTATTGTGGTGGATGTACTCTATTTGTTATCAACTCTTACATGTTCATTGTCTTACTTTTATTGAGAGTTTGCCTTTTGTATTTGACAAGCTACTTCGTACTTTAACGAGTTTTGATTTAAGTGGCGATGCTCCATTTGATATGGAGTAGCTGATGCTCCATAAGCCTCTATCTAAGCACATTTCACGAGGCCATAGCTTAGGTGTACTCCTGCACCTGACCTGGTATAAACGTTCCTCTTTATCACTTCTTTTTATTTTGTTTTCGTTTGTATATATTTGTTGCTTTGTTTTATTTTTATTGTTTTCTTTTTGGGTTTTAAAGTCATGTCATTTTTCTTTCTTTTTGAGTCTTAGTCTTCTTTTTGTATATTTATTATTCTTTTTAGTTTTTTTTTTCTTTTGTTTGTTTTTTTTCACTCCCAATGAAGACATTGTGAGAATTAGGTGTGGGGGTGGGGAAACTTTGAAAAAGTTTGAAAAAAATTTTGAACAAATTAAAATTGAAAAAAAAAATTTGAAAATTTTTTGAAAAATTCGAAAATCCAAAAAGATTTTTGTTTTGTTTTTGGGGAACATTTGTACTTTTCTAATTAACTTAAATCCCCTGTGCTTTGATTGTTAGCTTGTATTGCAGGATGATGTGCATGTTAGGTCTCTATCCTCAGTGCATCATTCTTAGCCCTAATTCTACCCCCATTGTTCATTATCGTGTGTAATCCAATCCCTATTTATATCATCAAGTCTTAGTTTTCCATGATCGGCTCTCCCACTTGTTTTTGACAAAATTACTTTGTTTTTTTTTTGGAAAAAAAAAGGGAAAAAAAGGAACTGAAAAAAAAACAAAAAGAAAGAAAGCGAAATGAAATGAAATTGGAATGACAAGTATCCCTTTGAGGTATGCGCTGCTAGGCATTACCCTTTGAGGCACGTGCTACTGGGTGTTACCCTTTGAGACAATACTGCTACTGGGAAAGCTTGCTTCCTATGTTAATAAATCAATAACGTAGTTTGTGTCAGGCAAGTAGGATTGAGTTTGATTTTGGTAAACTTGAGCCTTTAGATGATGATGCACTTGCACACGAGCACTGGGATAGATTCCAAGTCTTGATGTCCAGTGGGTTGAAAAGTTAGTGCTTTGATGTCATTCATGGGTTAGAGAGCCATGGTGAGTACATTTTGATTATATGCAGACCAATATCTTTACTACATGAGTGATTTAGTTGATTAGAATGTGTATATATCTTTCCCCAGTTTTGTACACATTAATTTTTAAGAAAAAAAAAACAAAACCCAAAAAAGATTTTCAAGTTTTTATTTATGTTTTCTTCTATAAATTTTGTGGGTATATCTTCTACAAACCCTCACGAGACCTTACTCATCCACTATTGGTAACCTAGGGGTTTAAAGGGCTTGTTGCACATGCTAAGTGCGATTGTGATTCCTACGAAAGTGAGTTAGGAATTTTATTTTCTTTTTCTCGAATTTTTTGTTTTGTTTTACTCGAGGACGAGCAAAATTTAGGTGTAGGGATATTTGTTCAATCAAAAATTATTACATTTTTCTACCCTTTATAATCTAATATTTGCTCTAAAATAAATAGTTAATTAGGATTTTAATATGCTTTTATTTATTTTGTAGGAATAATAAAATCTTGATAAATTCGGTGTCAAAGGATTTCTAAAAGCATTATGGATCAAGAAATAAAGACGAGAGGAGGAGGCCCAGTCACGAGCCCGGTCCACAAAATCCAACAGGAAGGCCCGAGGCTTCTATTTTCTCTCTTAGCCCAACACGTTTTCGAGTTTCAGCTGCTCGACCCATTCTCACGCAGCCCCCTCCCCTTCGTCCATTTCTCACTCAAGAAATGAGCCCAGTCTACCTTTATATATCCCACTTAAACCCCAGCATGTGCCCTGCACGTGAGCAGCTAGCCCCCTTATCCCTTCTTTCTTCTTCCTCGTTCATTAACTCAGTAGAGGTGCAGACAGAGGACCCGAACAGCAGCCAGAACAAAGCCGTTCGTGGCTCTTCTTCTTCCTCTCCACCGGTAACCCCCTGTCTCTCTCTTCACCATTAATTTCCATCAATCATCTCCATCATCAATGCAACGGTTACATGGAGTGAATGAAAGCAACTACTTAGAGCAACGAACCGCTTCTTCGGTGGTCTTTAAAGGGAGGCCGAAGCAGAGCATTAAAATAAAGCATGGAGTTTAGGTTTTATTTAGGTTTAGTTAGATTCACTTTCAGTTTTAAAGCATCTGAGTTCGAATTTTGGGGTTTAATTTGAGTTTGGTGTTTTAGGTTTTGCTTTCTTGTTTTCGATTTTGATTTTCAAATTCATATTTTAGCCTTCGAATTCGTGTAATTTGGTATGAATTTATCAATTCTGAGTTGCATCTGCAAGGGCTGTGTGAAATTTCAAGAGTTGAACTTGGTTTAAGGGTGGTTGACGTCTCGGATTCAAGGCCCTGCATTGCTCTGCTTCGTTTGCTTCTGTGCCGTGTCCCCTGCTTCCAATTCTCAAATCTCAAGTTCATGAAACAATTGCGATTAGGTGTTGGTTACCTCAAACTCATTACCGTTTGGATCTTCCCTTTTTGCAAAGTTTATGTTTGCAATTTCAAAATTTAATTTTGTTTATTTAGCCCATTAATTTGTAGAATTACTCAATCTTTGAGTTAGTTAATTAGCATCTAGTTTTAAATTAGATTAGAATTTTTGGTAATCTAGTTTCACAACCATGCCTGAGGACGATACCCGTAATTCGTACAACGATAAACCGTACGCTTGTGGAAAATCACAACACTTCGGAAATGGAAAACTTATTTGAAATCACAGAGTGCCCAAAGAGCTTCAACGTGCATCTAGCCACCTATCAATTCGAAAATGAAGTTGAGTTCTGGTGGGGGACAGTGAAACCAAGGGCAGGTGAACCTGCGTTGACCTAGAATCAACTGAAAACTTTATTGGACACTCAATATTACCCCCTAGACATAGGGAGAGCTAAGGAACGGGAGTTCTTAAGCTTGAAATAAGGAGAAACAAGCGTAATAATATAAGGCAAAATTCAATGAGCTAAGTCGATTTGCACCAAATCAAGTGGCCACCGAAGAAATGAGGATTGACCACTTCGAACAAGGATTAAGAGGGGAAGTGAAGCAGATAATAGCAGGGTATACTTACGACAATTTTCAAGAAATGTACCAGAAGGTTGTGAAGATAGCCCGCATCATGAATGAAACTGAAACTGAGAATAGAGAAAAGGAGCAAGTAAAGAGGAAATTTGGCTCTGGGGGATCCAATTCTCAGAGAAAAAAACATTCAGGAGGTTTAAACCCAGCATAAAAGAGGACAAAGGAAAGCAAACCGCCCAATGGAAACCAAGGAAAATGTGTGACCAGTGTGGACGTCAACACCCTGGCCCATGCAGAAACCTTACGAGCCTATGTTTTGGATGTGGTTATATGGGTCACAAAGTCGCCAATTGCCCAAAGGCTACATGGAATAGTCAGGGTAAGATTCAGAAATCCGAAATGAGAATCAACCCAGCAGCACAACGAGGTCGCCCAACCGTTGGTGCTCCCTTTGGGGACAATAGAAGCAACCAAAGGCCACTAACTGGCAATCAAATGCTTAGCTAGAAGGAAAAGAGACTGGGGAACTTGCTAACACAATGTTAGGTATTCTTCTTGTTAACCAACTTTATGCTCTCATCCTATTTGACTTTGGTGCTGCTCGCTCTGTTGTTAAGCTTTAACTGTGAGGAAACTCGCCAATAAGCTTGATGAGATACATATATAACTCTACGTGACCACTCCTTTAGGAACTAATTATCATACCGACCTTGCCTTTAGGGATTGTGGTGTTAAGGTTTAACGGAAAACCCTCCCTGTTGACTTGGGACGACTAGAAATCCAAGGATGGAACGTTATTGTGGAGAAGGATTAGATAGCTAAGTGTAAAGTGACTTGGATTGTGAAAAGAATGCGGGGGAAGTACTAACATTATTTCCTCCAAGTTAGTAAATTTTGAGGATGAAATTCTTTTAAGGGGGGAGGAGTGTAATACCTGCGTATTTTTACTTTTCATTAAGCCGCCTATAACGTTCTTTTTATGTTACAAAAATCGTATTTTATTAACGATCTAAGTTAAATTATTTTCTATGTGCCCTTATGAGTGTTAATTTTATTAAAACGAATATTATTGTCGCTATTAAAAAATTATTATTATTATTATTATTATTATTATTATTATTATTATTGGTTTGAGTTTTAATAAGCATTATTAATGGTTATCAACGAGTACTAAATCGAGTAGGAACCCGAATACGATTAGGTTGTCAACCTTAGAAAGGGTTTCGTTGGTCATTAAATCGAACCTCGATATTTTTGAGAACGAGTAATCGATGAAAGGTCGTGTTATCGATTTTGGGTTTAGAGTTTGAGTTACGAATTAGACTGGCGGTATCAAATATGAAAAAGCTTGGGACAAAAAAAAGTAAAGAGAGGGAGGGGCATTTTAGTGAATTCGCGTGACCCCCTTTTCTCCTCACCCTTGTCGCTCCCCCCTCCCCCCCGATATCCCTCTTTGTGTCTGTCCTCTACTCTGCTTCATCTTTTTCTTCCTCCTCTCCACCACACACACGACTACCATGTTTACAACCCAAACAAATTTCACCACTCCAACCTACAAAACTCCCCCATTCGACCACCCCCACAACCCGACAAGCACTTGGTACGAATTTGGGCTAGAATCAGAATGCATGCACCACGTTTATGGAGGATTTTGGGCCATGAATTGGGGCACGAAAACTTGCCTAGGTATGGCCATGCAGTTTCGCTCCTAATTATTTCAATCTTCTCTAAATTGGAGTGAAATTCGTAACTACAAACACCCAATTCAATCTCAAGTTAGTAAGTGAAATTGGGTTCGTTTTAGGGTTCGAATTTTGGGAGTTTGGGTGTGAATTAGACATGAGTGGGGTCTGTTCATGCGTGGGTGAGCAGGGCCGAAGAATTTAGATTCGTTCGAGCCCTGAAGTCTCGCCAGTTAGCCTTCAATCGAACACCTAGCTCGGAATCGAGGTGGGGATTTCTTTACTCCTAATTACTATTTTTTTAACGAATTTAACTAAATTAGTTAGCGCATGTTGATTTGAGGTTAGGAATCAGTTTGGGTAAACTTAGAATCGAAATTGAGGAAATTACGAACATGGTGTTAATTGTGGGTTAATTGCATGTTGAAATTGCTGCTGGATTGTTAATGGCTAGACAGTTTGGAAGTTTGCTGAATTATTAATAATCAGATTATCGCCTTAGTGTTGTCACTTCATCAGTTTATTAGCCCCAAATCATGTTTTGAAGTTTAAAAATGCTAATTGGGCGAATTAAGGCATTAGTAAAGCATTTTGATTTCTGTTTAGAAGTCATCGCTAAATTAGTACAGTTATACTTAATTTCTATATAGGGTTGTTGATGAGAATGGTATGCTTATATATATTGGTTTTGTGAATTATTGACTTATTTATGGCGAAATTGGACCGAGTTGGTAGTTGGATGGTTTGAGGTGAAACTATTGAGTGGTTCGAGAATCTTGTGGTCGGTGTTGTGTGAGGAGGCAGCCTGGGTTGTGAATTGCCGAAATCGTGTGGTTTGCAAGGCCATGTGCGGCTCAATGGGCTAATTCTGCCAAGGTGTGCTATGAAGTGTATGAATGTCACCTAATGTAATGCTCCCAACTTGGGGAGAGTCACACTGCCAGGACTTCCTTGAAGGAAATCCTTAAGGTTCTTGAAGATCGAGGGTTTGGATTAGCATTTAGATAGTCTTTCTGGAACAAAACTGCTAGAGTTCCCCCTGTTTTAGTGACATTGTAGGGTCTTAGCTCAGCAAAGGATACCTGTAATTGGTAAACATATATAACATATGCTAAAATAACCCAAGCTCCCAATGTCTGGCCACTCACCTAGATGACTAACGATCAAACAACTACAACAAGGATCAGAATGATTCATATACTGGTACAGAGCCATAGGTTTGCATTATGCATTTAGATAGCATAATACGCATGTGTATGTGAAAGCATGTGCTATGTGCAAACTCTTCTCCCCTCAGTGTGCTATGTGACCAATTCTTGAAACTCAAGACGTCTTTAAAGAGAAGGGTCATTTAGAAAGCTTGTTTTCACAATTACGAAAGCTTTTAAGTATTTACCAATTGCCTGATATTTTATTAAGATGTTTACAACCTAAAGAGACCCTAAATCGTCGAATTACTCAGTGAGTGACTCGACTGAATAGTCGATAGGTTTAAGAAGTTGAAAAGCGAGTTTGAAAATGTTTAAGGTGTTGGTCTGTTTATAACTTTACCTTGTGTGTAAAAGAATTTAAACGACCTGAAAAAGAGCATCTTAAGGTGCTACTTATGAAGTTTAGCTGATTTGTATACTAGTTGCTTACTTAAGTCTCGATTGAGTTTCAAGTTACGAACTAGTAAAACCATTATGTTTCAAGAAGCGTTTACGTTGAAAATTTATGAAAAAACCTTGTTTGCCTTATAAACGAGGCAAGTACTCTAAGTTTTTGAATAGTAGCAAGTTTGGAACATTTTAAGCCTTCAGTTCATCTGTACACCATCCTTTAAGTTTTAAAAGGGATTGAAACAAGTTATAAATGACAACTGAGGACTTTATTACGAACCTAGTTTGAGATGAACGCTAACTAAGTGCTTTAAGTTCCATATGGGTTTCGTTTTACGAATTAGCAATCGTATTATGCTTATAAGAAGCTTTTAAGTTAAAAACAAAGTTGTTTTACGAATTAACAAACTTATTACATTTATAAGAAACTTTTAAGTTAAAAACGAAGTCGTTCTACGAATTAGCAATCGTGTTATGTTTATAAGAAGCTTTTAAGTTAAAAACGAAGTCGTTTTACGATTTCGCAAACTTATTACGTTTATAAGAAACTTTTAAGTTAAAAACGAAGTTGTTCTACGGGTTAGCACACATATTACGTTTACAAGAAGCTTTTAAAGTTAAAAGTGAAGTCGACTTTTGAGTTAGTAAACGTGTTACGTTTATAAGAAGTTTTCAAGTTAAAAACGAAGTTAACTATAAGCATTTAGAAAGATTATGATTGTTTTGTTAAAAAGTAAGTTTTCATCAAAGTAAGTAACTGAAGAAGAGAAATGAAATACGATTTTAAAAGCTATGAAAGTGCTAGGCAATTGGCTAGACCTTGAGGGCGGGAACTGGATGCAAAGATGGCATGAGCTATTTCCCACAAAGGTAATGTTGAGAGCTGGACGCAAAGATGGCGTGAGCTATTTTCGGGAACTGGACTCAAGATATGCTTACCTTGATGTGAGTTGTTCCGTGATGTGTGACGCGTAAGAAAACCTTGAGGGGGACTGGACACAAGATACGAATATCTTGGTGTGAGCTGTTGCTCCACAGAGGACAATATCGAAGTTCGAGTTGCTCTACTAAGTAAAAAGTTAAGTACATATAGCCGGGGATAATGTGAGTTGTGAGTGACAATCCTAGATAGCACAATAAGATGTTTTTATGTTATGAGTAGTTCCTAATAAATAGGAAATTGGCATTTTGCCATTTTAGGTGTTTCAGAAAAGAAAGATTGATCAAGGCCCATTTTGAGGCCGTAAGTAATAAGATTTGAAAAGCTCTTAAGGGTCATTAAAGGACTAGAATGGAAGAGATTTTCCTTTCAAAGAATGTGAGCCTCAAGAGGCTAAGTAGAGTATTTTCCATAGAAGAAAGAAAGTTTACTTGCCTGTCTTATGAATGCAATTCCAAGGATGGTTTAAAAGAATTCTTTTAAGGGAATATGACTATATTCTAGTAAAGCCTACATCTTTTCAGTTTCAAAAGTATATACCCTGCAAGAAAAAGCTCTTGTCAAGTCTTTCTTACCAATATAAGTAGTTCAGAAAATTTTAGAAAGAAGTATGAGTCTTGAAGAAGCTAACGTGATTTATAAACCATTCTTAGAACATTTCATGAGTCACTTCGTCGTCTAAAGTGAGTTTGAAAACGTTTTACTTTTAGAAAGAATTACAATTTTGAGGAGGTTAGCGTGATTTATAAACTATTCTTGGAATATATCGAGAGTCACTGTGTTTTCAAAAGTATGCTTGAAAGTTTCATATTCTTTCCTTGTGCTACATGTTTATGTGCCTGAATGCTTGTTAGAAACGGAGATTGGTCATTGAGGGCCTAGGATTGAGTTGAAGGACTAGTATGAAGTATAAGGGTGGCAATCTTCCTTAGGGACTATGCTTGCCTAATATGATAGTAGTATACAGATGCGTGATACCTGACTATTATTAGTATTATTGCCTACCAATGGTTTTGGTTTTTAAGGAGTAGGGGAATTCTCAATGAGCATGTGGTTGCTCATCCCTTTACTTATTCCCTTTTCCAGGTTCAGTTTGAGCAGGTATAAGAGATGTTTTGAAGTTGTTTTGATGCCGACCCATCAGAAGTCTTTTGCCAACTTCGCAACTATTCGATGCCTACCACATTGTAAATATTTGAGTTCATTGTTGTATGTGAAAGCATGTAGTCAGCTCTGTACCTGTATATGTATTACTTTAACCCTTGTGTTAGTTGTTTAACTATGAGTAATCCCGGGCAAGTGGCCCGATGCGGTGAATTTGGGTTATTTCAGCACATGTCATACTTTATAACTAGTTTACAGGTACCCTTAGATGAGCTAGACCCTGAAATGTTGCTAAAACAGGGGAAACTCTTGCAGTTTTGTCTTAGGATGACAATATAAATGCTAGTCCAAACCCTCGATCTTCAAGAGACTTAGGGATTTCCTTTTGGGGAGCCCTGGCGGTGTGACCCCTCTTCGAGTTAGGGGCGTTATAATAGGTGGTATTAGAGCCATAGGTTTGCATTATGCATTTAGATAGCATAATAGGCGTGTGTTATGTGAAATACGTGACTTATGTGCCTATATGCTCTATCTTGCTTGTTATTACTTGTATTAACAAGTGTATAACTTATAATATGTATGTATATGTTGGTTCTTCCCTTACTATTACAGTGGTAGTGTAGGATGGTTTTCCACATTGTCGATCACATTTATCCACCTTTCTGGTTGGCAGCATGGAATGCGGTTATATGTTGGCATGCAATGGAGGTGCACAGCCGAAGAGTGCCTAACGGGATCAGCCAAAGTACTTGGGCAGCAAGTTTTATAAGAAAGATGCCTTTGGATAGAAGATGGAAGGAGGTAACCCTCACCTTACGGCATTTGACCTTATGCAGGGAGGAATGTGCCCCTTATTCCTTTCGAGGTTTAGTAGAATTCCTACTATGAGCAGAGCACTATGTCGACCACTTGGGATTCACTTCACGCTAAAGAAACGCTGGTGCCGTCCAGCTTGTCCAAACCAGGCTCATCCAACCTGCGGTGAGCCAACGCCTCCCCACCACTGTGGCTAGGAGAAGCGAACTAGAGTTTCGCCAAATGAGTCGTCTTTTCGTTGAAAGGCCTCAAGCAGAGCGCTATAAGCGAGTTGCCGTAATGTGGGTTCGTTGGATGGATGCATATGGAATGTACTACCACCGAGGATGGCAAGCTACCATGCTCAGGAAGAAAGAACTAGTAGATGAGACACCCAACATAGAGTATACTCCCACTCTAGTATTACAAGAGCTCTTAGCCCCTAATCATGACCAATCTGAGGGTCCAAGGGAATCCAAAGCTGATAACTTCTCCAGAAATGATGCTTCAGATGAAGAATAGAGTAGTTTGGCGTGAACCAGGTTCACGAATGCTAAGTTATGTGCTAATAAGTTAAATGTAAGCCTTTAGTTTGCTTTCCTTTAATTCTGGAGCATTAGGATGGCAAGATCTCTTGTGACTCCTAAGTTACATTATCAATGTTCAATGAAATAAATGCAGTTGGTGCTTCCTAAGTGTTATTTATTCAAGCATATATGTGTATTCCCTTGAGCAAAATGTGATGTGCATGTATAATTACACGAAGGTTGAGCTGAGACTAAACTAGTAGCTATAAATAACATCTTTCGCACTCTTGCAAATCATTTTATTAACCAAGGAAGCCTACCGCTATTAGTCCTAGAGCGATTGCGTGTTAACCCCTAGTTGAAAATGAAACTAAGTGATCCTTTGTATGAATGTGTGACAGATGCCTCTTCGACGTGAACTAACACCAGAACCAACTGCCATGGAGATGATATGCCAGTTTAATAGACTTAAACCTCCCAAGTTCGAAGGTGAAACTGATCCTATGGCATACGAGCAGTGGCTTCGGAGAATGGAAAACTTATTGGAAATCATGGAGTGCCCTGAGAGGTTCAAGGTGCATCTGGCCACCTATCAATTTCAAAAAGAACCTGAGTTCTGGTGGGGGATAGTGAAACCTAGGGCAGGTGAACCTGCGTTGACCTAGAATCAACTGAAAACTTTATTCGACGCTCAATATTATCCCCAACACATAAGCAGAGCTAAGGAACAGGAGTTCTTATTCTTAGAACAAGGAGAAATGAGCGTAATAGAATATGCGGCAAAGTTCAATGAGCTAAGTCGATTTGCACCAAATCAAGTGGCCACCGAAGAAATGAGGATGGACCACTTCGAACAGGGATTAAGAGGGGAAGTGAAGCAGATAATAGCAGGGTATACTTATGACAATTTTCAAGAAATGTACCAGAAGCATGTGAAGATAGTCCGCATCATGAATGAAACCGAAACTGAGAATAGAGAAAAGGAGCAAGTAAAAAGGAAATTTGGCCCTCGGGAATCCTATTCTCAGAGAAACAAAGACTTCTGGAGGTTTAAACCTAGTATGAAACAGGATAAAGAAAAGCAAACCGCCCAATGGAAACCAAGGAAAACGTGTGACCAACATGGACGTCAACAGCCTGGCCCATGCAGAAACCTTACGAGCCAATATTTTGGATGTGGTGATATGGGTCACAAAGTTGCCAATTGCCCAAAGGCTACATGGAATAGTCAGGGTAAGATTCAGAGATTCGGATTGAGAATCAGCCCAGCGGCACAACGAGGTCGCCCAACCGTTGGTGCTCCCTTGGGGGACAATAGAAGCAACCAGAGGCCACAAACTGGCAGTCGGATGCTTAGCTAGAAGGAAAAGAGACTGGGGAACCTGCTAACATAATGTCAGGTATTTTTCTTGTTAACCAAATTTATGCTCTCATCCTATTTGACTCTGGTGCTGCTCACTCTTTTGTTAACCTTTATCTACGAGAAAACTCGCCAATAATCTTGACGAGATACATATACAACTCTACGTGACCACTCCTTTAGGAACTAATTATCACACCGACCTTGCCTTTAGGGATTGTGGTGTTAAGGTTCAAGGGAAAACCCTCCTTGTTGTCTTGGTACGACTAAAAATCCAAGGATGGGATGTTATTGTGGAGACGGATTAGATAGCTAAGTGTAAAGTGACTTGGATTGTGAAAAGAATGCGAGAAAAGTACCCACATTATTTCCTCCAAGTTAGTAATTTCGAGGATGAAATTCTTTTAGGGGGGGTGTAATACTCGTGTATTTTTACTTTTCTTTAAGCTGCCTATAACGTTCTTTTTACATTATAAAAATCGTTTTTTATTAACGATCTAAGTTAAATTATGTTCTATGTGCCCTTTTGAGTGTTAATTTTATTAAAAAGAATATTATTATCGCTATTAAAATTATTATTATTATTATTATTATTATTATTATTATTATTATTATTATTGGTTTGAAAATCTTTTTATGATTTTTAATAAGCGTTATTAACGGTTATCAACGAGTACTAAATCAAGTAGGAACCCGAATACGATTAGGTTGTCAACCTTAGAATTCGTTTCGTTGGTCATTAAATCGAACCTTGATATTTTTGGGAATGAGTAATCGATGAAAGGTCGTGTTATCGATTTTGGGTTTAGAGTTCAAATTATGAATTAGACTAGCGGTGTCAAATATGAAACTGCATGGGACAAAAAAAATAAAATAAAGAGAGGGAGGGGCATTTTATTGAATTCGCGTGTCCCCCTTTTCTCCTAACCCCTGTCGCGACCCCCTCCCCTCCGACATCCCTTTTTCTTTCTCTCCTCTGCTCTCCTTCATCTTCTTCCTTCTCCTCTCCACCATACAGGCGGTTTCCATGCTCAGAATCCAAAGAAATTTCGCCACTCTAACCTACGAAACTCACCCATTCGACCACCCCCACAACCCGACAAGCACTTGGTGCGATTTTAGGTTGGAATCGGAACGCATGCACCACGTTTGTGGAGGATTTTGGGCGACGAATTGAGGCACCAACACTTGCCCAGGTATGGCCATGGAATTTAGCTCCTAGTTATTTCAATCTTCTATAAATTGGAGTGAAAATTCGCAACTACAAACACCCAATTCAATCTCAAGTTAGTAAGTGAAATTGGGTTCATTTTAGGGTTTGAATTTTGGGAGCTTGGGCGTGAATCAGGCACGAGTGGGGTTTGTTCGTGCATGGGTGAGCAAGAACCGAACAATTTGGAGTCGTTCGAGCCCTAAAGTCAAGCTAATTAGCCTTCGATCGAACACCTGGCTCAAAATCGAGGTGGGGATTTCTTTACTCCTAATTACTATTATTTTCCATGAATTTAACTAAATTAGTTAGTGCATGTTGATTTGAGGTAAGGAATCAATTTGGGTGAACTTAGAATCGAAATTGAGGGAATTACGAAAATGGTGTTAATTGTGGGTTAATTGCATGTTGAAATTGCTGCTGGATTATTAATGGTTTGACAGTTTTGAAGTTTGTTGACTTATTAATAATCAGATTATCGCCTTAGTGTTGTCACTTCGTCAGTTCATTAGCCCTGAATCATGTTTTGAAGTTTAAAAATGCTAATTGGGCGAATTAAGGCATTGGTAAAGCATGTTGATTTCTGTTTAGAAGCTATCGCTAAATCAGTACAACTGGGCTTAATTTTTGTATAGGGCTATTGATGAGAATGCTATGCTTATATATATTGGTCTTGTGAATTATTAACTTATTTATGGCGATATTGAACCGAGTTGGTAATTGGATGGTTTGAGGTAGGGGTGTTCATCGGTCCAAACCCGGACCGGACCGGGTTGGACCAAGGACCGAATAAGAGGAAGGTTATGGACCGTGGACCGGACCGAATAAGTCAAGGACCGGACCGGGACCGGACCGAAAAAAACCGGACCGGACCGGACCGGACCGAGTTGTCAAACTAGCAAATTTTTACGATATGAACATCTTATATTTATTTTCATATGAATAATTTCAACATATTTTCACCATAAAAAGCAAATCAATATTCTTGAACGTTTGAGAAATTATAAGTTGCAAAAGAAAATTAAAATTAAATAAGTAAAAAGTTGGTTTTCAAATTTTTTTTATTCGGTCATCGGTCTGGACCGGTGGACCGGACCGGACTGGACCAAAGACCGAATAAAAAAAATTTGTGGACCGCGGACCGGACCGAATTCATTCGGTTCGGTCCGATCCGGTCCGGTCTAGGCCGGTCTTCAGTCCGGTCCGGGTTTGGACCGAATAATGAACACCCCTAGTTTGAGGTGAAACTATTGAGTGGTTCAAGGATCTTGTGGTCGGTGTTCTGTGAAGGGGGAGCCTGAGTTGTGAATTGCCGAAATCGTGTAGATTACGAAGGCATGTGTGGCTCAATGGGCTAATTATGCCAAGTTGTGCGATGAAGTGTATGAATGTGCTATGTGTAAACTCCTCTTCCCTCAATGTGCTATGTGACCAATTCTTGAAATTTAAGACATCTTTAAAGATAAGGGTCATTTAGAAAGCTTGTTTTCACAATTACGAAAGCTTTTAAGCACTTACTAACTGCTTGATAGTTTATTAAGATGTTTACAACCTAAGGAGACCCTAAATCGTCGAACTAATCAGTGAGTGACTCGACTGAATAGTCAATAGGTTTATGAAGTTGAAAACGAGTTTGAAAATGTTTAAGGCGTTGGTTTGTTTATAACTTCTCCTTGTGTTTAAAAAAATTTAAAGGACTTGAAAAAGAGCATCTTAAGGTGCTAATTATGAAGTTTAGCTGACTTGTATACTAGTTGCTTACTTAAGTCTGGATTGAGTTTCGAGTTACAAACTAGTAAAACCATTATGTTTTAAGAAGCGTTTATGTTGAAAATTTATGAAGAAACTTTGTTTGCCTTATAAATGAGGCAAGTGCTTTAAGTTTTTGAATAGTAGCAAGTTTGGAACGTTTTAAGCCTTCTGTTTATCTATACACCCTCCTTTGAGTTTTAGAAGGGATTGGAACGAGTTATACAATGACAACTGAGGATTTTATTACGAACCTAGTTTGAGATAAACGCTAACTAAGTACTTTAAGTTCCAAATGGGTTTCATTTTACGAATTAGCAAATGTATTACGCTTATAAGAAGCTTTTAAGTTAAAAACAAAGTTGTTTTAGGAATTAACAAACTTATTACGTTTATAAGAAGCTTTTAAGTTAAAAACGAAGTCGTTGTACGAATTAGCAAACGTATTACTCTTATGAGAAACTTTTAAGTTAAAAACGAAGTCGTTTTACGATTTAACAAACTTATTACGTTTGTAAGAAGCTTTTAAGTTAAAAACAAAGTCGTTGCACGAATTAGCGAACAAATTACATTTATAAGAAGCTTTTAAGTTAAAAATGAAGCCGTTTTACGATTTAACAAACTTATTACGTTTATCAGAAGCTTTTACGTTAAAAACGAAGTCGTTCTACGGGTTAGCAAACTTATTACGTCTATAAGAAGCTTTTAAAGTTAAAAGTGAAGTTGACTTACGAGTTAGTAAACATATTACGTTTATAAGAAGTTTTTAAGTTAAAAACAAAATGAACTATAAGTATTTAGAAAGATTATGGTTGTTTTGTTAAAAAGTAAGTTTTCAGCAAAGTAAGCAACTGAAGAAGAGAAATGAAATACAATTTTAAAACCTAAAAAAGCACTAGGCAATTGGCTAGATCTTGAGGGTGGGAACTGGATGCAAAGATGGCGTGGGCTATTTGCCCCAAAGGTAATGTTGGGAGTTGGGCGCAAAGATGGCGTGAGCTGTTCCCAAGAACTGGACTCAAGATATGCTTACCTTGGTGTGAGTTGTTCCCTGATGTGTGATGCGTAAGAAAACCTTGAGAGGGACTGGACTCAAGATGCTATTATCTTGGTGTGAGCTGTTGCCCCACAGAGGACAATATTGAGGTTGGAGTTGCTCTGCTAAGACGCATTTTGGCCAAAAATTTAAGTACGTGTACCCCAGCGATAACGTGAGTTGTGAGTGACGATCTTAGCCAGCACTATAAGATTTTTTTATGTTAAGAGTATTTCCTAATAAATAGGAAATTGGCATTTTGCCATTTTAGGTGTTTCAGAAAAGAAAATTCTTCGAGGGCCATTCTGAGGCTGTAATGAATAAGATTTGAAAAGCTCGTAAGGGTCATTAAAGGACCAGAATGGAAGAGATTTTCCTTTTAAAGAATGTGAGCCTCAAGAGGCTAACTAGAGTATTTTCCAGAAAAGAAAGAAAGCTTACTTGCTTGTTTATGAATGCGATTCCAAGTATGGTTTAAAAGAATTCTTTTAAGGGAATATGCCCATATTCTAGTAAAGCCTAGATCTTTTCAGTTTCAAAAGTATATACCCTATGAGAAAAAGCTCTTATCAAGTCTTTCTTACCAATATAAATAGTTCAGAAACTTTTAGAAAGAATTATGAGTCTTGAAGAAGCTAATGTGATTTATAAACCATTCTTAGAACATTTGTTGAGTCACTTCATTGTCTAAAGTGAGTTTGAAAACGTTTTACTTTTAGAAAGAATTATAATTTTAAGGAAGTTAGCATGATTTATAAACTATTCTTGGAATATATTGAGAGTCACTGTATTTTCAAAAGTATGTTTGAAAGCTTCATACTCTTTCCTTGTGCTACTTGTTTAGGTGCCTGAATGCTTGTTAGGAAGGTAGATTGGTCATTAAGGGCCTAGGATTGAGTTGAAGGACAAGTGTGAAGTATAAAGTTGTAATCTTCCTTGGTGACTATGATTGCCTAATCTTTATAATATAAATGTAATCTTTATAATATAAATGTAAAAATGAGTGAGTGGTTGAGAATTCAAGAAATAACAATCCACAAACTCTGGTTGAATCCCACCAATATTACCTATACAGACATCCAGCACACATTCAAAAACTGCATACTCTATCAATTTAGTTATTCTCATAAACCACCCACGTTTTACACCCGTAAAACACTCCTTCCCCCGGCCCCACCCCTCAACCCCCCTCTCGCTATATCATGATGTAGTTTTCACTCAAATCAAACAAAATCAAAAACCAAGATGCCCACAAAAATCATTCGTTCAAAAATCAAGATAGAGACGTGAGAACATGGGTCGCCGGAAACACTGCATTCTGGTAAAAATGACGTCAAAAATGGCGGTGGTTGGGGGAAGAGGAAGTGGGTATAGTATGTTTCTCTCTCTAAAGATCTTATCTGTTTCTCTCTGTAAAATGTGTATTTGTGAGCAATTACCTTAAACTAATGATGATGAACCCGATGACTTCCGATGAAATTGGGCAAAAATCTGCAAAGTCCACCACCAAGGAGTCTAAAGAATTCGGAAATCGAAGGTCGCTAATCGGGTATTTGTAGGGAAGGAGAGAGAAAACAAAGAGGTGATCGCAGATCTAAAACTTAGGAAAGGGGGCAGGGAGGAGGGACAAGTAGTAGTAAGTGGAGGAGAAGAGTTTTCATCATGGAATCGCAAGGGAGATAAAGAGGAGAGAGAAAGAGAACAATGCGAAAGATCTAGAAGGCTGTTTTTTATTGACTAAGAATTGTGAACCCTTCTTCAATCACCTACTTCTCAGCATTTTGGTGTGTTCACACCTTCAACCTTCTTCCTCTAATGTCTCTTCTGTCCATTCGTTCTTAGAATTTGCTTTTGTTATTTACTATGGTTTGTATGTTTGGGCTTTTGGGTTATGATCTCTCTCCATTCCACAGATTAGACATGAAGGAAAATAATAAGCATAATCAAAGCAATGGAGATGAAATCCACAAGAAAGCGATGTTGATTAATAGATTTGGTAAGTACAAATTCTGTTAAAAAGAAAATAATTCTATAACTTCACTTTTTTTTGCAAAATGATTCTGTAGTTTTGCTTTTGGTTTTCGCATGAGGTGCAGAATAGGCATAGTAAATGAGACAAGATGGCAACAACTTTCAGTAAAGAAAGGTGTGGTGTCGCATCGTATTCTCTATGCCTAATTCATTAATTTGATTTGCTCTTTTATGGACTTAATTCCTTTTTTGTTTTAATCTCTTTGGTTTGTTTTAATTTCTCCCTGATGTTATGCTAATTTTGTTATGGCTCAGGTTGGTTTAATCAACATATTTCAGTTCGGTTTCATAAGATTTCGTCCATACTTTTGCTCCTTATTCTCAGTACATGCAGATTGAGGGTCGGGTGGTATTATTGACTTAAATTGCCGAATTGTGACTGGAGTTGTTATTCTATTTCAAATTGGCCTTCTATATGATAGGTATTTAACTCTTTGTGGTTTTTTGTTTCACATTTGTTTGAGGCTGGGGGGGGGGGAGGTGAACAAATGACAGAGATTGAGCACTCTAACAAAACTTTTGCAAGGGGGATTTGACATGTTAAGTTTTGGGTGGGGTTAGTGGATTTTGTGATTTTTCTCTTTGCTGGGGGGGGGGGTGCGGAGGGGTAAATTAATGGGTGATAATGATGTGATGCTTGAGTTTAGGGGATGATTGAATTAATGGGTGATAATAGTTTGTTGTGAATTTGTGGAGTGAGAGATTGAGAATTAGCCAAATTTCATCAATTAAAGATGGGAGGGGCAAAAAATTGTAATTATGGTTGATCAACTTATGGAACAGTAAGAAAAAATATTTAGGTCCTTTTGGAGCTCTTTTGGAATTACACCAAGTCTTTTGTGTTTGGTGATGGATCAATTTGGTGGATGCTTTTTCATTAGCCTGAAAAGGCTTGTGATGCTTTCTTTTTATGTCAACTGCACTAACTTTGTACTTACCCGTTGTATCATTTTTCATAAACAAAGATACATGATTTGAGACTTGAGAGTTGGGCTATGACTTAAGACTAAATGAAAAAATTTAGCTTTCACCCAAATATTGTAAAACGATTGCATTTGCAACCAACTATGTTCCCCATATAATTAATTAAATTGAAGAATTACTTTATAGGTTTCGTCAATATAATTTATCAATAAATTTAAGTTTTTTTTGCATCTTCAAGCCACCGTCTGACAATATTTTAGTTACTATTGTTCATAAAGGGTAGAAGATTTTCTCTATTTACAAAACTCAAAACGAAGACTTTACTTGAGGGGGACAAGTAATACATCACTTGAACCAATATGTGTAGGCAATATAGATACTTTCTTGAGTATAGAATGTGCAAATTGTTCGAAAGTATTTCAAACCCTTTGGCATTTGTGGGCAGGTATATTCTTCACAAAAGTAATTAAATTTAATTAAATAATATTTCACAAATGAGTCAATATAATTTTGACATGTTATTTTACAAATACTTTTGAAGATTAAAATACATTGTGAGCTTTAATAAATTTCTGAGTGTTGAATGTATTGCTTTGAATTACAATCTGAGATGTAAAAATATAGTTGTGCATGAAATTCCATTAATGCCAATACAATAGCAAAATCTAAAAAAGTCCTCTCAGGGAGGTTTTTTTTTTAATAAAAAGTTTATAGATACAAAGATTCTTTCAACTCCACCAAGTTAAAAAGTACATTTTTAAAAATGTTTTTCAAAATTAAAATACTCCGTGCATAGCACAGGTCCATACTAGTATGATAGTAGTATACAAATATGTGATACGTGACTATTATTGGTACTATTGCCTGCCAATGGTTTTGGTTTTTAAAGAGTAGGGGAATTCTCACTGAATGTGTGGTTGTTCATCCCTTTACTTATTCCCTTTTCCGGGTTCAATTTGAGCAGGTATAAGAGACGTTTTGAAGTTGTTTTGATGCCGACCCATCAGAAGTCTTTTGCCAGTTTTGCAAGTATTCGATGCCTACCACATTGTAAATATTTGAGTTCATTGTTGTATGTGAAAGCTTGTAGTCGGCTCTGTACCTGTATGTGTATTACTTTAACCCTTGTGTTAGTTGTTTAACTGTGAGTACTCCCGGGCGAGTGGCCTGAGGCGGTGAATTTGGGTTATTTCAGCACATTTCATACCTTATTACCAGTTTACTGGTACCCTTAGCTGAGCTAAGACCCTAAAATATTGCGAAAAAAGGGAAAACTCTTGCACTTTTGTTTTAGGATGACTATCTAAATTATAATCCAAACCCTCGATCTTCAAGAGCCTTAGGGATTTCTTTTTAGGGAGTCCTAGCGATGTGACCCCTCCTCGGGTTGAGGGCGTTACACTAGATGTTCTAATTCATCGATTAGTTTGTATGGCCAGCAAGAAACTTTTTTGCGGATTTCTTCTATTTCAATAGGTTTTTTATGGTATTTTGAAATCGTTTGAGTCAAGGAATCTCTTACAAAACAAATGAAATACACAAAATTTGCTCCTCGGGATTCTGCCCTTATCTTTCGTGTAGATTCAGTATCATTATAGTCCTTAGTAAGGAGAATTTGAATTCTATTTATCCAAATTGCATCTTCTAGCCGACCAATTTTTTTTAGGAATAAGATCGTTCCCCATTTATTTTTAAAGATCTCTCCCCATTTATTTTTTGGTATAAAACTAAATTCATTTGGTCCTAATATTTTCGCTTCATTTATAATTAATACGGAGGGTCTCCGATACCTTATTGTGATTACCATTGCTTTCATAATTTTATGATAAGGTAAAAAGAATTTTTTAATTACTCCACGATATGATCCATTTATAAAAGGATCGTATCTGTTTGGTAAATATTCTTTGCTTTTTTTTATCTTGGTTTGATTGACCATCTTTGTTTTTTTTTTTATGATTGCATAATTAAATTTGTTTTTCTAATACATTTTTTTAAAGTCCTTTTTTGTCTAAAACTACAATTCTATTAGAAAATTCATTACTTAAGCTTTTCTTTTTTGTGTTGCTTAAGCTTTTCATTGAACAGTTTATCATAGTTTTGTGTTGCAGAAATAGAAATCTTTATTTGTATCACTTCCCGAAAAATGACTAAACTAGGTGGATATGAAAAATAAATTCATTGTTTTCCATCATTTTGACATGTAGAAAAATAAAATTGTGACATTTCATTTCTTACCGCATTTTTGTACCGCTTGTTTTTTATATATCGCATTGGACGATTCCAACGGTTATAGTCGAAAAGACTAGAAACAAGAAGGGGTTTTTCAACCTATAAAGGGATTTTACTGTCTTCTTTAAGTATTTCTAACTTCGAAATATCTTGATTCCCAGAAAAGGAAGTTGGGATATTTTTATAGTATGCTTCTTTAAAAAGTTGAAAAATGGAGGGAGAAGGATCTTTTGCGGTGAATCCCTATTCAGAAGTCTTTTCTTGTCCAACATGTTTTTCTCCTGGTATTCCTTGTTGCATTATTTTATGAGTCAAAAAAGGTGAAGGCGTTCTGCCAAAAGTGCAAAGACAGATAAATAAAACTAGAATACTATTGAATTGATTCATAGATTTTCTAAAATTGAAGATAAAATCCTAACAAAATCGAAACACATAGAAAAGGTGCTTGTTAGATAGAATGTACATATTCGCTCTAACGAAATAATTTTTATCTATCCAGAATAATACGAATTTAACCTATTTCTTGAATAAAATGTAACCAATTAACCAACCAACAAAACTACTTGTTACAAATAACATCTTATTGTTGTATCGAAACATATAAATGGTGATTAATCTGGATAACATTGAACTAGGGAAAAATAAATGGTTCAATAATTGATAAGTGAGATTAATCAGGTATATATATTGAATGCTGGGATTACGCATTGAATTTTTCTTAGTAGATTTATGTTTACGTTTATCATAAAAGTCTTAGAAATTGCACCAATGAAAAAGGACTAAATAGGATAGAACTAGGAAAGTTATTGTATGAGGTACCCAACGCTAAATGTAGAGGCATATAATAGATCGATACGAACATTACGAGCTGTACCATAATTAAAACAGTTGCTGCTGCTACATCCTTATCAATTGTTTTTTCTCCTTCTTCTATAACTTTAATATGAGCTTGGAAAAGTAGG
>JACYFF010031959.1:73376395-73409731 GCA_017589665.1 Selenicereus undatus | reverse complement strand
AGATCTATATATATATATATATATATATATATATATATATACATATATATATATATATATATATATATATATATATATATCTGTGTGTGTGTGTGTGTGTTTGTGTGTGTGTGTTATGTATGTAGGTATGTATATGTGTGTATATGTGTATGTCTACCTTTTTATGTATCTATGTGTCTATCTGTCTATCTATCTATATTTACATAGATGCATATGTATGTCTATGTATATGTATATGGAAGCTGTCTAGTAAGAATAAGGTCAAAATCAGGAATAACAAGTTTTAATTTAGGCCGCTAGATGTTAATCCAATTAAAGGAATATTTCTGCATCATCTTGCATTTTATTTCCCAAACCGGCCAACCATCAACTTCTCTTCTGACATGTAGGCATAAGTTGTATAGTCCGCCCCCCTTTTCTAGTCTGTACCGGCCACTAGAACAACCGTTTGTTCTCTCACTTTTCCAATCTCTATTTGGAAAGTAGAAGTTGCGGCCAATAGCGTATAAACAAACTTATTTGATTTTAGAACGGAAGTCTTGGCGTGGCATGGTTTGCCTATACCCTAAAACTGATTTTGCTCCAATAACTGCGCACTAGGCATTTTTGAGCAATTGATCTTTCGGGATACACAACTAGTTGCTCAAAAGTTGCAGTGGAATTTTATATGTGTCTGAAACAAATGAAGGTTGAATTTATGTGTCTGAAACAGTTGAGGGTTGACTTTACAGTGAGAGCAAGACAATAAAAATGTCAAGAATAATACAAAATGGCCAGAATAATAAAGGTTAATTTGGTGTAGAAAAATCAGTACTAATTATGCTAATTTGGTGAAAGGTTAATATTAAAGGCTAATTTGTAGAAAAATCAGCACTAATAATAAAGGCTGATTTGGTTGAGAACGAGCACTAATAATTACAAGAATCAAAGCAAAATCTGTGAAGATTACTCACCAAAGTTAGTTGCACTAATTTCTCTCTCATCCTTTTGAATCATACTCCAAAACTCCCCATCATGATTCAAAGGTAAAGAAACGAAAAAGTAGGAATTTTGAATATAGAAGGAAAAAAAGTACAAATACCAATGTCTTTTGGAATTGAATTAGTACCTTGTGTTTACAAGTCTGTCTTAACCCATTAGGATTGGAAATCCTGTACCCAAATGGTATTTGTGAAGATCAAACTTTGCACACTTATTTTTCCTTAAAATCAAAGATCCTCATATAATGTTGACGTATTAAAACCCCGATGTCAGCCCTTGTATAGTCATGAACACTCTAAACCATTTTTAGCCCAAAAACTCTCATAGGGGGCTAGCATTGACCCCTACATTCGCATAGGTGAGTTATATCAAGTGCATATTGTCATGCACCACTATTAAGGTTATGGACTGATTAAGAACCAGAGGTTCGTCCTAAACACAATTGATAGTAGATGAACATACTACTTGTTTTATTCATAGGAATGGGTTGTGGTAAAATGTGATTTTATTTAACCCATTTTACAGAGACTCTTGTCTAACATGTGTATCTATCACAATTCATTCACTCAGTGGGCTTAGGTCCCATTTCTTGTACTGACGTGACACTATGCTTATACAAAGGTCTTTAGTGAAAGGATGTAATAGTTGTGAATTATCTGTTTTAAGCTGACTAATTCGATTAACTATGTTCTTCGCATAATTTTAGTATGTTAGCGAAATTAGGATAAGATTCGTTTGCTAATTAAATGTGTGATTTTCTGTGAATTACTTTGTGAAATTCTCTTGATTTATTATGTGATTGCATGGAATTAGTAAGTACTCAACAATTAGGCAATGTGAGATTAGCAAATTCAATTGGGCTACTTGATACTATTTTATGAACTTTCCTATTAGGGCCAAGGTTATTTTATCTTGTTGGGTTAGTAGATGAAAGGAAAAAAAAAGGGGGTCAGATGCCCTAACCATGTTAATGCATGGTGAATTTCGTTTGGCCAAATAAAGGCGTGAAATCCACGTAGATGAGCCCAATGGATGTTGAAGACCAATCATCCCAAAAGTGGACCAACAGAGAGAAACAATTCTCAAACTAGAAGAATTCTTCTAATGAAATTGGATCAATACTTGAAATAAGGAACCAAGAGATAAATCTTAGTGGATATATCTAGGATAAAGGTTAAATCACCACCTAGATTAAATCAACCCACCGCTAACATTCTAAAGCCTTAGCAGTAAGGATTAGATTAAAGGGAAGGACTAAAATCACCACCCTCCTTAGAGAGTTAAAAATTTTGAGATTTTGAGAAAAGCACCAAGCTTCAAGCTCTCATATCATTCAACAAGTCTGAATTTTTATGGAGGTAATTGGGTTCATAAATATCCAATTGGATGGGGATTAGCTGTTACATTAGTGGGGCAAGTGATCCACTAGGGTGCTTACGAAATATCATAGAAAAATAAATCAAGATGCTTAAGATAATCAATCAAGATCAACTTTATTTCCAGGATTCATCCTTCATTTTCTAGAGAGCTTTAAGAAGGCTCTACTCCACTAATGGAGGTACCACCACTTGGAGTGTCTCCCTTCGTGAGCATATAATCACCCCATGCTAATTAATTTCAAAAATCACATTTGTCCTCTCCACAACAAAGGCCAAATTCTAGATTGGTCCAAAACTTGAATTTTGTGCACACTGAACATAATTGGATTATTTCTCCCACTATTGAAATCCAATCCCAAATTTTAGCTTATGGGGACAAATAGACATCTTCTAGAATCATAAAACCTTGGGCTTGCTTTGTTTAGGCTTCATTTACTAAGATTTGAACTTTGACCCAAATTCAGCAAGTTTATCGGGTAAAAACCTACTGTAACAGCGTTTTCATCACTTTAGGGAATTCACATACAAATATCTACTGAAAATATTTACGTATCCCAATAGTCGACTCTATCACCATTCCAACAGGCCATATAGCATTCATTTTCAAGCCCATTTGATGGGTGAAATACCATGACAAAGTGGGCTTATGTGTTGGAATTTGGTAACAAGTCCTTTTAGGGTAGATGGGGCTTTCTTCATGCCTCGGTGGAAGGTCTAGCGGATTCGATATGTATTAACCTCCACCACTTGAGAAGGATTTGCCCTCAAATCATTGGGGTTGAAATTCCGTGAAGTTAACCTTCCATGCCTTTTGCCATTCTTGGGTTTGAAATAACCTATGTACTAATGACTCATCTCCTCTTGAAGTTATGGGAGTTAAGGAAGATCTTTGCGAGAGTATCATAGCAACAAGTAGCTCTCCTAGGACTCTTGAGCTCATTGGACATCTCAGCATACTCATCACATGATAGCTCAAACTCATCATACTCATAAGAGGAGTCACTTGTGGCTTGATCACTCGCATAGGAGCCTTCTCCTAACACCATTTTGATGGGTAATGGGTCTTGGGGTCGGGTTCTTTTGGGATTTCATCCTCAAGCACTTGGTGAGCTATGAGGGGTAAGGGCTCCACTCCCTCACTTATATTTGGCTCGACCATTAGTAAGCCAATTCAAGGTTTGCTCTTACGAGTGGCACACTTTCCCTATGCTTCACTCTTGTAGGGGTTATCCTTACTTCCCTTTCCTAATTTAGAATTCTGAGGTTCAGGTGGATGTAAAGGAGCCAACGTGAGGTTTTGGCCATTGTGCTTGAGTGAATAAGTATTAGCATCCATAGGAAGGACATCACATAATACTTCACTATAATAAGCACCAATTGAGAATACAATAAGAGCTTGTCTTGAAGCGGTTACCTCATTTTTCAGTCCTAACCATTGAAGAGAGCATACGTAAGATGCTCTTTAGTGGAGATTTGGAGCTTGTCGATAAGTGTCTTGGAGGCTACATTAGTGCAACTTCCACCATCTATGATTAAGCCACAAGCCGTTCCTCTCATGGTGCACCTAGAGTTGAAGATTTGTTCCCTTCGGCTATCTTTTTAAGGAACCTTTGTGGCATATAGGGACCTCTTGATCAATAACAATTCTTTAACATTGAGGGTCACCAAGGTTGATATGTCATTTTCATTATCTCCTTCACTTGATTCTTCCTCAATGGCTCGAATTTCTTTTACCTCCATGATGGTAAGGGCTTTTCTATTGGGATAATCAGGTTGAAAATGCCCAAAACCATGACACGTGAAAATACTTCTTTCCTTCTAATCTTTTAGGCGGCTCAGTAGCAATTCTCTTACCCTTATCAAGAGCCTTAACTTATGGGGGTAAGGTTTCAACTTCAATGTGAGTAGAGGGACTTTTAGTAAAGGAGGTGGGAAGGAGCTTCTCACCTTTAAATTGCTTCTCAATTTTGATATCTAGCCTATATACATTATCAAAGGTTACATAAGGCTATAATTGTACCTGGCTAGCAATGCTAGGAGATAACCCCTTGCTGTACCTAGCAATCTTGAGTTTAAGTTCTTCATCCAAGCCAACCCTCATTTAGAGTAGTTCAAACTCCCTGATATATTCTTCTACCTTTATATTCTCTTTGTTGAGAGAGATAATCATGAGGTAGAGTTCTTGTTTGTATGAAGGCGATAGAAATCTCTTGTCCATATTCTTCTTGAGCTTGGACTAAGGCTTAATTTTGGCTTTGGCTTCTCTAGCCTTATTCTTCTTTAAATGTTCATACTATAATAAAGCATACCCTTTCAACTTAAGAATGGCCAACTTAAAGGCCTTCTCATCATTGTAATCTTTGAGTTCAAAGATAGTTTTCCAGATTAAGATTGTCATCACATTTCGCAGCCTCAACCTTGAGATCCCGAAGGTCTTCCCTTGGATAACCTCTCATTCTTGGTCTTCTTTCCTCATCATTGAAGTCTTCATAGGTGAAAGAGTATTTTATATCAATAGGGCGAGCATCGTAGAGTCTTCAATGAGGATTCTATGGTGTGGATTCCCTTACTTATACAACCTCTTGAGTGAGCTTTCTCATTTGTTTTTGAAGCTCTAGAAGGGCACTACCTATATTAAGGGTTTGCTTAGGAGGAATGCTCACAAGGTGAGAATTTTCTCCTTTGCTAGCCATGATAGTAGTTTGTGAGGCGAAAAGAGGAAAAGATTGAAAATAGGGGAAATAAAGGTCATGGGGTTTGTCATAGAGGATAAAAGGTGGAAAAACAAAGGACCTTGGGGAGAACATCACTGCTACGATCTATGGGACCGACCACGGTTAGATTGTGGTAGGGTCTGTCCCAGGTATTTTCCCAATTTTTGTGATGACTTTTTTGATGCAGTTTTTCTGCTGTCTTTGTTTTAGGCATTGTGTTTAGGCTGTTTGAGGGTTCTTTGTGGGCTAGACATGAGAGAACTAAAAGGAAAAGCAGGATAGAAAAGTAGGAAATTTAAACAAATCAAAATATAAGATTGATGGATTTCCTTCTTACTAAGATGAAGGAACTTTTTTCTCTGACACCAAGTGATGCATAGTAAATTCCATTTGACCAAACAAAGGTGTAAAATCCATGTAGATGAGCCCAACGGATGTTGAAGACCAATCTTCCCAAAATGGACCAAGAGAGAAAGAATTCCCAAAATAGAAGAATACTACTAATGAAATTGGATCAATAATTGAGATAGGGAACCAAGAGATTAGTGAAAGAGGATATATGTAGGGTAATAGTCACTTTCAAATATTCCAATGTATAAATAGGGAATTCCAATTATCATTATTGCGGTTATGTGCATATTTACTCAACCTACTCACAACATAGGCTGTATCGGGACTAGTATGGTTTATTAGAAACATCACACTACCAATTATCTCAGCATTCTCACTTTGTGATATGCTATCACTGTAAGACCCGCCTTCTTTATTTTAAGCTAAGCTGGCTGCCTTACCTTCTATGTTATAAAATTCATATTTTTATTAACTGTATAAGTTAAATTATTACTGGCGTACTTGTGTGAGTGACAATTTTATTAAAAGAATTATTATTGCTATTGTTGATTTTAAAGTTAATTCGTGCTATTTGTGCCTCTAAATTGTACTGATAGTTTAATTTAGTCATTTTCCAAGTACGATTAGGTTGTTAGCCTTAGATATAGTTCGATGTTTACTAAGTTGAACCTTTACATATTTAGGATCAAATAATCGATGGACAATTGTATCAACGATTGGGTTAGAATAAAACGTTCAAGATTAGACTAGCTAATTTAGTTAATAAGCTAGCTTGAAACAAAAAAAAGAGGTACAACAAAAAGGGGGCCAAGCCCTTTTCTTTTTCAAGGAAACATGGTAGAGAGGAGGGGGGAGCTCTGCTACTCCCAGCCCCGCGAACCACTTCACGACCCAATAGAGAAGAGAGACAAAGACAGAGAAAGAGGGAGAGAGGGGGGAAGAGGCCGACGAACCATCGCCGGTCATCGCCTAGCTCGACGGGAACCGCAACAGCGAACCCAGATCAGTAAGGGCAAGCAGAGAAGAGAGAAGAAGGGAGATTGAGACGAGGAGGAGGAGAGGAGTCAACGGTAACAGTGGAGGTCAACGACGAGGGTTCCGGTGGGTTTCGGGTCCGGCGTCCACTGAGGGTCACGCAAACTAAGGGTTTGAAGGTTAGGGTTTTCAAACTCAAGGTGTCACAACCACCGTGGGCACACTACTGGCGGCTGGGCCCAGTTCCAACGACGGGGCAAGGTCGAGAGGAAGAGAAAAGGAAAACGAAAGATGCAGCAATAGCAACCAACGAGGAGGGATGAGTTCCGAGTCTTGAAATACCAAATCTAGCCTAAGAATCGGGTCCTCTAGCTTGGATCGTGGTGGGTGTTTCTCACCTCCTAAATTAGTATTAATTTTGGGAAACGTTTTAACCCTTAAGATGATATGCATGTTAGTTTGAGTTGATTAGGCTGACTGAAGTTGTGAAGTGACTATGTATGTTTAGTTCAATTGAATTCAGGCCCAGATTATGCATGTTAAATTAGTCAACTTAGGCATGAACCGATATTTGCCAAGCTAGCTAAATCATGTTTAAAAGTAGCACTTAAATCAACTAAGCATGTCTTGAATTGATGCCTGCTAAGTTAATTAACTAATGTTTGAAAGTAGCCTTCGAATCAACCTAAACACGCTTTAACCCGATGTAAGTTGAGTTAGTTGATCATGCATGAAAAATAGCCTTGAAACGACCTAATAACACTTCGGATCGATGCATGTTAATTTAGTGGATTCATGCTTGAAAGTGGCTGTTGCTCATGTTTGGTGAATTGTGTGTTATGTAAGTAAACAACGTTTAAAACGATGTATGTGGATTTAGTTAATTTATGTTTAAAAGTAGTCTCTGAGATGACCTAAGCATGCCTTAGATCGATACGTATTGAGTTAGTTGATTCATACTTAAAAGTATTCTTTTAAACGACCTGAGAACGTCCTAAGCCGATGCATATCTAGTTGATTAGTTATGCTTTGAAAACGACATGAGAATGACATACTTGTTTGTTAAATGTAAGTTATGAATGAAAGTTAGTTCATGTCTTATTGGTTCTTCCAGTTGGTTGAGTACCCTGCTTAAGTTAATGAAATATATATGTTATATAAGTCGCATTGTGTCGCTAAATGGGTGTTACTTGCTGTAGGTGGTTTTTGAGGGGTGGAAAATAAACTAAAGACAAAGGAAACCTCAAGCACCCGATTGTCAATCGTAGTACTTTGAGGGTCGGTCCACAGGGAAGACGTTTAGATTATGGTCATTTAAAACAAAACGGTTAAACTAATTAATTATACTAAGCTAAGCAACATCATCGAAATTAAACCCACATGAAAAAGATTCATATTCTACAGAAAGAATATCACCATTAAATTCTAAAGCAGTGGGCTCAACTTCCTCCTCACACGACTCCCGGAAAATATCAGCTAACTTATCATGATGCTCGATGGCAGATGGGATGCTCATATCTAACTCATCAGGTCTCTCAGGTTCCTGACCCTCAAACTCAAAAGAGTCATCAAAAGTGGTGGGTGGGTCGGCATAAACTAGGACATCATTAGTGACATCCTTTCGTGAGTTAGTGCGTGGTGCAAGGTCAGGCGATACAGACATAGGGAGGTCATCCTCTTGTTCTAAACTAGGCAAAGGCTGGGTATCATTCAAATCAGGCCTAGCAGAATAAGAAGGTTCAAAAGCATCATAGAGATTAATGTCAGGTTTAGGAGATCCTAAACTAGAACCAATCTCACTAGAAGTCTCCCTATTTTGGACAAAACATTGAGAATATTCAGCAAATCTCAATTTCATAGTCTCTATCATTTGATCAGTCATATCATTGATTTTCTTTTCAAAACTTGCACATGTAACATCAACATATTCACGAAAAGGACAAGTGTAAGCATCATGATCAGGGGATTCACAATAATCGCACAAAACAGGAGACATATAAGAATAAGATGGGTCATATGAGTTTAGAAAATAATCTGGGGGGAAAGGATTAGCAGAAAAAACATACTCATTAGAAGTTGGGTATCCAAAATTATTTTTAGCTTGTTCAAACTCGTAAGTATCCCAAGCTAATTTTTCAAAGAAATCCCAAACTTCATCTTGAGATCTAGACAACAATCCTAGCAAACCCCCTGGATAAATAGACTCAACATGACTACGAAATTCAGAATTTAGACCCACAACAATGACCTTACAAATTTCCTATTTCTCAAAAGTTTGATTCAACTGAACACGGCCATCGTTAAGCCTTGAAATGTAATTCCAAAAAGGTTCGTGCTCATATTGCGGGAAAATTAAAACTGGCATTTGGAAAACTTTTTAAAGTTTTTAAAGATTTCTCAATTTTTTTGGATTTTCAATTTTTCACTTTTTTGGGTTTTTGAATTTTCTAATTTTTTTGGATTTTCAAGTTTTTCAAATGTTTTTGGATTTTAAAGTTTTTTCATAAAAAACGATGACCAAATCTCATGCCGTCATCCCCGGCAACGGCGCTAAAAAAGTAGGTGGTTTTTGGGTGGTGGAAAATAAACTAAAGAAAAAGGAAACCTCAAGCACCCGATTGTCAGTCGTAGTACTTTGAGGGTCGGTCCACAGGGAAGACGTTTAGATTATGGTCATTTAAAACAAAACGGTTAAACTAATTAATTACACTAAGTTAAGCAACATCAATGAAAATAACTAAACCAAACTAAAACAACTAAATTAAACTTGAGCATTCATTCAACCAAAACGAAATTAACTTATTAAACCAATCTTCAGAATCAGTAACTAACTAATATTCAACATCAATCAACATTCGGTAGCTAACTAAACCAATACCAAGACCAGTAAACTAAACTTAGACTGAGTTGTGCAACATTCAGCAGCAGCATCAAACATTACGTTACTAAAATCAATCCATACCAAGCTCAACAGAAACATCAAAACAGAACACAAACAAGCAGCAACATGAATAAACGGATTGAAACAGAACGCAAAGAAAACAGCATGAATGAATTGAGCAGAATCGAAATAGCAGGGATAACCCGACTACATCAGAACAGAGAAACAATAGTAAGATTGACAGAACCAAATCGAAGTATAACCTGAACCGAAAACAACAGTAGGGGAGGGGTTGCAAACCTAGCTCATTCAGCATCCTTAGCCACCAAGGGGGGGTGACAGAATCAGCCCAGACACGGTGCAGATTCACTGTGAGGAACCTGAATAGAAAGCGAATCAGGGGAGGGGGAAACCAGATGAAATGCAGCAAAACAACATTCGATTTTTGGAAAATGCAACCAAAAGCGTTAATTACAACTAGGAGACTTCGAAATTGTAGTGAATTCAAACCCTAAACTGAATCTAAAACCTAACCCTAATTCAGAAAATTGACATTAAACCTGAAATTCGAATATGAAATTGAAATTAAAAACGAAATTAAACTAAATCTAAACCTTGAAACTGGAATTTAAAACTAATCCCACTCCTAATTACCTACTCCTAAAATTACCTACTGTTCGAACCTTCTTTAATGGCGTCGCAGCATCCTTTTTATACTCGACCTGCTTCGCTTCTCGACCGTTGATTTGAATGACATGCGTGGATGGCTGAGATGAAGGCCATCACAGGTGGGTACATGGAATGGGGCGAACGAAGGTGAGAAGTAAAACCGTGGGTGGGTTTCTGGGTTCTGGATTTTGGGGGTTACTGTGGGCGAGCATGATGTGTTGGAAGAGAGAGAGAGAGAGAGATGACGAGGTAGAGAGAGAGAGGAGCGAGATGGGGTATAGCAGAGAGGGTCGAGAGTTCTGGGTACAGGGGATTCGAGTTTCAGGGTTTCTGGACGCGAGAACGAAGGGGAAGGAAGAAAGAGAGCGTGAAAGAGAGGGGGGGTTTATAAGAGCTAAACCGGGTTAAGTGAACCGGCCGTTCCGGTTTACGCTGGACCGGTCTGGTTTTTTTTCTTTTGCTGCTTGGACCGGTTTTCTTGGAATTTTGGATCGGTTTTTGAATTTCCGTCATTTTCTCCATTTTTCTCGTATTTTTCGCTACTTTCAGCCCCTTTTCCAAATTTATTAAAAATCTGCAAAATAAAATAAAATGAATTAAAAACCGAAAAAATATTATTAAAACAAGCATAAAACTTGTGAAAAAATACCTTAAAAATAGCACATTTTTAGCTCAAACACTTGCTCGGTAAGTACATAAGCTCTATTACACATTTCTTTATAAGCTTTTATGATAATATGCTATGGTTATTGAATTGAAAACCCAGATGGTAGTCGGATGGTTTGAGGTAGAACTATGAATGGTTCGAGGTTTCTTGTGGTCGGTGCTATGTGAGGACAGAGCCTGGGTTGTGATTAACCGCAGTCGTGTGGATTGCGAGGCCATGTGTGGCTCATTGTGCTGAACTGATTATGAAGTGCTTGAATGTGATACATGTGAACCCCCTTTGATTCCATGCCATCAAGTTATGTTTTATGTGTATGGGTGAGTTTTGAAAAAGAAGGATATCATGTTTTGAAATAATAATAGCCATAATTGTTAGTGCATGATGGCCTATTTTAACTAAATGAATACAGTTTTGGGAATGAACTCATTTGAACGGGGGAATCCCTAAAGAATTGAAATAAAAAGAGAGTGCATTGTATGAAAAAGGATTTTACTGTGAGAGGCAGCAAACTTATTAGTCGTTATGGCCATACGCTTTAAATTGACTAAGATATTGTGCATAGGGACAATAGATGGGAATGAACCTACTTGAACGGGGGAATCCCTACCTTAGGGAGTATCCCAGTTGTGGGAAGCCCTAGAGACCCTGATGAGGGTTAAGGTGTAAAAGTTAGTTGCCATCCTAGGAGTAAGAGCTTAGCGTGAGCGATAGTCTCACTAGAGGTTGAGAATATATTTGACCCAATCTGCACATTATGATGATCTTATGCCCAGAGTTATTCCCTAATAAGTAAGAAAAGCAGTCGGTGTTTCGGCTTTGTAAGTATTTCAGAAAGAAAGCTTTTAAGGGCCATTATAAGACCAATATGAAAGAGATTCTTTTAAGAATATGAGCCTCAAAAGGCTAAGTGTTTTCAATAAAAAGAAACAAATATTCCTGTGCAAATTTGTGCACATCATATGAATGAGATCTAAGTAAAGTATGCTGATGAAAATAAAGCGTTATGTGCATATTCCAAGTATAACTTATCAATGAGAACCTAAGTAAAATACGATTATGAAAAAGAAAGCCTTATAAGCATATTCCATGCATACCCTATGAATGAGATTTGAATGAGACTTGAAATGTGTGTGTCTTATGCATATCATATGAATGAAATGCCAAGAAAAGTATGATTATGAAAAGAGATAGCTTTATGTGCACATCGTATGAATGAGTTTTCAAGCATAGTTTGAATAGAATTCTAAGTAGTTATGTTTATGAAAAAGAAAGATCTTTATGCTTAATATAAGAAAGAAAGTTCATTGCATAGCTTCTGTTGCTTGTTTACATGCCTAAGGGTTTGCTAGTGAGAGCAATTGGTCATTAAGTACCTAAAAATGATTTCAGTCGTTAGAAAGAAGTTAGAGATAATAATCCGTCTTTCGGGGACTTTGATTGCCTATTATGGTAGTAATACATAAATACATGATATGCGACTATTAAAGATATTGCTACCTGCAACGGTTTTGGTTTTAAGGGGGTCGGGCGACACTCACTGAGCGTGTGGTGGCTCATCCCACTACTCTTTCCCCTTTTTCCCCAGGTTTGCATTATGACAAGTGGGAGCTAAGTCACTTATGCCAAGATGGATTCTATTCTTGCTTGTGAGGTGTCATGTGTGCCCATTTGAAGGATCTTACGAGATTAATGAAGTCATGTAATATATTCCTAGAATTGTAAACGTTTGTAAACAAGTATTCTAGTTCATGTAGGGCATTCGGTTTAAGAACCGCTCTGTATGTCCATGTGAGCAAACCAACTATTAGTCAGTTGTCCTTTCAGTTGAAATTATTTACGTTTTGGGATGTAAACCCCAGTACTTCGGTTGTGTGAACCGTTGAGTAGTATCTTTCACTTATCCTGTATTAATGAATTATTTTGTTCGATGTACTCCGAGTGAGTTGCTCGTTGAGTTATGAACTCCGACGTGTAGCCGTTGAGCTTCTTTTAAAATGTTTTACACTTCTCTTGATTGTAGGGGTTATTGTAAAGCTTTTAACCCAGAAACGGTTAGTTTTGAGGAGAAACTCTATCCGTTTCACCTCAGAACTTAAGTAGAAAGTTAAGAAACGTAACGCTCTTGGCCCTAGGGGTTGGAGGTGTTACATTGACGGTATCAGAGCATGGTCCTGCGACCATAGGCCGTGACCTTAGTCTTGCATTTCATATAGTTGCCTAGGAACACATTCACGATGACGTGATACATGCCTTCCTTGTGTGCAAATATGAGTTCTATGTGAATGTTAGCGCGTATTTTACAATGTCCTGTCTAAGTTGCCATGAATGAAATGCTTAAAAGTTAGCTAGAATTGATATAAAAATATAGAAATGTTGGTCACATATGCTTTCGTATTGTAAACTGCCTGCCATACGTACATTATCCGATTTCATTTTGCTTTCAACTCCTAGGCTTAAGAATGCTGAATTGCTAATACTATACAGTACTATGTGTTGCTATTGTACTTAAGTGATGCTATGCGGTGTTATGTAACGTTCCTATTATTCTAATGAGTTATAGGAATCTCTAAGTTAACCATTGTGATCCCAAAGGTGACTTGAATTCATGTTTTAGAACGAGACTACTTGTATATGACCTTGAGGAGTCAACTGCCCAATTGTCCTTCCTTTGAAGTTCAATTCGTAGCATTGTATGTATATAGAGTTGTTGCTTACTAGGTGAATTCAGTCTAGATTATCGAAAACCTATGTTCATTTTTTTAAAAACGAGCCCAGTATGGTTGTCCATGCTAACTCATTTTCCCCTCTTCAATGCGATTTGCCCTTGGCGCCTAAATAGAGTGAGTAGACGCTTGAAGAGGATTGGCGAGGAGCAGACTTGATACCAAAATCCATTTTCTTTCGATTTAAAAGACGTAGTGATTGCAAAATGAAACCTTTTGAAAAGCTGCCGTGTAGATCATGGTTTATGTCCGTACATTCTAGGAGGGACCGAACCTAGGTTTAAAATTTCGAGGAGGAAATTCTTTTAGGGGGGGAAGATTGTGTAAGACCTGCCTTCTTTATTTTAAGTTAAGCTGGCTGTCCTACCTTCTACGTTATAAAATTCGTATTTTTATTAACTATATAAGTTAAATTATTACTGATGTACTTGTATGAACGACAATTTTATTAAAAAGAATTATTATTGCTATTATTGATTTAAAAGTTAATTCGTGCTAGTTGTGTCTCTAAATTGTACCGATAGTTTAATTTAGTCATTTTCCTAGTACGATTAGGTTGTCAGCCTCAGATATAGTTTGATGTTTATTAAGTCGAACCTTTACATAATTAGGATCGAATAATCGACGGATGATTATATTAACGATTGGGATAGAATAAGACGTTCGAGATTAGACTAGCTAATTTAGTTGATAAGCTAGCTTGAAACAAAAAAAGGGAGGTAGAACAAAAGGGGGGCCAAGGCCCTTTCCCTTTCACAGAAACATGACAGAGATGAGGGGGAAGCTTTGTTGCTCCCAGCCCTGTGAACCCTTTCACGACCCAGTAGACAAGAGAGAGAGAGAAAGGGAGAGAGAGCGGGCGAGAGGTTGACGGCGCGCCATCTCTGGTCATCGCCTGGCTCGACGGGAACCGCTAGGGCAAACCCAGATTAGCAAGGGTAAGTAGAGAAGAGAGAAGAAGGGAGATCGAGATGAGGAGGAGGAGATGAGCCACAACCACGACGGTCACAGCGGAGGTCAACGGCAAGGGTTTTGGTGGGTTTCGGGTTTGGCGTCCACTGAGGGTCACGCAAACCAAGGGTTTGAAGGTTAGGGTTTTCAAACTCAAGGTGTCACAACCACCGAGGCCACACTGCCGGCAGCTGGGCTCGGTTTCGACGATGGGTTAAGGTCCAGAGGAAGAGAAAAGGAAAAGGAAAGAGGCAGCAACAACCACCAGCGAGGAGGGATGAATTCCGAGCCTTAAAATCCCAAATCGAGCCCAATTAGCCAAAGAATCGGGTCCTCTAGCTTGGATCGGGGTGGGTGTTTCTCACCTCCTAAATTAGTATTAATTTCGGAAACGTTTCAACCCTTAAGATGATATGCATGTTAGTTTGAGTTGATTAGGCTGAATAAGGATGTGAAGTGATTATGTATGTTTAGTTCGATTGATGTCAGGCCCAGATTATGCATGTTAGATTAGTCAAATTAGGCGTGAATCAATGTTTACCAAGCTAGCTAACTGATGTTTAAAAGAAGCACCTGAATCAACTAAGCATGTGTTTAATCGATGCCTGCTAAGTTAATTAATTAATGTTTGAAAGTAGCCTTTAGATCGAACTAAACACGCTTTAAGCTGATGAAAGTTGAGTTAGTTGATCATGCTTGAAAAATAGCCTTGAAATGACCTAATAACACTTTGAATCGATGCATGTTAATTTAGTGGATTCATGCTTGAAAGTGGTAGTTGCTCATTTTTGGTGGATTGTGTGTTATGTAAGTAAACAACGCTTAAAACGATGTATGTGGATTTAGTTAATTTACATTTAAAAGTAGCCTCTAAGACGACCTAAGCATGCCTTAGATCGATGCGTATTGAGTTAGTTGATTCATACTTAAAAATATTCTTTGAAACGACTTGAGAACGTCTTAAGCCGATGCATGTCTAGTTGATTAGTTATGCTTTGAAAACGACATGAGAATGGCGTACTTGTTTCTTAAATGGAAGTTATGAATGCAATTGAGTTCATTTCTTATTGGTTCTTCTAGTTCATTGAGTACCCTACTTAAGTTAATGAAATATATATGTTATACAAGTCGTATTGTGTCACTGAAGGGGTGCTACTTGCTCGGTAAGTACATAAGCTCTGTTACACATTTCTTTATAAGCTTTCATGATGATATGCTATGGTTATAGAATTGAAAACCGAGATGGTAGTCAGATGGGTTGAGGTAGAACTATGAATGGTTCGAGGTTTCTTGTGGTCGGTGCTATGTGAGGACAGAGCCTGGGTTGTGATTAACTGTGATCATGTGGATTGCGAGGCCATGTGTGGCTCATTGTGCTGAACTGATTATGAAGAGCTTGAATGTGAGACATGTGAACCCCCTTCCCTTCTATGTCATCAAGTTACATTATGTGTGTATGGGTGAGTTTTGAAAAAGAAGGATTTCATGTTTTGAAATAATAATAGCCATAATTATTAGTGCATGATGGCCTATTTTTACTAAATGAATAAAGTTTTGGGAGTGAACTCGCTTGAACAGGGGAATCCCTAAAGAATTGAAATAAAAGGAGAGTGCATTGTATGAAAAAGGATTTCGCTGTGAGAGGCAGCAAACTTATTAGCTGTTACGGCCATACGCTTTAAATTGGCTAAGATATTTTGCATAGGGACAATAGATGGGAGTGAACCTGCTTGAACGGGGAAATCCGGAGCCTAGGAAGTATCCTAGTTGTGGGAAGCCCTACAGACCCTAACGAGCGTTAAGGTCCAAAAGTTAGTTGCCATCCTGAGAGTAAGAGCTTAGCGTGAGCGATAGTCTCAGTAGGGGTTGAGAATAGATCTCACCCAATCCGCACATTATGGTGATCTTATGCCCAGAGTAATTCCCTAATAAGTAAGAAAAGTTGTCGGCGTTTCGCCTTTTCAAATATTTCAGAAGGAAAGTTTTTAAGGGTCATTATGAGACCAATATGAAAGACATTCTTATAAGAATATGAGCCTCAAAAGGCTAAGAGAAGAGTTTTTATGAGCCTCAAGAGGCTAATAGAAGTGTTTTTAGCAAAAGAAAGAAAGCTTCTTGTGCAAACTTATGCATATCATACGAATGAGATCTAAGTAAATATGCTGAGGAAAATAAAGCGTTACATGCATTTTCCAAGTATAACTTATGAATGAGAGACTAAGTACAATACTATTATGAAAAAGAAAGCCTTATGAGCATATTCCATGCATACCCTATGAATGAGATTTCAATGAGACTTGAAATGTGTTTGTCTTAGAATGAAATGCCAAGAAAAGTACGATTATGAAAAGAGATAGCCTGATGTGCACATCGTATGAATGAGGTTTCATGCATAGTTTGAATGGAATTCTAAGTAGTTATGTTTATGAAAATCTATGAAAGAAAGTTCAGTGCATAGCTTATACTGCTTGTTTACATGCCTAAGTGTTTGCTAGTGAGAACAATTGGTCATTAAGGACCTAGAAATGATTTGAGTAGTTAGAAAGAAGTTAGGGATAATAACCCGTCATTCGGGGACTTGGATTGCCTATTATGGTAGTAATACATAAAGACGTGATATGTGAATATTAAAGATATTACTACCTGTAACGGTTTTGCTTTAAAGGGGTCGAGCGACACTCACTGAGCGTGTGGTTGCTCATCCCACTACTCTTTTCCCCTTTTTCCCAGGTTTGCATTATGACAAGTGGGAGCCAAGTCACTTATACCAAGATGGATTCTATTCTTGCTTGCGAGGTATCATGTGTGCCCATTTTAAGGGTCTTACAGGATTAATGAAGTCATGTAATGTATTCCTAGAATTGTAAACGTTTGTAAACAAGTATTGTAATTCATGTAGGGCGTTCGGTTTAAGAATCGCTCTGTATGGCCATGTGAGCCAACCATCTTATTAGTCAGTTGTCCTTTTAGTTGACATTATTTACATTTTGGGATGTAAACCCCAGTACTCTGGTTATGAGAATCGTTGAGTTGTATCTTTCACTTCTCCTGTATTAATGAATTATTTTGTTTGATATACTCCGAGCGAGTTACTCGTTGAGTTATGAACTCCGACGTGTAGCCATTGAGCTTCTTTTAAAATGTTTTACACTTCCATTGATTGTAGGGGTTATTGTAATGCTTTTAGCCTAGTAATGGTTAGTTTTTAGGGGAAACTCTATCCGTTTCAGCCCAGAACTTAAGTGGAAAGTTAAGAAACGTGATGCTCTTGGCCGTAGGGGTTGGAGGTGTTACATTGACGGTATCAGAGCATGGCCCTGCTACCATATTGATGTACGCGTCTGGACCTCAAACTCATTCAAATGAGGGCGAAGGAGCCTCAATTTGTTTTGCACTTGAAGGACAGAACTTGAATAGAATTTTTGTATTTTTTTTAGCTTAGGAAAGATCGAAACAGAAGAGAATGAAGAGGTAGAAATCAAGATGTGAAGGATATGAACTTAGCTCACCTAAATGAATCCACACATGGAGAGATAAGAACTAGATAAGTGGACTAGCAAGGGCGATTTGAATACACACCTTGGTTTGCACACTTTGAAGAAGGATAGAATGCAAGTGAATTAGCAAGGGTGATTGAATACCCACCTTGGTTCACACACTTGAACAAGGGTAGAATGCAAGTAAATTAGCAAGGGTGATTTGAATACCCACCTTGGTTCACGCACTTAGGCAATATTCTTTCTTCAGCTAATTGACAGAACTTAATCACCTTCTTAGTTGAATGAAGAAGACTTAGAGACCCACTTGAGGTTGCCACACTCAAGATATAACACTAGGGTTTCGAGAGAGAATAGAGAGAGTTTTCATAACTCAAGCTTTTGCATTCATTTAAGTGTTGTTTTGTAACAACCTAAGGCCTTCCTTATATGATGGGAGCCTCTAACTAGATGGAACAAAGGGGGAACAAAGGGCCTTACACGTCCAAAAAGCAAGAGGAGACCAAAAAGCAATGACAAAAGATGAAAGTGCGTTTTGCTTCTGTCAGCAACTTTTCAGTTTCCAAAGGTCAACCTCAAACAGATATATCTCCTAGGTTTCTCACTCAAATTTTGTGAAATAGACTTTACAAGAAAGCTTAGGAAGTTAGATTTCATGACGGGCAATTTAGAAGTGATTTGAAGCTACCATTTGGGAGATATAGGCCAAAAGGTGTAGCATATGCCGGTTGGGATAGTTTCTGCAACATCTGGCAAATGGTTCCAATTGACTTATTACCTAGTAACCTAACCTAGAAATATTTATATGTCTTTAAATATGGCATATTAAGGGTTCCAAAAAGTAGATTTGAAGCCTCTTAAGTCCACATTAAGCTTGGGTAATCAAGCTTGCAAAATCGGGTATGTGCAGGGATGCACCGACAGTTTTGACCTTTAGAGATGTTTTATGCCTTTGAGGGACCAAATGATGTCCAATTTGAGTGATTCTTGGTTCTTTGAAAAGAGGACACCTTGACATTTGTGTTTTGGCCAATTTTAAGCTACCCAAACATTCCCTTCATCTTGTTGCAAGCCATTAAAGTTGAACCTAATGTGCTGCTGGGCTGACCTGCAGGACCTTGAACTTCTAAAAGGTATAACTTTTTGTTTACTTGCTCAAAATGGATGATTCAAAATTCCCATTAAACTTTGGCATGTCTACGTTATCCTCCCATTTGAATCAAATCAAAATCCATTATGAGGAGAGAGAACCAGCTGCTTGAATTGAGGTGGTCTTTTCTGGTGCTGAAACTGGCAACATGGGAATAATGGTCTTTTCCTCCTACCAACTCTTGACTTGTGCTGAATTTAATTACATGACCATATAATAGACTTCCTAATCTTTTATATGACTACTCATACACCCAGAAGAAGGCTTCCAAGGTAAGGTAATAATTACCACAAAACTGAGCAAATAAACTGGATGTTCTGTCAGCATTGGCACTTTGGCTTATATTGACAACTACGACTTGACTTAGCTGGAAATAAATTACATGGCCCAAAATTAGACTTTATTAGCTTTCTAAAAAGCTATATTGCAACATTCTAAGTGCATGAAAATCTTGGAATACATGCCGCACAAAACTGGACCAAAAGTAGAACTAGCTTGAGCTGTTTTTAAGCTTTGAAATGGATGGTACTCTTGATCCCCATTGGGAAAACCCCATTGGATAAGGCACTTTGAAGTTCAAAGAAAACTCCATAAAGTGTCTTTTGTCATGAAATTCAAAGAGTGGGACCAAAGAAAAGCCTTGTCATGCATGAATTTGAATGGAGTTTACCTCCCATGAAGTTGAGGTGAAAGAATGAAAATAATACCCTTGAAAATATACATGAAACCCTCTTTATTCTAAAAGAATTGTCCTAAATTCTTGTTGTAAATGAGGGCATTCTTTTTGACTCAAGAGTTCCTCAATTTCTTCAACAACCCCACATTGCTCCAAATCGGACACTTGGAGTTCTTCAATTTCAAGCTCATCAAATCTTGGAGGTAGGTCAGAACTCACCTCGTGGTTTTCATGACATTCTTCTTTAAAGATCAAGGGTTCCCCTCGTTCGCCTTCCTTATCAGGTATGAGAGATTGAAGTTTGAGACCCCATTATTGGATGCGTAACTCAAGGCTACCAAGTTCATGTTTCAACTTGAGTAACTTCCTAAGGGACATGGCATTCTGGGTCTTTGTGGGATGGGTTTTGTGTTTTGGGACAATTTTTGTGTTTGAAAGGTTGGGAGCAAGGCCAAGGAGAGTAGCCTAAGCTCTGATACCAAATGATGTACGTATCCTGACCTTAAACACATCCAAATGAGGGCGAAAGAGCCTCAATTTGTTTTGCACTTTAAGGGGAGAGCTTGGACAGAATTTTTGTATCTTTTTGAGCTTACAAAAGACCAAAATAGAAGATAATGAAGAGGTAGAAATCAAGATGTAAAGGATATGAACTTAACTCACCCAAATGAATCCACACATGGAGAGATAAGAACTAGACAAGTGGACTAACAATGGTGATTTGAATATACACCTTGGTTTGCACACTTCGAACAAGGATAGAATGCAAGTGAATTAGCAAGCATGATTGAATGCCCACCTTGGTTTACACACTTGAACAAGGGTAGAGTGCGAGTGAATTAGCAAAGGTGATTTGAATACCCACCTTGGTTCACGGACTTAGGCAATCTTCTTTCTTCAACTAAGTTACAGAACTTAATCACCTTCTTAGTTGAATGAAGAAGACTTAGAGACCCACTTGAGGTTGCCATACTCAAGATACAACAATAGGATTTTGAGACAGAATAGAGAGAGTTTTCATAACTCAAGCTTTTGCATTCATTCAAGTGTTGTTTCTTACAACCTAAGGCCTCCCTTATATAATGGGAGCCTCTAACAAGCTGTAACAAAGGGGGAACAAAGGGCCTTACACGTCCAAAAAGCAAGAGGAGACCAAAAAGCAATGACAAAAGCTGAAAGTGTTTTTTGCTTTTGTTAACAACTTTTTAGTTTACAAAGGTCAACTTCAAACAATTATATCTCCTAGGTTTCTCACTCAAATTGGGTGAAATAGACCTTGCTGGAAATATTAGGAAGTTATCTTTCACGAGGCTCAAGTCAGAAGCAATTTAGAGTTACCGTTTTGGAGATATAGGACAAAAGGCACATCATATACAGGCTGGGATAGTTTCTGCAGCACCGGACAAATGGCTCCAATTGACTTATTACCTAGTGACCTAACCTAGAAATCTTTATATGTCCTTAAATCTGACATATCAAGGGTTCCAAAAAGTATATTTTTAGCCTCTTAAGTTCACATTAAGCTTGGGTAATCAAGCTTACAAAACTGGGTATGTGCAGGGATGTACTGATAGTTTTGACCTTCAGATGTGTTTGATGCCTTTTAGGGACCAAGTGATGTCCAATTTGAGTGATTCTTGATTCTTTGAAAAGAGGACACCTTGATCTTTGTGTTGGGGTCAATTTTCAGCAACCCACACTTTCCCTTCATCTTGCTGGAAGCGATTAAAGTTGAACCTGATGTGCTGCTGGGTTGACCTATAGAACCTTGAACTTCTAAAAGCTATAGCTTTCTGTTTACTTGCTCAAAATGGATGATTAAAAATTTGCATTAAACTTTGCGATGTATATTTTATCCTCCAATTTGAATCAAATCAAAAGCCATTGTGAGCAGAAAGAACCAACTGCTTGAATTGAGGTACTCTTTTCTGTTGCTGAAATTGGTAGCATGAGAACAACGGTCTTTTCCTCCTACCATCTCTTGAATTGTGCTGATTTTAATTACATGAACATAAAATAGACCTCCTAAGCTTTCATATGACTACTTATACACCCAAAATGAAGCTTCCAAGCTAAGGTAATAATTACCACAAAACTGAGCAAATAAACTGGACGTTCTGCCAGCACTGGCACTTTGACTTGTATGCCTTATTTTGACAACTGCGACTTGACTTAGCTTGAAATAAATTACATGACCCAACAATAGACTTTATTAGCTTTCTAAAAAGCTATATTGTAGCATTCTGAGTGCATGAAAATCTTAGAATAAATGCTGCACAAAACCGGATAGAAAGTAGAACTAGCTTGAGCTATTTTTGAGCTTTGAAATGAATGGTACTCTTGATCCCCGTTTGGAAAACCCCTTTGGATAAGGCACTTTGAAGTTCAAATAAAACTCCATAAAGTTTCTTTTGTCATGAAGTTCCAAGAGTGGGACCAAAGAAAAGTCTTGCCATGCATGAATTTGAATGGTGTTTACCTCCCATGAAGTTGAGTTGCAAGAATGAAAATGATACCCTTGAAAATATACATCACATAGGCCGCGACCTGAGTCTTGCATTTCATATAGTTGCCTAGGAACGTGTTCACGATGACGTGATACATGCCTGCCTTGTGCGCAAATGTGAGTTCTATGTGAATGTTAGCGCATCTTCCTAGTTAGGTGCGGCTTGAGTGAACTGATTGGTTGGATGAAAGAACCACTTGTTAAAGTGTAGGTCGAGTGGCTCGTATTCTCGTGGATAAGTTAAGTGTTAGGACAATCGAAAGTTGCTTCACTTATATGCCGTGGTAATTTTAATCAAAATTTTAAAGAACTTATGATTTGAAATTGAATGATTGGAAAGCCTTAACTCTACGCTCATCTATGCCCTTAAAGTCCGATTTGCTCCTCGGGCCCCATAATGGAGTGAGCAGATGTACTCGAAGGTTGGTAGAGAGAGAGCTAGAAGCAGTTTAAACTATTTCCTTTTGAAAACCTAAGGACCTTGAAAGTTAAGTCTTTCGATTAGTGAGTTGGGGTCGTGTCTTCGCATTAGAAACCTTTCTAATTGTTTGGTTGGGTTTTGCTATTGCAATCAAAGAATCGCATTTGCTTTACAATAATGCTTGGGTTAAACCTATGAGCTTAAACTCGACCATTTACACTAAGGCCCTTGAGACCTCACTTGATTAGCAAGAATGACCCCATTAGGTGTCACCCTTATACTAGTTTTAGCTCTAATTAGGTTGCAATGTTCTAGGTTGATGTATTTGACAAATGCACCTTGTGTTTTCTTTGATAGTCGTGGTAATTGTAAGAGCGAGAGTCGTATATAAGCTCCTCCCATTGTGTTTGTACACATATCATGCCATATTGAATTAGAAATTGAGCTTGCTTCTAGTTTGCTCTCCAAACACCTAATGGTTGTATCTTGAGTTGGCAACTCAATTAGTGGTACATTAGGTCATTTTAGCACTTCCTGGTGGTGTCATGGCTATATCAAACCCCAATACACCTAGAAAGAACAAGGTAGAAAGAACCTGACAGACTTTGGAATTGTTATACCATCTCTATCACCCCATTACCTCCTGGGAAGCGACCCATACTTGGCCAATGACATCTTGAGAATCACCATCAAGTGCACGAGCCTGAATGCCCCATAATGAAAGATAGAACCCCCCATTCATACTAGGAGTTCCTCTGCCCTCCACAGTTACCTTTTCGAGAAAATGCATCACAAAACCTCAATGTAGAACCGTAAGGCCAATAACATCATTGTTCTTACCTCTGTTAATTAATTGTTGGCCAACTCCAAACAATTGGGACAAACCTCGAGGCATAACCTCGACCGTATGCTTTAAATGAGGATTGCATTCATGTATACTTGCCTACATGTCTTTTCATGAGACCATGAGAGTACCTATAGATAGGATTGTTGTATGTGGTCGTCAAGGTGTTTGTGATCAAATGCCGACAAAATGAAATTCTGCAATTGCTTGATTGAATTTGTTTAAACATGGGACTATATTGGTTAGGACGATTTGATTTATGTTGTTTTTTTTACAATATGACTCTTGGATCATCATTTATAGCCGCTCAATACTGTCTTCTTGTGTTATAATTAGAGTAGTTGAACTCGATGTATATAATGCATGACTAGATAATAATACAACTACATTTACATGAATCACGTCCATAGATATATGTATCTCACGTGTAAAAAAAGTAGCATGGTAGAGCATTTAGGGTCATGTCATCATATATATATGGACACCCATGTCTATTATGCCCAGTCATTGATGCACTATAGGAATAAGGTCATGACTAGTTGTGTGTTTTATGAACAAGTTGTTACACTTCTTGGTGTTTGCTTGACTTAAGTTGGTTTAGTGTATGACTTGGTCATTTAGATAGTACAAGTTTTGTAATTCATAGCATGACATGACCACTGACTCATTTTTTGCATTCCGTGACTTCTATGATTCCATGTTATAGCTAAGTAGCTGCATGGGCCCGTATTTGAAGCATGAAGAGACGACCCTAGAAACCTACATTCACATACTTTTGCCCTTATATGTTTGATCAGAGTGGCGCAGTGGAAGCATGTAAGTCTATAAGTCGCAGGCTCAGAGTTCGTCTAGGAGCATAACCATTCATTTGTGTGAATCTATGACTTAAGGGACGATCGGTCCCAAAATGGAAACTTTAGGAAAAGTCTCCCCCATCAAAAAACCATCGATTTACATTCTTACCTTGGAGTTTTCTTCTCAAATTGTTCACATCAACATGTGTTGTTGGTTTGTGTTACATGTGAATCTTAACCCTTGGTATGTTCTGTGATTGACTCTACGAGATGCCAATGTGATTTCAAATGCCACTTCAGGTCCCTCCATTGCCGATATGGCACAATTTGATGCCTCTACTATCTTAGTTTGATGTGGTAACTTTCTAGTAAACGATTTAACTTTAGAATGACCTAATATGTTCATGCTTTTGAATGAACCTGATTAAGTTAACTCCTTCATAAGACTTTACCATGCCCTGTCTAAGTTTTCATGAATGAAATGCTTAAAAGTTAGCCAGAATCGATATAAAAACATAGAAATGTTGGTCACATATGCTTTCGTATTGTAAACTGCCCGGCATATGTACATTAGCCGGTTTCATGTTGCTTCCAACTCCTAGGCTTACGAACGTTGAATTGCTGATACTATAGAATACTATGTGATGCTATTGTACTTAAATGATGCTATTGTACTTAAATGATGCTACGTGGTGCTATTTGACGTTCTTATTATTCTAATGAATTGTAAGAATCCCTAAGTTAACTGTTGTGAACCCAAAGGTAACTTCAAATCATGTTTTAGAACGAGACTACTTGTATATGACCTTGAGGAGCCAACTGCCCAATTGTCCTTCGTTTAAACTTCAATTCATAGCAATGCATGTATATAGAGTTGTTGCTTACTAGGCGGATTCAGTCTAGATTATCGAAAACCTATGTTAATTTTTTTTAAAACAAGCCCAGTATAGTTTTCCATGCCAACTCATTTGCCCATCATCAATGCGATTTGCCCTCGATGCCTAAATAGAGTGAGTAGACGCTTGAAGATGATTGGCAAGGAGGAGACTAGATACCATAACCCATTTTCTTTCAATTTAAAAGACATAGTGATTGCAAAATGAAACCTTTTGGAAACCTACCGTGTAGATCATGGTTTATGTGCGTACATTCTATGAGTGACCGAACCTAGGTTTAGAATTGTGAGGACGAAATTCTTTTAATGCGAGAAAGAGTGTAAGACCCGCCTTCTTTATTTTAAGTTAAGCTGGCTGCCTTACCTTCTACGTTATAAAACTCGTATTTTTATTAACTATATAAGTTAAATTATTACTGATGTACTTGTGTGAACGACAATTTTATTAAAAAGAATTATTATTGCTATTATTGATTTTAAGGCTAATTCGTGTTATTTGCCTCCAAAGTGTACCGATAGTTTAATTTAGTCATTTTCCTGAGTACGATTAGGTTATCAGCCTTAGATATAGTTCGATGTTTATTAAGTCGAACCTTTCCATATTTAGGATCGAATAACCGACGGACGATTGTATTAATGATTGGGTTAGAATAAGACGTTCGAGATTGGACTAGCGAATTTAGTTTATAAGCTAGCTTGAAACAGAAAAAGGGAGGTAGAACAAAGAGGAGCCAAGCCCCTTTCTCTTTCACAAAAACATGATAGAGATGAGGGGGGAGCTCTGCTGCTCCCAGCCCCGCGACCCCCTTTACGACCCAGGAGAAAAGAGAGATGGAGAGAAAGGGGGGAGAGGCCGACAGCGCGCCATTGCCGACTGTCGCCTGGCTGGACGGGAACCGCAAGGGCTAACCCAAATCAGCAAGGGCGAGCGGAGAAGAGAGAAGAAGGGAGGTCCAGACGGCAAGGAGGAGAGGAGCCGCTACCACGACGGTCGACGACGAGGGTTCTAGTGGGTTTTGGGTCCGACGTCTACTAAGGATCACACAAACCAAGGGTTTGAAGGTTAGGGTTTTCAAACCCAAGGTGTCACAACCACCGTGGCCACACTATCGGCGGCTGGGCTCGGTTCTGGCGGATGGGTAAGGTCGAGAGGAAAAGAAATGGAAAAGGAAAGAGGCAACAACCGCAACCAGTGAGGAGCGATGAATTTCGAGTCTTGAAATCCCAAACCAAGCCCAATTAGCCCAAGAATCGGGTCCTCTAGCTTGGATCGTGGTGGGTGTTTCTCGCCTCCTCAATTAGTATTAATTTCGGAAACATTTTAACCCTTAAGATGATATGAATGTTAGTTTGAGTTGATTAAGCTGACTGAAGTTGTGAAGTGATTATGTATGTTTAGTTCAATTGAATTCAGGCCCAGATTATGCATGTTAAATTAGAAAATTTAGGCGTGAACCGATATTTACCAAGCTAGCTAAATCATGTTTAAAAATAACACCTGAATCAACTAAGCATGTCTTGAATCGATGCTTGCTAAGTTAATTAATTAATGTTTGAAAGTAGCCTTCGAATCGACCTAAACATGCTTTAAGCCGATGTAAGTTGAGTTAGTTGATCGTGGTTGAAAAATAGCCTTGAAACGACCTAATAGCACTTTGGATCGATGCATGTTAATTTAGTGGATTCATGCTTGAAAGTGGTTGTTGCTCATGTTTGGTGAATTGTGTGTTATGTAAGTAAACAACGTTTAAAACGATGTGTGTGGATTTAGTTAATTTACATTCAAATGTAGCCTCTGAGAGGACCTAAGCATGCCTTAGATCGATGCGTATTGAGTTAGTTGATTCATGATTAAAAGTATTTTTTCAAATGACCTGAGAACGTCTTAAGCCGATGCATGTCTAGTTGATTTGTTATGCTTTGAAACAACATGAGAATGACATACTTGTTTCTCAAATGTAAGTTATGAATGCAATTGAGTGCATGTCTTATTGGTTCTTCCTGTTCATTGAGTACCCTGCTTAAGTTAATGAAATATATATGTTATATAAGTCATATTGTGTCGCTGAATGGGTGCTACTTGCTCGGTAAGTGCATAAGCTCTATTACACATTTCTTTATAAGCTTTCTTGATAATATGCTATGGTTATAGAATTGAAAACCGAGATGGTAGTCGGATGGTTTGAGGTAGAACTATGAATGGTTCGAGGTTTCTTATGGTCCGTGCTATGTGAGGACGGAGCCTGGGTTGTGATTAACCGCAATTGTGTGGATTGCAAGGCCATGTGTGGCTCATTGTGCTGAACTGATTATGAAGTGGTTGAACGTGATACATGTGAAACCCCTTCCCTTCCATGTCATCAAGTTACATTATGTGTGTAGGGGTGAGTTCTGAAAAAATAAGGATTTCATATTTTGAAATAATAATAGCCATAATTATTAGTGCATGATGGCCTATTTTAACTAAATGAATACAATTTTGGGAGTGAACTCGCTTGAATGGGGGAATCCCTAAAGAATTTAAATAAAAAGAGACTTTGTTGTACGAAAAAGGGTTTCGTTGTGAGAGGCAGCAAACTTATTAGCCGTTATGGCCATACGCTTTAAATTGGCTAAGATATTTTGCATAGAGACAATAGATGGGAGTGAACATGCTTGAATGGGGGAATCCCTAGCCTAGGGAGTATCCCAATTGTAGCCCTAGAGACCTTGACGAGGGTTAAGGTCCAAAAGTTAGTTGCCATCCCGAGAGTAGGAGTTTAGCGTGAGCGATAGTCTCACTAGGGGTTGAGAATAGATCTCACCCATTACGCACATTATGATGATCTTAAGCCCAGAGTAATTCCCTAATAAGTAAGAAAAGCAGTCGGCGTTTCGCCTTTTTAAGTATTTCAGAAAGAAAGTTTTTAAGTGTCATTATGAGACCAATATGAAAGAGATTCTTTTAAGAATATGAGCCCCCAAAAGGCTAAGAGAAGAGTTTTTATGACCCTCAAGGGGCTAAATGAAGTGTTTTCAGTAAAAAGAAAGAAAGCTTCCTGTGCAAACTTGTGCATATCATATGAATAAGATCTAAGTAAAGTATGCTGATGAAAATATGGCGTTATGTGCATATTCCAAGTATAACTTATCAATGAGATGCTAAGTAAAATACGATTATGAAAAAGAAAGCCTTATGAGCGTATTCCATGCATACCCTGTGAATGAGATTTCAATGAGACTTGAAATGTGTGTCTTATGCATATCATATGAATAAAATGCTAAGAAAAGTATGATTATGAAAAGAGATAGCCTTATGTGCACATCGTATGACTGAGGTTTCATGCATAGTTTGAATGGAATTCTAAGTAGTCATGTTTATGAAAAAGAAAGATCTTTATGCTTAATCTATGAAAGAAAGTTCAGTGCATAGCTTCTGTTGCTTGTTTACGTGCCTAAGTGTTTACTAGTGGGAACAATTGGTCATTAAGGACCTAGAAATGGTTTGAGTAGTTAGAAAGAAGTTAGGGACAATAACCCGTCCTTCAGGGACTTTGATTGCCTATTATAGTAGTAATACATAAAGACATGATATGTGACTATGAAAAATATTACTACCTGCAACGGTTTTTGTTTAAAGGGGGTCGGGCGACACTCACTTAGCGTGTGGTTGCTCATCCCACTACTCTTTTCTCTTTTTCCCCAGGTTTGCATTATGACAAGTGGGAGCCAAGTCAATTACACCAAGATGGATTATATTCTTGCTTACGAGGTGCAATGTGTGCCCCTTTGAAGGGTCTTACCAGATTAATGAAGTCATGTAATGTATTCCTAGAATTGTAAACGTTTGTAAACAAGTATTCTAGTTCATGTAGGGTGTTCGGTTTAAGAATCACTCTATATGGCCATGTGAGCCAACCATCTTATTAGTCAATTGTCCTTTCAGTTGAAATTATTTACGTTTTGGGGTGTAAACCCCAATTCTCCGGTTATGTGAACCGTTGAGTTGTATCTTTCACTTCTCCTGTATTAATGAATTATTTTGTTTGATGTACTCCGTGCGAGTTACTCGTTGAGTTATTACAATCACCCTAGGGGTATTACAATCACCTTTATTCTTTTTTAAGCAAAAACTAGGATATCATACGGTGTCCATACCGTAGTGCAGTCCAATAGACCAAACTTTCGGTGTATCTTTTCGATATATTGAGATTCGTCAAGACTTGTACCCTCTTTCGTCTTAGCTATTTTAACGCTAAGAATAACATTTGCATCTCCCAAGTGTTTTATGTGAAAACATGTTATAAGAAAGGACTTAGTACCATTAACAACACCTAAGTTTTCTCCAAAGATATACATTATGATACATGTATCAGTAAATGATTACACAATTGTGCTTATAAACTTTTGAATATAAGCATGCACTAGAATCATTAACACCAAATCCACGAGAAGAAAGAGTTGAGTCAAATTTTTCACCATTGCTTTGGAGCTTGCTTTAGTCCATATAAAGATTTGACAAGTTTGCATGCCTTATGCTTTTGTCCTAAAACCGGAAAGACCCTCGGTTGCTTCATATATGTCTGTTCCACAACATCACATTTAGAAATGTTGTTCTGACATCCATATGGTGCACAATGAGATTATGAATGGATCCAATAACTATCAATGCATCAACAGTAGCAACCTTTGTTACAAGATAGTAGGTATTAAAGTAATCTACACCATTTTTCTTATTAAACCCGAAAACCACATGTCTAGCTTTTAACTTGTCTCTAGTTCCATCAGTTCTTAAGGATTTTTGAATACCCTTTCCAACCCCTAGGAATTTCAATCAAAGTCCAAGTTCCATTGGTCATAAGAGACTTTAGTTCACTATTAATAGCCTTTTCCAGAAATTCGCATTTATTGGCGTCATAGCTTCCTTATAAGTCTTTGGGTCGTGCTCTATCAAATACGCATCCATAGTTTGCTCATTTAGTATATCTATCTCTACTAGGAAAATAGTGACAAAGTCAGCTCTAAAGCTAGTCACAGTTTTGGCCTTTTTGCTCCTTCAATGTTCTTAGTGTAGATTACTAGGTGATGCTTGTTATTACATGATGTAGATACAACAGGTAAACACTTATTCACAGAGTTCTCATGAGAAAAATATGCTTTAAACATTCTGCATCTCTAGACTCCCTAAAGGCGCAAAGGCTAAAACCGTCTTTTAGAATAAATCTATATGCACGACCATTATGAGCATGGCCAATAAAGATAACATCAATAGTTTTTGGACCAATTTTACTTCTTTACAAATCAGAAACTCTATTTAACACATAACAAGCATATAAGATCTCTCCCCTACACATGTTTATAGGAATTCTTGAACTAATACACATTCCATTCATCATGCCTTTAAGGGCCTTGTTCATTCTTTCAACTATACCATTTTGACGTGGGGTATAAAGTGCAGTCAACTCATGAATAATCCCTTTTTCTTCATAATGTAAGGGAGGTGCTATCATACTTTCTTCCTCTATGAGACCTAACTCTCTTGATTTTTCTGTCCAATTGATTTTCTACTTTATCTTTGAAAGTCAAGAATTTATCTATGGCCTTTTCTTTACTACTCAAAAGATATACTTTAGTGAACATAATACCTTTTCCCTCTTCTGTTTATAGTATTTTTGAAGTCATCTATGTCACTATGAATATGTTCTAACAAACTTGAGGCCCGATTTACATTTTTATCAAAGGGTTCTTGGAGTGTTTAGCCTCCACACATTTGACATTTATCAAACTCAGAGTTGTTGAATGTAGGAATTAAACTTAATTATTTAAGCCTTTTTATAAAAGAGATTTCCACATGTGCTAATTTAGCATGCCATAAGGAGATAGGCTCGGCAAAACGTAAGCAACAAAAGCATTCATCTTACTCTAAGCAATAAGATCAAGTGTAACAAAACCCCCATCAGAAAATTCCCTGCCCACAGATTCAGCACCTTTGGTAAGAATTACTTTTCCATAATCAAAAGTAACTCTAACTATGGGCCTATTAAGAAGATCAACAAAAATAAGGTTTCGGCAAACACCTGGAGCATGAAGTACATTTTGAAGTGAAAGAATTTTTTTGAAATTTAATTTAAGAGAAACCTTGCCTTTAGCAAGGGTAGATGTAGAAGAGAGTCACTCATAAACACACATTCACCTTCAATAACCTTTTCATACACTAGAAAAAGGTCCCTGTTAGTACATATGTGTTGAGAGGCTCTAGAATCGACCACCCACTCTACTGAGTTGCTAACCACGTTTACCTCTTAGACTACAATAATAATGACATCTTCAGTCAGATTGGCTTGGACTTTGTTCCCCTTAGACTTGTTACCCACAGGTCCAAACCTTTCACGACAATCTTTCACTGGATGTCTATATTTGTCGCCTCCATAGCACTTGCCTTCGAACTTCTTTTAGTTGGATCCCTATCCCTTGAACCTATTATTGTGCCTCTTCCCATAAAATTGATTTGGCCTGTTCCTTTTTGGCCCCGTAGTTATGTCAACCCTTGAACCATTCTTGGATTCAACTAGATTAGTACTAGGTGAAGAGTGATTTGAATTCTTTGCTTAGGATTGAATTCGATTCTGCTCTTCAATTTTAATATGAGCAATTAGTTCTTCAAGTTTAAAGTCCTTTTCTTTATGCTTCATAGTGCTGACATAATTAGTCCATGAAGGAGGTAGTTTATCTACTAAGAAATTGGTTTGAAATATATCATAGATGTTCATACCCTCAGCTAATATTTTAGCATATAAATTTTCTTGCTCATGAACTAGTTCAAGAACAGGCTTATTTTCAGTCATTTTAAAAAACTACTACCTACTGTAAGCATGTCAGTATCGTCGAAGTCATACTTAGACTTAAGAGCTTCGTAAATTTTCATTGTAGTTTGCATCTTACTAGAAATATGGTATATTAAGTCAGTCGTATAATGTAAAAGTAGACCACAATAAGTTTATGATCCTTCTCATAACTTCTTTTAGATCCTTTGTGAGCATCTTTAGTAGTTAAGGCATAATCAACTTCAGATTTCAGTAAGTAAAAATTCAATTTTATTAGCCCACATATGATAATTATTCCCATTTAGTTTATATATTTTAGGTAGACACAAAGGAGCAAGCATATTTGTTTATTCAACCATTAGTCACAAGTAAAATTTGACTTTAGAATGTTAAAAAAGTAGAGGTATTGACCAATAGTGAAAAAACAAACTTATATGGTTTTGGAACGGAAATCCAACCAATGACGTGGTAGACCACGTAAAACCGGGGGCTCGTGAGAAATTGATCTTTAGGGATACACGGCTAGTTGTTCAAACAGTGTACTGGAATGAATAATGATGAGGATCATTGATCAATACCCATAATGAAGAGTTTAGGAGAAGGTTTGGGAGGAGTGTGTTTTTGTGTGTCTAAAACTGTTGCAGGAGGTTGAATTTATAGTAAGAAGAGGACAACATAAATTGTAAGAATAATAAAGGCTTATTTGGAGGGGAGAAAAATCAAAGCCAAGTATGCTCATTCGGTAAAGGAAAATTAGCATAATTTTAAAGAGAATAAATGCAATAATTAAAGAAAAACCAGTGAAGATTAGTCGCCAAAATTGATTGAAATAACTTTTCTCTGTTTCTCTACAATCAAACTCCAATCAACCTTTGCAGATAAAGATGTGAACTTTTTGGATATTGTTGAGCACTGTTTTGCCTTGGTCCACACCCCACTGCTAGATTTTGCATGATTTCAATCCTATACCTAGACCTTTGTAAACCACCATCGATTTTAGGCAAGGGCTGCTGACAAGCCCTTTGATGCTACTGATCACTGTCCCCCATGATTCTATCCACTAGTAAGAAAAAAAGGGCTAGGTGAACCCCAGGAGCATGTATTTTTAGGTGGAAGAGTAGTTAGTGCAAGAAGGAATGACACTACATCTCATATTAGGAAGGTGCTACCGGATTTCTGGGCATGTGTACGCTGAATGTCAACGGGTGGGGAAAGTTTAGAGATTGCGCTTCTCCTATATTAAAAATAACCTAATCTCAAGTTCTTAACCCTTGCATCTCAAATCCCAAGCTCTAATAGAAGCTTTTCATCTCGCATTTGAGACATAGTTTATGTATGTATATACATATCTATATATACATATACATATACATATACATATACATATACATATACATATATATATACATATATATATATATATACATATATATAAATAAATACATATATATATATATAT
>JACYFF010031959.1:73275523-73336395 GCA_017589665.1 Selenicereus undatus | reverse complement strand
TGTTGTAGCACCCCCAACTTTTAGGGTCGGAAGCATCACGTGTTCTTTACTTTCTATTTAATTTGAGCGGCGAAAGGTATGGAGTTTTCCCTTAAAACTGGCCGTTTTCGAGCCAAAAGCATTACAATAACCCCTGCAAATTAACAGAAGCGTAAAACATTTAAAGGAAGCTTAACAGCTGCACGCTGGAGTTCATAACTAAACGAGCCGCTCGCTCGACCAAACAGAATAGTTCATTAATGAAGAATAAATGAAAGATACAACTCAACGGTTCACACAACCGGAGTATTGGGTTTTACATCCCAAAACATAACCAACTTTATCCAAGAGGACATCCAACTAATTAGATGGTTGGCTCATCCAGCCATACAGAGCGACCTTCATGCCATATGCATTACATAAACTAGAATACTTGGTTTACATACGTTTACAAACTAAGGATACATTACATGACTTAATTAAACACGTAAGATCCCTTCAAGTGGGTACACATGACACCCTGTAAGCAAGAATAGATTCCATCTTGACATAGCTTACTCAACTTCTTCCTGTCATAAAGAAAACCTGGGGAAAAAGGGGAAAGAGTAGTGGGATGCGCAACCACACGCTCAGTGAGTATCCCCCGACCCCCTAAAAACCAAACCGTTGCACACATTTGTATCTTTAATAGTCACGTATCACGTATTCATACTTTACTATCATATTAGGCATTCACGAAGTTCTTATGGAAATATCACTAACCATAAACTTCACCTTAACCACTCAAACACATTTCTAGGTCTCTAAATGACCAAACTTCTTTACTAACAGGCACTCAAACACTTAAGCAAGCAACAAGGCTATGCACGAAACTTTCTTTCATAGATTAGGTGATGTAATTCGTGATTTATGCTTTATCTATCTAATTTACTCATATGAGATGCTAAACAGAGGAAGCAGAGATTATGCCACGAACCTTCACTAGCTAAACATGCACATTCAAACTCATATGCTTGATGCATTACAAGGGTATGACCAAGCTGTGCATGGAATTTCATTTATACTGCACTTAGATTCTTATTCACATGATGTGCATAAAAATCTTTCTTTTCTTTTTCTGAAAGCACTTTACTTAGCCTCTTTAGGCTTATATTCTTCACAAAATCTCTTTCATATTGGTCTCATAATGACTCTTAAAAACTTTCTTTCTGAAATACTTAAAAAGGAGAAACGTCCACTGCTTTTCTTACTTAATAAGAAACTACTCTGGGCGTAAGATCATCATAAAGTACTGGTTAGGAGAGATCTACACTCAATCCCAATGAGATTAACTCACACTAAGCTCTTACTCCCGGGATGGCAACTAACTTTTGGACCTTAACCCTCTTCAGGTTGTCTAGGGATTACTCCCTAGGCTAGGGATTCACCCGTTCAAGCAGGTTCACTCTCATGTATTGTCCCTAAGCACTTATCTTAGTCGTTTAAAGCGTCTGGTCATAACGACTAGTAATGTTGTTGCCTCTCACAACTAAATCGTTTATCATGTAACTCACGCCTTTGTAAAACTCTTTAGGGATTCCCCCGTTCAAGGGAGTTCACTCCTAAAACTGTATTCATTTAGTTAAAATAGGCCATCATGCACTAATAATTATGGCTATTATCATTTCAAAATATGAAATCCTTCTTTTTCAAAACTCACCCTTATGCAAATTATCCAACTTAATGACATAGAAAGGGTAGGGGTGCACATGTACACATTCAATCACTTCATAATTCAACTTAGCAACATGAGCCACACATGGCCTCGCAATCGACACGATTGCGGTTAATTCACAACCCAGGCACCCTCCTCACAGGCACCGTACCACAAAGAACCTCGAGCCACTCATAATTCTACCTCAAACCATCCATCTACCATCTTCATTTTCAATTCAATAATCATAAAATATTATCATGCAAGCTTAGAAAGAGACGTGTGATAGGGTTTATGCACTTCCCTCGGCAAGCAGCATCATTCAGCGGTGCGTTATAGCATATATAAACACATATACATATATATCTATATTGCATTAACGTAAAATAAGCACTTAATGAACCGTATTAAACTAACAAGGCATGAAACTCAATTACATTCATGACTTAAGTTTAGGAATTAAGCAAGTCATACCCATGTCATTTTTAAAGCATAGCTAACCAACTATACATGCCACTTTCACACATAATTAAGCCAGAGAAGCATAATGCGATTCAACACGTTTATTCATTGTTTCGAAGTTACATTTCAAGCCTAATTAAGCCATTTAAGCATAATACGATTCTAGACGTTCGTTTATTACTTCGAAGTCATTAATTGAATGCAATTAAGCCACTTAAACATAATACGATTCAGGGTGTTCATTTACTACATCGAAGTTACCATTCAAGTCAAATTTTCAAGGACGTATTAACGGAGCATACTCGAACCGATTCTAGACATGCATAACTCATTTCGAACTAAAATTTCAGGCATGTATTAACTGAATTCACTTGAAGCGATTATGAACATGCATAACTCATTTCGAACTAAACTTTCAGGCATGTATTAACTGAATTCACTTGAATCAATTCTAAACATGCATAACTTATTTCGATCTAAACTTTCAGGCATGAACTAACTACACTAACATGTATCAATTCAAAGCCACTTTCGAGTAGTAATCAACTAAACTAATATTTAACGATCCGAAGTAAATTTCAAGTATAACCTCACTAAACTGAACATGCATCGCAACTTAAGCTTAAAACGATTTCGAAACTACTAATACTTAGGAGGCGAGAAACACCCACCTCGGCCCTAGCCTCCAATCCGAACAGCGAGGATAATAGTGTGAATTAGGAAGCCTGAACAGAGCCTCTAGGCCCTCACGACCGCTCGACCCAAATCCACAGCCACACAACATGCTACCGTCGCGATTTCGAACCCCTCAGCCCTTTCTCACTGACTCGAAGCAACCAATTCAGACCCGATTTCTGCCCTTTATCGCTGCTCCTACTGGTGGTCGACGAGAGGGTGGTTGCGGGGTGCGACAGATGGTCGCCAGTGCACCGGCGTCATCGTCTCCTTCACCTTTCCTATCAGTTCGAAACGTCCCTCTTCCTCCCTCTGTCTGTCGTGGCGGCTGAGGCCAAGGATGGCTGACTGGTTGCGAACCAAGGTGGAGCCACCACCGTCACCGCTGGGCCTCCCTTCCTCTCTCTCTCTTCGGTGGGTTTCTTGGGGCTAGGGCTTGAGGACCCTCCCCCCAGCTCGCGTGCGTTTTTCTGATAGAGTATGAGGCTTCGGCCCCTTATGTTCCTCTTCCCATTTTATTTTGGTTTCATTTAGGTCGATAGCTTAATCAACTAAAATCGCTAATCCAATCTAGCAACCTCCTATTCTAAACCCAATCGTTACTATAATCGCTCATCGATTATTCGTTCCCAAATACATCAAGGTCCGATTTTAATAAACTTCAAAACTAATTCTAATGTTAAAAACCTAATCGCATTCGGGAAACAACTAATAAATCGAAGTACGACTAAATTGAACTATCGATATAATTTAACAGCACAAATAACACGAATTAACTTTAAAATCAACAATAGCAATAATAATCCCTTTTTAATAAATTATAGCTCCCATAAGTACATCGATAATAACTTAACTCATACAGTTACTAAAAATATGATTTTCTAATGGAAAAAGGTAATACAGTTAGCTTAACGGGAAACAAAAAATGCAGGTCTTACACTCTTCCCCCCTTAAAAGAATTTCGTCCTCGAAATTATAAACCTAAGTTTGATGTTTTCTAGAATGTACGTACACAACTATGATCTACGTGGTAGGTTTTCAAAAGGTTTCATTTTGCAATCACTACTTCTTTTAAATCGAAGAAAATGGCTTATGGTATCTAGTCTCCTGCTCACCAATCCTCTTCAAGCGTCTACTCACTCTATTTGGGTGCCGAGGGCAAATCGCATTGAAGAGGGGCAAATGAGTTGGCATGGACAACCATATTGAGTTTGTTTTGAAAATGAAACATAGATTTTCGATAACCTAGACTGAATCCACCTAGTAAGCAACAATTCTATATTGATGCATTGCTACTAACAGAAGTTTAAAGGAAAAGAAATTTGGCAGTTGACTCCTCGAGGTCTTATGGTAATAGTCTCATTCTATGACATGAATTCAAGTCACCTTTAGGATCACAGTGGTTAACTCAAAGATTCCTATATCACATTAGAACAATAAAAGCACCACATAGCACCACATAGCACCATTTAAGCACAACAACATCGCATAGTATCAATAATTTAGCATTCTCAAGTCTAAAAATTGTAATCAACATGAAACCGTCAATTATGCATGTAGCAAGCAATTTACAAAAGGAAAACATATGCACTAGCATTCCTATGCCTGTACATCAATCCCAGCTAACTTTTGGGTCTTTCAATCATGACAACTTACTTAGGATGGGTCAGATTCGTATGAAGGCAGTTAGCTTAGTCCGGTTCATTCCAAGGCATGAAGAAATCAGGTCACTCTAAGGTAAAATCAATTGTTCAGGAAGCTAACACATCGCACCTAAGTAGTAGAGACATCATATTGCATCACATTGACAATGAAGGAACTTGGAGTAACACTCGAATTCACATTGACATCACCTAGGATCAATAATAGAGCACTAAAAATGAACAATGATGAATAGAATGAACTAACATAACATGTCAATAGGAACAACTTGAGAAGAGAATGCTACGGCAAGAATACATGAATGCAAATAACGAGTCAGAGGTCATGTCATGCCGTGTATTACGAAACTTCATTCGTGTGGATAATCAAGTCACCTACCAAACCAAACTCAAGTCAAGCATGGATTGCACAAAGGCAAACAAAGGTGAAGATAGACACCTAAGGTCACCACATCATGCCTTAAGTGCATATGTATATAGTTGTTCAAACTATATCATGAGGTAACAGAACTTGTGGAGTGCAAGTAATGACTCAGAGATCGTACAAGCAATGGTTCGCATAGGTTAAACCACTTAACCAATCCAGCCATTATGCAGCCAACGTTCATGATAAGCAACTCCAATGAAGTGTATTTACTGTACCATCCACTCATAAAACACACAACTGGTCATCAATCAACTAGCAGGGGTAAGAACAACAGTGTTATTGGTCTTATAGGTATGTGTTGAGGTCTTACGAGGTACACCTATCCCATAGGTGATCATATGAGTCTTACTGTAGTTCGCATACCTTAGTAGGGATTGTTTACTATGTACAATTCCAAAGTCTGCTAGGTTCTTCCTCCCTTTCACTTTCTAGGTGTATCGGGGTTCGTTCGAGCTAAATCATTGTCACCCCATTCACAAATAACAATCCGTATAGTAGAAAGCAAGTAATGTACGGTTTAAGCAACAATGGCAAAGAAAGAGAACAATAGGTACACTTATGCAATGTTCAACGAGGTCCTACAACTAGCACATACTCTTTCAAGCATGCATACAAAAGTAGCCCTTAACATTATCAGAGAATTAAGAATTCAAAAACGGAAGATATCATTTAGTAGGATCATCAATTATAGCAACCGACCTTGACACGTATAAGACATTGGCATGTACTTGGAAACCTAAGCCCATTGATCACAGCTAAAGAGTGTAAAGTAAAACTTAACTCGACAGCGAAAAAGACATTAACATTTCGAAACTTCATACTTCAAAGATGAAAAATAGCTTATCTGTTTTGAACTTCTTCTCTACCAACCATTGAATACGTCTGCTCATTCCATTACGAGGCCCAAACAGCAAATCGTACTTTAGGGGCAAAGACGAGCTTAGAAAAGGATTTTCAATCGCTCGAGTCCAAATTGACGTGCTTTAACTATCGATTGTCTTATCAGAGTGCACGAAGAAAACATTTATCGTTCAAAACATCACTTAGCTCACACAAGAACACGAAAGTGAATTGGGTTCACATCCTAACACACGACTCACATTTTATTCGATCAGTTTACCCGGATTGCGTAAAATTCAATCAATGAAGTCAATTAGCACATTAGGAACATATTATACCAATGGAGCACCTATAACTTCACCTCGATGTGGGGAGCTATCTGACTCCTATACTTATGCCCAACTCAATACTTTCACTTAATCGACCTATTCGAGCCTCACATAAGTCGAAGATGGCCATACTATAAAGCACACTTGCACATAAAGGAGGCATATGTCACATAACCATAAGGTGTTCCTAGGCGACTATATGAAATGTAAGACTTAGGTCGCCAACTATGGTCGCAGGACCTTTGCTCTGATACCATCAATTGGAACACTCCCAGCCCGGAAGCCCTCTCTCACTTACTCGAAGCAACCAATTCAGACTCGATTTCTTCCCGTTATTGTTGCTCCTACTGGTGGTCGACGGGTGGGTGGTCGCGAGGTGCGACGGATGGTCGTCGGCGTCATCGTCTCCTTCCCCTTCCCTCTCAATTTGCAACCTCCCTCTTCCTCCCTCTGTCTATCGCGACAGCTGCGACCAAGGATGGCCGACCGTGTGCGAGCCAAGTTGGCGCCGCCACCGTCGCCGCTGGGCCTATCTTCTTCTCTCTCTCTCTCCGGTGGGTTTCGCGGGGCTAGGGCTTAAGAACCCTCCCCCTTGCTCGCGTGCGCTTTTCTGATAGAGCAAGGGGATTCAGCCCCTTATGTTCCTCTTCCCTTTTTTTGTTTCGCTTACGTCAATAGCTTAATCACTAAAATCGCTAATCCAATCTCGCAACCTCCTATTCTAAACCCAATCATTACTATAATCGCTCATCGATTATTCGTTCCCAAATATGTCAAGGTCCGATTTTAATAAACTTTAAAACTAATTCTAATGTTAACAACCTAATCGCATTCGGGAAACGATTAATAAATCGAATAACGACTAAATCAAACTATCGATATAATAACGGCACAAATAGCACGAATTAACTTTAAAATCAATAATAGCAATAATAACCTATTTTTAATAAATTATAGCTCCCCCATAAGCACATCGATAATAATTTAATTCATACAGTTACTAAAAATACGATTTTATAACGTAAAAAGGTAATACAGTTAGCTTAACGGAAAACAAAAAATGCGGGTCTTACACTCTTCCCCCCTTAAAAGAATTTCGTCCTCAAAATTCTAAACCTAAGTTCGGTCTTTTCTAGAATGTATGTACACAACTATGATCTACGCGGTAGGTTTTCAAAAGGTTTCATTTTGTAATCACTACTTCTTTTAAATCGAAGAAAATGGCTTATGATATCCAGTCTCCTCCTCGCCAATCCTCTTCAAGCATCTACTTACTCTATTTAGGCGCCGAGGGAAAATCGCATTGAAGAGGGGCAAATGAGTTAGCATGGACAACCATAATGAGTTTGTTTTGAAAATGAAACATAGATTTTCGATAACCTAGACTGAATCCACCTAGTAAGCAACAATTCTATATTCATGCATTGCTACGAACTGAAGTTTAAAGGAAAAGAAATTGGGCAGTTCACTCCCCGAGGTCTTATGCTAGTAGTCTCATTCTAAGACATGAATTCAAGTCACCATTGGGATCGCAGTGGTTAACTCAGAGATTCCTATAACACATTAGAACTATAAAAGCGTCACATAGCACCACGTAGCATCAGTTAAGCACAACAGCATCGCATAGTATCATCAATTTAGCATTCTCAAGTCTAGGAATTGTAATCAACATGAAACCGTCAATTATGCATATAGTAAGAAATTTACAAAAGGAAAACATATGCACTAGCATTCATATGTCTGTACATCAATCCCAGCAAAACATATGCTTAGGATGGGTCTGATTCATATGAAGGTAGTTAGCTTAGTCAGGTTCATTCCAACGCATGAAGAAATCAGGTCACTCTAAGGTAAAATCAATTGGTCAGGAAGCTACCACATCACACCTAAGCAGTAGAGACATCACATTACATCACATTCACAATGAAGGAACTTGGAGTAACACTCGAATTCACATTGACATCACATAGGGTCTACAATATAGCACTAAAGATGAAAAATCATGAATAGCATGAACTGGCATAACATGTCGATAGGAATAACTTGAGAAGAGAATGTGTAACGCCCCCAACCGCTAGGGTCAGGAGCGTTATGTTTTCTTACTTCTTACTTAATTTCTTAAGCGAAACGGATGGAGTTTCCCCTAAAAACTGAGCATTTCCAGGCTAAAAGCCACACAACCAATCCCTGCATTAAAAAGAAACATTTAAAACTTCCAAAACAAGCTCAATGGCTACACGTCGGAGTCCACAACTCTACACGTCGCTCGCCCGGAGTACACCAACCATAAAATTAATTAATAAAGAAGGAATCAAACATACAACTCAACGGATCACACATCCGAAGTACTGGGTTCACATACCAAAATACAACTAACTTTAACCAAGAAGACATCTAACTATTAAGATGGTTGGCTCACACGGCCATACAGAGCGACTCAAAAACAATATGAATTATAAGAGCTAGAAAACTTAGTTTACAACATTTACAAACTAGGAATAAGTCATATTACATCATTAATCACATGAATCTACTTCTATATGGCACACATGACTCTTTTTCAAGCAAGGGTAAACTCCAGCTCGCGTAGGTAGCTTGAGTTCCACCTGTCATAACAAAAGCCTGGGGGAAAAGGGGGAAAGAGTAATGGGATGAGCAACCACACGCTCAGTGAGAATTCCCCTACTCCTTAAAACCCAAAACAGTTGCAGGCAACAATACTAATAATAGCCACATATCACGCATTCATACTTTACTATCATATTAGGTAATCATAGATCCCAAGGAAAGATTACCCTCCCTAAACTTAATTCCAACCATTCAACTCAATTCTAGGCCCTCAATAACCAAACTTCCCTACTAGCAGGCATTCAGGCACACAAACAAGTATGCAACCAGGACTGAATACAAAGGCTTTCAAACTCACTTTTGAAAACATAGTGACTCTCGATAAATACCAAGAAGGGTTTATAATCCCCACCAACTCCTTTAAAGCTTATGTTTCTTTCTAAAAGTTCTCAAAACATCTAAACCAGTTAGAAAGACTTGTCAAGAAACATACTTTCATAGAATATGCCCATTGAAACGAATAATGCGACATTTGAGACTTCATTCGACTATACTTGGAAATCCTTTCATAAAAGATGAACAGGAGGTGCACATTTAAAAGCTTTCTTTCTTTTCTTAAAAACATTTTACTTGGCCTCTTGAGGCTCGCATTGCTTTAAAAGAACTTCTTTTCTTTTCTGAACTGCTTAGAATGGTAAAAAGCCAAACCTCCTTTTTATCAGGAACTTACCTACAACATAAAACATCTCATTGTGCTGGCTAGGGAGGCCAACACCGCCCTTAAGTGAGATCATCACTCTTATTCTACGTTATCCCCGGGGTATACGTCCCCGGGGTATACGTACTTAACTTTTGGCCAAAATGCATCTTAGCATAGCAACTCTAACCTCGATACTGTCCTCTGTGGGGCAACAGCTCACACCAGGATAAACATATCCTGAGTCCAGTCCCCCTCAAGGTTTTCTTACGCGTCGCACATCAGGGAACAGCTCACACCAAGGTAATCATATCTTGAGTCCAGCTCCCGGGAACAACTCACGCCATCTTTGCATCCAGCTTCCAACATTACCTTAGGGGGAAACAGCTCACGCCATCTTTGCATCCAGTTTCCGCCCTTTGGCCAACTTTCCAGCACATTTTTAGTCTTTAAGGACATATTTCATTTCTCTGTTTCAAATGCTTACTTGGTTGAAACTCGTTTTTCAAACAAACGACCATAATCTTTCCAAAATGCTCATATTTCATTCGTTTTTGGCTAAAACACTTCTTATAGACGTTATAAGGTTATTAACACATAAATCGTCTTCCTTTCAAACTTGAAAGCTTCTTTAAAAAGTAATGAGCTTGTTAAATCGTAAAACGATTTCGTTTCGAATTTAAAAGCTTCGTATAAACGTAATACGTTTATTAACTCGCAAAACGACTTCCTTTTAGACTTAAAAGCTTCTTATAAAGGCAATAAGTTGGTTAATACTTAAAACGATTTCATTTTAAACTTAAAAGTTTCTTATAAACGTAACACGTTTACTAAATCGTAAAACGACTTAGTTTCTAACTTGAATGCTTCGTATAAACGTAATAAGTTTACTAAATCATAAAACGACTTCGTTTTTAACTAAAAGGCTTTTTATATAAACATAATAAGGTTGCCTAATCATAAAACGACTTCGTTTCTAACTTAAAATTTTTGTATAAACGTAATAAGGTTGCTAAATCATAAAAACAACTTCATTTCTAACTTCATAGCTTCGTATAGGTGTAATACGTCTGATAGTTCGTAAAACGACTTCATTTCCAACTAAGAAGCTTCTTATAAATGTGAAACGATTGCTAACTCATAAAAACGACTTCACTTTTTAGCTTAAAAGCTTCTTTTAAACGTAAAACGATTGCTAAATCGTAGATCGAAACCCAATAGAGACTTAAGTAAGCAAAAAGCATGCAAAGAAGCTAAGCTTCATAACTAGCACCTTAAGGTACTCTTTTTCGGATCGGCAAAGCGGCCAAGAAGACTTCTTATAAGGTGCCGAAGGTGCCTACTTCCTTAGTACTTATCCACTAAGTAATGAAATTAATTATCACAATGTTGCGTTTCTTAAGGATAAGTTCTGAACTTTTGGTGAAATATCAAAAAAAAAAACCCCTACATTTGTATATAAGTTACTGCAATATATGAAACGATCTCTTGATGAAGGGGACAATTTGAAATATCACCATTCTACTAAGGATAATACAGTTTTGTCAAGTTAAAGTGTAATGCTCTAAATCAGCAAATTTGGCACGTCGTATAACTGGTAAGGCTAGAAAGGAGATTTCACTTATGTTTATTATCAAGGAAATATGTTCGCCCAAAAGTTGCCAATATTTTTTTTCCTTGAGTTCATTGTCATTGAATCTATCTTACACTAAAACATAGAATGAAAACTTGGGAGATAGGTCACATGTAAACAATATCAAGGATCAAGCTTCCCTAATTAATACACACCTGTTTGTAATGTTTATACCTCATCAAAGTTAATTTATAATTGTCCCTCACGATGAGCATTTGGCCGTGTAAAGTTTTCAATTTACCTCCAAAAAGTACAAGCCTTCTACTTGACTACACAATGCAGACCTCAAATTGATCTAATATACATATACATCCTTTTACACAATATGATATACATCCACAATTTGTATAATAAAACACATCGCACGCCTACAGACTCACCAAGTGCTCAATCCTTGATCTTGGAAAGGAAATATAGGGAGGAGTTGAGCAAGCCACTGCTTAGTGGGGAGTTCTTAACTCCTAAAATAGGAAAATAAAGTTTTATGCATATTGCACATATTTAGGCCTTGGTCGACGAAATTAGCTTTTTAGGTAGCAGGTAACTATTTAGATAGCAAATAATGGTTCTAATTTATCTGTTAATGATAACTGGTTAGATAAGTAGTTGAAGCAAATGTGTTATGTAAATTTAACTATTAAGTTAGCTTATTCATGTAAATTATCATAAAAAAATATACATATATTCCAAATATAAAATTCCCAAATGGCATTTGTCAGCCAAAAAATATGAAAGACTACTTTTGAATGTCCTAAGCTAATATTGCTAGCTTTTCAAACGCGTTGCTTGAAACGTTAAACGTTACTTGGAATGCTAGTCCAAATGCTAGGTTGCCAAATACTAACAATTAACTGATTAGTATATAAACTTTGTCAAAGCACTAAACAGTGCTCAAAAAGCTATTGCCGAGCACAACCCTTAAAGACCTACTGGTATTTATGTCAAAGACAGAAACAAAAACCATGCTTTATGAACACGTAGAGATTTAACAGGACTCTTAAATCATGACAGTTAGCTTAAGCAAACACAGTTACATGGATCCACGTTATCGCTTCAATCACAATCAGGAGACTGACTTTGGCATTCACAAAGTCTTGCAATAGCTCAAAATACACAAAAGGTGAGCAAACCATAACCTCACCAACAATTTTTATGAAGTTCAACTTATACAAGTAATCCACACTAAAATCAAGATATTTAAAAGTCTAAAGAAAAGCAAGTGTTATACCTTAAAGTATTTATTTTCCTTTTTACATATCATTTCGGGTTGTACGCTAACACCACGTATGCAATCATCATCAAAAGTGTCCAACCGTCAGTATAACTACACTAGGATCAAGTCCATGCATCCAAAAATTATCCCATGGGAGGCTAATGCATGTCTAAGGAGTGCCATTGCCTTGTTTAGGGTAGTAATATACACATAACCCATCATATCCACTTGTAGTAGGCCCTCTTTTGGGTAGTAATATACCAAGTGCATGCTAGCTTATAAAGTTAAACATTAACTCCTTTTCAATCCATTATAAAGCCTTCTTGTTGTAATTCATTCATCCCATTTCAAGACCTCCCTAGCTCAAGGATAAAAGCATCCAGATCTAGAGCTTGAAAAAATATACATTTCATCAAAGATTTCCAAATCATTCTTTTACGAAATATTCTTTTAAAATAACTCCTTCATAAAAAAGAGTCCACTTAACAAATATTCCAAGATCATATAATAAGTCAAATCCAAACCCTTTTTCTAAATGAAGGTTTGTGACCCTAAAAAATGTGGACCATATCATAGAAACTCAATAATTAGTTTTGGCATTCAAATATAGTTCCACCCCTATGTTCATTATTAAAACAATGAATCACATAGAGTAAGCTGCATCCAAGTAAGCATACACTATCTCATACTATGGTTAATCTAGCTAACTGTATAAAGTATATGTATTCTAGGGGAAAAAAAACATTCCACTTCCAATAAGAAACAAAGGTTATGGTCTCTGCAATATTCACTTGCTAGCTAAGACAAACACATCGAGAAGTGACTTCACAAAAACCATTTAAGCTAACAAATTGGGAATGAAGAGAAGACATTGTGATTTTAGAAATGTGCTTTCATGATAGATGAATGAGATCACAAACCTCCTAACCGACAAAGACACCCTAGGTTGGTTACTTCTTAGGTAGGTGTAGCAAGGTAGAGTTGATTCTAGAGTGATTCAAGCAAGGACTAGGCTAGCAGCAAGTCACCTCTACCACATTTTGCATTCGTATTTTAACAATAGCATACCCTAAGTTGTCATTAGACCTATAACTTTTAATGAGGAAACTCCAACAATTTATTCCAACTCACTTTGCATAAGAGTAGCCTAAAGTAAATGTAGTAATCTTGTTCATTCATTCATCGATTCCTCAAAATATGGTTTAACTTTGCTGAATATTTTAAAGTTCAGAGACAGAGGATCTCCTAGCGCTATGTAATTTGTGGTGTCATATACATAGGAAGAACATAGTCATATGTGAATCCATCCATTACTGACGCAATTACCAAAACTAGTTTCATTTTCAAAATTTAATCTTTTAGGGAACAATGGAAATTCATGTCAAGCCCGAGTATACACATTTGCAAGTAGTCTTCAGTCTCGTTTTAGATGTACTAACTTAGCAGTGGGGTAAAGAAACCCATATATCAAGCACTCTAAAAGACCAACTACTAAAGTAATTAAGTTCAATGAACTTGAAATTTGCAAGAACGATTCATCTTAACATATATTAAACTATACATACACATATCAAAATCAATTTTCGATTTCGAAATCACTATAATTTTAAGAATGAAGGAACCACCCACCTCTATCATTATTTTGAGAAACTAGGGTTTGATTAGGGTACAACCTTGCTCTTCTTTGTAATCCACTTCTCCCTCCTTTGCTACACTGGATAAACATCTAAACTTAGGTCACGGGGTTGTGGCTGGAGCAAGCTCCTCTAATAATCAGTGGTAAGTCGCAATTGTGACCATGGTGGTTGAATGCCCATATCAACTTCACTCTATTCTATCTATTTCAAAGGGTCTATACGGCCTCATCCTTTGCTTCTAGCCAATGGCCACAGGTCGACCAACAATAGACTTAGCCACTCTACCATCACCCTTCTTTTCTCCCTCTTCTCCCCCCCCCCCCTCCCCTCTTCGACTAGCGTGAAAGAAGCAAGGTACTTTATGAAAAAATAAGCACTTTAGCATCTTTTTTTGTTTTTATATTTGGGTTTGAAAATCAGCGTTGCTAGATTTTAATAATCTGAACTTTGATGGGTTTGGATGCTATTAATGTAACTTGGAGAAAGAGACTTACATTTCAACATTTGGGTCTATTTATTCTCGCTAAGCTGTACTAAGGAAAAACTATTCTACAATACCCAATTTCACTTAACCATTAGCTAGTTTTTCTTAAGTTCAGATTATTGAGAATAAATAGGTTTATAGATCAATTCTGGTCTAGTCTGTAGATGAAATTATTGGCATTCAAACCCTCAAAGTTGGAAATATTAAAACCCAGTAATCCAAAATTACGAGGTGGGATTTTGTTTCCATAAGACATATCAATTAGGGCATGGAATTAGTGAGGTAGGCAGCACATGGAGGTGTGATGACTTCGTCCTTTATCTTAAACTAGTGTAGACGTGTGCCACACAGTGTACGATGAAATAGAACTTTAAAACATGTGTTATTGAAAAAATTGAAAAATTACTACTACATACATAATTGATATTATAATTTAGAAAAGATAAGATGATAAATAGCTATTAAAAAAAGAAAAGGTTGTCAGATACATAACAAACAACAACAACAACTCACAATGTGAGTTTCGCTTCACACATAGCAATTAACGTTAATATATATGAAGATAAAGATCATGGTAAACGACTTTATGATATTTCAATGAGTGGGGATGACCGACAAAGACTTCAATTCCTCTTCTTGTACGTATGCAAAAAATAATATTTTTAAGTAAACAGATGTTTTATTTAGAGAAGATATGTTTTTCTAAGATATAGAATTGACGACTTAGATTTAGTATAGGACTACCTCTCAGATAATAGGATTATCATCTATCCTTTATCACATATATGGCTGAAAGTACAAGTATTTTTAAAAATAATAATAATAAAGAGATGTTTTATTTGGTGAAGGTACCTTTTTTCAGGATATAGAATCGACAACTTAGATTTAATAGCTTACCAATTTTTATAATCTCGATTACATTAAATCCCGCAAATTACTCTCACCACAGCATTTTAGAAATTTTCAAAGATTATCACATTTTTTAACTGCTTGAGGATTTTTTTTGTTTAATAATGTGATTATCATATATCATTTATCACATATAACCAAAATTATGACGGACTTTTAAAAATAAACAGGCATTTTCCTAGGAAAAGGTAGGGTTTTTTCAACTTTAGAATCTAGGGTTTAGAAATAATGAATAAATATAACGACCTTGGTTTTCTTCCCTAAATATTAGAATAATCATCTATCTTTTACGATGTATATCCGAATCATGAGGATTTTTTAAAAATAAAAATAAAGAGATATCTTAACTTTAAAATCGTTGGCTTTGATTTAATGAATAAATAATCTTTATAGCTGAGACTTAACAAAATCCTACAAATCACTCTGAAGCATTTTAGGATTTTCCAAAGATTATCACTTTTTTTGAATTGCTTGTGTTTTTTTAGATAATATAAGTATCACTTATCCTTTATCACATATAATTAAAGTTATGACAGATTTTTTCAAAAATAAAAAAGTAGAGGTATTTTACTTGGATAGGGTCTTTTTTTAAAAATCTGAAATCTACGACGATCATGTGTATCTAAGATCATGGGGGATTTTTTTAAAAATAAAAATAAAGGGATATCTTAATTATAAAATTGATCACTTTAGATATAATGAATAAATCATTTTTATGGTTGAGATTACACCAAATTCTGCAAATCACTCTTATTGTAGCATTTTAGAATTTTTCAAAGATTGCTATTAGTGTAGTGTAGATATTATTAGCCTAGTAAACGAGGAGGTAGGTTAAACAATCTACAGTTAATATTATTTAGACCTTCTAGTCCCTTATACCTTAGTTATGATGACCCAAAATCAATTTAAACTCTTCCCTATCAAATCCATCATTCAAAGGCAACTTGACTTAACTCCTTATCTCCCAACTTGACTAAATTTTAGTACAACTAAATTGTAAATGTAGGCTAAATTGACTTAAACATATAAATCAAACAATCCAAGGTATCATATGTAGACTAAAAACATTCATATTTCAATTTAGTAAATTTTAGTCATTTGTATAATTTAATCTCTTACCTAGCTATTACAGAAAGAGATAGTGGGAATGGTCCCATAGTCCTAACCAGTGGAAATGACACATATCAAATCAGCTGAACCTTGCACCGAGGCATAAGATTGTCGCATCTATCCCAAAAAACACTTGTCATCATATTCGAGCACATAAACCCACTTGGCATAGTTGTGCCTAAATCCTACAATTAGAAATTTTGACACAAAAATTTGGCACGACCACCCCTTCCCATAGAGCACAACTGTGCCCCCCCTATTTTCACTATGTTTCTTATCTGTGCCACCTCCAACATGCCCGTACTTCCCCTATTTCATCCTTTTTCTCTTCTTTTGACCTTACTACTAACCATGGGCAGTGAGCAATGCGCTTCTCACCCTAGGAAAATTCCTCTTGAGCAAGCCTATGAGATGGGTAGGACTCTTATCGAGCTTCAAGAGCAAATAAGGAAGCTCACTCAAGAGGTAAGGGAGTGTAAGGCCCGCGTACCTTGTTTTCTGTCAAGTTGTTGTAACGTCTTCTTACGTTATAAAAACCTATTTTATTTAACAATACGAGTTAATTAATTATTGACGTGCTTATGTGAGCGATGATTTTACTAAAAAGTATTTTTGGTCGCTAGTAATAATATTATTATTATTATTAATTTTGAAAAGCATTCAATGATTTTTAATAAGCGTTATTAACGATTATTAGCGGGTACTAATTCAAGTAGGAACCCGAATACGATTAGGTCGTCCACCTTAGAAGTAGTTCGATGTAATTAAATCGAACCTAGATAGATTTGGGAACGAATAGTTGATCAAGGATTATATTATCGATTTGGGTTTAGAATTCGGTTTTACGAATTAGACTAGCGGTGTTAAATATGAACTACCTTGGGTCGAACAAATGAAAGAGAGTAGGCAAGGGCAAACTGGTAATTTTACGCGCCCCCTTATTTCTCCTCTCCCTGCCCACGACACCCCCCGACATTCTCTCTCCTTTTTCTTCCTTCTTCTTCTTCTTCTTCTTCCTGTCTCCCCTGTTCCTCCTCTTCTTCTTCGCTTCTCCGCCACGTACGCCGGAGCAACCCGCCGGCCTTGAGCCCTAGACAACCCACTTCAGCTGCCGCCCATCACACCACGCTGTCACTGGCTCGAAATCAGCCGCGATTGGGCTGATTTCAACCAGAATAGAGCCAACCCCCGGTGGATTTGGCGCATGCGCGTTAGGGCTTTGGGTTTAGTGGTGGTCATGTGTCACGCAAAGAACAGAGGGGATTCGGAGCTTTGGAGTTCGAATTTAGCCTCAATACTAGCCAACTTGCGTGCATATAGCTTGAATTTGAGGTGGGTTTTCTCCTCTCCTAAATTACTATTAATTTCTAATTGTTCTCGACAATCATGTTAGATTAGGCAGTTTTACTGAGTTTGGGGATTAGATATTGATGTTTGGGGCAGAATTGAGTAATTTAGCTTTGAAATTAGGCAAGTTTGATGTTGGATAACTGTTGCACGTCATTGATTAGGCAAGCGGATCCATAAATTGACATGCTTGACGATTAGGTGATTTTGGAGTAACTAATATGCTTGTACGATGTCGGAATATGCAATTAAAATGAGCCTAGTATTGTGTTGGTAACATATTATTAGCTGAGGATTCAATCAAGGCATGTTGAATTTGTAGTATCAATCGTTGGTTTAGTCGATTAGGCGACCTTTGAAGTTTTCGTTTATGTCGTATTATGATTGTTTAATTCAGTTAAACCGCTCTCTGAATCACATTGATGGATTACAAAATTGTGTAATAACCTTGTGGTTATGGATTTTACTATGTAATGATTGAATTTATTATCATTGTACTGAATTGGAAATAGTTGGATGGTTTGAGGTGGAACTATTAAGTGATTTGAGGTTCTTGTGGTGGGTGTTGTATGAGGAGGGAGATAGGATTGTGAATTGCCGCAGTCGTGTGGATTGCGAGGCCATGTGTGGCGTAATGAATAGTGGTATGAAGTGTATGAATGTGCTATGTGTAAACCCTTTTCCCCCGATATGCTATGTGACATTATGTGATTAATTCTTGAAACTTTAGATGTCTTCAAAAAGAAAATGTCGTTTAGAAAGCTTGTTTTACACTTTGAGAATGCTTTTAAGTTTATCAGTTGCCTATTCGTGTGTTAGGACGTCTAAAGTGTAAAAAGAGTCCTAAACTGTCGAACTGCTCAGTTAGTGACTCGACTGAATAGTCGATAGGTTTAGGAATTTCAAAAGTGAACTAAAAGTGAGCTCGAAAAGGGTTTTTCAGGCATTGGTTTGGGTAATGACCCCTCCTCGTGTTTAAAAGAATTTATACGACCCAAAAAAGAGAACCCTAAGGTGCTAATTATGAAGTTTAGCTTATTTGCATGCTTTTTGGTTACTTAAGTCTCTATTGAGTTTCGATCTACGATTTAGCAAACGTTTTACGTTTAAAAGAAGCTTTTAGGCTAAAAACAGAAGTCGTTTTTATGAGTTAGCAATCATTTTACATTTATAAGAAGCTTTTTAGTTGGAAATGAAGTCGTTTTACGAACTATCAAACGTATTACGCCTATACGAAGCTTTCAAGTTAGAAACGAAGTCGTTTTATGATTATACAACCTTATTATGTTTATATAAAAAGCCTTTTAGTTATAAATGAAGTCGTTTTACGATTTAGTAAACTTATTACGTTTATACAAAGCATTCAAGTTGGAAACTAAGTCGTTCTATGATTTGGTAAATGTGTTATGTTTATAAGAAACTTTTAGGTTTAAAGTGAAATTGTTTTAAGTATTAACCAACTTATTGCCTTCATAAGAAGCTTTTAAGTCTAAAAGGAAGTTGTTTTGCGAGTTAGTAGCCGTATTACGTTTATACGAAGCTTTTAAGTTCGAAACAAAATCGTTTTACGATTTAACAAGCTCATTGCGTTTTTAAGAAGCTTTCAAATTTCAAAGGAAGTCGATTTATGGGTTCATAAATTTATAACGTCTATAAGAAGCTTTTAAGCTATTTGCGAAGTCAATTTACAATTTAGCAAACGTATTAACATTATAAGAAGGTTTTAAGTTGAAAACGAAGTGAACTATGAGCATTTGGAAAGATTATGGTCGTTTTGTTAAAAAGTGCGTTTTCAACCAAGTAAGCATTTGAAACAGAGAAATGAAATATGTCTTTAAAGACTAAAAATGTGCTGGGAAGTTGGCTAGAGGGCGGAAACTGGACGCAAAAGGGCGTGAGCTGTTTCTCCCTGAGATAAGTAAGTTAGGAATTGGACTCAAGATACGAGCTGTCTTGGTGTGAGCTGTTCCTGGGAACTGGACTCAAGATATGAATTATCTTGGTGTGAGTTGTTCCCCAGATAAGTTATGATGTGTGACGCATAAGAAAACCTTGAGGGGGACTGGACTCAGGATATGATTATCCTGGTGTGAGTTGTTGCCCCACAGAGGACAGTATCGAGGTTAGAATTGCTCTACTAAGGCGCGTTTTGGCCAAAAGTTAAGTACGTATACCCCGAGGATAACGTAGATTAAGAGTGACGATCTCACTTAAGGGCGGTGTTGACCTCCCTAGCCAACACACAATAAGATGTTTATGTTGTAAGTAAGTTCCTGATTAAAAGGAAATTTGGCTTTTTGCCATTCTAAGCAGTTAAGAAAAGAAAAGAAGTTCCTTTAAAGTAATGTGAGCCTCAAGAGGCCAGGTAAAGTGTTTTTAAAGAAAACAAAGAAAGCTTTCAAATGTGCACATCCTGTTCATCTTTTATGAAAGGATTTCCAAGTATAGTCAATTGAAGTTTCAAATATTGCATTATTCGCTTCAATGTGTACATTCTATGAAAGTATGTTTCTTGACAAGTCTTTCTTACCAGTTTAGATGTTTTGAGAACTTTTAGAAAGAAATATAAGCTTTAAAGGAGTTGATTTGGATTTTAAACCCTTCTTGGTATTTATCGGGAGTCATCTTGTTTTCAAAGTGAGTTTGAAAGGCCCTGTATTCAGTCCTAGTTGCATACCTACTTATGTGCCTAAATGCTTGCAAGTAGGGAAGTTTGGTCATTGAGGGCCTAGAATTGAGTTGAATGGTTGGAATGAAGTTTAAGAAGGGTAATCTTTCCTTGAGATCTATAATTGCCTAATATGATCGTAAAGTATGAATGCATGATATGTGACTATTATTAGTATTATTACCTGCAACTATTTTGGGTTTTAAGGAGTAGGGGAATTCTCACTGAGGGTGTGGTTGCTCACCCCAATACTCTTTCCCCATTTTCCCCCAGACTTTTGTTATGACAGGTGGAAGTCAAGCTACCTACGCGAGCTGGAGTTTACCCCTACTTGAAAAAGAGTCATGTGTGCCTTATAGAAGTAGATTCATGTGATGTAACGTATTCTTGGTTAGTAATTGTTGTAAACTAAGTTTCCTATCTTATATAATTCATATTGTTTGTGAGCCGCTTTGTATGGCAGTGTGTGCCAACCATCTGAATAGTTAGATGTCTTCTTGGTTAAAGTTGGTTGTACTTTGGGATGTAAACCCCAGTACTCCGGTTGTGTAGATCGTTGAGTTGCATCTTTTACTTTTCATGCGTTAAAGAACTATTTTGTTTGGTGTACTCCGAGCGGGTGGCTTGTTGAGTTATGAATTCCAGCGTGTGGCCGTTGAGCTTCTTTTAATGTTATGTGCTTTCGTTGATTTGCAGGGAATTTTCGTAAGGCTTTTACCCTGAAAACGGTCAATTTTTAGGGAAAACTCTGTCCATTTCACCCCAGAAATTAAGTAAGAAATAAGAAAACGTAATGCTTCCAACCCTAGGGGCTGGGGGTATTACATTGATGGTATGCTGATTTTGAGCCAGTGACACCGTGGTGTGATGGGCGGCAGTTGAAGTGGGTTGTCTGGGGCTCAAGGCCAGTGGGTTGCTCCGGCATGCGTGGCGGAGGAGCGAAGAAGAAGAGGAGGAACAGGGGAGACGGGAAGAAGAAGAAGAAGAAGAAGGAAGAAAGAGGAGAGAGAATGTCGGGGGGGTGTCGTAGGCAGAGAGAGGAGAAATAAGGGGCACACAAAATTACCAGTTTGCCCTTCCCTACTCTCTTTCATTTATTCGACCCAAGGTAGTTCATATTTAACACTGCTAGTCCAATTCATAAAACCGAATTCTAAACCCAAATCGATAATATAATCCTTCATCAACTATTCGTTCCCAAATCTATCTAGGTTCGATTTAATAACATCGATCTACTTCTAAGGTTGACGACCTAATCGTATTCGGGTTCCTACTTGAATTAGTACCCGCTAATAATCATTAATAACACTTATTAAAAATCATTGAATGCTTTTCAAAACTAATAATAATAATAATAATAATATTACTGGCGACCAAAAATACTTTTTAGTAAAATCATCGCTCACATAAGTACGTCAATAATTAATTAACTCGTATCGTTAAATAAAATAGGTTTTTATAACATAAGAAGGCGTTACAACAACTTGACAGAAAACAAGGTACGCGGGCCTTATAGGGAGTCCATACCATGAAACCCTTACCGAAGAGGCTATAATATTTGTCCTATTGACATTGAATACTCTTCTTCTCATGAAGACTTTGATGAAGAGGAAAGAAGACCTAGAAGAAGAAGGCGTCCAAGGGTTGACCTTAAGGATCTCAAAGTTGAGGCTCTGGAATTTGATGGCAATCTTAACCTGGAGAACAATCTTGATTGGATTCAAGCCCTTGAGAGGATCTTTGAGCTCAAAGAGTATAATGAAGAGAAGGCTGCCAAGTTGGTCATTCTTAAGCTTAAGGGGTATGCTTCACTATAGTATAAGCACCTGAGGAAGAGTAGGGCTAGAGAAGTCAAATCCAAAATCAAAACTTAGTCCAAGATCAAAAAGCATATAGACAAGAGATTTCTACCCCCTTCTTATAGGCAAGACCTCTACCTCAAGATTACCTCCTAAACCAAGAGAATCTAAAGGTTGAAGAATACATTAGGGAGTTTGAACAACTTCAAATGAGGTTTGGCCTAGATAAAGAACTCGAGCCCAAGATTGCTAGGTTTATTAAAGGGTTGTCCCCTAGCATTGCTAGCAAGGTGGAATTACAACATTACTTATCCTTCTTATGATGTATGCCACTTAGATATCAAGGTTGAGAACCAACTTAAGGGAAGAAAGTCCATTCACACCCCTTTTACTAAAATCCCTTTTGATCACATTGAAGTTGAAACTCCACATCCACAAGTCAAGGCTCTTGACAAGGGTAAGGGAATTACTAGTGAGCCACCTTAAAGGTTGGAAGGAAAGAAATGTTACAAGTGTCATGGTTTTAGGGATTTCTAAGCCGAGTGTCCCAATAAAAAGGCCCTTACCATTAACAATGTAGATGAGATTTGAGCCATTGAAGAATCAAGTGAATAAGAAGATGAAAATGATGACTCTACCTCGGTGACCCTCGATGTTGGAGAATTATTATTGATCAAGAAGTCCCTGCATGCCACAAGGGTTCCTTATCATGATAGTCAAAGGGAACAAATCTTTAAATTAAGGTGTATTGTTGGAGGCAAGGCTTGTGACTTAATCGTAGATGGTGGATGTTGCACTAATGTGGCCCAAAGACACTCATTGACAAGCTTCAAATTCCCACCGAGGAGTATACTACTCCACACTCTCTTCAATGATTCGGACCAAATGATAAGGTGACCGCCTCTAGACAAGCTCTTATTTCATTCACAATTGGTCCTTATTATGGTGAAGTATTGTGATGTCTTTCCCATGGATGCATGTGACTTGTTACTTGGTAGGCCTTGGTTGTATGATAATCATGTGATTTTTAATGGGTATGCTAATACTTATTCACTTAAGCACAATGGCAAAAACCATAGATTGGCCCCTTTACCTCCACCCAAATCTCACACAACTAAACTGGGAAAGGGAAGTGAGAAAAACCCCCGCAAGAATGAAACATAGGAAGAGTGTGCCACTAGTAAGAGTAGGTCTCGAATTGCCTAATGGTAAACGTAAACAAAAGTGAGGGGGTGGAACCTTTACCCCTTGTAGCTCGCCAAATGCTTAAGGATGAAATCCCAAGAGAACCTATTCCCAAGGTCTAATTGCCCATTAAAATGATGTTAGGAGAAGGCCCTTATGCGAGTGTTCAAGCCACAAGCGACACCTCTCGTGAGTATGATGAGTTTAAGCTATGATGTGGTGAGAATGTTGAGATCGTCAATGAGCTTATGAGGCCTAGGAGAACTACTCGTTGCTATAATGATCTCTCAAAGATCTTCAATAACTCCTACACCTTCATGAGGAGATGAGTCATTAGTACCTTGGGTGTTTTCAAACCCAAGAATGGTAAAAGGCATGCAAAGTTGAAGTCATGGAATTTCAACCGCAAGGATCTAAGGGAAAATCCTTCTCAAATAGGGAAAGTTGATACATATTGAATCTGTTAGACCTTGCACTGAGGCACAAAGATGGTACTTTGTCATAGTGTTTCACCTATCAAATGGGCTCAAAAATTAATGATCTATCACATTTTGGAAAGGTGATAGAGTCTACTATTGGGATATGTAAATATTTTCAATATATATTTGCGTTGGATCCCTTAAAGTGGTGAACACTTCATTACAGCAATACTAATTTTTACCTGATAAACTTGTTGAATTTGGGTCAAGTTTAAATCCTACCAGACAACGCTGAAACGAAGCAAGCCAAAGTTTTAGAGATTCCCTAAGATGTTTATTTGAGCTCCATAAGTAAAATTATTGTTAGGCGATAAATGGTCATATTTTACGTGCCTCTTTCACCCACTTTTAGCTCGTATAATAACTTAATCTTTAGGATTTTTACTTGTTTTATTTACATTTTGTAGGAAATAAGTTCAAATGGAGCAAGTACCACGAAAAGGAGCGAAGCCAAATAAAAACAGTGAAAGCGGGCAAGAAAGGATCAACGGGGGGCCGAACTATCGCACTAGAAAAGTGGAACCGTGGGGTCGTGCCATGCGGCACAGTCACACCCCCCCGGGCCGCTGTTTGGTCCCGCATTTCTATTTAATGCTCATTTGGGCGTTTTGGTCAGAGGTCGCTCGGGGTTTTCTCTGGCGATTTTAGGCTAGTTTTAGTTTAGGTTTTAGCCAATAAAAACCTAAATAGGAGGATTAGATTATGATGTTGTAGATTGTATTTTTGATTCGAAGGTTTAGATTTCAAGTTCATTCCATTAATCAAGCACAAGTTCTTTTCTCTCTCTCTTTCATATCTTGTTCTTGTTTAGGTTTTGGTAGTTTAATTTTTGTATTGGATTTGTTTAGTTTAGATGTTTAGTTTTCATTGTTAATCCATGCCTAGTTAGATTGGTTAGACTATATTAGTTTCTTTCCCCCTCTTGTTCATGTTTGCCTTCTTCTTTGCTAGTTTAGGTTTAGCTTGGGTTTTTGTATTTTGTTGATGATAGGTGTTAATTTTGGTTGGTTTCGATTGTGGCTAACCCTTGATGGCTAATTAATCTTGTTTAGGCCCCAACCCTACCTTGTTTATGCCTAGAATTTAGAGTTTTCTTTCACGCCCACCAAGTGTTCGATGAAATTCTTGAAAGAGCTTTCATCCATGTTTTGGGGTAATTGACTTATGCTGAGAGGTGAGATCGATTGTCTAGTATGGGTAGAGAGAATATTTGGGATTGGGACATGAAAATAGTCTCGTCGCTAGCTAGGTCAAAGGTTGTCAACCTAGTATTGTGGTTGGACTAATCCTATGAAAATAGGTGGTTAGAGCTACTAGATTAGCCTATTGACCCTTGAGAGAGGGCTTAGGTGGCCTCAACGATGCAACCGATCAACTCCAAATGCTAGCATAGCTAGGGAAGGTTTGGGCTTGACTTGATTACTTAGTTTATCTTAGGTCTAATCATAGTCCTTTTGTTTTCGCTTTAGTAGTTTAGTTCTATTTTCTATTCCCTTCGATTTTGCCTAGCTCGAGACACTTTAGTTAGTTCTGGTAGTTAGAAACACAACTCCCTGCAGACGACACCCCAAGTACTCAATGATATACCTTGCACTTGGGGTTTATAAATATTAAAAATTTTTCCTTAACAAGGTTTTGGCGCCGTTGCCGGGGAGTTAGCGTTTTTCAATATCGAGGTTTATTTGAGCATTCGAGGCTAGGCATTTTTTAAAAAAATCCAAAAAAAAAATTTTAAATCAAAAATTTGAAAAAAAATCGAAATGACTATTTTACATTTACCTCAATTTGAGCACGAACCTTTTTTACAATATTTGTCTCAATTGAATGATTATCGTGCTCAATATGTGCTTTTTGAGTATGAAAAATGAGAAATATGCGATGTTGTGCTTGAGGGGATAACACATGAGACCCGAGCCATACTTGAGTCCATGTGTTATGGTGGTTTGTGCTTTTTAGGCGTTGATGATATGTGGGACTTATTTGAGTCATTGGCTTGGTATCAATGGCACCATGAGATTGCTAGTGAGTCTTTTGAGTGCCCTTCCCCCATTTCCTATGATTTGTATGCCTATTCTCCTGTTGTGTGCTCTTATTGTTCATCTTTTGACCACGATGTGAATTCTTATCCTTATTATGATGTTTCCAATGAGTGTTATGCTAAACTTGATGCCATGATAGAGACAATGAATGAGCAACATGAGTGTTTTGTTAGTATGATGAGGGAGTGTGGTTTATTACATGAGACCGACCCTAGTCTACCTTGCCCTAGACTTAAGGCCTGTCTCTATGATGATTGTGAGTCTTCCCTTCCCATAGAGTCTAATGTTGTTGATGATTCACCTTTGACCGACCTAGGAGAAGAGTTTGACCCTCCCTTAACCCCATTGACATTTGTTGCTCTATCCTTTTCTACCACACCTATGGACACTAGTGTTAGTGACTCGATCTTACTTGCTTCTCCCCTTCCTTTAGCTCAATGCATGGGGTTAGATATGGGCAAGACTTCTCGGGGTGATGCTACTCCTGTAGAGGATGTTTTACTTTCTTAGTCAGGAGGACTTACATTGGTTGAGCCATATCTTGAAAAGGCTCCTTTCGAGGAGTTGTGTGATGATAGTTTAGTGGATGGTGTCGCTCCTAGCATTGAGCATATCGACCCAATTTGCACCGAGCCACTTGACTTGACCCCCATTTCATCCCCCTTACTTCCCACCACGCCCTCTCAGTTGCGTGCATTCCACGAGTCCCTAGGTGACATTCGAGGGTATAATCCCTCATTGGACCCTTATTGTGCATGCCTAGAGGACATGCCTAGGAAAATTGAGTGGACCACTTTCTTTGATTATTACTTCGATTTTTCTATGGCATTGGATAAGTTTAAGAGGGCACTAACTCTATTTACTACATCTTTACTAGTGTTCTCTTACTTAAATCTCTTTGAGATACATGCAAAGGCACACGATAAGCTCTTTTACGAGCTTTGACGGTGTCTGCATTGAAGTCGCAAGTCTTGAGAGACTCGGAGGAGCAGTTGATGCTCCTCCAACCTCCTAGAGCACCATCTTCGCGAGGCCTTGTTTAGATGCACACAACACCTAACCTGGTATTATCGTTCTAACCCTTCTCTTTTCTCCACCTTTCTTTTCTTTCTCTTCTTTTTGTTTAGTTGTGGATATTATGTTGTGATTAGTTGTGGATATTGTGTTGTGGTTTTGTTGGTGATCAACCTTGAGGAGAAATTTGGGATGTTGTTGAGCCATTGATGGCTATGATCACCATTTTTGTATATTTGTGCACATTTGTATTTTGTGATTGGTGGTGTTGATGGATTGGTATATCTTTGTTTTTGATGGTTAGTTTTGTATATATGTGTGGTCTTGTTTTTGGTTTGGTGAGTGTTTTTGGGAGAGTGTGCTAGCTTGTGTATATGTGTGCAGGTTTAGTGTTCTTGTGTGTGTTTGTTTTGTTTTGTGTGTCTTATATGTATGATTTTGTTTTTGTGTGTTTTTGTGGTAGTAGTAACTCCTTGGCTCCCAATGAAGACATTGTGAGATCTAGGTGTGGGGGAGGAGACGCTACGCTTCAATCTTTTGAAAAAGGAAAAGAGATGAATTTTTTCTTTAAAAAAACCAAAAAGATTTTATATTTCGACCTTGTTTCTGGGGAGTCTTGTACTATTTTGGCTGACTTTGATCCATTGTACCTTAGCTATTAGCTTGTACATAAGTAAGTTGTTCATGATAGATCTTTGTCCTAAGTGTGTCATTCTTGGTCCTAATTCTAACGCCAACAATCCATTATAGTTGTGTATTCCAGTCCTTGTATACACTTCATCATTATCTTATGGTCTTAGTCTCCCATGATGGGCTCTTCCACCTGTTTTTGACATGGTTGCTTTAATATTTGTTTGCATTCAAAAAAATGAAAAAAAAGGAGAAAAAGAAAAACATAAAACAAGGAATGACAAGTATTCGTTTGAGGCATGCGCTACTGAGCGTTGAGGCAATACTACTACTGGGAAAGCTTGCTTCCTATGTTAGCAAGTCAACAAGGTAGTTTGTGTCAGTCAAGTGGGATTGAGTCAATTATGGGAAGCCTGAGTCCTAAGATAATAATACACCTGCACACCGAGCACTAGGATGGATTTCAGGCTTTAATGTACAGTGGGGTGAAAAGTTAGTGCTTTGATGTCATGTATATGGACAAAGAGTCTTGATATGTACACTCTGTTTATATACAGGCTAATATCTTTGTTGCATTGGTGATTTGGTTGATTAGAATGTGTACAGTTCTTCCCCTTATATACATATTTGTGCCTTGTTTGTATATCTATTTTGCTTTCTTTGTTTTGCTTTCTCTTTTTCCACTTAGTTTTCTTTTTCAAGATTTTGTGGGCATATCTTCTACCAACCCTCACGAGACCTTACTTATCCACTTAGGGGAATCAAGGGGTTAAAAGGGCTTGTTGCATACGCTAAATGCAACTGCGATTCTTGCGAAAGTGAGTTAGGTTCCTATGTTAGTTTTTCTTTTGTTTTGTTCGAGGATGAGCAAAAGATAGGTGTGGGGTTATTTGTTAGGCGATATATTGTCATATTTTACGTGCCTCTTTTACTCACTTTTAGCTCGTATAATAACTTAATTTTTATGATTTTTACTTGTTTTATTTACGTTTTTTAGGAAATAAGTTCAAATGGAGCAAGTACCACGAAAAGGAGTGAAGACAAACAAAAACAGTGAGAATAGGCAAGAAAGGATCAACGGGGGGGGGCCGAACCACCAGGCCAGAAAAGTGGCACGGCCATGCCACCATGTCACAATGGGGTCGTGCCTTGTGGCACGGTCAAGCCCCCCCCGAGCTGCTTTTTGGTCGCGTAATTCTATTTAATACTTATTCGAGCGTTTTGTTTGGGGGTCGCTTGGGCTTCTCACTGGCAATTTTAGGCTAGTTTTAGTTTAGGTTTTAGCCAATAAAAACCTAAATAGGAGGATTAGATTATGATGTTGTAGATTGTATTTTTGATTCGAAGGTTTAGATTTCAAGTTCATTCCATTAATCAAGCACAAGTTCTTTTCTCTCTCTCTTTCATATCTTGTTCTTGTTTAGGTTTCGGTAGTTTAATTTTTGTATTGGATTTGTTTAGTTTAGATGTTTAGTTTTCATTGTTAATCCATGCCTAGTTAGATTGGTTAGACTATATTAGCTTCTTTCCCCCTCTTGTTCATGTTTGCCTTCTTCTTTGCTAGTTTAGGTTTAGCTTGGATTTTTGTATTTTGTTGATGATAGTTGTTAATTTTGGTTGGTTTCGATTGTGGCTAGCCCTTGATGGCTAATTAATCTTGTTTAGGCCCCAACCCTACCTTGTTTAGGCCTAGAATTTAGAGTTTTCTTTCACGCCCACCAAGTGTTCGATGAAATGCTTGAAAGAGCTTTCATCCATGTTTTTGGGTAATTGACTTATGCTGAGAAGTGAGATCGATTGTCTAGTATGGGTAGAGAGAATAGTTGGGATTGGGACATGAAAATAGTCTCGTCGCTAGCTAGGTCAAGAGCTGTCAACCTAGTGGTTTAGTTGAACTAATCCCATGAAAATAGGTGGTTAGAGAAACTAGATTACCCTATTGACCCTTGAGAGAAGGCTTAGGTAGCCTCAACAATGCAATCGATTAACTCTGAATGCTAGCATAGCTAGGGAAGGTTTGGGCTTGACTTGATTACTTGGTTTATCTTAGGTCTAATCATAGTCCTTTTGTTTTCGCTTTAGTGGTTTAGTTCTATTTTCTATCCCCTTCGATTTTGCCTAGCTCGAGACGCTTTAGTTGGTTCTGGTAGTTAGAAACACAAGTCCCTGCGGACAACACCTCGAGTACTCAACGATACACCTTGCACTTGAGGTTTATAAATATTAAAACTTTTTCCCTAATAATTATATTAGGAGAAATGACCAAATTATGTACAGTGTGCACAAAATTCCAGTTTCATACCAATCTGGAATTTGGCCTTTATTGAGGAACGTATAGCTATTATTTTTGAGATTAATTAGCATGGGTTGATTACACACTCATCAAGAAAGAAACTCCAAGTGGAGGCACCTCCATTGGCAGGCTTGAGTCTTCTACAAACTCTATAGAAAATGGAGGATGAATCCTGAAAAATAGAGCTCACATTGGTTGTAATTATCTAAGTAATTTGACTTATTATCCTAAGATAATTTGTAATACCCCTGTTAGTACACGTACCCCACTATTGTAATAGTTAATCCCGCTTATTTTGAGTATTTATAGACCCTAATACCTCCATGTAAATGAAGCTTGAAGTTGAATTATAAATGGAAAGGCATATGGCCATTTTCTCTCATTAAAATCTCTACATCTTTATCTCTTTTTAATTAGGGGTGGTGGGTAAAGTATTTCCTTTAGAATTGTTCTTTGCTGGCTTAAGCCTTTAGAAGAGAAATTTGGTGGAAAGTTTTGAATCTTTCCTTTAGAGTTCTTTTTGGGTGGCTAGAAGCCTTTAAGAGAGGAGCTTGATGGGAAGTGTTTTATCTATCTTTTGGATCATACTTTGGGTCAAAACTCACAATCTTATTGATTGTTTAAGATTGAATCCAAAAGAAGCAGCCCTAGTATGATTATCTTCCTTGTTATATTCGATCTTGGGAAATTTAGGATCTTATTCCGCATCAGGAAAGCTATCTGCAAATGAAAACCAACCTGAAAATAGTCCTCAACCATCAAGATCGGTATATAAGGCTAGTCCTCAATGTCCAACCACTGAACATGATGATAGTTCACATGGTCGGGATCCCACACCTCAAAGAAATAGTGGAGAGATTCTCCATCTAGTAAGGCAACTCAAAGACACTTTCAAAGCCAAGGGAAATATTCTTCTACACGTATTTGGAAATGAAGGTAACATACCTTTATGTAGAAGCTATGGTATCACTAAATCACAAAAAGGGGATGCACACCATGGGAGATGATATGGATTCAATGCTACTAATCAATGTTGGTCCTCTATCTTTGATGTAAAAGACATGGATTAAGCTAGATATGTTCTAGGTGTAAAAATAATTAGAAATCACCCCACAAAGCTTCTTGAACTATGCTAGGAAGAATGTATCAAGGAAATCTTGGAACACTTTCAGATGCATTATTCCAAACCTATTGATACTCTATGTGACAAGGGCCTGACCTAATCCTTGACCAATGCCTAAGACATATGAAAGAAGGATAAAATGAGTAGTGCTCCCTATGTTGACGCTATGGGAGGTTTAATGTGTGCTATGTTGTGTACACAACCATACATGTGCTTTGTGGCTGGGTTGGTAAGTCATTACCAAAATAAACTTACATTTGCTAGTTAATTGGCTAGTTATCAAGAAAAGAAAGTTGTCATGAAGTATATATCCACCAAACAATACCTTTTCTGATCCTTGACTAAACCTATTTCTAGAGAGTCCTTCACAGCTCGAGTGATAGGTCTAGGTTTGTGAGGGTTAGTTTTTAGATGAATTTTGTAATGTGATGGAAATTTTCTTGTGTGTTAAGCATTTACAAAATAAAAGATGATATTTCTTATTAATTGTTCATGAATATACAATTGTATGATTAAGAACATTGGAATGTAGATAGGCTTTTGATTGACTTTCTCAAACAAGTAATCACCTTGACATTTGACTATGGGGTAGGATGAGACTGAACAGTGTTAACACGATGTATGTGTAGTATTTTATTATCTTCATGCTTGTGTTGCATGAAGGATGAATAATTATTTCTTATAGTCATATTAGTAAAACTACTAGGAAAAGTCTTTCTAGCGATGAAAAATTTCATCATTATAGGTGTAATTAATCGTTGTTAAATGTTTTAATCACCGAAAAAAATTTGGTTGTCGTTCGTTGTTATTGGTCCCGTCATTAACATTGTTAACGACGGTTTCCAATTTTCCGTCGTGACAACTAAGAACGATGACACAAGTTCTTCTCATTGTTGACTATTTACTAAATAACGACTAACTTGTTTCTTGTGAAAACATACTTGCCATCACAGTCATGCCTAATAACAACTAGTTGTGGTTGTCGTTATCACTTTTTTTTTTGGCGACAAATATGTTCATCATAAAAATTGTAATTAACTAAGTAACGACCAATTTCTCTATCATTATTGATTTTATAGAAAATAGGAATTCTTTACCTTGACATGGCTTGCTTAATACATTATGTAGGTTAAATTATATGTACAAACCGATATCAAAGTAATTAATTTTATTGGTCATTGCCATGAAAATGAATGTTACAATGTATAAACTACATATAAATCTATAAAATGGCAACATAAAGCTACCAATCTATCTTGAGAGTTGAGTCAAAATTTAAAAATTAAAAAAAATGAAATCTTAAAAAAAAAAATAGAAAGATTCATGAAGTTCATTGGAACTGCACATCTTTATGCACATCTTGAAGCATCTACAAAGAGAGAGGAAAAACAAACATAAGTCACAATTCTATCGAAAAGCTAAACATAGGCTTAGGTGAACTTTGCAAATTATGAGATCCCACAATACACATATATCAGGTCAAACTCGCAATCAGCTTGCTGCTCATAAGCTTAGGGATGAATTAAAAAATAAAAATCAAAACCTTAATTCACATTAGGCCACCAAAACAGTTGCACAGAGACAAGAAGAAATTAATTTGGCATGACAGATAAAAACTAGGGGTGGCAATGGGAGCCTTAAACCTATTTGACATTAGCCCCATTAAATTTTTGGATAGCTTATGAACTTGGATACAAATGTTCACACTATTCTTGGGAAAAGAATAAAACATTCATAGATAACCTTTCCAGTCATTTTTGATATCTCATCAAGATGTACAATGTAATAACATAAACTGTGATTGTGATCCTAAAGCCGTAAACCATGTCTTCTTGACATCATCTTATGTGCAAACTTGCAAGTTTGAATTCCATCTAAGCACAGTTTAACCTTGAGAACTAAGCACATGAAGAACCTACAAACTATAAAGTACCAAGAATCTCAATTAGTTTCTTGGTGTACATTTACCATCTTCCCAAAGAAAAACAAATAATTTTCATGTCTTTCATATTAGCATTTTAATACAGAGAAAGTTGTACTTGTATCAGTCCGATAATGATTTGCACTTCTTGGTATCTACTATTAGTGAATGCATTGGGATCTTTTACTATGATTGCATATATATTTGAGCTGTTTGTTTGTTATGCAGTAAAACAATGGCCTATAAAATAATTATTGAACAATTCCTCATGCAAACCTGTAATATAGATGTGTTGCTAGATAGACTATAATCCAATAAGTCACGACTTAATGACCTATATGCCAATGTAAGTGCGTGCAATTGTAAATGTCTCCATATAAAACATAACACTCTGACATTAGAACACAATGAAATTGCAATAGGGCTTTGGACGATTTTGGTCCCCAATTTGGAATCAATCATCAACACTAAGTCAAATACTAAAATCACTCATTTTTCTACACACATAGACAACCAAAGGCTTCTAAGTACCTCCCTAAAGCCTGACTAAAAAAACTTGATTGCCATAGTGTTATTGATAAAAAGCTTACTAGAATTATTATTATTGATAGCCCCGTGAACCATGAGACAATCCTGGGACTTCTTTCGCTTGGTAACGGCAGTTTTGCTTCGTTCCCTTTCTGCATAAACAAAAGGAAATCAAATCATCACAAGTGCAGTTTCACAAACAACAATTTGTTGTAATCCAAACAAACGACACAGAATAATGCTTTGATTTTGATTCTAAAAGGGACGAGTATTGGATATGTGAAGGAAGCGGGAGATCCTACAAATTGAGGATTTAGATTGGTCACCAATGTTAGTATAGAGATAGAGATGGAACAAATCTCTTCCTCACGACACTAATTATAAGAATATGAGTGTACAATAGAATTCGACACACAATCGGATAAGAGGGGAAAACCATAATAAGGATTGAGGATTGGGAAGAGAGAGACTGGAGTACGATTAGTCGGCTACGTCAATTAGTAGCCAAGTTAGGCGGTGATCACTACGGCCACCAACAAAAAATTCCAAGACGATGCCTCGTGGAGATTGAGATCAAGGCTGTGAAGGGGAATGAAGAAGAATGGGTTTAGGGTTAATGTCGTTGCTTTTTATTTTTGAGGATAATGTGTGTGAATGTGACATGAATTTGAGACCTGTTATGGGTAAATCTAATTGTTTAATCTTTTCCATTGTATTCTTGAATGTTGCCATCAATTATTTTAGTTTAGGAGGAAATTGCTAATTGTTTTTTAATTAGTTTTTTCCCATAATTCTAATATTGCCTCTGAATGGTACTAACGACGAACTTTAAAAGTCAATAATGACATTTTTTGTAGTTTTCCATCTAATGATGCTTTTCTAATGAGATTAAATGACGAGAAAATATATTCGTTGTTGCTAATATCTTTTAACGATAACTTTTACGTCTGACCGTTCATATGTGGTCGTTAATAACTCGATTTCTGGTAGTGTAAGTCTAAGGAGAGACTCTATTCAATCGAGTACAAAATGCCATGACAAGCATTGTGTATGCTATGTTGGCCTTCTAGCAGTAACAAATACGTCCTTCTTTTATCACTATGTGATCCTAATGACTTTAATATCCATTTAAATGAAATAGTTTAACTTAGAGCTCTGATATGAAGTCAAGTTTTGAAGTTACTACTTTAATGTGTATTCCTTGGGCGTAGATGTATACGGCCTACAAAAATACATCTGATCTATGACGGAAAAATGGCTTTCTGACGGAAAATACGATACGAAATGTCTCGTCGAAATTCAGCTCGTCGTAGAAAATAGTCTGACGGAATTTCCGACCGAAAACCCCGTCGGTGAGACCGTCGGACAGTATTTCTGGGTGCAGGAAGTTTTGCAAAGGGGGATGGAAGTTTCGACGGAAAATTCCGTCGAGAATTCCATTGGAATTTCCCTCCCCCTCAAAAAAAATTTTCTTTTTAAAAAAATTTTGGTTCTCAAATACAAAAAAAAACTTATATTTATCACGACATGTTATAATTACCAAATATAAAGTTTTATAGCTGCCAAAAAAAGGTGCTAAATTAAATATTAATCACGACATTCATAAAACACAATTGTTTTGGATCTATACACATATCACATAAACTACACGCAGATCATATAAACTAATTGGAATCAATAAATTTGTGAGATCATCATCATTGTCATTTTAGGAGTCCTCTTCATCATCAGGGTTCAAGTTGATTTGGCTGGAAGAACCCGCACTTTGTCCTTTAAGAAATTCTATAACTTTTTTCATCATGCACTCTGTCTTCCCCTGTTTCTTGGCAATTTGATTTATAGCCTCTGCTTGCTTGGTTATGCTCTGATTGAGGAGTTACGGTTGCCCTCTTGGATCAAAATGTTCAGCTGATGAGTGACGTGCAGCTGCAATTGTAGCTCATTTCTTCAACTTGATCCCCTCCGTGCCAAAACCGTACACACAGCCTTTTTTGTCTAGATTTTCTTTAACCCAAAACTCTTCTGGGGTCATAGGGGACAGTTGGGAGCCCCCTTGAGTTGCAGCTTGAGTTTACTCATGCCAGTTGTTGTGATGATCTTCCTAAAAATTGTCAAAAATAAAACTGTTTCATACTAAACCGACAATTATAACATATGAATAATCTCTGAATAAAATGTGCCAAACTTACATATTTTTTTGCAGATTTTTTATCCTCAAAAGTTTTGTCTTTCACCTCGTAGTGAGTGTCCTTAAACAGTTCCTCACATGTGGGTTCCCTACCTAATGCTTTGGCGTAAAGAAAAAAAGTAACGAGTGATTAATTGTAAACAGGGACGAAAACCTCAATCCATACAATACATTATATATAAGAAATACACTTATTAATAATCACATTCCTTACCAGGTGCCTTTTCCTTTCACTAATCGAAATTGAGCCACATGTATGTTTTATTTTGTTGACTCAATTTCTTGAACTGGTCATCCTCACTCCAATGTTTAAGTATCTCATTCAAAACACTATGTGGTAACCACTTCGAATTTTTGTTGTACTTCCTGGCATATCCAAGAATGTCCCTAAGTTGAATTGAACCTCTGTACTCAAAGTTACGCCGTACCTGAGTTTCACTGTTTGGATGCCAATAGTAGTGTTTCTGTGACAAAATTGAAGTATATTAGTCATTAAACATCTCAAACAACCTAATGATGACTTCCAAATTCGTTGTACAAAAAATTAACCTTGAACTCATTAAACCATATGTCTCTCTGAGATTTTGGAACTTCCCCTCACGTGGTCCAAGGACGTAGGTACTTACCTGCAAAGCTTTCAATAATTTTTGAACTACACCCTGATATGGAACAAAACTAAGAACAAAAAAAGAATTTGTTAGAAGTAATTACTGTAGGCATTAAAAAAATATGATTACTGAAGAAGTTAGAAAGTTTGTAACGAACTTACATATCGCCATCAAGTTGTAAATATATCTTTCTATTGCTACTTGTAGTTTCAGTACCAGATGCAGGACTTTGTCTATCTCTTCCTATCCCTTCATTTTGGAACCCTTCATTGTGCACCGAGTGGCTTGGCATTCTAGGTTAACCCATAATCTGATTACTGTTGAAATATGGATTAACAATGCCAAATTGTTGATAAAGTAATGGAGTAGCTGAAGTACCATCCATGTAAGGAATATTGGGTTGGATTGATGACCGCATACCCGCACCAAAAAAAAGGTGGTTGCATATGAGGTTGCTCATTCATACTACCAAAACAATTTTCAAATGGTTGAGTTGGATCAAGAAAACCTCCAAACATTCCACTAAAGGTGTTTGTTTCATAGTTTTGATCAGCAGGATCATACTGTGGGGTCGGTTGCGGTGCTCCTCTACTTGCATCATTCCTAACCATTCGACCTCGACCACGGCCACGTCCACCATTGACTCCAAACATCTAATAAGTAAGAACAAAATAAAAAAAAATACAACAACACAAATATTCATAGTATTGTTAGTGAAAAAATTACAGTACATATATACAATTGTTTTTCCTAGCTTGCAATTAAAAAAAAATTACATACACATGCATAAGTATCCATACAACTAAAACATTAAATCAATCATTGTAGGACACATCATCATCGTCATCTTCATCACTTTGCAATGTTATATTTTCTTCATCATCATCATCATAAGTGTCTTCAGCTTCATCCTCTTCATCACCATCATCCTGTTCACCATTTCCATCATGATCATCACCCCAATCATGTCCATCACCATCATCAACTTGTGCAGTTTCATTGACTAATGTTGTGGCTATTACGTTATCCACATTCATGGTTGTCATTCCTAACTGTTGATAGGCAAGTTCTATATTATCCTTATCTTTAGGGGCACCGCGAGGTTTGTTCGGTACGGCTACCTAGCAATTTGCTTTTCCTGGTATCCCCTCAGGGTAGTTAAGATATACCACTTGGGTTGTAGTATTAGCAAATACGAATGGGTCAAACTTTCCTTAACGTCTGGTATGATTAACCTCGGAATATGGGGTAAATTTAGGATAACGTAGCCCCCGAGGAACATCCGGGTCAAACCACTCACAATTAAAAAGTACACATTTCTAAATTCAACGCGAACAATTTCATGGAGTATGCCATAGTAATCCCCTGAAACTTCATCACCTTCACCAACTCCTTTGACACACACGCCACAATTATATGTGGCTTTACCTTCATTTCTAGCCTTGGTATGAAACCGATAACCATTAACTTTATACCCAGAAAAACATTCGACAACCCTAATCGATCCATGAGATAAGTTCACAAAAAAAACTTACCTCTCATCGTTAAACACCAGGTAAGAATTGACCTAGGAAGAAAAAAGAAGGTAATTCTCTTTAGAGTTACAAAAATATCTTGTAAGAGTTGAAGATTAGTCATGAAAAATTACTTACATTATACTCAAACCACTATGCAAAATTTGCCTCGATAAACAAGTCAACTTCCACATCACTTTCGTTTGGATTATGACCACGAAATTAATGTTTGAACCAACTGTATTATTTCACGAATGAAATTATTTAATTACCCAACAATTATTAAGTATTCAAATGAAAATTTCAGTAACTGATATAGTTACTCCAAATATGGTTGCACTTCATCACAATTCAGTAAAATGTGAAGGCGAGCGACACGGTACTCCGGCTCAGTAAGATATCTTTTTCCTCAATTTTCAAATGGAGTAGCCTTACGGTTGAACACCAATAGAGTTGACATTTGTGGTTCGAGTTATTGCATACCCTCATTAGGCCCAATACTTGGGCGATACAAGTTTGACTGAAAATAATAGTCAGCGAAATGTTTAATCTCAAATGCTAAGTATGCGTGAACCATAGATGCCTCTACACGAGCTTTGTTCTTTGCCGTAGGCTTCAACCAGCCAAAATACCTCTCAAAAGGATACATCCAACTGTATTGAACAGGACCACCCAACAAAGCTTCTTCGGCTAAATGAATGGGCAAATGTTCCATGACATTCCAAAAACTAGGAGGAAAAACCGTCTCCAATTTACAAAGAATTGTAGCAATGTTCTTGTTCATCTCTTCAAGCATGTTAACATGTAACTCACTGGAGCATAGGTTCCTGGAAAATTCACTCAATTCTACCAAGGGTCCCAAAACATCTTCCGAAAGAGCAGTAAAAGCTACTGGAAGAAGATCCTCCAAAAATAAATGATGATCATGGCTTTTCATATTTTGCAACTTTGTGTTAGATGGATCCACCCAATTTTCTACATTAGAACAATAACCATCAGGCACATGAACCTCCCACAACCATTGACAGAAAACCCTTTTTTGAGGTAACAATAGTGCAAACTTGGCTTTCGGCTTACACAATCGATCAGCGGATCCTCTTGTAGCCAAGTTCAACTCTTGCCTACTACACAGAATAGACATATCCATTCTTGCTTTGATATCATTCTTTGTTTTTCCCAAAGCATCCATCACTGTGTTTATAATATTTTCACTGAAGTTTTTCTTAATATGTATAACATTAAGGTTATGCCTCAGAAGTTGATGCTTCCAATAAGACAACTCCCAAAAGATACTTTGTTTTGTCCAGTTATGTTCATTTTCCTTAAATCTCAGAATTTGAAAATGTACATTTGTAGTCACTTTAGGCAACGTCGATACTATATCAGACAACATTTCACCAAAAATGCTTTGGGGAAGGCCAATGTGTACACTCTTCCCTTTACGAAAAGCAACTTTATTAGCTCTAAAACAATGATTCTGAGGCAAGAACCGACGATGGCAATCGGACCAAGATGGCTTTCGTCCATGATGTAACTGGAATGCACAATTTTGGTGCATACAAACCGAACATGCTAACAGCCCATAAGTACTCCAACCGGATAACATATCATAAGCGGGAAAATCATTAATTGTCCACATCAACGCAGCATGCAATCTAAAAGTTTTCCCGCATGAAACATCAAATGTATCCACCCCAACATCCCACAATATTTTCAACTCATCAATTAAGGGTTACAAGTACACATCAATCATGTTCTTCGGATTTGTTAGACCCGGAATAATACAACTTAAAAACATGTATGGAGTGGTCATACACATATCTGGAGGCAAGTTATAAGGTGTAACAACAATTGGCCACACATAATACGATATTCCATGTATGGAAAATGGTGTGAAACCATCAGCATTAAGACATAACCTTATATTCTGAGGTTCTGCTGCAAAATTTGGATACTTTTGATCGAAGTGCTTCCAAGCTAATCCATTCGACGGATGCCGGAGAACACCCCGATTCTTGGCAGTGGTCATGATGCCATCTCATGTGTACTACGGTCCTTTTTGAGGCATATAGTCATTGCAATCTTGGGATTGAAGGTAGGTAGTGCATTTTAGCACATGAAACATCCTTATGACCTCATTGGTTAGAGTTCTTTGGTAATTGTCTTGCATGTCCACAAAATTTGCATACGGACAAGCCCTCATCCTGCTTATAATAAAGCATGTGACCATTCGGGCAACAATCAATTTCCTGAACATCCACGCCTAAATCTCTCACTTTTTTGAGCTGCTAATGATAATTTTTTGGAATTCCACTTTCAGAAGGGCGTATATCTTTCATTAGGTCAACAACTTCGTTGAAACAACATTGAGACATGTTGTGCCCCGATTTAATACTAAGTAATCTCACATATGTTTCAAGTTCAATTATGTTACACCCTTCATACAACGGTCTTTGGGCAGATTCAAGCATAGTGTAAAATGCTTCAGGGTTTGTGTCATAATGGCTACTCATGTTCATTTTATTAGCTTAGGAGATAGCATGAAGCATGTTCTCCATATGATTATGATCGTTGTGATCGTAATCAAAATTCATAGAATGTGAACTACTTGCACCCCCTGCTTTCGAATTATCTTCTTCCCCATGACTTGTCCAATACCAATAGTTCTTTACAAACCCATTTCTATACAAATGAGACTTTACAACGTCAGGTGTAAAATGCTGCATATTCTTGCACTTCACACATGGACATCTACAAACTCCATTAACTCTATACTCTTCCTGATTTCATGCAAATTCATCAAACATATTAACTCCCATCAACCACTCATCTCTAAGCCCATGTCCATCAAGATTTCTTCTCCTATACATCCATTGACAATGCAACGGCCCATCCATATATTGCTAATATGATTCCCTTAATTGTTATATAAACTACAATTAATTGCAATAAACATCTTTTAGAATTCTATTCGACCAGTTCAACATATCTATATGTATTACACAAAAATATATTTAATAGAACTATTAAATATATCATAATACACCTAATTAAGCATCAAACACAAATTACATAATTTATTTCACACTTCATTCAAATAAACAAATAAAAAAAACAAAATACTATTACCCAAAAGATAAATAAACATACTTATTAAATCAAACAAAAAATAACCATACCTCAAACAAGAATATTCTTCACGTACTTCCCAATAATTAATATACACAACAAGTCAAACAAAAAAACATACTTAACATACTTAAACTATTCACCAATATTTCACATCACTATATTATTTGGAAAAATAAATGTAATTAAGAAGCAAACACAAATAAAATTATTTATTTTGTACTTCGTCCAAATAAATAAACCCAAACAAAAACAATAAAATATAATACAATTAACATAATGAGCAAACTTCAATTAACATATACTTAACATACCTCAATATTACAAAAATAAAAGACAACTTCTTAACATATCGGACAAATCATACAAAAAATTATACATACCTCAAATAATATATACTTAACATACCTCAATATTACAAAAATAAAAGACAAATTCTTAACATAACGGACAAATCATACAAAAAATTATACATACCTCAAAAACACATACACTTCACATACTTACAAAACATTAATATATATCACAAATCAAACAAAAAACATACTTAGGAAATTTAAAGTATTCACTAAAACAAAACACATTACACATGTTTAATATACTTCAATATTTTATAATAATTATATAATTATTATAAATGTAGATACTTATCATATTTTACTGCACTTATTCAAATTAATATACTTCACAAATAAAATTAAAAATTAACATAATTCACATCAACATTTTACAAAAAAAATAAATTAAATAAATTATCCAAATTAAATATGCTTAAAAATTTAATTTTATGAAAGTTAAGAACACATACAAAATTAATATATATAATTTCAAAATATAACAATTACACTAACCTTTAAATACCCATAAATCAAAGAGGATTAAATAAATTATCTAAATATGCTCTCCTCTTTCTCTCTCTTCCTTGCTCCCTCTCTCTCTCTCTCTCTCTCTTCACGGTTTTAAATGATTTCAAAACTCATCCAAAATCTATCCGAAACATTTAAAACCGTAACTATAGTAATTAATCATTCACAAAATAAACTAAAAATATGTAACTAATCAACCAAATCATACCAAAAAAATAATCATATCTCCAAAAAAGAATATTATTCACATACTTACCAAAAATTAATATACACAACATACATTAGATATTAAATTAGAGTTACATTATTTAGTATAAATTTTATATTCACTACAACAACCACCACAACAACAACAACAACAACACCTCCCAGTGTGGGTCCCGCTTTCGCAGGGTCTAGATAAATTTTATATTCACTAATGACACAAATAAATAAAATTATATTTACTTCACATTGTATATTCCCGGGTTCCTTAAATAATTTTTTAGAAAACCTAAAATATAACAATTAATGTAACTAAACATATATGTTAATTAAAAAAATAAATTTAACGTAACAATATTATTTATCCAAATAAACCTAATTACGCATCAACCACAAATTAAATTATTTATTTCACACTTCATCCAAATTAACAATCCAAACAAAAATAACAAAATACTATTAACATACTTAGCAAACTTAAATTAATATATACTTAACATACCTAAATATTACAAAAATTCTTAACATTTCAAACAAATCATAAAAAAAATTAAACATACCTCAAAAAACATACACTTCACATACTTACAAAAAATTAACATATAACACAAATCAAAAAAAAATAAACAAACTTAAATTATTCACTTTAACAAAACGTATTATACATGCCTAACATATTTAACATTTTATAATAATTAGATAATTATTTTAAATGTACATACTTGACATGTTTTACTCCACTTATTCTAATAAATATATTTTATTAATTTTAAAAAAACTAACGTAATTCACATTTATATTCTACGGAAAAAATAAATTAATTAAACTTGATAAATATGCTTCAAGATTAAAATTCACAAAAATTAACATCACTTCTCAAATTAATATAATTTCAAAATGCAACAATTCTACTAACCTTTAAATACCCGAAAAATCAAGTGGACAACCGGCGGCAGCACTAGTGGCGGCAAAATGTGGAAAATCAACTACCATAAAAAAATATCAATTACCTTAAATAATTCAATTTTAAACAACAAATTAACCAAAAACAAACTTACCGTTCAATTTTCCAGTGACCGGAATCTTCAACACTCTACCGTTCTCTTTCTTCCTTCTCCTCCCTCTCTCTCTTTGAAACTCATTGTCTCTCTCTTCGCATGCGAATGCCTGGCCAAATTTTCCCTCCCCCAAAATAAAAAGCCAGAACTCCTACAGCCTCGTGGAATCCGCCCTGTTTCCGACGGATTCCGACGAAATTCCGTCGGAAAATCCATCGGAAATTCAAAAATCCGACAGAATTTGTCGCTTTATCCGTCGGATCTTCTGACATTGTCCGACGACCTTCTACCGCGTCGCTTTTTCCGTCGGAACTGGACATCATTTTTGTAGTGATTAGGAAAGAAGTCAAACTAACATGTAATATCCTGAGCGTCTAAGTAAAAATCTATATCCATCTTCACCATATCATCCCTAGCAATTATATTTAGTATATAATCAAACTTTTATCATTATGAGCATAAAGAGATAGTGTATGTTATCAGTGATGTTTGGATGATTATGGGGTATAGTTATTGTTATGTTAGATGAAGAATTAATATAACATTACCTATTACGTTTTGGTCGCACACCCCATTCACTGTATGAAACGTGAGAGATTTGTTAGCAAAAAGCATTATTAAAGAATGGATTGTGTGGCTTAATGGGAGCTATTGTCCTACTTAAGTGTATGGACAACCACATGCCACCTAAGTGGTGTGTGGAGGCTAAACCACCTCCTTATGTCTCTTTAGGATTAAGCAAATATAATTGGTTTAATGAGAACATACTTGAGAAGAGCTAACGAAGGGTATCGGTAAACCACTAATCAATTCAACCCAAACTTGAAACACAACTCTGTCTCTTTCACGCTAGTCTACTATCAAGAGCCTAAGACTTATGACATGGCATAATTCCAACGATTCTAACAGCCACAAGCAATTCTTCAAGTACTTGTGATTCTACTAGTGCAATTCGTGGGTAGCAGATCAACATATTAATCTTTTGCTTTTGCACCTTGATTAATTCTAATTCTAGTAACACCAAGCAATTAAAAATTGAAATTATTAAGATTCTGATAAACGCATACTTAAGAGTCTCTTTTTTTTCCACGTACATACTTTTGAGTCGAAGAGATTTGGAGAACAACTCCATGCACTTTCTCGGTTGGGTTATGATTGTAGCTCAAGGAACAGAAAATGGGAGACGGTAGAGGGCAAAGATAGAGGGCGTTTGGTGCATTAGCAACGCAGGAAGCTGAAGAGAGACAAATGGAGGAATTATGGGAACAAAAGAACTATTTGAGTCAAACTATGTGATTTTTTGCATCTATAGCTGTTGGGATTTCTTGTTCTCTGGGCCTGACATCTGCTACTGAAAATATGATGTTACTATTGCCTATCATCTCTCTTTTAACAGGCCAATCCAACACGTAAAACATTTTGAGCAAGAAAATTGATAAGCACGACGAGATGGCCATAGTTGTTCGAAAGGATGTCGTTAGGGGAAGTTGCGCCAAATCATTTGATGATGCATCCCAAACTCCTAAGGATATGATAAATTCAAAAGAGAAAGGTGTGTAAACACAAATTTCGTGTCTAAAATAAATTAGACAAGAAATTGAGTAACTAATTGAATTTTTGTATTTATATCAAAGAATTGGTACAATCTCTGTATAACTGTTACAATAACAAGTGAAATAAATCCTCTGATTCAATCTCTTTGAATAGACTTGAATGAACTTGATCTTGAGAGAGAATCTAACAGGCTCAATCTCTATCAAGATATGGGTTTAATCTCCGTGTGTAGACGGCAAGTGCTTGGAGTGCTTGTTGTCTTCTGCCAGAGAAAAGTCTTGAGCTCTTGTGAGGTCTTCTAAAATGTCGACCCCTGAATGAATGGGGGTATTCCCCTTTTTATAGAGAAGTCGGAGTTAGGGTTTCTCTTCTTATCTCTATTAAAAGAAATAATCATTTATTTTCTACATCATCCATGCCACATGACACTTTTTAATTGGTCCCACTACATTTCCATTAGATATTTAATTTAACGGAGTACCGTAATTGATTTAACACATGGCATGCTGTAATTGGCTGAAATAAAAATATTTATTTCTTTCCACGTGGCGGGTCTTGGTTGGTCCGTAAAATTTTATATTCTACAAATGCCCCATCGAGACTAGGTCACGTACATAACCTTGGTGTTTAAGCGTGACTGATGTCTCAATTATTTTTTTCTTTTAGTAGGCTTTGCATCATATTTGGAGTAATCTTGTAAGATGCAATCTTCAATATATTATCTCTCTTGCCCAAAATATGAAAATTTTATTAATGAAGGTAGTACCACTTTTCTTAAATTTGCTAATGTTCTAAGCATAAGATGGCTGCTCCCACTCTTTTATATGCCCATAATCAGCTGTATGTTCGTTTTATTGTTTGCAAGATCTCCCCCACCCTCTTTCTTTTCGGTGGAAGCATCTCTTGTGAAGGTGAAAGAGAACTCTCGTGAAAGAGCATCGCTAAGCAATAGGGCACTCAGTTGTTAAGCGTTTACCTCAGGGATACTTTAAGGTAATTTCTCCACCTTTGTGCTTGCCACGTTCTGTCTTGCTGCCTTTTTTGTTCTCTCTTTTTATTTTCTTTTATTTTCTTCTTTCTTTGATGAATACCTCTTTGCGCCAGCCTGCTGCTTCCTTTTCTTTCTTTCTTTTTTTGTTTAGAATCCATACCTGACGCTCTTAACAATTAATTACCCTCTTTTCTTTTCTTTTCTTTTTTTTTATAGTACTTAATGATCCAACAGAATGAATGCGTTTTTGATTAGCCTTTGAATGTGTATTTGATTTTGCATCGATTAACCTTTAAACATGCATTTGATTTCGCATCGATCAACCTTTGAATATTTAAACTTTTTGGGTACATTAACGGATTAATCTTGAATCCTTCTAAGTCTAACTTCCAAATATAAAAATTCTCTAGAGGCAAATTTGATTTAATTATCGGTTAACCTTTGAATGGTTAACCCTTTTAGGTGCACCAACGGGTTAGCCTTGAATCCTTCTAGGGTGAGCTTCTCAAAGGCGAAAATTCTCAAGAGGCGACTTTGATTTAACATTAATTAACCTTTGAATGTTTAACCCTTTTGAGTGCATCACCTGGTTAACCTTGAGTCCTCCAAAGGCGAATTTTCCAAAGGCGAAAATTCTCAAGAGGCGAATTTGATTTAACATTGATTAATCTTTGAATGTTTAACCTTTTTGGGTGTGTCAACGGGTTAACTTTGAATCATTCTAAGGCGAAAATTCTCAAGAGACGAATTTGATATAATATCGATTAACCTTTGAATGTTTAATCCTTTTGGGTGCATCAATGGGTTAACCTTGAATCCTCCAAAGGCGAACTTCCCAAAGGCGAAAATTCTCAAGAGGCAAATTTGATTTAATATCGGTTAATCTTTGAACGTTTAACTCTTTTGGGTGCATCAATGTGTCAACCTTGAATTCGCCTAAGGCGAATTTCCCATAGGCGAAAATTCTTAAAAAGCGAATCTAATTTAATATCGGTTAACCTTTGAATGTTCAACCCTTTTGGGTGCATCAATGGGTTAACCTTGTATCCTCCTAAGGTGAATTTCCCAAAGACGAAAATTCTCAAGAGGCGAATTTGATTTAACATCGGTCAATCGTTAAATGTTTAACCCTTTTGGGTGCATCAACAGGTTAACCTTGAATCCTCCTAAAGCGAGTTTCCCGAAGGCGAAAATTCTCAAGAGGCGAATTTGATTTAACATCAATTAACCTTTGAATGTATAACCCTTTTGGGTACGTCAATGAGTTAACATGTTTGCTGAAGAGCCTTTGCTTGCATTTGTTGCTGTCTTTTTTTTTTTTTAGTACCCCATTGTCCAAAATTATTTTTTATTTTTTTTAATCCCAATTCGATTATTGAATTGCTGTGACTGCCCGAGCGACGAGTCCTACAACTCAATTCTCTTTATTTTTGCTATTGCTGCAGGGTCAATTTGAAATGGTTACTTTGATGGACAAAACCACCAATAGACGACGCTATCTACACATCCAGCCAAGTAAAAATGACGTAGATGGGGAAGGGACAAAGTTGCTCATTTGCAATTCTATAACGTTCTTGTGCAAGTCTGATTGCGTTAGAGGTCCTCTAAGCCTTTCTTGGTGGTCTAAGGAGAATTTGAAGATAGGCAAAACATTTTTGCTCTTTAGTCATGTTAAAGTAAAGGAGAATCCCCCCTCTTATCAATTGTTACGTTATGACATATATTCCGGTCACAAATCATGGGCTAGGTTATTGCTGCACGGGGAATTTTCTTACAAGCCGCCTTATTGGGAGTGGTTAGAAGATATCATTGCTCATTGCAGAGATAAACTAACAACCTTTCATCTGTTTAATGCTTTGTATGCTTCGCTATTCCTTTATGACCGGTGTTCAAACCTCATCCGAGCAGTATGTGAGTATTGGTGTCCAGAAACGAACACCTTGCATACTTCTAAAGGCGAGGTATCCCTATCTATCTTTGACATCCACAGTTTCCTCGGGCTACCACTTTCAGGGCGTCTTTATGATAAAGTTATTCCTACCCAACGGGAACTCACAAACAAGCTTCTGCTGAGTTGCACTTATTTATTTACTGCTTACCACAAACTCATGAAAGGTTGCAAGGGCAAGCTGATCATAGAGCAATGGATTGTCTTTTGGTTTCAAGGACGCAACAAGTACCATGTTTCTAGGAAGTCTGATCAAGGCAACTGAATCCCTCATTTGGGAATATTGTTTTCCATCATCGACGCAGGACCCAGTGGGTGGGGTGATTGTCAGGTCATTTTTTACGACCAAGGAGTGGCTATAGGCCAATGTACAGAGACCTTTCTAGCTGCATTTCTCTCCTATTGGCTATGCACGTTCATCTTGCCAGTTAGAGATGCTGGTTGCATACGCCCCGACACTTTTAGTGTAGCCTCATTCATGGCATCAGGTGTTGGGTACTGCCTTCCTACGACAATTCTTGCGAGTGTCTACAAGGGACTTAATGAGATTTCGTGTTCTTCACATCTTAGTAGAGGTGGGGGCTATTTTCCTACCCATTTGCTTTATGCTTGGTTAGCCTAGAACTTTGATGCATACGAGCTAGATGGTGAGGCTTTCTCCAGTCCAGGCATTGTAAAGTTTAGTGGCATTGAACGAGCCAAGTCGTTTCAGCTTGAAGAGGCCAGAGAACTCATCAATCCTAGGACGGGCTTTCGCTGGCATTCATCCATCATCGATCGACTTAAGGAGACTCTTGTGGATGACGACAAGCTATCGAGAGCTGACTTTGCTTATTTTATCAGCATTTGTTTAAGTTTTGTCTCTTACCGTTGTGAGGACAACCTCGTCATGGAGCACTACTGCCCCGACCGGTTCAGTAGACAATTTGGTTTCCATCAGGATGTTCCTACTGATATGGACTTTGATAATCTTCTTGATTCGAAAACAATGCTTTGTTGTCACCAGAAGCTCATGCACTATGGAATTGGGTCTCAAGTCTTGCTTCCTGGCCGACGTAATTTACTCGAGATAAATACCACTCGTGCGTTTCGTGAATGGTGGTCCAAGATGTTCACTTCCTCGACCTTGCAGCCCACATGCCAATGATTCCAAGAGGAAACGAAGTGATTTACTTGACACAAATGTTTCAAAGGATGAAGGCAATTTTGCTTATAAACCCAAGTTGGAAATTGTTCATTCTGGGAAGCCCTTAGAGCCTTTTGTTATGCCGATGAAGGATAGTTCTTCTCGTGTCAAGATTCGAGGAATAGATGTTGCCATCCCAATGACACCCATCCTTGTAATCCTTATTCAAAGCATTGCGCCAGTACCACAGGTAACAAATGAGATTAAATGACCTTTCAAATCTCCCACCTATTGAGACATATAGGCAAAAATCTAAACCTATGATTAATCTTGCTATGAATGGTCAAGAACCCATTGGAGTTTATGAGCCAAGTACCGAAAAGGTAATTGAGCTTCCCATAGAAGGAGTCGGGAATATCATGGATATCCTTGATGCTGAACCTAGTCCTGCTGAATGCATGGTACTCCCTCTTTTTCTTTTCTTATAAATAGAAACACGTTTTCTTTCCACATGCGTACCTCACCCTCTTCGTCCCTGCATACATCTTTTCTTTGTTTTCCTTTTTTTTAATAGGGGGAAAGCAATGACGTGAACTTCAAGGAGGAATTGGCACACATTCCTCTGCCCTCAAGAAGTCAATGTTTCCCGTCGATTGGACGAATACCATCATTTGGTAAGGATTTATTTGACAGCGGATCAAGATTAGTTGAGTCATGAGGTGTTTGTTCCCCAGATGATAATGGTGAGGTCGAGTCCATTCGTAGAGTCAATGCTCATTCACTGGTAACTCGCCCACAACACCCTTTGAGAGCTCTACAAGGGGGGATTTCAGTCTTCAATGATGATGCTGCTATAAAGGAGGTGGATAAGAATGTTGCACGAGTGTTTGGTAAAGTCATACTTGACAAGGTGTCTCGCACCCCCTTTGATGGACTTCCTTTTCTTAAAGGCAATTTTGTCAGCCTTTATGCCATTATCCTTCACAGCGGTGTCGATGTCACTCCTTTGAACAACAAGGTTGAAGGGTTGATTAAACAAGCATATGGCTTTAAAGACTTGCAACAGAGCTACTCCGATCGAACATCTGCTAAAGAGTATGATAGTTGTCACATGGAGGTGCAAGGTAAGCTTGATGAGGCCTACCGTCGACTGAACACTGAAGGCACCCGTTATGAACCAAAGGCAGCCGAGTTGAAGCAGGTTGAATTGAGGCGTGAGGAGCTACTGAAAGAACTTCAACTTTTGGAAGATCAAAAGAAGGATCTTAACTCTCAAGAAGCGCCCAGCGAACATTTGCTTCAAGAAGCTGAGTGGGAAGTTGTTGACTTGCAGGGTCAGATTGACATACTCAATGCCACTAAAGTGATGGATGTAGCCACAAAAGCTAGCTTAGAGAAGGTTGAAGCTTACATAAAGGAGTCTTTCAAAGATTTGAAGAATTTTCAGTGGGATCCACAGTTAACACCTTGCTTTTCTTTTTCCTTTTTTTTGAGATGGACTTGTAATGCACCTTGCACTTTTGTGATGTAAGCTTGATATCTATTGAATAAAGCGAATTTTCTTCTATCCCTCGCTACACATGTGTCTTGGTTGATTTTCCTTGTGATTAAGGGTGTTCATTATTTGGTCCAAACATAGACCAAACCAAAGACTGGCCTAGATCAGACCGGACCAGACCGAGGACCGTATAAAAAAAATTTGAAAACCGACGTTTTACTTATTCAATTTTAATTTTCTTTTGCAACTTATAACTTCTCAAACGTTCAAGAATATTGATTTGTTTTTCAAGGTGAAAATATGTTGAAATTGTTCATATTGAAATAAATATAAGATGTTCATATCGTAAAAATTTGGTATCTTGACAATTAGGTTCGGTTCGGTCTGTTTTTTCGGTCCGGTCTCCACCTGGTCCTCGACTTATTCGATCCGATCCACGGTCCATATCTTCTCTCTTATTCGATCCTCGGTCCAACTTGGTCTGGTCCAGGTTTGGACTGATGAACACCCCTACTTGTGATTTGGATCATACAATTATCAACTTTATGACAACAGATGAATTTACGCCCTATCAAAACTTTAAACTCAAAAGTTGTTCAAAACCCGCAATCAGATGAACTTTTTTATTTAGCATGACCAAATTTCATGATGACCGTACTTGGGTGTATACCAAAGTTGCCTACGTACTTGAAGGGAACCCTAACGGATCAAGTCATACATAGTTCGAACAACAAGATTTTTTATTTTTTTTTGGTTTGGTTATTCACAGTTTATACTCTTGCGGGCTAGGAGTAGTACAATGGAGTTTAACTTAAAAGAATGAACAGTTTAGGCTCATGTTTAGGAGCTTACATGTATTAACACATTAAGGATAATAAAGTTTTAGTAACTTGTCATTTATCGGCCCAAGCACACTCCGTCGCTACCGACAATCCTATAAGCACCATTCGTGTATACTTCTCGAATCACGTAAAGGCCATCCCATTTGGAAGTGAACTTGCTGCCAGTCTTGTGTGGGATATTGATTGGTCTTCTTACGACGAGCACTTAATCTCCAATTTGAAATGAACGCAATCGTACCTTTTGGTTGAACGCTTGTGATAAGCGAGCGTGATACCATTCCGAATTTTATTGTGCTAGAAGTCTTTTTTCATCAAGGGCCTCGACCTCTACCAGGTGAAGCTTGTGTTTTTCATCTTCGATCAAGCCTTCCTGTATGGTAATACGGAGTGAAGGGATTTAAAGTTCTAAAGGCAATACCGCTTCGACCCTGTACACCAGAGCGAAAGGAGTTGATTGGGTCAGCGTCTTATACGTGGTTCTGTATGCCCATAGAGTCTTCCTTAACCTTTCATGCTAATCGCGTTTTGACTTTGCCACCATTTTGCTTAGTAAGTTATAAAGCGTCTTATTGAAGGCTTCTACCAAACCATTTGCAGGTGCATTGTACATTGAAGATTTGCGCTGGGCAAACTTAAACTTTTCGCAAAGGGCAGTCACCAGCTTGTTGACAAATGGTTTGCCATTGTCAGTGATAATATATCGGGGCACGCGCATATCGGTATATGATATGGGTTTAAATAAAATCAACGATATTTTCTTTTTTGACTTCTCTCAGTGGGATTTCTTTTGCCCATTTGGAAAAGTAGTAAGTTGCCACCAAGATGTCAGAGTGGCTAGCGGAAGATTTTGGAGTGATAGGGCCCACAACATCAAGTCCCTAAGCTTCAAATGGCCAAGATGCCACGGTTGGATGAAGAGGTTTAGGAGGTTGATAAATAAAATTGCCATGAAACTGGCAAGCCTCGCACCTCTCTGTGTAGTCCATGTAATCTTGCACCATGGTAGGCCAATAATAACCCATCCTCTTGATTCGATCATACAATTTAGGTCCTGCTTAATGTGCACCACATACTCCTGAATGTGCTTCCTCCATTGTTTTTCTAGCCTGTTCTTTATCTAAGCAACGCAACCAAAGCCCAATGATGCAGTGTCGATAAAGCATCCATTAAAATAAAGGAAGTTGGGAGCTCTTCGCTGAATTTCGGTCTTATGCTTCAGGTCATTAGGAAGCTTTCCGTGTTGTAAGTAATCAATGAGTGGCTGGCACCAGTCTACTTCCTCTACTTCCTAGGCACTAACCGCATTGACCTTTTCCTCAAGCTCTTCAACGAGGGGTGCAACAACCCACCAGTTGCAAATAGGGACATTCATTCTTTCTTCTGCCCTCAGTGTCAAAATGGTTGTGAGAATTGCAACCGCGTCAACCATCTTATTGGCACTCCTAGGAACATGCTATAGCTTGATGGTTTCAAGCTTATCGAGCAGTGGTAAGGCATATTTATGGTATGAAACGAGGTCGTCCTTTTTGGCTTCATATTCCTCGAGAAGTTGTTTGATGACTAATTGAGAATCACCATAGATGTCAAGGTCTCTGATTCCAATTTCAATTGCCATTTGAAGGCCTAGAATCAATGCCTGATATTCAACCATATTATTGGAACATAATTAAGTTAGCATGAATGAATAAGTGAGGACATGTTTTTCTGGAGAAGCAAAGACTACTCCTGCACCCGCACCATCATGTCTCGCGGCTTCGTCACAATACATCTTCCAAGGTGGAAGGATATCAACGAAGAACACATCTTCACTAGGTAGGTCATCATTTAGCTCCCAAGCATAAGAGATTGGGTGATCTGCCAGGAAATCTGCCAATGCTTGTCCTTTAATGGCCTTTTGTGGCACGTAAATAAGGTTATATTGCTTCAAGATTACGGCCCACTTTACCAATCGCTTGCTTAGAATTGGCCTTGACAAGATATATTTGATGGGGTCAGCCTTAGAAATCACCCACACTATATGAGCTTGCATGTAATGCCTTAACTTTTGAATGGCGAACATGAGAGCCAAACACATCTTTTCAATCGAGGAGTAATTCAGTTCAGCTCCAATGAGAGTGCGACTTAGGTAATACAGAGCCCTTTCTTTGCCTTTCTCATTTTCTTGGGCACATAATGCTCCTAAAGACTTCTCTTAAGTTGCAATGTAGAGTATAAGAGGTTTCCCTGGAATTGGTGCTCCCAGAACTGGTGGATTTGACAAGTACTTCTTGATGCTGTCGAAGGCTTTCTGGCATGACTAGTAACATTCGAATTGTGCACCCCTGTTCATGAGGTGGTGGAATATGTGGCAACGGCCAACCAGGTGGTGGAAACGACCTTGAAGACCCCGTAGCTCTTTGAGATTTTTGGGGGAAGACATCTCTTGGATTACCTTGATTTTGGCCTAGCCACTCTCGATGCCTCTATGCCGAACTATAAAGCCTAGGAACTTCCCTGAAGTGACACCGAATGCACATTTAAGTGGATTCATCTTTAGTTGACATCTCCCCAGCCTATCCAAAATTCGACGAAGGTCTTGTGGGTGGTTTGCTCTCCTTTTTGACTTGACCACCAAATCATCAACATAGCACTCCACTGTTTTATGCAACATGTCATCGAAGATAGTTTGCATTACTCTTTGGTGTGTCGCTCCGACATTCTTCAAACTGAAGGGCATCACCTTGTAGCAGAAGATGCCTTTGGGAGTGCGGAATGCTGTGGCTTCTTGGTCTTCTGGCGCCATTTGGATTTGATTGTATCCCGCAGTACAATCCATAAAGGACAAGGTTTTGTGTACCATAGTTGAATCGATTATGAGCTCGGTGACGGGTAACAGAAAATCATCTCTTGGGCAAGCGCTGTTGAGATCTTGGAATGCGAAGTTGCCCGTTGTTCTTCCTTACAGGGACAACTTTTGCGATCCAAGTTGGGTATTTTACTTCACGAATGAATCCTGCCTCTATGATTTTGTGGCCACTCTTTTGATTTTAGGTACTAACTCCGGACAAAAGCATTGTTGAGGTTGCTTTTTTGGTGAAACACCCTTCCTAAGGGATAAACGATGGACTTCGACTTTGGGATCAAGCCCTGGCATTTCACTGTAACTCAATGCAAACACGTCCTTATACTCCGAGAGGAGATTGAAGCACTCCTTTTCTTCCTTGGATGTAAGTAATGAACTTACATAGAAGGGACGTGGTTTCTCAACAGTTCCGAGATCCAATTCCTTCAAATCATCAACTGTAGCTTGCCCCCCGTCTTCAAGAGTTTCTAGAGTCTCTACAAGTTCTATCTCTTACTTTAAGTCTTCACATTCTTGGAGTATGATATGATTAGAAGAAGTTACTTCTTCTTGGTTATCTCCTTTGTCGATGTCAGAACTACTTGGCTGACTAGTAAAGACCACAGTGCATCTCTTCACCCTTAGTGAACCATCCATCTTCACATCAACAGTTGAAAACCACTTCATGCGAGAAGGGATAAAAATTTGTGCTTCGTTTCCATCAACAAGTCGATTGAACACTGAGTTCTTTTATTCTTAGGGTAATGGATTTGATGGTTCTTTTGCTTTCGTGATTCTGTTGAAAACCGAAGGCCTTGGTTGTGCATGATTCTTTATTCTCCAGAGCGCAGAAGACTTTGGGTTATGACCGCTCTTAATTCTAGTGAAGACAGATGGGCATTTCCTTGAGGTGGATGGTTATACAAAAGGCTTTATAGGAGGTTGAACATTTTCATCCTCACTCTCATCCATTTCTTCGGCAGAGATATGTTGAACCACATTCTGTTTGGCCTTAAGCCACCCTGATATCTTGATTGGCTGCACTGGTGTATAACCAGGGCCCACTTTTAGGACCTCTACTAGACCTCCTTGTTCTTGAATCTTCTTTTGTGTTTTGTTGAGGTCGTGGGTTTCTACCTCCACTACCTTCCCTAACGCAACAGGATTGTTAAAATCATAACCCGCTTTCTCCATAAGTTTATATGCATTCGGGTCAAATCCTTCATTTGTTCACGCATTTGGCAAGTTCTCCTCTTTGTCTAATAAGGTCTTGGAACAAGAAACAAATCTGGAAAGAGGGCGCTAGCAATGTAACACTTTCTTTAAGAGTGCTCAAGTTGACTTATTATCCTTCTTGATAGCCTTGCCCCTAGCATTTCCACTTATGAACCCATTTCCTTGTGATGAGCTTTAGGAACATAACTTGAGACCCGTGGCATGTGATTTGTGGAAACCTCCACTTGCTTAGCAGCTTGTTTAACAGGTCGGATGATAATCTCTTGTTCTACGTTCACCTTACAATACTCTTGTTGTTTCATGTCGTCATGCCTTGGTATTACCTTGGAATTATGGGCAGTCTTTGGCTCAACGCTACCTGTGGAGGAAATTATGGAGGGCATAGTCTCCTTAATTGCAGTGCCCTCTTCAAAGAATTTAGAATCGGCAAAATGCAATTCTACCTTTGTGAATGGCTTGACATCGGTATTGATCTTCTTCTTGCCCCCCTCAATAATACTTAAGACATTGATAGAGAGTTGAAGCACTATTCCATGTTCATGGAGCCACGAGCGTCCTAGTAATAATTTGTATGGGGTTTCGGAGTCAATTACATGGAAGATTGAAGACGTTGATAGATCCCCCATTGTTAACTTTAGGCGAATCATGTCGATCGCATGCTGACTCTCTAAGCTAAACCCTTAAATCACCATACGACTCTCAGAAAGCTCTTCTACTGTGATTCCCAGCTCATTCATTGTAGACTTAGGCATGATGTTAACGGCAAAACCTTCGTCTATCAATGTGCGCTTGACTTTTTGGTCCCTTATATAACCAGTCACAAACAAAGGATGGTTGTGAGGTTTGGAGCCTAACAATAAGTTGTCATCGGTGAAAGTGATAGCTGTGTTGCAAGTGGTGTACTGGGGAAGGCCTTTCGAGGATTCTCTAATGTTTCCAACCTTATCAGCACAACGCTCTGAGTGGTGAAGGGCGGTGGCAACACACTGACGCATCTCTTCTGGTAGGTGAAAGATTTGCCTCCAACCCATGCATGTTGGTAAACCTACTAAGACGATTAGAGTTTTATCATCCCTTTTTTGAGAATCTTCCTATTTTTTCCCTTCCTCATCTTTCAGCTCAGTACATGAAGTCATGTTAACAGTGACTTTATCAAAAAAGACCACTGGGAAGAATTCTTCCAATGTGATAGGAGTAAACGACTCTTGCTCAAGTATGTCCATAGGTTGAACATCCTGCTTCTTGTTTGTTCTCGGGCTCTTCCTACCTCTTACATGCTGAGGTTTCTTCTTCCTCCTTTGTCTTTTTCTACGGCGTAGGGGCAGTTGTTGGTCCCGCTTTTGGTTCCTAGGCCTTCGCAGCGTAACAAGGGTCCACCCCTCTTCATCGTCCTCTAGGATCTCGACAGTGGATTTGATTTCTAGATGAGGAGTTTGTAGCATCAGTGGCACAACAACCGACTCTAAACTTCACAACTGGATTGTGAATAACTCCATCCTTGGCGAAGGAGTCGAATCATATTTCTCCTCTTGGTAGAGTTGGGTATGACTTTCTTGTCATAAAGGCAATAACTCTAATTGAGTGCCGATACAATTAGTTTCAGCGATTCCGTCCAAGTCTATTATGATCCTCCCATCCTTGGCTAGCTGCATGATATGCTCTTTGAGAGTAACGCATTTCTCTAAAGGGTGACTAATAACCCTGTGATAACAACAGTACTTCGGGTCGTTTGTCCTTCCAGCTTTTTTTGGTCGCTTAGGTTCAGGGAGTTCGATGATCTTGTTTTCAAGCAAGTCATCCAACATTCCTGACAAGTCTGAATCAGGGAACAAGTACTTCTACTCTTGAAGCATGTAACACCTCCAAATTAAACATATTTCACTTATTGCATTCTTCTTAATAAATCCCTGAATTAGGACTAATAAACTCAATGATATGAGCATTACCGTCGTCCAAAAGGACAAGGCTTGAAGTATGTGTACTAGAAATAACACAATTTGGCGTAGCTTCAACCATACACATTCACACATTATCAAACCATATACAACCAAATGTTAACCCACCTATGGTTTATACGCCACAATAAAGCAATTCACCATATAATCTACACCCCCATCCACTGAAAATTTCAAAATATAGCTCCAAAAGATGCATGTGCTATATCATTGTTGATCCTTCTAGATTCCCTTGCTCGACCTATTCTCTTCAGCTGGTTTGCTAGTATGAGGGCGATTTACTCAGCATTTGCCTAAAACAAAACATGAAAAACATTTTGAACTGTGAGTCAAAGCTTAGTACATGTATTCCTGTATTGTTAAATGATCTCTGCGTAAATTGGTTGGGCGTCTGCTTTGCAATTCATTTTAAGTTAAAACAGTAAATGAGATTAATGTAAACTACAATTGCCAGTTATTATCTGATAGTGAACCCCCTCGATGCTATTATGATATATAAATAGGTGTACACCTGCCAAGCCGACCGAATGACCTTGCCTGAAGCCGCGCGGGTAACTAAAGGGCAATGCCCTGTAACTAATAACTGATGGGGTCACTAATTATATGACAAATCACTGATTAAATTGATTCATTGATGTACTTACCAAAACATTATCATTTTGATAAATACGTGTTGATTTCTAAAGATACAGGCAATGAATATACCTGAAGTCTTTAAAATACAATCTCACTTGATAATATTTATGCACAATGGGAAACGATAGACTAGGCCCCATTTTTGCTTAAGAAATGTAGTTATAGGTAAATGCAGTTAGTAAATAACTTTCACTCCCATAATTTGTAACTTTATGCAAATTGATAAATAAAAAGGGAATCCACAATTCAAACAATTCAACATAAGATAAGTTATACTAAAATGATTTTGAAAAATAAATAAGTTAAGGTCATTGAACACGAAGTAAAACAAATTGAAGCAAAATAGACCAAAATGAAATAATTGAGGTGATAATGGAAGTATTTTAATGGATACAAATAGAACATGGATTTTTGATGTTTCTAAAATGAATAATAGAAGGTTCAATGACAAGAGGGGTGTTGTGAGGTTCAGGAAAGTTCATATAACCTTAGCTTCTGTCATTACCCTCTTCACTTCTCCAATTTCATTCTCATGCCCGTTTAACTCGGTTTTCCAACCCATGTAAGCTTCTATACAAAATGAAAGTTGTTGAACTTTCTGAACTTTGTAATTTCTTTGCAATATCCATAATTATGCTGAAAGTCCTGATAATATTTCCAAATGCCATGATTTCTTTCTTCCCTCATATTACCGTTTGAAGGTCTACTTTAGAAAATCCATATCTTTCACCTTCAACCCCCAATTGAGCTATAAAACCCCAATATGAAAAGCTTGAAAAGTCCCTCAAAACTTTAATTAATAGTGTAAAACATAATTACCACAATAGAATTCTTAAAATTGGGTTAGAACACAACTATGCAAAGCTTGGGTCCATCCTGCGCAGTCTTGGAAAAACGACCATAACGTTTTCCCCACAACTTGGAATGAAGTGATTCAAAAGGCATTTAAAAGACAACGCACTCATCTATCTACCCACCGAAAATTATAATTTTTGGCTTGGCTGAGCATTACTAGTTTATTTGCAAAGTGACCCCTATTTTCTACTAGTTCACAACCACACTACTTTTGCTTTCTCATTTCTTTTCACATAAATCCCAATCTAAAACCACTCCTTAGAATTATTTGACAAATTCTTGTTCCTTCTCATCACCTTACAAAGTCATATTACTCAAATTTACTCCATAATCATCTACATCAAATTTTCAATTCTTTTATTTTTTAAAATCACTCAAAACACATCCATAAGCTTACTTATTTGTATAGATGAATGAAACAATCTCCTTTCATTATTTATTGGAATTTCCATATTCCACCCATTTGATAAAAACTCAATAACATCATAAATCAAGTCTATAATACATGCAAACTTCAAATTCCATCTCAATGAACTCAAATAACTCACTTGATGCCAAAGATTTAACTACATCATGCATGGCCATAAAGTCCTGGATTACGCCACATACAATTTCTCATCCAAATCCCCCCCCCCCCCTAAATGAGTAAAATAACATCACCAACCATCTTTAATCTTATTTTCCATACTAGATCACAACAATTAAACAAACAAACACAATCCAAAATCTCTTGATTCATACATGCTTGATCAAGCTCAAGCTCAATTCCACCATATCCAACATCCCCAAAAACAATAAAATTTGCATGATAACATTTATTTTGATCATGAAAACATAAATCATAACTAGAACAATCACCATAACCAAAAATACATCAAGATAGAGTTAGAGTTTTTACTCACTTTGAGCTTGGATGCTAGAGGATCAAGGTGGTGTTTGATGTTGGAAGAGAGAGTAAGACGATAAAGGCTAGACTTTTATTGCTAATAAATGACTTGGATGTTTATCTTTGATACTTGGCTAATATTTAAGCTTGAAAAAGAGGCTTTTTGCTAATTAAAATTAGGTACAAATGATGGTGATCAACTTAATTTAATTGCACCAAAAATCTCGGGCCACAATTTGAGCCCAAAATGAATCAAGCCGTATTTCGGGTGCATATGAATTGGGCCAAACTTAATGAATTTGGGCCCAAATTTTTGCATGGTTAAAAAAATTAAAATTTTGAAACATTATGAAAAATAATTTATCATCCAATCATATTTACTGGGACCTAATATCGATTTATCCGAAATTGTTACGCAAATGAACTTGAATTGCAAAGTGGAGCCCGAAATAAATTCTCTAAATCGGGATGATTAAATGAGATAAATAAATGTGAAATGTGACAAAAATAACAATAATAATAATATGGTTTAATTAAATAAATAAACATGATTTAAGGTCGGGCTATTACAGTCTTCCCCTCTTAAAGAGTTTCGTCCTCGAAACTTATGAACTTTGTCAAAAATATGCAGGGTTATCTAAAATAAGTATGGGTACTTGGCTTGCATCTCATCCTTGGTTTCCCCAAGTGGCTTCTGAGGAGGTATGGTTTGGCCAATGTACTTGGATTAAAGGTATCTGCTTGATGCGTAACTGCTTAATCTTGTGATCCGATATCTAGACTAGGTGCTCTTCAAACACTAGACCCTCATTTACCACAATGGGTTTGGTTAAAAGAGTGTGGTCAGTGTAAAACCCAAGAAAACTCGTTGTGGAGAATCAAGGTCAGGATGGACCGACCTAGACCCGGGTCATGTCAAGGGAGTTTTGAACAACTATTTCGCTTTTTGATTGACTCTTTTATGTTCTGATTTAGGTTTGTTTCATTCAAACAACATTTTCTTTTTAGTAAGTTATTTTCTGTCGCAAACATGGCTATTTTCGAACCAACCTTTCGTGATTTTCCATAGCTTTTTGAAAAAAAATGTATTTTTGGACCGATCATGTATTTCTGGACCGACCCCCTCCTTCCCCCCCCCCCTCTTGGCCATGTATATAAAGAGAAAAAAAAAGAAAATAATTAACCTACTCCTAGAAGGGGTAGAACTCCCAACTCACCCCACTTCCCTCCCTCCCTCTTAAATTCAAAAATTTAACCTAAACTACCCACACCCACTCTCCCCATCTCACGCCTCACTCTCTCTTTCACAGTTCCCTTTCCACATCCTCCCTCTCTTTCTTCCTCCACCCTAGAAACACCATCACATACACCAAGCAACCACCAAGCCGCCATCATCTCTTTTGCTTTCAAAACAAAGGAAAAAGAGGAGAAGATAAAGCATGTTTGAAGAACTTCACCCTTCTCCTCTTCTCTTTTGATTTTTGATCGTTTTAGTTGAAATCACAAGGTTTAATTCAAGTCTAATGTTTTCTTTCAGCTTTCTCGGCATTAAATTTGAGTGAAGGCAGCGTTCCCATCGAATTGAACTCGAAACCGATCCAAGGTATTTTGCCA
>JACYFF010031959.1:73250884-73275513 GCA_017589665.1 Selenicereus undatus | reverse complement strand
ATATTTCCAAGTTGAAGAAGAGGTCAATTTTTGGAAATAGGGATAAAAAGTTATGGATTTTGGATGTGAGGATAAAAACCTGGGTAGAAAATGGGGAGCTGAAACTGGGACTATTACAAACACGGATTTGGGAAAATTCCCTAGGTCAGAATTGATTGCTAACAATCATGAAATTTATTGGGTGTCAACTTCTGTACGTAACAAAAATTCCCATTTTGGAATTGGACCATTTTGAGTAGCATAGCCCAAGATGCAATAAATTCTTCAAGGGACGGTCATGGGAAAACAGTCACTGACAGTTCTGAAATAACTTAGATTATGACCTAGTTCAGGACAGAACTAGGCTAAACCCCAAACACAGAAAATGTAGGGAACGACTTAAGGTTTCCGGATCAACCTAGAACATTGAACTTGGACGCCGGAAACAAAAGTTATGGCTTTTGAAGTTCGCACCCAGAAGCTAGTTAATTGACCCTTAACTAGGGTTATGGACGGATTGAACTAAAAAGTTAGAGAAATGTTATAAAAAACACTTGGGAGGACCAAAGAGGTCCTAAATTAAATTTGGACTGATTGTGGACTATACACGGACCAGGTGCGGACCAGGGAACCTGTTGTTAAGTAACCGAGCCTATGAACTGTACGATAACCAGGTAACAATCATGCCCTAGCCTTTCCCTTTGTGGCTCAATTGTGAAAGTTTTAAACATGAGTAAGAATTTCCGGCTTTACTGTTCAAACTAAAGGAACACTGAATCATGAATTGAAAAATAAAGGCATGATGAAAACAGTGAGTTGTGTATGTTCTGAAAAAAGATTGAAACTTGCTATGTCAAGAAAGTCGAAACATAATGTGATTTCGAGTGGAGACGTAAACTTTCATTGTGTTGCTGTGGGAAAGGTGCTTGAAATCGAATGAACTGATTATGCTATGTTAACTCCAGTAAGGAGTAAGAACCTGTTAACTAAAAAGGACTGATTGGGGCGAGTTTCATGTATTTGAATGAGTTGAAGGCTATAGCCTTCCCCGGGTAATAAGTGCATGCATGTGAGCGGCCACGTGCTCGGTTGAGACGTGGGCTAGGTTATCGGTAACCACCTATGTTGGTGGTAGGCGAGGAGCAGTTAAGCGGTAACCGCTTGAGCAATGGTATCACCAGGAATCAGTTAAGCGGCTATGCTGTGACAGGCGCAGGCCATGAGACCCTCTGGGGTCGCTCCCCCAAAACCGAATTAAAACTGATAAATGTTGAACTGAACTGTGGAAGTGTGATTCTGAAAAGATAAGGAAGGAAGTGTGATAACGACTTGTGTGCTTGAAAGATGTTTTGCTGTCCCTTCCCCTTAAAATGTTTTCAAAAGGAATTTGTGTGCGTGTTTGACTGTTAGGGGTACTCGTTACTGAGTTTATCTCACATTTATAAAATGTTTTGTTTTCAGGTGATGTGAGTAGGCCAGGGGCTGGGGATGTCAAATTTGTGTGAGGCACGAATGCTACAAGACTATAAGTTAGGGTTGGATGGTGATGAATAGTAGTTATTAGTACTAGTTATTTTTTTTTTGGATTTGGTTGGGTGTAATCTTCTTTGTATCAAAGACTTTCCCTTTTGTTTGTTTTATAAGACTCGGTATCTAGCCTGGTATTGCCAAGAAGGAGATACGGTGGTAACACCCCGCTAGGTTGACCCGCTGCCTTTAAGGCTGCTTGGGCTTAAACATAGAACTAGAAATCTGGGGGTGTTACAGTCAGGATCTAAAATGTACTGCCTGTGTTGTGAGGTAAGGAACACATTATGCACATGTTTGAGTTATATAGGCAAATCTAGTTGACAAGCTCTAAGATTCAACCTTTCAATAAACTTGTATGATCCAATAGATCTTGGCTTCAATTTAGTTTGCAGTTCAAACCTCCTTATAACCTTAGTGAAACTTCCTAAAAAACCTTATCATCTAACTAAAACTGCATGGATCTCCTTCTTTTATCAGCATAGCTTTTTTGTCAGTTCCAATAATCTGGTTCGAGACCTGCATGGGCCTCATTGAATGTTGAAGAAAATCTTCATGACCTAAAAGATGATTTTGTCATGAATGTCTGCGTCATTTTACCCTGATGTTTCATGTAAATTTCTCTGGTAGTACTTTCACAACATTGACCGTTGGGAGTTCCATGCTTTCTTCAAATACAAATGTTGGTCCTAGGTCACGAAGCACTACATGCTCAAGCTTAAAAGAGTTGGATCCATTCATACTTTGGGATACTTGACCATGTGACACTAATTGAATACCCGAGTTCTCAAGCTCTCACAAGAGGTTCAACTGAGTAATCACTATAGTGTTCAGTGTATGTTGTGCCTTCCTTGTCAGGGCATTTACCGCAACATTTGCCTTTCCTGGGTGATATTAGATCTACATGTCGTAATCTTTAAGCAATTCTAGTCAACGCCTTTACCTTAGATTGAGCTTCTTTTGAGTGAAAATGTACTTCAAGCTTTGATAATCAATATAGATCTCACAAGGTACTCCATACAAGTAATGTTTTCAAATTTTTGGTGTAAAAATCATAACCGCCAGTCCTGGGTCATGGAGTAACTTCTCTCATAAGGCTTGAACTGTCGGGAGGCATAAGCTACCACTTTATCTTCTTGCTAATCTTGTAGCTTTCTTCAATAAATTGTTCAAGGAAGATGATCTTTGATAAATCCTTCCAGAACTTGATAATACCCTGCTAAACCGAAAAAGTTTAAGATCCCAATAACATCGATGAGGCTTGGACACTCTATAATTGCTTTTACCTTCTTCAAATCAACCTTAGTCCCTTCCTTTGAAACCACATGTCCCTAAAAGTACCACTGCTTCTAATTAGAACTCATGTTTCCTATATTTGCTATGTAATTGATGTTCCCTCAAGGTCAATAACACTATCCTCAAATGAACAATATGCTTATCTCTATCCTTGGAGTATATCAAGATATCTTCTATAAACACCACCACAAACTTGTCCAAATAGGGTATGGAAACTCTATTTGTAAGATCCATGAAGGCCGCAAGGGCATTGGTCAAGCCAGAAGACGTCACGGTGAATTCATAGTGACCAAATCTGGTCCTGAGTGTGGTTTTGAGAATGTCTTAAGTATAATCCTAAGTTAATGGTATCTTGATCTCAAATAAATCTTGGAAAATACTCCTGCTCTTTACAATCAATGAAATGAGCCATCTACTCAGAGCAATGGATATTTGTTCTTAATGGTAATCATGTTCAACTCTCTGTAATTGACACATAACCTCGAGGTTCCATGCTTCTTCTTTACAAATAGAACTCGACCAACCCATGGTGACACACTTAGTCTGATAAATCTCTTCTGTAATAGCTTATCTAATTGAATTTTCAGTTTTCTAAGGTCTATTGGGGATATACGATATGGGGCTTTAGAGATACATTGGGCATCATGGATTAATTCAATCTCAAAAATCAATTTCTCTTTACGGGGCAGTCCCAATGACTCTTTAGGAAAACATCTCTCAATTCACAAACTACAGGGATATCTTCTGCTCCTTCTTATGGTTGAGTGTCAATAGCATAATACCAATACCCAATATATCCTTGATATAAGAGCTCACTTGCTTTCATAACAGAATTTAGAGGACAAGGTATTTCCTTTCTTTGCCCATAAAACATATTTCTCTCCCTTGTTCATCCCTTGAAATAGCCTTAAGGTCCTCACAATCTATCTTGACCCCATGAGTACATAACCAGATCATTTCCAGAATGATATCAAAGTCTGATCAAATTGAATTAAAACTCTAGGGAATACTATCCCATCAATAGTAATTAGAATAAGTTTATAAGAGATAGGACACTAAACTCTAGAGTCATGAGTATCTTAATTCTATAATTGGTTTCTGTCTCTTTATTTTCAAGGCTCAGTTGTATGGCATATCGAGTGAATATAAATGAATGAGTGGCAATTGAATCAACCAATACACAAAATGGCTTTGAAATTAAAAAGAGAGTTTCAGTAACTACTATACCAAAGATGGCAGCTTTCTTCTTGCTCAACACATAAGTCCTTCCTACCATTGCGAGCCTTAAGGTGGGAGCCCTTGTCTACAACCTTCAATCTTCGAAAACAGGCAACAATGAGGTGCTCTGGGCTACCGCACCACATGCATTTGTTAGTTCCCACTCGGCACTCAAGAGTGGTGTGGTTAGTTCTTCCACATTTCCCACAGGACTCTACTAAGCTTGCTGGATGACTCTTGGGAGAAGCGGGAGCAGACTTCTTCTGGTTTACAATCTCGCTCAAATATCCCTACTTGGTCCACTTCATCTTCTGATTAATCAGGGTTAAGTCCCTCAACTCAGTCTTCACTTGTTCTACTTGAGCTGCTTCCTAATATAATTCTTGATAGGTAAGAATTAGTTGGCCAGCTAGCTAGTTGCGAATATGGAAAGCCAATCCCTCTTCAAATCTCCTCGTCTTCAGTCTTTTAGGTGACACAAGCTCCAGAGCAAACCTGGATAGTTTTGTAAATTTGCTAGCATACTTTATCATAGTCATACTACAACTCATCTTCAGTTCTTCCAGAAATCTACCCCAAGTGAAATCAAGCCCTAAGAGCCTATCCTTAATAGTGTTCCATGAAAAGTCTACCTCCTCAGTCAGGTAAAATGCTCAAATGTTCACCTTTTTATCCTCTTGTACCTCAACTATTTTGAAAATCTTTTATCTCTCTAATCCATGCTTCTAGCTCCACTGGGTCAAATGTTCCATCGTATACTTTAGGGTTGTGTCGCCAACCCTATCTGCTAATTTATTGACTTTATGAGGGATTTTAGAGGCTATTGGGGCTATCTGCTTCATAAGCTTAGACACCAAGGTCTGTTAATAGTTAGAGTTCCCATATTGCTAAACAACTCAGGGGGAATTGAGGGCATTCCACTAAACATTACACAAAACATGGTCACCTGACCCCTGAACATGATCTCAATTTTCTTCTATGTGGGTTTCTGCCTTGTTTTACACATATTCTGATATTCTTACGATCCATTCAGCTGAGTAATTCAGTCAACCGACTACAACCAACATATAAGATACACAAACACAATAGATACAACTAGCATGACCCAAGTATTATTAGAATATAATACAAAGCTTCATTTTACATCATTGCCATAATTGCTTGCATATATATATATGCATGGTTCCGCAAAGAATATCACATCTAATTGACCAGTCAAGGTCAACCTTTACACCTACTTTCTAATTATAACACTACTTAGCCCCAATAAACTAAGTCCGCCACATGCCCAGAAGTAAGCGGGACTAGTCAACACAATCGGAAAGACATATCTAACTATATGCAATGTCATAACCTGCACAAAACTCATCTATCTAATTGGATATACTATATACGTGTGGGCTCAAATAGTAATCTATCTGAGATGTCAACATATAATATAAATCAATCTAACGATCCCTAGATGGATCATAGTCTAGGTCAGACTCATCCCTAGGCTCCTTGCCTGAATTAAAAATGTTATCTGAAGCACCAATCTCTGCATTCTTATCATCATGATCAAGCTAATGCTCCTCCAATTCGGGGTCCTTCTATGAGTCTTCCATGAGGCCACCATCAAAGCTAAAGTATGGTGCGTCAGGGAGATCCATAACAATGTGGACCTCATTTGATCCATCAGATACAGGGATCCTCTCTTTAGGTTCCGATGGCTTTGGGTTGTCAGGCAGCTGAGGAGTGCTTGGTGCAGAGGGTGATAGTGGGGGAGATACAAAGTGGAATGAAAATATATACTGGAAAATGTCGATGTTATTCCCTCTCGGATCTAAATCCTCTCTTAATAACAGCTCGGTGATAATGTTAGCCAAGCCTCGAGTCATCATAAAATCATGATATCGGGTCTTAGACTTCACCCAAGGGCCAACTATAGATAAGGTCCACAATAGCCTACGTGCATGGACTATAACAATATGAAACTCAGAAATAAGGTCTGCATGTGGGCTACCATACTAGCATATAGGAAAGAGATGTGATTGGCCACAAAAGTACCTGACATCATATTCAATGCATATGGATCCATCTAACAAGGAGGAACATAAGTGAAGAACATGGGAGAGATAAACAGGCATTTCTACTGTCATAAATCTCTAATGTCATAAATCTCCAATGATATACTAATAACCTTCACCAAGCAACCTTAGCACACCCCAATCTCTACTCTCCATACTCCATATCCATCAAAAAAAATAAACCTGGTTCTGATACCAAATCTGTAACACCCCCAAATTAAACATGTTTCACTGATTGTATTCTCCTTAATAAATCCCTGAATTAGGAGTAATAAACTCAATGATAGGAGCGTTACCGTCGTCCAAAAGGACAAGGCTTAAAGTATGTGTACTAGAAATAACACAGTTTGGCATAACTTCAACCATACACATTCACACATTACCAAACCATATATAATCAATTGTGAACCCACCTATGGTTTATACACCACAGTAAAGCAATTCACCATATAATCTACACCTCCATCTATTGAAAATTTCAAAATACAAATCCAAAAGATGCATGTACTATATCATTGTTGATCCCTCCAGATTCCCTTGCTAAAGTTATTCTCTTCAGCTGGTTTGCTAGCATAAGGGCGATTTACTGAGCATTTTCTTAAAACAAAACGTGAAAATATTTCGAACTGTGAGCCGAAACTTAGTACATGCATTCCTATATTGTTAAATGATCTCTACATAAATTGGTTGGACACCCTCTTTGCAATTCATTTTAAGTTAAAACAGTAAATGAGATGAATGTAAACTACAATTGTTAGTTATTATCCGATAGTGAACCCCATTGATGCTATTACGATACATGAATAGGTGTACACCTGCCAAGCCGGCCGAAGGACCTGGCCTGAAGCCATGCGGGTAACTGAACGGCAATGCCTTGTAACTGATAACTGATGAGGTCACTAATTATATGAAAAATCACTGATTAAACTGATTCATTGATGTACTTACCAAAACATGATCATTTTGATAAATATGTGTTGATTTCTAAAGCTACAGGCAATGAACATACCTGAAGTCTTTAAAATGCAATCTCACTTGATAATACTTATGCAAAATGGGAAACGATAGACTAGGCCCCGTTTCTACTTAAGAAATGTAGTTATAAGTAAATCCAGTTAGTAAACAACTTTCACTTCCATAATTTGTAACTTTATGGAAATCGATTAATAAAAAGGGAATTCACAATTCAAACAATTCAACATAAGATAAGTTATACTAAAATGATTTTGAAAAATAAAGAAGTTAGGGTCATTGAACTCGAAGTAACACAAATTGAAGCAAAATAGACCAAAATGAAATAATTGAGGTGATAATGGAAGTATTTTAATGGGTACAAATGAAACATGGATTTTTGATGTTTCTGAAATGAATAATGGAAAGTTTAATGCCAAGAGGGGTGTTGTGAGCTTCAGGAAAGCTCATATAACCTTAGCTTGTGTCACTACCCTCTTTACTTCTCCAATTTCATTCTCATGCCCGTTTAACTCGGTTTTCTAACCCATGTAAAATGAAAGTTGTTGAACTTACTAAACTTTGTAATTTCTTTGCAATATCCATAATTATGTAGAAACGGCTGCTACTATTTCCAAATGCCATGATTTCTTTCTTCCGTCATGTTACCGTTTGAAGGTCTACTTTAGAAAGTCCATATCTTTCACCTCCGACCCCCAATTGAGCTATAAAACCCCAATATGAAAAGCTTAAAAAGTCCCTCAAAACTCTCATTAATAGTGTAAACATAATTACCACAACAGGATTCTTAAATTTGGGTTAGAATACAACTATGCACAGCTTGGATCCATCCTGCACAGTCTTGGTAAAACGGCAATAATGTTTTCCACAAAACTCGGAATGAAGTGATTCAAAAGGCATTTAAAATATAACTCACTGATCTATCTACCCACCCAAAATCATAATTTTTGGCTGGGCCGAGCAGTACTAGTTTATTTGCAAAATGACCCTATTTTCTGCCACTTCACAGCCACACTGCTTTTGCTTTCTCATTTCTTTTCACATAAATCCCCATCTAAAATCTTTCCTTAAAATTATTTAATAAATTCTTGTTCCTTCTCATCACCTTACAAAGTCATATTACTCAAATTTACTCCATATTCATCTACATCAAATTTTCAATTCTTTTATTTTTTAAAATCACTCAAAACACATCCATAAGCTTACTTGTTTGCATAGATGAATGAAACAACCTCTTTTAATTATTTATTGGAATTTACGCATTCCACCCATTTGATAAAAATACAATAACATCATAAATCAAGTCTATAATACATCCAAACTTCAAATTCTATCTCAATGAACTCAAATAAATCACTTGATGCCAAAGATTCAACTAGATCATGCATGGCCATAAAACCCTAGATTATGCCACATACAATTTTTCATCCAAATTCCTCCCCCCCCCCCCTAAATGAGTAAAATAACATCACCAACCATCTTTAATCTTATTTTCCATACTAGATCATAACAATTAAACAAACAAACTCAAATCCAAAATCTCTTCTCTTGATTCATACATGCTTAATCAAGCTCAAGCTCAACTCCACCATATCCAACATCCCCAAAAACAATAAAATTTGCATGATAACATTTATTTTGATCATGAAAACATAAATTATAACTAGAACAATCACCATAACTAAAAATACATCAAGATAGAGTTAGAGTTTTTACTCACTTTGAGCTTGAATGCTAGAGGATGGAGCTGGTGTTTGATGTTGGAAGAGAGAGTAAGAAGATGAAGGCCACACTTTTATTGGTGGTAAATGACTTGGATGTTTATCTTTGATACTTGGCTAATATTTAAGCTTGAAAAAGAGGCTTTTTGCTAATTAAAATTAGGTACAAATGATGGTGATCAACTTCATTTAATTGCACTAAAAATCTCGGGCTGCAATTTGAGCTAAAAATGAATCGGACCATAATTCGAGTCCAAATGAATTGGGCCAAACTTAATAAATTTGGGCCTAAACTTTTGCATGGTTAAAAAAATTAAAATTTTGAAACATTATGAAAAATAATTTATCACCTAATCATATTTGCCGGGACCTAATATCTATTTACCCGAAATTGTTACGTCAATGAACTCGTATTGCAAAGTGGAACCCGAAATAAATTCTCCCTATCGGGATGATCAAATGAGATAAATAAGTGTGAAATGTGACAAAAAAAAATAATAACATGGCTTAATTAAATAAATAAACATCATTTATGGTCGGACTATTACAAAGCTCCTTCAATGTGGGGCACCTCTTTGTTGTCTCTTTAGAGAATGACGTCTTCTTCCCCTCTGGCCTAGCCTTCCCTGAAATCCTCACAGGCTCTTCAGTGGAAATAGTCATAGTTTCCTTCGTTGAGGCCTTTGGAGGCTTAGAACTTTTCTTAGAATCGTCTTTGTCCTTCTTGAACTCATATGAAGAAGATGACTTGCTGCGACGGTTTGCTATCGTCATTTCCATGTCATGTGCCTTCGTAGCTAGCTCTTGAAAGGTCCTAGGTTTGCTCATCTGCAAGACATAAAGCAAGTCTCACTTCGTGCCTTGAGTGCACATTTCGACAGCAGAGGCCTCAGATAAACGATCTTTGCACTCGAGGCTGAGAGATTTCCAACGATTGATGTAATCAAGGACTGGTTCATTCTTTCGCTGCTTAGTAATTGTCAGCTCTGTCATACTAACAGTGTGTTGAGTACTGTAGAATCTGTTAAGGAATTCATGTTCCATTTGTTCCCAACTGTTAATAGACTCGGGCTCCAAGTTTGTATACCAATCGAAGACAATCCCTTTAAGAGATCGAATAAACTGCTTCACCAACCTGTCTCCCTCAGTGCCAGCGTTGCCGCACGTCTCAATGAAGTGAGCGATGTGCTATTTGGGATTGCCTTAGCATCCACTTGGTTGAATTTAGGGGGCTGGTAATCATGGGGCATACGAAGGACATCAATCCTTTTCGTATAAGGCTTTGTGTACAAATGCATCTTACGACCCCCCCCTCCAATTGAGCCTTAACAGTATTCACGATCAAGCATTAAATCCGTTCAACAGACATCGAGCCTAATGAGGATTCCTTCTTTTTTGTGTGTTCGTCATCAGAGTCTTTGCTGCGGTTAAACTCCTTGGCAGACTCTTCGCCAACCGAGCCTTTGCTAGAGGATTTGAATAGTCGTTTTTCTAGCTTCTTCATTAGAGTAGCAATCTGCTCACTTTGACGCTTGATTTGAGCGTCTTTCTCTAGACTCTCTTTAGCTAGCCTCTCTAATGTTGCTTTCATATTTGTAAGTTGTTCTTCTACGTTGGTCGCCTCAGTCACCATGACTGGCATAATGACAAAATTTGAGGATTCGGTCTCCGATTGACCGACTAACTCTCTTGGCAACACTGGTGAGGAGTCACTGCTAGAATAGCCATGATCTTCTACACCAAAAGGTTTGAAGGTGGGGTTGGCCTGAGTTTGGAGCTCATCCATCCCTTGAGGAATTGTTTGATGCATTTTGAAGCCAACAACAAATCTTTGCTTTGAAGGATGTGAAGTGATTTTGTTGACTCCTTTAGGCAGATTGGAGTCAAGGCTTGGGGTCTTGTGAGATTGCGACGGAACAATCCCAACTAATTGTTTTATGGCAATCGCAGCAACAGCTTTTGCCATTGCCATACTTCTAGTCATAACTACGCTAGATGTAACACTAGCGGTTGTCGATCCTTGAGATGTGGATCGAATAGCTTTCCTTGAAGGTTGAGGGATGGCGGTCTTAGGGGTCATGTCGTCTTCGAAGGAATGTAGAGTTTGTGGTTTCGATAAAGAGATGAGAGGCAGAGAAGGTCCCACTGGGCGTGCCAAAAATTTGTAAACACAAATTTTGCGCCTAAAATAAATTAGACAAGGAATTGAGTAACAAATTGAATTTTTGTATTTATATCAAATAATGGGTACAATATATGTGTAACTGTTACAAGAACAAGTGTAATAAATCATGTGATTCAATCTTTTTGAATAGACTTGAATGAACTTGATCTTGAGAGAAAGCCTAAGAGGCTTAATCTCTATCAAGATATGAGTTTAATCTCCGCGCGTAGATGACACGTGCTTTGAGTGATTGTTGTCTTCTGCCAAAGAAAAGTCTTGAGCTCTTATGAGTTCTTCTAAAATGCCGACTCCTAAATGAATATGGGTAGCTCTCTTTTTATAGAGAAGTCGAAGTTAGGGTTTTCCTTCTTATCTCTATTAAAAGAAATAATCATTTATTTTCTGCATCATCCATGCCAAGTGACGCTTTTTAATTGGCCGCAATACATTTTTATTAGATATTTAATTTAACGAACTACAGTAATTAATTTAGCACATGGCATGTTGTAATTGGCTGAAATAAAAATATTTATTTCTTTCCACACGGCAGGTCTTGGTTGGCTCGTAAAATTTTATATTCTACAAGGTGATCGTGATAGTGACACTGTGAAAGAGAATAACAAGCAATCAACGTCAAGCGTGGGATTGGAATAAAAAAGAGGGTGAAAGAGACTCGTAAAGATGAATTGGATCTACAAAATATAGAGGCGCAAGTGGGAGAGGTCGATGTGGCTCTTCAGAGGATATCCAAATTCAAGCTTGATCTAGACATACTTTATCAAAAAGTGACAAAAATTGAAGGATTTGAAGAGGAGTTCTTGGGTAGCCTTTTTGATCACCTCTTAGAGTGTGAAAACCTAGCTAAATGCTTTCTAGCTAAGCGCGACAAAGTTAAGGAGATTTGGCTTGAAAAATTTGAAGTGATATTTCTCATGCCCTCACCCTAAGTCCCATTTTTTTTCTTCGCTTTGGGTAAGGAGAACATCAATATTATTATGACTTTGTAGGGTTTCTTTAATAACGAAAATGGCTAGTCATCTATTAGCTTAACCTATTAACACCAAACACTTGGAATCTATTGTTTTTAAAAATAATTTTTCATTCTACTAAATAACAGAAAATAAAGTATTCTGTTAAACAGCAAAAAATATAAATTATTTTTCTTAAAAAAATATTTTTATAAAAAATAATTTTATAAAAGAATAATTTTTCCTCCACCAAACACTCACTTAGATCAAAAATATGACATTGCCCTGTGGTTGGTTGACTGAATCCAAGACCCCCTTTGTCAAAAAGCGTTTTTAGTATTTATAGCCTCTCTCAACTCCCCAACAAAGAGAGTTATGATTCTCTGCTTCCAGCCCTCCTCTCACCAAAGCACACGTTAGCATTCCACTACACAACATCATAAAAAACAATAAGGCAATTGCAATTTTCCATTTTCAATCTCACACACACTCTCTCTCTCGAACCCCATAAAAAACATCCTCTGCTTCTTCACTCCTTCCCACTTTTTCACCCTTTTCTCACTCCCGGATCTCCCATTCCTCCGTTGTTTCTCCCTCTCTCACGTTTTGTGTCTCCTCTCGCCTCTGCTTCGAGTCGACGTGCTTATAACGGCTATTGTGAAAGAACTCAGCTCCTAAAATCACTCAAATTAACGGCCAGGTTTTACCTAATTCTCTCTCTTCCTGTCTCCCTCTAAATTCTCAGCTTTTTGGCATTTTGGGTCGTTCACATTTCCTTTTTGTTTTTCTGTGTTTGTGGGTTTTTCTGGGTTCACCATTTTTTGTTTAAATCTGTTTTCTTTTTTCGTTTCTTCAAGCTTGGATAGTGTTATTGCAGTCATTAGCCCTTTGTTGTAATTGAATGCAGCGTGGATGACCGTTATTGTTCCTGTTCTGCTTGTTGGTGCTCTTTTATTGTCCTGATGTCATTGAAATACCCAAATCAGATTGAAGATTTTTTTTTCCCCCAAAAAACCTCAAAACCATCTACAATAATTATGCTTTGTTGTTGTTATATTTCGTTTTTGGGTTTGTTGATCCTCTTCTATCTGTTGTTCTCATCTCTAAGGAAAAGATGATGGGGCTTTTGCAGATTTGGTAATTCAACTGATCATTAATAAAAGTAAATTTCAAAAGGATTGTAAATGCTATCTACCTTATTATTCCGATTTCTTTCCTTAAATTTATTATCATACGCGTGCAGATTCCTGGTTATGGTATAAATTGAAGGAGTTGCCAAATTAAGCCGCAAATATAAAGGAAGGTTTTTGATGCAAGTATTTATAATGGTCAAGTTCGGGTGGTGCAGTGTTGAAGCTTGGTGAACTAATTGCCGTCCCTTGAGTAAATTAAGAGGGCTTTTGGGGGGTTTTCTTTTCTTGGTATGTGAAATTTTGAAGTGGGGGCACCATGAAAGGCGTTGAAACCTTATCATTGAGTATGGAAAAGAGATGGGTATTCCCCCTTATCATAAGTTCAGCTGTTTGCATATTTCTGATAGCTACATCCTTCAACATGGGCCTTCTTTCTTCCCTGCACACCCTTAATGCTTTCTTTTCTCATTACCATTTTGCATCCACAAACGAAACAAGTACTGTCTTTGTTGAATCTGTAGTTGCTCCTCCTCCTCTTCCTCCTCCCCCTCCTCCGCTTCCTCGTTTTGCATATCTGATTTCTGGGTCAAAGGGGGATTTAGAGAAGCTATGGAGAGTGCTCTTAGCTTGCTATCACCCGAGGAATCAGTATATTGTTCACTTGGATTTAGAGTCTCCACCAGAGGAAAGATTGGAGCTTGCTGCTCGGGTTGAGCATCATCCGCTTTTTGCCAGTGCTGGGAATGTCTTCATGAACACTAAGGCGAACATTGTCACTTATAGAGGCCCCACCATGGTCTCAAACACCTTGCATGCTTGTGCCATTCTTCTTAAAAGAAGTCAAGATTGGGATTGGTTTATTAATCTCAGTGCTTCTGATTATCCTCTAGTGACCCAAGATGGTAAGTTACTCCATAATTTATCAACTCCTTGTTGCTTGGATTGAGTTTTCTGATAAATGATAATGAAAACCTTATAATCTGATTTCATGATCTAAAAAATATTACAGATCTTATATACACATTCTCAAAACTGGATCGGAAACTGAACTTTATTGAGCACACAAGCAAGCTTGGTTGGAAGGCGTAAGTTCACTTTCCGTGTCTCCTTTTATCAGGGAATTTGGAATCTGGTGCTTAACTAGTTCCCCTTATTTGCTGGAACCTGCGATGCAGGTCTGGAAGGGCAATGCCGCTAATGATAGATGCTGGTCTTTACTCGACACAAAAATCAGACATATTCTGGGTTCAACCTAGAAGAAGTTTGCCAACTGCATTTAAGTTATTTACTGGTAAGTTCTTCCCCTTGGCCAATTGAATTCATGGTATGGGTTTGAGCTTCTCAATTTCAGGACTTTGTATTTTCCCCCAGGAACTGATCTAGTTCACTTGGTAACTTTGTTTTATGATTTACTGTGACTTGGGCGGTTGAGACAGGACTTGATGCTATATTGGGTTCTGTTAGCAAATGATGATAAACAGGAGACAATTACTTAGCTGATGTTGCATCCCTTTGTTCTGTTGATTTGGTCATTTTAGAAGGCAAAATACTGACGAATTTCCAAAAAAAAGGAAAAAGGATTAAGAACATGTGTGATGTTTCGTCAATGGAATGTGTCATAAACTATATTCTTGCTTTTGAATTTGAACTGGCAGTGCGTCACTGCAAAACAGTCTTCATTTCTGAGAAAGGCTGCATACATTGAACCTCTCCTTGCTTCCAGCCGCAGGTGGGACATCTACTTGGTTGTTGTTCTTGTTGCTGGTTATTAAATCTCTCACTTTGAGGGCATATGTTATCTATACTTCAGTTGGACATCAACAAACTAACAATAACTAGGATGATGCTACTTAGATGATTCTTGTCAGGGCAATTCATGTCCATTACGGAGCTCTTTTTCTATTATTTCTTTCTGTTATATCCTTACTCAAGTTGGCTGGGAGTCCCAACCTCTCCCTCTTGTTCGTGTTTGATGTTGAGTGATTGTGTAGTCTTTTGCAAATTTCAGGCTCAGCATGGATGGTTCTTTCTCATGAGTTTGTGGAATACCTCATATGGGGTTGGGATAACCTACCGAGAACCCTCCTCATGTACTACACAAACTTTGTCTCCTCCCCAGAAGGCTATTTCCATACGGTCATCTGCAATGTACCCGAGTTTGCTCAAACAGCAGTCAACCATGATCTGCACTATATTTCTTGGGATGTCCCACCAAGACAACACCCCCAAACACTCAACATGAATCACACAAGCAGAATGATTGCTGGCAATGCTGCCTTTGCCCGGAAATTCAAGCAAGATGACCCTGTATTGGATAAGATCGATATGGAATTACTTGGGCGAAGAAATGGGAGTGTCACCCCTGGCCGTTGGTGTGCTGGCAAGCCACGTTGTGCCCGAGTTGGGAATCATAACAAAGTTAAGAAAGGCCCTGGGGCTAGAAGGCTTGGTCGACTTATCTCTAGACTGCTTTCACCCAAAGCATTTAAAGCAAATCAATGTACATAGATTCAGCAGAAGATGTCATACCCATTGGGGGATGAGTTAAGTTAGAGTACCGTAGAGAGGAAAACTAAGAGATGTGTGTAGTGTTGGTCATCATGAACCCAAGAACATGTTACAGGACAGCCGCAGTTCAAGGAGTTAGTTTTTGCTGGGTCTTCCGCTTGTCTGCTTGTCAGGGGGAGGATACATCTCAATTGGTATAGTATGATTAAGGGTTTTTTGGATTCAGGAATTGATACATATAATTTGATCTGTCATTTCTTCAGATCATTCCTTGTATATTTATTGTGACCTCTGATATAATCCCCTGATTCTTGGATCTGATATCAGTTCATTGTTCTGAATCTTGTGTGTTTATGACTCACCAGTTTGTTGTCACCTGTAACTGCAGTTTTGAGTTCTCATTATGTGCAAATGTTTTCTGATGCCAGTTTCTGTTGCTAAAAACTGAAATAATGAAAAACCGGAAAGTATATACTTAACTTTTTACGAGTCTACTAGGATAGAGGTAGGTGAAGTTTGAGTACTAGGCCTGGCTAAACGGAGCTTAGATTCAAATTTTTTTCCCCTTCTTTTTGTGGGTTGCTCAACAATTTGGGAATATCACTAGTCAAAACTTCATTCCAAAGTCTGGAGGCATGGGAGGAGAATATGAGAAAATCCTTCATGCTTTTTGTAAGATCTTACTGCACCCAATCTGTAGGAAAAGATTGACTAAATGCTTTTAGATGGATCTGGATTTGCTAAGGTTGGAGGGACTTTAATCTTGCATTTCTCTTTTGAAAGGTTGAGACGAGCATTTATAAAATACAATTTTTGCCACTTTCACCGTCGGTTCTAAAATTTTTAGTAGCTTATCTTAATATTAATGAGGGGATTGTAAAAGATTGCAGTAACCATTTCTAGAGCAATAAAAACTAAGATATACTTAGTACCCTTAATTTGGGTTATTTTACTAATTTAATAGAGCAAACAAATATTGAATGCCAAATAAGTAGATAAATAAATATTAAATAGATATGCACCTATCAGTTACCCAAATTAATTATATTATTAAAAGCTCTTACGGTCTTACCACATACATAAGTTTAAAACATTACTTTAACAATCCTTACGATAACTTTACCAAAAAAAAAAAAAAAAAGTGTATTCACGAACCTAAAAGTTATATTCAATTCTGCCGCGATTCATTAACTAGCGGCAATTAGTCTTGCAATTAATGCACAATCTTAAACCATCCATGAGTCTTGTTGATGTTCTCTCTCTTTGTTTCCTTAAACAAAATTAAGGATGCAAATAGCTTTAACTTGGAAATGCTGTCTATAGTGAATTTTATTGTTGTTAATATTTGTAAAATTTATGAGAATTGTTATTAAAGATTTAAATTTAAAATGTAAAATTCTATCATAATTAGATGTCGAGTTCTGGGGTAGTGAAAGTTACATTAGGTTTTAGCAATTGGGGTTTAAGGAATTCATTTTAGAAGACGACAAACTAATGGGGAAGAGGAGGATAAGAGCAAGCCATGGACGGGAAGCAACAATTAGAGAAGTAGTAAACTCAATCATTGAGTAAACCTACCGGAAAAAATGGTGGCAGCCACCGGTGAACACATTATGGGCGACAAGATCGGTACTTAGAGTAATTGAGATGAGGAGAGAGAAAAATCTGAGTTATTTTTAGCAGTCTCTTCCTTTAATATGAAAATAAATAAATTAATCACAAATATGTTTATTCTGTAATCGACCACCTATTGTAACATTCATAGAAGATAAGATGAGAGGAATAAGACTTAGATGATTTGGTCATGTAAAGAGGAAGACTATAGAAGGACCTGTGAGAAGATGTGGGATGATTTCTCTCGAAATATAGAAGAGGTAGAGGACCGCTTAAGAAAGGTTGGGACGAGATGATTAGACACAGTTTAAAATTTTTACAGCAAATGAAGGACATGATTTAGATAGAAATTTGTGGAAGTCTGGAATTAAGGTTTTGGACAATTAGATAGCTACCTTCCTAGCGCTCTTTTGGTTTCTGAATGATATGAAATATGTGGTGTTATGACATCTTCCATTGGATGTACTTTGTATGTTAGTAGTATCTTCACCGCACCTGCGTTATTATTCCTCCAACTCCGTATGTTTAAAGTTGTAGTTTGCTTTGGGTTACATTAGTATTATGTTGCTGCATGCTACTTAAGGAACGTGCAACTCTGACGCATCCTTGGTTGTTCTTCTTTATTAATGTTATTTAAATTATGTAATAGGTTTGCTACCTTTGTTTATTCAAACGATTTTCAACTTCTATAATTTTTTGCGCAGGGCTTTTTATGTGAGTTTATTGGAATAATTGGTCTCTCTACATGCAATAATATCAGTAGGGATAAGACTGTCTACTTCTGAATCTTCGCAGGCCCTGCAAAAACAGAACCCACACTACAAGTATTTGTTGTTGGCCACTTGTTGTAGCAAGCCACCTCAATAAAAATTAACAGTTCAGATGTCTTCAGGTTACATCAACGGTCTTTGTACGGTTTAACTATGGTAATTGAAAAAAATCAACTAGGGCAGAATCTTCTGAGTGGTGGGGACCTTAGAGTTAAGTGGTAGAATCTTGCTAAGGAGAGCACTATGAAGTTGTCAAAGAGGATTACTGAGGAAGGAATTTGGAAGCAGATAAGGGATGTAGATACAATCTCGGATGCAATGGTAGAATGTATCCGAAGGTCAACTAAGAAAATCCTAGGTAGACCTAGGAGAGATGGTAGCAAAATCAAGGGAGTTTGGGGGTGGAACAAGGAGGTAAAGGAAAAAGTCAAGGAGAAAAAAGATGCTTACACTACTTTCATAAACAGTAGAATGGATGAAGAGAAAGAGATTAGTAGAATTAGATACAAGGCAGCAAAAAAGGGAGCCAAGAAAGCCGTTGTTGTAGCTAAGAGTATGGCTTATGATAGGTTATATGAAAAATTGGAGACTAAGGTGAGAAGGAGATCTTTAAGTTGGCTAGGGATAAGGAAAGAAGAACTAGAGATTTAGGTGACGTGATGTGTATCAAAGATGAAAATGATAAGGTACTGGCTAATGAGATGGCAAAAGTACCTTTCCAAACTCCTCAATAGTGAAGTATTGGAAGACTTTCAGAGTAGGGAACGAGAGAGAAGTGAGAGGCAACTTGATCCTCGATTGTGAATCTATCAGAAAAGATGAGATTAAAGAGACCCTAAAGAAGATGTCTAACAGGAAGGCAGAGGGACCAAACCAAATACCAATAAAAGTGTGGAAGTGTTTGGATGAAGAGGGATGAAAGTGGCTAACAGAGCTTTTTAATGTTATTTTTAGGGCTGCTAAGATGCCCAGAGAATGGAGGTTTACTACAATCATCCCTTTATACAAGAACAAAGGTGATATTCAGGATTGCAATAATTATAGGGAAATAAAGCTACTCAGTTACACTATGAAGTTATTGGAAATGGTGATTGAGAGAAGGTTGCGGAAGGATATTTTGATATCAGAGAACCAATTTGGTTTTATGCTTAGCAGGTCGACCACAGAGGCAATTCACCTCCTTAGAAGGCTCATGGGTTTGTATAAATATAGAAAGATAGATCTTCACATGGTGTTCATAAACATAAAAAAAACATATGATAGAGTTTCATCTGAAGTGTTATGAAGATGCTTGGAAAAGAAAGGAATGTCGCCTGTGTATATTCGAGTTATTAAGGATATGTATGAGGGAAGTAGGACGAGTGTAAGGGTGTCAGGAGGAGTTACCAATGACTTCTATGTTGGTATGGGCCTGCATCAGGGTTACGCTTTAAGCCCTTTTTTTTTTCTTCACTTTGTTATGGACAAACTTATGAAATTGATTCAAGATGAGTTACATGGTGCATGTTATTGCAGATGACATTATTCTTATTGAAGAGACGAGAGAATGACTTAATGATAAGTTAGAACGATGGAGACACACACTGAATCTAGAGGTTTTAGAGTAGGCAGATCAAAAACCGAATACCTACATTGTTGTTTCAGTGGAAGAGAAGAGGAGGGGTGAGAAGTCACCATAGATGGGATGACAATACTAAGGTTGAAAAGTTTAAATATCTAGGTTTGATCATTCAACAAAAAGGGGATATTGACAAAGAAATTAACCAGCGTATAAAATTAGGTTGACAAAAATGGAAGTACATTTTAGGTGTGCTGTATAATAAGAGTATGTCGGTAGGATTAAAAGGCAAAATTTATCGTATGGTAGTAAGACCTATTGTGTTGTATAAATTAGAGTGTTGGCCTATAAAAAAGACACAAGTTCAAAGGTTGATGGTAACAAAAATGATGATGATTAGTTGGATGAGTGGCTATATGAGGGTGGGTAGAATTTGGAATGAAGTAATTAGAGACATAATTAAGGTGGCTCCCAACGAAGATAACATGAGGGAAACTAGACTAAGATGTTTGATCATGTGAAGAGGAGTGTGGATGGTCTAGTGAGGGGATATGAGAGGATTAACATCCCTGAAAGTAGAAGAAGTAGGGGACGATCAAAGAAGAGCTTGAACAAGGCGATTAGAGAGAACTTGAAAGTTATAGGGTTGACGGAGGACGTGGCTCATGATAGGGGACTATGGCGGGACATGATTAAGGTCTTAGATTAAAGAGAGATGGCATCATAGATGTTATTCAGTTGCAATAGTGTCGGTTTGGTTGTGGTGTGTTTCTGAATTTTTTTCTTTTTCGTATATCGTGTTTATATGCAGTTAGTACATATATCTAGGAACATATATTGTTTGCTTGCCTTTATTCGTGAAGGTGTAGTACTTTCGTCTGCTATGTTGTACTTATGTTTTACATAGTTACTATCACCTGCTTTATTAGTTTTTCTTAGTTCATCCCTTGCTGTTTATATTTAGTTTTTTTTCCATAAAATCTTTTTATAAAATCTTTTTTCTATAAAATATATTCACAAAATCCTTTTTTGTGGGTTTCTTGGAGTCATCCTCTCTACAGATAGGGATGCCTATAGAGGTAAGGTTGCGTACATATGAATTTTCCTGGACCTCGCGAAAGCGAGACCTATACTGGAAGTTGTTGTTGTTGTACGGTAGAATCTTCTATTTAAAATTGCTTAATTAGGTTTCCGTTCATCCATGTCTCATGGATGATAATACATGTAATTTATTGCGTCATATTTCCCAACATATATATGTAAGTCAATGATATTGTTTAGGGCCTGTTCTTTTTGTGGGTAAATTCCAAAATACCAACCTTAACCAACTTCAACCTACTTGAATCTAATCCCACTATTTTAACCAAGTTCAATTTATCACATAAAAAAATTTAACTCACTTTAACCCACCTCAACTTACTTCAATCCATTTCACCCTTTTACCCACTCCAATTTACTCACAAAAAGAACAGATCGTTAATGGTTGAGAATTTTGTTGGTATCATATGTTGTTCTATACTCTGCCCTCTCTTGGGTTTCCTAGCATGTATGTTTCGTTATACAGATGAAACCAATATATAAATGAATGATGATATATGTAATTTTTACTTTAGGAGTGAATAATTTATTTTTTTGAGAAAAACAAAGAGTTTAGACCATTTATTATTATAAATATATTTAATGTTATTGTATGTTTATTGTTAAGTAAAATGATAAATATTTTGCTATAAGACACTTCTTTGGTGCCTTGTTTTCGACGTAAAAATTATATTATTATGCGTTTGTAATGCCCCGACCACTCCCAAGTCGCGGACAGTTACCAATAATGGCTTAAAGGATTGTCGACTGGTCCCACAAATTATCACAAGTCTTTTCGGCGTGCTTTGTCCTCGCTCATACACTGCTTGATAAACTTTCCAGGATGTTACACATCCTAAGATTGCTCCCCAGCAAGTGCGTTTAATTGTGGAATTCTTAAGAGTGGGTTTCTCGAAAAAAAAAGGTGCACCTTTTGTGATATAAGTAGTCACTTCGATCCTTTTAGGCAACACTCGGGGTGTTATAGCGTTAAATTAAAACAAAATGTATGATCGAATACTATAAGAATATTATTACTTATAGATTGTATAAAAATAATTTATAATTTATAATTTTTTTACAATTATGAAATTACGTGTATAATACATACTTGCGGATAAGATTGATCTGATTAGGACATCATTTTACGCCCGTTAGCATAGCTAACGAATTCTAAAGCTTCATAGTTGATAATTAATTGTAACTACTGCGTTGAAAAATTTGGTGCTTTTAAACTATCTATCATATTAATTTATACTAAAATAAGACATTTAATAAGTATCTTTTTATAAGACATTTAAAAAGTGTCTTTTTACGAGAAATATATTATCATCATTTTGTTAATAGCATTGATGAAATGAACAATGACATTTACAATAATAACTTGCCCGACCAATTTCCAATGTCGCTAAGCTCGCCACATGTCGATCTTACTGCCTTAGCATCTAAAGATATACGTATGATGTTGATATGTTTTGAATTCACATCTCTTATATTATGGCATAATTCATGGTCTACCACATTCAAGTGATGAAAAAAAAAAAAACTGGTAATTACTAATTAATCTCCTTCCACGAAGACCCACTCCTGGCAGGTCACAATCACACCGTCGGGTCTCTTCATGCTCTTTATTCTAGTCCATTGTGCAAGATATGAACAGAGTCAATATGTAGAAGTCCCAGTTTGGCGTATTCCCAAAAAGAAAAAAGAACAAGAAGTTTGTTCAGATAATACTAGTGGCTAGCGTTGTGGCCCGTATAGGAGTCTAACTACGTACAAGTTTTTTCCGCTTAGCTATTACAAATGTAGGTGTAAATGTCCTACTTTTGTTCTTTCCTGCGCTGCAGCCTTCCCCAACCGAAAAGACGACTGAGCAACTTTTTTGTAGTTATTGCTAATCTTAAAACTTCAGATTATAAGTACAATTATTGTAGGATTAAATAAAATAAAAGTAGCTTTAGCTAATAAGCGATCCCTCTTTTATGTTGATAAAAAAAGCTATTAATCTTTTATGGATCTATGCATTAGCACGGCTTGATAAGTTTGAGTATAAAAGGGGTTGTATTGGCCCTAAAAGCTAGCTGATCGTCATGTCAAACTGACAATCAACAAAATCACTATTTAGCCAGTGGATGAAAAATATATCTCATAATTAAATTTTATTGATGAAAATTTTTATTTCGAAGCCAGACAAAAATAGCAATTTGATCTCAGATCAAATCCACTTTTAATTTAAATGTAAATAGACTTAACTATTTAGCACCGCTTTCACCTTTGTTAAGATAATTCAACCACTCTACCTATATACATTGAAACAAAACTTCCCAAGCTATGCCATGTTGTAAAATTTTTAGATGTCTGGATGTTTTCTAATCCAATTCAAACCTAACTCCAAGGCAAATAAATTATTATTTTTAATTAAAATACTAAATAATAAAAAATCTTCACTGTTGTAAATATGGAATATTAGAGATATAAGATACATTATGATAATAGTTATGAATTTATTTACTATAAATACATAATTATTAAGAAATAATAAACGATTTATGATGATTCTTGTTCTTGTTCTTGTTCATGTTCTTGTTCTTCTTCATGTTCATGTTCTTGTTCATGTTCTTCTTCTTCTTATTATTATTGTTGTTGTTGTTGTTATTGTTGTTATTGTTATTATTAAACCCATACAATCTAAATGCAAATAATTTATTTCAAAAACAATAAATAATTCATGAATCTTGTTAGACTACAGTACCCAATTAGCTTTAAAAAACACTAGTGGGATATGCACAATTAGTTTAGGATATTATAAATTAATTTTTCTTTTTTTTTTCCATTCACAAATATTTCTGAGAGTTGGATTTTCCACTTAAATATTAAAAAACTACTGTACTGTTTTTTCCGAATGCTCAAATAATTTTTTCACGAATTACATGAATTACGAATATAAGTTACTATACTTTTTACATATAGTTATTACAATTAGAAAAATTCAAAATTTTCTCATCCATCACACGAGTATGGGGAAAAACCACCTAATCTTTTGATACATGTCACTCTCATATAATTTATCCTTTTAAAAGAAACATCCTTACTAATAGAAGATAGCAGAAGATAATTCATTATATTTTAATAATACACTGTACAAAAATTCATTTTTTTTTTGGGTCCAAACTATACCAAAATCATGCATTATATTTTTTATCAAAAAACTCATGCATTGTATTAGAATGATTTTAGCATTCATCCAAGTAATTCAACAACCATATAAACAATTAGCATAATAAAGATATTTATTGAGGGAATAAGAATATATGGCATGATATTGGACTATGATGTACTCACGTAATAAAGATTCTAATATATTATAAAGATATTTCCATCATATTAAGGAAACATGGCTATGATTTTAACTTATTATGCGTCACAGTTTGGGCTTTTTTGCTCTCTTTTGAGTACATGTGGTTGCAGAAGATATTTATGTAATTAAAATTATGTATATATAGACTAATATAATAACGCATTATATTAAACTCTTACTACCAATATTACCAAAAGTAATGCCTACAGATTATGATAGCAAACAATATATTAACATGCTATATTATATTATATAATTATTACCACCACTAATATTACCAAAAGTAATGCATTTTATTAGAACAAATAATGCACCCTTTTTTTACCTATCTTTTTGAACGAATATATATATATATACATATATATATATATATATATATATATATATATATAAACATAAATGACAAAATATTACATATCTTTGATATAATATAATTAAAATTGTAAATTTTATATATACAACATAATACGACTAACAAATTACCAATACAAGGTGTCAAATTACATTAAATTTTCAGAGCACAAGTGCCAAAGCCAGTATTAAGAATTAATGGTGGTAAAATTATCTTCCCTTTACTACATATTCCTACTGTGATATATGAAAGCTCACCAAATTGCGTTCAATGTTTAGAATAGAAGAGCCCAAGCAAGCATTAACAATTTTGGGTGGTAAGATGATCTTATCTTTAACACATTCTTAT
>JACYFF010031959.1:73209552-73250874 GCA_017589665.1 Selenicereus undatus | reverse complement strand
AGATGATCTTATCTTTAACACATTCTTATTGTGATATGTAAAACGTTCTTGGAATTGCAAAAACATTTGCTAATTTTATGGTATGTCTTATTATCAAACTATAAATTCTGACAATATACAAGGAACCATAAATCAAATTCATTAATATACGACATATATATGCATACTCAACTATATTAATTGTAATCTATTTTAATATATAGGAAATCTCAATTTCATAGTTTCTTATAATTTGTACAACCTAATAGTTGTACTTTAAGTATGGAAACTGTTAAGTTAAAAAAAATTCATCTGTCACATGAAATAGTAAATGATTTATTATTTTGTATATACGTTTACTATAGGCAAAATTTCAAAAACTATCCCATCCTTTGAAAATTTAATATTTTATCTATACATTTATTGAGGACAAAATTCACAAAAAAAAAAAATCATGCATCGCATGACAGAAATAATACTAATTTGTTATTAAAGCACATGAAATATCCAACTCAATTTCTGCATTGCTTTAGGGCCAATTGCTAAAATTTCAATTCGAAGCATTGAATTATGCCGTGCCCGTGCGAGCAGTAGAAATATCGGCAATACACAGTAAATTGCCATAAATGATGACTAAGCATTACTTACCAAAGAGCAGTTGGCCTAGTTGGCTACTGCTGCCTTCTCCCACACTTTTCACCCAAATTCGACTTGGGGGTTACAAATGTTGTGCTTTGTGCACAAAGCTTTATGGTTGGGGTTGGGTTCCTGGACAGTTTGCCTAGGCTTTGGTATCCTTTACCTCTTGACCTGTTTAAGGTCCATTGGGTATCCCTAAGATAGGATCTTGATTGGCTATACTCGCTTACCATTAAAAAAAATGACTAAATATTACTTAGGGACAAAATGCAAGGGAAATTTACTTTGTCCATTGAAAAGCAACTACCAATCAGAATGAGACTAGACAAATGTTCAATCGATTGCCCCACAGGAGGAACTGTAAATATAAATTGTGTCTAAAATAAATTAGATAAGAACTTGAAAAGTAAATTGAATTCTTGTATTGATATTGTATATATGGGTACATTCTCTGTATAATTCTTTCAAGAACAAGAATGATAAGTCCTCTAAATCGATCTCCTTGAGTATTCTTGAATGTATTTGGTTTCCAGAGAGGACATAATAGGCTTAATCTCCACCAAGAAAATAGTTTGATCTCTAAGAGTGGATGACACGTGTTTGGAGTACTTGTTGTCTTCTTCCAAAGAGAATTTTTTGGAGCTCTTCTGAGTTCTTCTAAATGCCAACTCTAAAATGAGATGAGTAGCTCCCTTTTTGTAGAGAAGTCGAAATTAGAGTTTCTTACTAATTATCTTAAAAAATGAATAATAATTTATTTTCTGCATCATTTGTGGCACGTGGCTCTTTCTAATTGGCCACAATAATTCTCCATCAAATATTTAATTTAATGGACTGCCGTAATTAATTTGATTCGTGGCGGAGTATAATTAGGCGAATTAAAAATATTTCATTTTCCATGTGGCACCACCCGATTTGTCGTTGAATTTTTTTACCTCCTACAAATGCCCCCTCTAGAATGGGGCTGCGTACACGAATTTGAACTGCTTTTTTTTTTTTTTAAGCGGCTGAATCTCGAACACTTGACAAATGCAAATGATCTAAAACTTGGTAGGTATTTTTTTAATTGTCAAGTAATTTGGTAACTTGACACTTACCTGAGATTGAATATAACCAAGGTGAGCCCGATTTGACAAACCCGGTAAATAAATTGAGACCCAAGAAACCCCCTGTTTTTCCTTTTGATCCTCTTTTTTGTTTCTTTGTTTCTCGTTTTTTTTTTAATAAAAAAATATTTGAGTTGAATGCTTAGGAGCAAAGCCCATGTCCAGACTTGCTTGCTCCCCTTTTATTTTCCTTGTTTTTTTTGGGGGGGGGGGGGGGGGGTTTCTTTTTTTTTTTTACTTTTGATAATTTCGGCTTGAAAATTTGTGATAAAATTTTATCAATAATTTTTGATAAGACTTATCAGCCAAAAAAAAAAAAGATTCTTGCTGCTTTAATTGGACTAGGAGTAGGAAGGCTTACTTGAGGTGATATCTTTAAATTTTTTTTACAGATATCTTCATCTCCCTATTTTTCGACTTCTCTTTTTTCTTTTTGGTTGCTTGCGTTCTTGATTTTCTTTGGCTTACCTGGCTCCCTGCATCCATGTATTTAGGCTTAGGAATAGCTGGATTCATCCATCCTCCATCTTTTTCATTATCCCAACCTAGATCACAGAACAAATTTGTACGCAAACCCAAAACCCAAAGTACACCGCAATTTCAGCCCATCTTCTAGATTAAAACCTTTAATTTGATTGATAATGGTGGAATGGAGCATGGAGGGTGGCAGCGAGCAGTAGGCAGCAACGGTTTGTGGTGGCATAGTGGAGTCGTGGAGTGTGGAAGGGATAAGGGTTGTGTACTCTGCAGATGTGGCAATGTGGGGGAGAGCGTGAATGAGCCCAATAGTAGGGAGGCGCCTGGGGCCGGGTTCTCCATGGCAGCATAGTGAGGGCAGAGAAAACAGAGGCAATTATGGCATGGGAAGGGCCTTTTTGTTGGAGGCACTTTTAATGTCAAATTAGTCCCTCGCAATTTACTGACCTTTTTGTCTTCTTCCACTGTTGTTGCCAAGAACACGCGTAGGACTTTTGCAAGGTTGATTTCTCTGTGATTTTGGGCCCTCTGACTTCCTTTTTTTTTTTTGTAAGAAGTCCTTTTGCCTTTTTACGTTCTATGTGACCATGTGACTATTTGAACAAAGTCATTTATTTATTTTTTTTCAAAATTTTTTAGTGTTGCAGATTTGTCATCCGATACATCGATTGCTTTGCTTCCGAACTAAAAGGTTTGTTTACGGCACAATTTGCAACAAAGAGACGCTTGGATAATTTGTTTATAGGGTCCACCATAGATTGCTTTTTACTCATTTTTGACCTTCGGATGTCTTGCCTATAAGGGTTAACCATAAATCGCCTTTTATTAATTTTCAACATTTGGATATCTTGCCCTCAAGGGCCCACCATATGTTACCTTTATTATTTAATTTTCGACCTTTAGATGTCTTACCAACAAGGGTCCACCATAGGTCACCTTTATTATTTAATTTTTGAGCTTTGGATGTCCTGCCCACAAGGGTCCACCATAGGTCGCCTTTGTTACTTAATTTTCAATTTTTGGATGTCTTACCCGCAAGGGTTCACTATATGTTACCTTTATTATTGGAGAGTTAATCAATCCACTCGAAAGGGCTTATAGCTTCTTGTTCGAATCACTTATTCCTCCATTTGCCACTTGTGGTAGCTTTCATTGTAATGCATTATTTTTAGGCTTACTCCATATGTGGCTGCTTTTTCAAATGAATCTTATAACAAACGACTCTATTTGCGCATTCGACTGGGCAACAAAGATGTGAAGGAGACAAAAGTGCAGATTCACAAGCCCATAGCTCACCTTTCTAAATCAAAATGTCACGAAGATCCACCAAGCCTCCCTTTTTGGTCGAAAGAAAATTTGAAGATGAAGAAAATATTTTTACTGTCAAATCACCTTGATGCCCAAGAGAGTGTCCCATCGTATCGTCTATTGCACCATGACATAGATGCCAAGCAGAAATCATGGGAGAAGCTTCTATTTGAGGGACAAATTTTTTTGTACGCCTCTATATTGGGAATGGTTGGGGGATGTTCTCACCCGTTGTAGAGACTTGCTAGTCGCCAATCATTTATTTGATGTCCTTTACGCTTCACTCTTTTTCAAACATTGTTCGAGCGATATACGAGTACTGGTGCCCAAAAACAAACTTTTTGCATACCTTGAAAGGCGAAGTATCAATTTCTCTACTAGACATTCATGGCTTCCTCGAGCGTCCGTTGTCAGGTTTTCTCTACGATAAAGTTGTTCATCCATCCAAAGAACTCAAGACCAGCTTGGGAAAGAGTTGCACTCATTTATTGACAACATACCATATTCTTTGAGAACACTTTGATCATATATCAACAATAGAGTGGATCACATTTTGGTTCCGTGGACCAGTCAAATATCATGCTCCCATGAAGTCAGACTGTCGAAGCCGAGTCCTTCTCCCAACCAACGTATCTTTAATTACCGAAGTTCATGGATGGAATGAGTCTCATGCTGTCTTTGGCAAGATAGGCGTGCCTAAAGGAAAGCACACAGAGACTTTTCTTGCGGCCTTTCTTTTATATTGGTTGTGCTTGCTCATACTTCCAGTCAGAGATACTAGTTACAATTGTCTTGGGACTTCCTCAGTAGCATCGAGTATGGCAAGGGGTCAAGCATATTGTCTTTCTTCGTCTATCCTCGCAATCATTTACAGAGGTCTTAGTGAAATTTGCTGCTCTGCTCATCTAGGAAGAAAATGAGGTCATATCCCATGGCATTTTCTTTATGCTTGGGTGACTAAATATTTTCAGATATATGAATTTGATGATAATGTCTCATCCAACCTAAGAATGCTAAAATTTAGTGGCTTTGGTTGGGCTAAAACATTTGACCTTGATGGAGCACGTGAGCTCATAAGTGCTGGTAGGGGTTTTTGCTGTAATTTTGCTAGAAGGCATCGAATCAAAGAGACTCTTATCGATAATGGCCAACTGTCATGGGCTGACTTTGCTTATTTTGCTGGCATTCATTCGAGTTACGTCTGCTACCGTTACGAGGATAGTTTTGTTATAGAGCACTATTGCCCCCACAGGTTCAGCAGACAATTTGGCTTTCACCAGAACATTCTTACGGACATAGATTTCTCCATCCTTCAGAGTTCAAAGATTATGCTTCGACTCCATCAAGCATGCATACACTATGGAACAAATTCTCGAGTATTGTTTCCCGGTCAATGCCCTTCTCTAGAGAGGGAGTTCACTCCTCGCTTCCAAGAGTGGAGGTCTAAAGTATTTCTTATTTCATCAGGTACCTATTCTGAACGGAACTTAAAGAGGAAGAGAGACAGTTCATCTAACCAAAATATTCAAAGGGATGAAGGTCCTTCTGGCTCGAAACCTAAACTAAAGCTCATTCGCTCCTAAAAGCCTTTAAGATATCCTGTTCTTAAACCAGAAGACAACACTCTTTAGAAAAAGATCCCAGGGGTAGGTGTTGCCATCTTAGTCACACCTATCTCTACAATTCGCATCTAGAGTGTTGATATGCTAGCTAAGGCCCCAGATGAGGTTAGACTTACTCTTGAGCCTTCACTTGCTACAACCTGCAGACGAAAGTTGAAGTCTATTGTTGTTTGTACTCCTAATGAATAGGGTATGTCCAACGTCCAAGGAAGTAAGTTGAATTATGGGAAGGCCATTTTCCTATCTCTAGATAGTGCAGAAAATATCATGGACATCTTGGATTGTGATCCTAGCCCACCGAATGCATAGTAATAAATGTTTTTTTAAAAAAATGCTTACCTCAATGGTCCCTTATTTGACCCCCCTGTTTTTTCTTTTAAAAGGGAGAAAGCGGTGACATGAATTTTAAGGAGAAGTTGGCATACATTCCTGTGCCATCAGGAAGTCACTGTTTCCCCCTCAATCAAGCACTTATCATCACTTGGGTAGGATTTCCTTTGCAATGATTTATGCCTCAAAGACTCAAAGAGTATTTGTACCCCAAATGATGATGATGAAACTGAGTCTACCCCTAAGGCAGATGCTCCACAAGTGGCCCCTCCACTACACCGTTCAAGAGCTTTACAAGATGCTTCTGTCTTCAACGTTGATGCTGTAATAAGAGACGTGAACAAGATTAGAGCTCAAATGATAGGTCAAGTTATTCTTGAAAAGGTGTTTCATACCCCATTTGAAAGGCTTCATTACCTTAAAGGCGAGTTCGACAGCCTATATGACCTCATCAATGAAAGAGGAGGTGATTTTACTCCTTTAAAAAACAAAGTTGAAAGGCTAATCCATCAGGCACGCGATCTTAAAGATATGCAAGAGAGCTACTTCGACCAAATGACCACCAAGGTGCGAGAGAGTCGTCTTATAGAGGTCGGTGGTAAACTCAATGAGGATTCCTATCAGTTGGAGATAGAAAGCACTCGCTACAATGCGCTCAAGACTAAGTTGGAGTAAGTGGATTCGATGCACGAGGAACTGTTGAAAGGGTTGTAATCCTTAGATGATCAAAAGAAGGACCTCAGTTGTAAAATGGTGGCTAGCAGAGATTTGCTTCAAGAACCTGAGTGGGCAGTCCTTGACTTAAAGGGTCAGATTGACACTCTTAATGCCATTGAAGTCATAGACCCGGCCACCAAAGCTAGTCTAGAGAAGACTGAAGCTTATGTAAAGGAGTCATTTGAAGATTTGAAGACCTTCCAATGGAAACAATAGCTTTTTCGATATAGATTCATTATGTGTTTTTTTAATGAAATAAGCTTGATGTCGATTCAACAAGGTTTGAATGAAAAATTCTAATCCTCTTTTTTTTTTAATTGCTGCACAAATGTCTTGATCAGTTTGTCTTGTTATCGGGTCACATCATCATTGACACCATGTCAAATCATTCTGCCCTTTGTTTAAAAACAAGCTATCGACAACTTGCAATTAGGCAAACCACCGACCAAGTTAGCAGACAACCTCATTAAGCATAAACAGCTTTATATATATATTTTGATCTTTTTGTGGCTGTGTCCGGATACATACCCGTATTGCCTACATACCTAAAGGGAGCATGACACCCTAAGGGATACCTAAGGGATCAAGCCATATGTAGTTCAAAGAACAAGACCAATTCTTTTTTTTTTTGGTTGGTCGTTCACAGTTTATACTCTTGCGAGTCAGGAGTAGTATAAAGTTTTTTTTATTTGTTTTATTTGTTTTGCATGAATGAACAGTTTAGGCTCTTGCTTAGGAGCTTACAAGTACCAATGCATCAAGGATGGTAAAGCTTCTGGAGCCCACCATTTATAGGCCCTACTCGCACTCCATCAATGCTGATTATCTTATAAGTGTCGCTTGTGTTGTCTTCCCGAACCACATAAGGACCATCCTACTTGGAAGTGAACTTGCTTCTAGTCTTCTGTGGAATAATGATTTGCCTCCTTACGATGAGCACTTGATCTCTGACTTGAAAATAAAGCGGGCGTACCTTTTTGTTGAATGCTTGTGATAAACGAGCTTGATAGCATTCCAATTTTTGTTGAACTCAAAGTCCTTTTTTCATCAAGAGCCTTGTGCTCAACCAAATGATGCTTGTGATTTTCATCTTCAGTTAAGCCTTCTTATATGGAAATGTAGAGCAAATTGATTTGAAGTTCCAAAGGCAATACCGCTTTAGCCCCGTACACAAGAGCAAAATGAGTTGAATGAGTTGGCGTCTTGTACGTGGTTCTGTATGCCCAAAGAGCTTCTGCTAATCCTTCACGCCAATTTCACTCTAACTTTACCACCACTTTGCTTAATAAGTTGCAAAGCGTCTTATTAAAAGCCTCTACTAACCCATTTGCAGGTGCATTATACATTGAGGATTTGTATTGAGCAAACTTAAACTTTCCATAAAGGTCATTTACCATCTTGTTGACAAATGGTTTACCATTGGCGGTGATAATGTATCGAGGCACACCATATCTGTAGATGATGTGTGTTCGAACAAAATCAACAACATTCTCCTTTTGGACTTCTCTTAGCGAAATCGCTCATGCTCATTTGGAAAAATAGTCTATTGCTGCCAATATTTACGAGTGACTAGCAGAAGACTTCAGAGTTATGGGTCCCATAACATTAAGCCCCTAAGCTTCAAATAGCCAAGATGTCACAGTTGGATGGAGTGGTTCTGGAGATTGATGAATAAACTTGGCATAAAATTGGTAAGGCTCACACCTCTTTGCATGGTGAATACAATCTTGCACCATGGTAGGCCAATAGTAACCCATCCTCTTGATTCAATCATACGATTTGGGCCCTGCTTGGTGTGTGCCACAAATTCCTGAATGTGCTTCTTCTATTGTTTGTCTTGCCTCTTTGTAAACCAAGCATTGCAACCATATGCCGAGGAAAGAACATTGATAAAGAGTCCCATGGAACTAAAGGAAGCGGGGAGCTCTTCGTTAGATTTCTTTCTTGTCTTTTAGGTCATAGCTTTCCATGCTGTAAGTAATCAATGATTAGCTGATGCCAATCTTCTTCATTTACTTCTTGAGCACTAGCTGTGTTGACATTTTCCTCAAACTCTTCATCAACGGGTGCAACGATCCATCGATTGCAGACGGGGGTATTCATGTTTTCTTCTACCACTAGTGCCAAAGTGGCTGCAAGATTTTCAAGGGCCTCATCCATCTTATTGGCACTCCCAGTAACATGCTCTAACTTGATAGTTTCAAGCTTGCTGAGCAATGGTAGGGCACACTTATGGTATGAAATAAGATCGTCCCTTTTGACTTCATACTTTTCGAGAAGTTATTTGATGATCAACTCCGAGTCACTATAGATGTTGAGATCTTTGATTGCCATTTCAACAACCATTTGAAGACCCAAAATTAATGCTTGATATTCAGCCATGTTATTTGAAAACAATTGGGTTAACACGAATGAATAGGTAAGGACATGCTTTCCAGGGGAGATAGACACTACACCGGCACCAGCCCCATTGCTTCTCGTAGCTCTATCGAAGCACATTCCCAAGGTGGGAGAATGTCGACAAAGAACACATCCTCACCTAGTAATTCATCGTTTAGCTCCTACTCATCAGGAATTGGGTGATCTGCTAAAAAATCTGCAAGCACTTGCCCTTTGACTGCCTTTTGTGACATATAGATAAAATCATGCTGCTTCAAGATCATAGCCGACTTCGCAAGTGTTAAGTCATAATTCATGCATTATTTTTATAATTATTTTGAATATATTATATATATTATTTCGTTTAATTTATTTTATTTTATATATTTTTCAGGGTTAGTGTTGATTTAATAAAGAGGAGAAGAGAGGACATCGAAGCTCCGATTTTACACAATTTGCTGAAAAGACGGTCCAATAATAATTTATAAAAAATATTGTTTCCATGATTATTTAATTGGGCTAGGGCTTCAAGAGTTGGTGAAAAACTAGAAGTCTTGGGGAAGAAGAAATCTAAGGAGGGAGGAGAAGAAAACCCAAGCCAAAAAAAAAAACCCGTAAATCATCACTACCTTATAACTCCTCCACGACTCATCTTCTTCAAGATATAAACCTCCTTTTCCTCACAGCAGAAAGATATCTCATCTCCTTCACTAGCTCTTCACACCGACCTCACCTTCTCTTCTTCCTCAGCTCATAGCACACCCTCACCTCCTTCATCATCATCATCATCATCTTTCATCACCATCGGCATCTAGCATCACCAGCCACCACCCTCTTTCTTCCTCATATCACGCACCCATCTCCTTCTTCTCTTCACGCCATCTTCATCATCTTCTCAACATCATTAGCCTCATCACCATCACCCTCTTCATCTCCTTCACGTCCAACACCACCCACGCAGCCTTCTTCATCACCGATCATCAGCAGCATCATCTCGCCAACACCCTATTAAAGTAGGGTCCTTTATTTTGTTCTATTATTATAATAATTATTGTTATTATTATTGCTATTATTATTTTTATTTTGTGTGGTAGGTTTACTATTAAACATGGAATATTTGAGTTATAACTGTAATTTTAATTTATACATGTGTGACTAATTTTTTTATGCTTAGTATAATCTTATTGAAGCCATGCTAAATTAATTATTTTGAAACAAGTTTTGTGCTTTAATGCCTAGTTGATTTCTATTCATGATTCTTTAGCGATTAGTGTTTATCGTTTATGAAATTTGTATTGAATTGATTAGAATGCATGCTAGTTGATTAAATATAATTTCGATTGATAGTTTAGAAGATTGTAATACGTAAAAGTTATAATCTTTTAGGCCTAGGTATCACCCTAATTAATCATGGATGACTCAAACCCATATCTTTTAATTAGGTAATCGCTTTAGATCTTTGTTAAATCGATTTGCTGGTAAATTGATTACAAAGTGTTAAATGATGTTTTTCTAATTCTTCATGCTCTAGTTTGGTTAAATTTTTGCACTGGTGTAAAGATTATCAAATTAGTAGGGTTTATATCAGGGCTGAACCTAAGTAAACTAAAATCTAAGGAAAAACGGGGAAGAACTGCTGGTGGATCTCTTCTATAGTTTAACTCATGAATGAAATTAACTTGTGTGTTAATGATAAATATTAATTTTCATGGTGGATTGAGATTATACTAAGTATCCTTCATAAATTTGATAACTTTTGATTATTATTTATTGCTTAGAATTAATTTGATTAGTTTGTTAATTTTTATTCTATTTTTATTAGCTTCAATATTAATTCAATCAAACCCCACCCCCCCCCCCCCAAAAACTATAGTCTTTAAGGAGTGTCTGGTGATTTTAGATAGTTTAGATTTTGATTTTTGGAGTGGTTATAATTTTAGATTGAGTTTTAGTATTTAATTACCGGTTTGTTTGAACTTAGACTAAAAATAGTTATTTTTGTTTTTTTTAGGTTTTAATTAATTCCTAGGGTTTATAAAGTGTCCCAGTCTGCTCATATCAAATTTCGTAATTTTTTGAAATTATTTGATAATTTTTCAGATTTATTTTTTCGAAATTGATACGTGCAGGTTTTTAGGCAATTAATTCTGAAAATTTCGGTTTTAAATTTTAATTTACAATTATTAGGTATTTTTAGGTCCAGAAATTTGTTTCCTAGAATTAGGGTAATTTTCGTAATTATTTTCGTATTTTTATTTATGCAGATTATTTTCTTTTTAATTTCAGAATTAATTTTCTGTTGATTATCCTGCAGTAAATTTCTGATTTAATTTTTCTAAAATAAATCAGACATTATTCTGGAGTTATAAATTTGTAAAATCTAAGATGGTCAATTTAGGTTACTGATTGTGATTTTTAATATTAATTTTCTGTTTAATAGTTTCTGTTTTTAATTTTTAGTTGAAGATTGGATTATTAATTGGTTTTTATTTTTCTTAATTATTTAGGGAATATTTTTACTGTTTTATTTCCCGAATCTGACCTAGAATTTTTAGGAGCATCATTGGGTATTTTTCTAGATTTTTTATGCATTAGGTTTTTAATTGTTTCAGAATTATTAAAATTAGACTTAACAAGTTGATTAGTAAAATTATTTAGAATCAAACTAGCCATTTAAAGCAATCTTTCCTCGTGGATCGATCCCTACTTTTCTACGCTATAAAAAGTATATAATAATCGAAGTAGTGGTTAAATTTGTAGCCATCGACAAGCTTTACAAATTTTGGCACCGTTGCCGGGGAAAGAAAATTAAATCGCTAGTTTAATTCTATTTAATTTTACTACTTTTATTGTTTTGTTTTTATTTTAATTTTTGCAGATTGCCAGTAAGTCTCAAGCTTAAAGAGGTAAGAATGTTTACTCTTCGGGAACTTGCTGCTCCTAAGCTAGAAACTCAACCAATGTCCATTACCTATGCCGTTTTAGATAAGCCTTTGAAATTAAATTCAGGATTTATTAATTTATTACCTAAGTTTCATGGATTGGCTGGAGAGGACCCCTATACACACATTAGTGAATTCCTTATTACTTGTTCTGCTATGGTGCCTGAAGGAATTCCTGAGGACCAAATTAGACTAAGGGCCTTTCCTTTTTCTTTGCTCGGTAATGCTAAGTACTGGTTATATTATATGCCTGCTGGATCATTCTCTACATGGACTGCATTGCATAAATCGTTTCTAGAAAAGTTTTTTCCTGCATCCCGTATTGGATCTATTAGGAAAGAAATATGTGGAATCAAGCAAATGAATGGGAAAACTTTTTGTGAATACTGGGAAAGATTTAATAAACTATGTGCTAGTTGTCCCCAACATCAAATAACTGAACAGCTATTGATTCAATATTTTTATGAGGGTTTACTTCCTATGGACCATAATATGGTTGATGCTGCTGGTGGGGGGGCTCTGGTTAATAAAACCCCAGCTGATGCTAGAAATCTATTTAATTTAATGGCCCAAAATACCCAGCAGTTTGGTGCTAGGGACTCACAAGTTAAAAGGGTTAATGAGATTGGGTCTAGTTCATCTGTAGAGAGTCAGTTATCTCACATTACTGCGAAATTAAACAAGATCGTTACTGGGGGGATTCAAAAAGCAGTCAGATGTGGCATTTGTTCTCTAGAGGGACATCCTACTGATGCATGTCCTACACTTCAAGAAAGTAATGTTAATGCTCTTTACTCTAACCAAGGTCACAAAAGGTATGATCCCTTTTCTAACACCTATAATGAAGGATGGAGAGACCACCCTAACCTTAGGTATGGCCCTCAAACCAATCCACCAAGTTTTGACCAAACGTCTCATCAACCTTCTAATCAAGATAGGACCAACTTCCTACTAGAACAAGTACTTAAGAAGATGGACGATAGGTTCCAGAGTATGGAAACAGCTCTTAAGCAAGTTCAAGAGAAACAAACTGCAACTGATATCATAGTTAGCTACTTGCAGGCTCAAATGCAAAATAGGTTTCCATCTCAGCTTTACCCTAACCCTAAGGAAAATGTTAGTGCCATAACACTTAGGAGTGGGAAAGAGTTACAAGAGCCTAGGAAGAGTAAAGAGGTTGAGCCTGAATTAGAGGTCAAGGGGACTGAACCAGGGTTAGACATAGATTCTAATCAAACTACTAAGGAAATAGGAGAGAAGAAAAGAGAGCCTTATAAGCCAATTCCACCGTTTCCTAGTAGATTTAGAAACCCTACTTCTAAGATAAAGGAGGCTAACCAAGATATCTTAGAGGCATTTAGGAAGTTAGAGATCAACATACCTCTCCTTGATGCCATTAAACAAGTGCCTCGTTATGCGAAATTCTTGAAAGAATTATGTACTACTAAAAGAAAGTTAGTAGGGAATGAAAAGGTAAGTGTGGGGGAAAATGTGTCTGCTGTTTTTCAAATGAAACTTCCCCCTAAGTGTCAAGACCCTAGTGTGTTTTTTGTTCCTTGCAAAATAGGAAACCTTTGCTTTGACAAAGCTATGCTTGATTTAGGTGCCTCTATTAATGTTATGCCTAGATCCGTTTATGACAAACTGAACCTAGGTGAATTAAAGAAAACTGGCATAGTGATTCAATTAGCTAACAGGAGCAACACTTATCCTGATGGAGTGTTAGAGGACGTCTTAGTCCAAGTGAATGAACTTGTGTTTCCTGCTGATTTTTATATGCTGAACATGGGTGATACATGCCATGATATTCCCATCTTGCTGGGTAGGCCATTTTTGAAAACAGCTAGGACTAAAATTGATGTGCATGAAGGAACATTAACCATGGAATTTGATGGTGAAGTGATTAAATTTAATATTTTTGATGCCATGAGATTCCCTACTGATGTGAATTACGTGTATGCACTTGATGTTATTGCTGAGTTGCCCAAAGATATTTATGACTTACCCAATAAGGATGAATTTTTGACTGTGCTTGCTAAGAGTTTTGATCATGTTGAGTTTCAAAAAGTTCATTACCAGATTAATGAAGAGTTACTGGAAGAGATCCAACTAGAGGATCCAGGAGCTTCATAAAGTCGAGCCTAACAACTATAAACAAAGGCGCTGGTTGGGAGGCAACCCAACGTTTTTAGGGAAGTACCCATTTAATTTTGCTTTTATTTTCATTATTTCTTTCTCTTTGCATGCATTAGGGACAATGTATGAATTAAGTGTGGGGGGATGCATCATGCATTCAATTTTTGCAGTATTTATTCTTGAAAAAAAAAAAGAGTAGAAAATCAAAAAAACAAAAAATTCTTTTCTTATAAATAATGCATGATATGAGTTTATGCTAGGCTTGCTTGGTTAGAATTTTTTTTTATTAGCTATTTTGTAGTTTATTCTTTTATAAGTGAAGATTTCTAAGCATGATAGTTACCCTTTAGAGCAGTTTGAGTTGACCCTCATAAATCTTTTTAATGAGTAACTCTCTTGATTATCCATCTTATTTGATCATGTAATATATTCGATTAAGATGCAATAAAATGACCTAACCCATCTCCTAGACTATTGAATTAGTTGAATAACTCATTAAAATTGTGATTTTACTTGTCTATTTTTCATCTACGAAAAAGAAATAAAAGAGAAAAGAAAGTCAAAGTGGGGAATGACAAGTACTCCTTTGAAGCATGCGCTACTAGGTGTTACTCTTTGAGGCAATACTGCCACTGGAAAGCTTGCTTCCCATACTAATGAGCCAATAAAATAAAGAAATAATAAGATGAGAATGAATTATTTGCTCTAGCACCGCTATTTGGGTGAGTGAGAGATAGGGAGTGCTTATATTCTAATACCCTATATGGGCCTCGAATATGTGCGCAATTGGAGTTTGAACAAAAGAAGAAGAGGAGAACAAATACAAGGTGAGTTTATGATCAAATTTAATGGAGTTATTCTACCTAGTTCAATTGTCTCTATAGCCAGACCATGCCCAAATTTTTCCATATTAAATTCTTTTTCGAAATCTTGATGGGTGTATGCATAACCCAATAGAGATGGATAATTATTGATCTTGTTATTTCATTATGAAAATGCTGTGAGGTTGACGAATAAACTCTCTAAGGATAGTTGGATGCTTGGCATGTATTCATCTATTTAAGGGGAAACAAATCAATTTAGTGAAACTGTTTTTCTAAAGCAAGCTAATGCCTAGTATGAACATCATAGTTATGCATGACTTTATAAGAAAGAGAGAGAATAAGTTTTTAGATCGAGTCTAAATTTTCTTTGCACGAGGACGTCCAAAGTCTAAGTGTGGGGGAATTTGTTAAGTCATAATTCATGCATTATTTTTTTAATTATTTTGAATATATTATATATATTATTTCGTTTAATTTGTTTTGTTTTATATATTTTTCAGGGTTAGTGTTGATTTAATAAAGAGGAGAAGAGAGGACGTCGAAGCTCCGATTTTACACGATTTGCTGAAAACACGGTCCAATAATAATTTATGAAAAATATTATTTCCATGATTATTTAATTGGGTTAGGGCTTCAAGAGTTGGTGAAAAACTAGAAGTCTTGGGGAAGAAGAAATCTAAGGAGGGAGGAGAAGAAAACCCAAGCCAAAAAAAAAAAAAAACCTAAATCATCACCACCTTATAACTCCTCCACGACTCATCTTCTTCAAGATATAAACCTCCTTTTCCTCACAGCCGAAAGATATCTCATCTCCTTCACCAGCTCTTCACACCGACCTCACCTTCTCTTCTTCCTCAACTCACCGCACACCCTCACCTCCTTCATCATCATCATCATCTTTCATCACCATCGGCATCTAGCATCACCAGCCACCACCTCTTTCTTCCTCATATCACGCACCCATCTCCTTCTTCTCTTCACGCAATCTTCATCATCTTCTCAACATCATCACCCTCATCACCATCGCCCTCTTCATCTCCTTCACGTCCAACACCACCCACGCAGCCTTCTTCATCATCACCGATCATCAGCAGCATCATCTCGCCAACACCCTATTAAAGTAGGGTCCTTTATTTTGTTCTATTATTATAATAATTATTGTTATTATTATTTTTATTATTATTTTTATTTTGTGTGGTAGGTTTACTATTAAACATGGAATATTTGAGTTATAACTGTAATTTTAATTTATACATGTGTGACTAATTTTTTTATGCTTAGTATAATCTTATTGAAGCCATGCTAAATTAATTATTTTGAAACAAGTTTTGTGCTTTAATGCCTAGTTGATTTCTATTCATGATTCTTTAGCGATTAGTGTTTATCGTTTATGAAATTTGTGTTAAATTGATTAGAATGCATGCTAGTTGATTAAATACAATTTCGATTGATAGTTTAGAAGATTGTAATACGTAAAAGTTATAATCTTTTAGGCCTAGGTATCACCCTAATTAATCATGGATGGCTCAAACCCATATCTTTTAATTAGGTAATCGCTTTAGATCTTTGTTAAATCGATTTGTTAGTAAATTGATTACAAAGTGTTAAATGGTGTTTTTCTAATTCTTCATGCTCTAGTTTGGTTAAATTTTTGCACTGATATAAAGATTATCAAATTAGTAGGGTTTATAATAGGGTTGGACCTAAGTAAACTAAAATCTAAGGAAAAACGGGGAAGAACCGCTGGTGGATCTCTTCTACAGTTTAACTCATGAATGAAATTAACTTGTGTGTTAATGATAAATATTAATTTGCATGGTGGATTGAGATTATACTAAGTATCCTTCATAAATTTGATAACTTTTGATTATTATTTATTGCTTAGAATTAATTTGATTAGTTTGTTAATTTTTATTCTATTTTTATTAGCTTCAATATTAATTCAATCAACCCCCCCCCCAAAACTATAGTCTTTTAGGAGTGTCTAGGTGATTTTAGATAGTTTAGATTTTGATTTTTGGAGTGGTTATAATTTTAGATTGAGTTTTACTATTTAATTACCGGTTTGTTTGAACTTAGACTAAAAATAGTTATTTTTGTTTTTTTTCAGTTTTAATTAATTCCTAGGGTTTATAAAGTTTCCCAGTCTGCTCATATCAAATTTCGTAATTTTTGGAAATTAGTTGATAATTGTTCAGATTTATTTTTGCGAAACTGATACGTGCAGGTTTTTAGGCAATTAATTCTGAAATTTTCGGTTTTAAATTTTAATTTACAATTATTAGGTATTTTTAGGTCCAGAAATTTGTGTCCTAGAATTAGGGTAATTTTCGTAATTATTTTCGTATTTTTATTTATGCAGATTATTTTCTTTTTAATTTCAGAATTAATTTTCTGTTGATTATCCTGCAGTAAATTTCTGATTTAATTTTTCTAAAATAAATCAGACATTATTCTGGAGTTATAAATTTGTCAAATCTAATATGGTCAATTTAGGTTACTGATTGTGATTTTTAATATTAATTTTCTGTTTAATAGTTTCTGTTTTTAATTTTTAGTTGAAGATTGGATTATTAATTGGTTTTTATTTTTCTGAATTATTTAGGGAATATTTTTACTGTTTTATTTCCCGAATCTGACCTAGAAGTTTTAGGAGCATCATTGGGTATTTTTCTAGATTTTTTATGCGTTAGGTTTTTAATTGTTTTAGAATTATTGAAATTAGACTTAACAAGTTGATTAGTAAAATTATTTAGAATCAAACTAGCCATTTAAAGCAATCTTTCCTCGTGGATCGATCCCTACTTTCCTACGCTATAAAAAGTATATAATAACCGAAGTAGTGGTTAAATTTGTAGCCCTCGACAGGCTTTACAGCAAGTCACCCAAGGTGGGAGAATATTGACAAAGAATACATCCTCACCTAGTAAGTCATCATTTAGCTCCCACTCATCAGGAATTGGGTGATCTACTAAAAAATCTGCTAGCACTTGCCCTTTGACTGTCTTCTATGACACGTAGACAAGATCATGCTGCTTCAAGATCATATCCCACTTCGTAAGTCACCCATTGAGAACTGGCTTTGACAGGATGTACTTGATGGGATCAGCTTTAGAAACTGCTTGCATTGTATACGCCTGTATGTAATGTCTTAGTTTTTGAACGGTAAATACAAGTGATAAGCTGATCTTTTCCATGGGAGAATACTTTAATTCAGCACCAACTAACGTACAACTTAAGTAGTATAGAGTCACTTCTTTTCCTTCCTCATTCTTTTGAACACATAATGTTCCCAATGATTGTTCTTGAGTCGTGATGTAAAATATAAGAGGCTTGCCCGGGATTGGTGCCCCCAACACTGAAAGATTTGACAAGTACTGTAAAGCCTGTCGAAGGCTACAAATTTAACCTCTACTTCGGTTATTATATACTTTTTATAGCGTAGGAAAGTAGGGATCGATCCACGAGGAAAGATTACTATAAATGGCTAGTTTGATCCTAAATAATTCTACTAATCAACTTGTTAAGTCTAATTTTAATAATTCTAAAACAATTAAAATCTAATGAATAAAAATCTAGAAAAAGACCTAATAACGCTCCTAAATATTATGAATCATATTCTGGAAATAAAACAGTAAAAATATTTCCTGAATAATCCAGAAAAAATAAAATCAGAATAGTGACTGAAATTTTAATAAAAACTCAAAACAGCAACTAATAATCAGAAAAATAAATATTAAAATTATCAAACAGTAACCTAAAATATTATACTCAAGCTGGACAGGTTTATAAATTCAGAATATTGTCAAATTAATTTCAGGAAGATTAAATCAGAAACTTACTGCAGAATAAACAAGCAGAAAATTGAATCTGAAATTAAAAATAAAATAATTTGGATGACTAAAAATACGAAAATAATTAAGAAAATCACCCTAATTCTAGGACACAACTTTCTGAACCAAAAAATACTTAATAATCTTAAATTAAAATTAAAAATCGAAATTTTCAGAATTAATTTCCTAAAAACCTGCACATGTCAATTTCGCAAAATAAATCTGAAAAATTATCAAATAATTTCCAAAAATCACGAAATTGAATATGAGCAGACTAGGACACTTTATAAGCCCTAGGAATTAATTAAAACTGAAAAATAACAAAAATAACTATTTTTAGTAAGTTCAAACAAACCGGTAATTAATTACTAAGACTCAATCTAAAATTGTAACCACTCAAAAAAATCAAACTCTAAGCTATATAAAAATACCTAGACACTCCTAAAAGACTGTACTTTGGGGGGGGGGTTGATTGAAATTATATTTAAGCTAGTAAAAATAGAACAAGAATTAACAAACAAATCAAATTAACTCTACGCAATAAATAATAATCGAAAGTTATCAAATTTATGAAGGATGCTTAGTATAATCTCAATCCACCATGCAAATTAATATTTATCATTAACACACAAGTTAATTTCATTCATGAGTTAAACTGTAGAAGAGATCCACCAGCTGTTCTTCCCCATTTTTCCTTAGATTTTAGTTTACTTAGGTCCAGCCCTAATATAAACCCTACTAATTTGATAATCTTTACACCAGCGCAAAAATTTAACCAAATTAGAGCATTACGTATTAGAAAAACATCATTTAACACTTTGTAACCAATTTACCAGCAAATCGATTTAACAAAGATCTAAAGCGATTACCTAATTAAAAGAGATGGGTTTGAGCTATCCATGATTAATTAGGGTGATACCTAGGTCTAAAAGACTATAACTTTTACGTATTATAATCTTATAAACTATCAATTGAAATTGTATTTAATCAACTAGCATGCATTCTAATCGATTTAACACAAATATCATAAACGATAAACACTAATCGCTAAAGAATCATGAATAGAAATCAACTAGGCATTAAAGCACAAAACTTGTTTCAAAATAATTAATTTAGCATGGCTTCAAGAAGATTATACTAAGCACAAAAATTACTCACTCATGTAAAAATTAAAATTACAATAATAACTTAAATATTTCATGTCTAATCAATAAACAAAACACAAAAATAAATAAAATAAGTAAAAATACTAATACTAATAATAATAATGATACTAAAAAAATCATCCTACTTTGAGGATGTGGCTGCGTGGTTGGTTATGAAGGAGAAGAAGGTGAGATGATGAAGGATGATGGTGATTAGAAGATGATGATGATGATGGGGAGGTGAGAGGAAGCGTGAAGATGAAGTATGATGTTGGTGATTATGGAAAAAAAAAGGAGTACGTGAAGAAGGGGGGGGGCGTTTGCATGGAGGAATAAGAGGGAGGTGATGGTCATGGAAGAGGATAATGGGTGGGTGGAGTGATGATGAGAAGAAGAGAAGGAGAGATGCTATACGTGTGTGAGAAGAAGGGTTGGGCGTTGATGGTGAGATGGGGATGGAGGCGAAGGAGGGGTGATGTTGCCATGGTACTTTGAGGGGAAGATGATGAGAAGTGAAGATGATGGGGATGAATGCATGGAGATGAAGATGGAGATAGAGAAGAAAGAGGGGGTGGCGTGATAATGGTTCCCCTTGAGGGTTGGTATTGTGGGTTTATATATAGGGAGTGAGGGAGGCTAGGTTGTATATTAGGGTTTCCTTCATCTCTTCTTTAGATTTCTTCTTCCCCAAGATTCCTAGCTTTATTTCAACTCTTGAAACCCTAGTCCAATTAAATAATCATGAAAATAATATTTTTCATAAATTATTATTGGACCGTCTTGTAACCAAGTGTGTAAAATCCGAGCTTCTACGACCTCTATTCTTCTCTTTATTAAATTAATACTATCCCTGAAAAATATATAAAACAAATCAAATTAAACTAAATAATATATATAATATATTCAAAATAATTATAAAAATAATGCATGAAATTTGACTTAACAAGTACTTCTTAATTTTGTCAAAAGCTTGGCGGCATGACTAGTCCTATTCGAAAGGTTCTCCATTTGAATGAGGTGGCTAAACGGATGACAATGACCAACGAGATTCGATATGAAACTTTGCATATATGCCAAGTGACCTTGAAGACCATGAAGCTCATTGAGATTCTTAGGCTCAAGCATCTCTTGGATTGCCTTGATCTTGGATTGGTCAATCTCTATCCCCCTTTGGCGAACGATGAAGCCCAAGAACTTTCCAAAAGTGACACCAAATGCACACTTGAGTGGGTTCATCTTCAGTTGATACTTTCGCAGTCGTTCAAAGACCCCATGTAGATCTTGAATGTGATCTAACTTCCCTTTGGATTTAACCACTAAGTCACCAACATAACACTCAATTATCTTGTGGAGCATATCATCAAAAATATTTTACATTGCCCTTTGATATGTTGCCTTCACATTCTTTAGACTGAAGGGCATAACTTTATAACAAAAGATGCCTTTGGGTGTGCGAAAGGCCGAGGCCTCTTGATCTTCCAGTGCCATTTGGATTTGATTATAACCCACAGTACAATCCATGAATGATAAGGCCTCGTGTCCCGTAGTCGAATCAATCATGAGCTCAGTGACAGGCAACAGGAAGTCATCTTTCGGACATGTGTCTTTAAGATCTTAAAAGTCTACATAGATGCGAAGTTGTCCATTTCTTCCTTATAGGAACAATGTTTGTGATCCAGGTTGGATACCATACCTCTTGAATGAACCCCGCTTCAATGAGTTTATTGACTTCTTTTTCAATTTTAGGTATTAGCTTTGGATGAAAATGCCATTTGGGCTGCTTTTTTGGAGACACCCTTTTTGGTGGATGGGCGATGGACTACAACTTTGGAAATAAGCCCTGGCGTTTCCTTGTAACTACATGCAAACACGTCCTTATATTCAGAGAGGAGATCGAAGTATTGACTTTCTTCATCGAGTGTTAGCAATGAGCTTATGTAAATAGGGCAAGGTTCCTTGGCAGTACTAAGATTCAATTCCTTTAGATCATCGACTGTCACTTGCCCCCCATCCTCAAGGGTTTTAGGAGTTTCTGCAAGTTCTATCTTTGAATCTGAATCCTTGAATGCTCGAACCGTGATATGATGAGAAGAAGCAGCCTCATCTTGCCCTTCCTCCTTGTTTGAGTCAGACTTACTTTGTTGGCCAGTGAAGATCATAGTGCACCTTTTCACTCTTAATGAACCTTCTGTGTTGATGTCCAAGGTTGAAAATCACTTCATTCGTGAAGGAATAGAACTTTGAACGTGATTTGTATCACCCAAATGATTAAATATGAAACTTTTGAGCTCCTAGGATGGTGCTTTCAAGGGCTCTATTCCCTTCTTGATCCCATTGAAAACTGAAGGCGTCTGTCGTGCCTCAATTCTGGTAAAGACAGATGAACGTCATATTGAACTAGACGGTTGTAATCTATCAAAAACAGTAGTCCTCGTACTAGGTGGATCATCCTCCGCTTAACTCCCAACTATCTCTTCGGCAGAGATGTGTTCTACTGGTGACTGCTTATTCTTTCGTTGCCTCGAGATTCTGATTGGCTGTAGCAGTGCGTAGCCAAGTCCTGACTTTAGAGACACCTACTAAACCTCCTCACTCTTGGATCATTTTTTGAGTTTCATGAAGACCATAAGGCTTGACTTCGATTACCTTCCCTAAGGTAGTGCGGTTTTGGAAGTCATAATTGCTTTTTCCATAAGCTTATACGCATTTGGATCAAATCGCTCTTTGGTACGTATATGCGATAAGGCTTTCTCCTCTTTCAACAAAGACTTAGAAGAAGAGACAAACACAGGGAGAGGGTGATTGCTCACCTTTAGCTGGTACACCTTTTGTGTTGATAGTATTGCACTTCCTTTAAGGGGACCCAAGCTTGCCTCGTTAGCCTTGTTGATAATCTTAGCTTGAGCCTCTCCATTTACAACTCCACTGAAGGGCTATTCACCTTCCTTATGACAGGATTTTGAAATATACCTCAAAATCAATGTCTTGTAGTTTGTTGAAGCAGCCACTTATCATGCAATCTGTTTACGGAATATATTTTGCTAACTTGTTTACCGTCCTCTTTTCCCTATTGTTGTTGTTTCGCACCATCGTGCCCCATTGCCACTTGTGCATCCTTAGTAACTTTTGTATCACCTTTACCTATGGAGAATATTGTTGATATCATCATCTCTTTGGGTGCCGAACCTTCTTCAAAAAATTTAGCATTGCCAAAATGTGACTCTACCCTTATGAATGGCCTAACATCACCATTAATCTTTCTTTCTCCTCAACGATACTGCTTGAGATATTGGTGGAGACTTGAAGCTACTATTCCATGCTCATGAAGCCAGGGGCATCCAAGTAAGAGCTTGTAGGAAGTGTTAGAGTCAATTACATGGAAGATTTGAAAATGTTGATAGGTCTACCATGATCAGTTCAAGGCGAATCATGTGGATCGCACGATGACTCTCTAGGCTAAATCCTTGGATCACCATTCGGCTTTTAGAAAGCTCCTCCATCGTGATCTCTAAGTCATTCATTGTAGAGTTAGGCTCGACGTTAACAGCTGACCCTCCATGTATAAGGAACAATTTGACTTTTTGTTCCCTGATATAGCTAGTGACGAACAGAGGGTGATTACGAGGCTTGAAGCGCAGCAGTAGGTCATCATCGGTAAAAGTGATGGCAGTGTTACAAGCAGTATAATGAGCACCATCTTTCATTTATTGGCCAACATCTTTTACCTTGTCAACATAAAGTTTTGGGTGCTACAAGGCAACAACAACATGTTGATGTATCTCTTCTGGCAAGTTGAAGATTTGCCCCTAATCCTTACATATCGATAAAGTTCCCAAAATAGTTGGAGCCTTATCGTCATCTTTTGGAGGTTTGTCCTGCTTTTCTTCCTCCTCGTCTTCCTTGTCTTCTAGCTCATGACTTGAAGTCATGTTAACAGTGACCTTCTCTTAAAATTCCTGTCTCTTGTTTGTTTTTTACTTTTTCTTGCGTTTTGTACATTGAGGATTCCTCCTCCTACCTTGTCTTTTTCTTTGGCGAAGGGTGGCGTTTGAGCTTGTTTTGGATTCCTTGGCCTTCTTCGAGTGATAAGTGTCCAACCTTCTTCATCCTTAACCGAAGTAAGATTCGTCTCCACCACTGATCCCTGAGTCATAAAGGGGACAACAATGGGTTCCAAGCTTCCAAACTAAATGGTGAATAGTTCTTCTCTTTGAGAGGCAATTATGATACTCTTCCGTTGCTCACGATATCAAATAGGGCTTTGCTGCCATGATAGAGAAGAGTACTCTGCCTTAGCAGAAATATGATTAGTGCCGGTGGAGTCATCTAAGTCCAATATGATCCTCCTATACCTAGCTAGTTGCATAATATGTTCCTTCAACGTAATGCACTTCTCGAGAGGATGGCTAATGACACGATGATAGCATCATTACTTTGGGTTAGTAGTCCTTCATACCTCTTCAGGGCGCTTTGGTGTAGGGAGTTCAATGGTCCTACTATCAAGTAAATCATCCAACATTCCTGGCAAGTCCGAATCAGGAAACGGATACTTCTTCTCTTGAAGCTCCTTTAGCATAAGTTGATTCCCTTCACCATCCCTATTAGATGATCCTTTCTTTTCTTTTAGCGTAGATTTCCCTGAAATATGTACAGGTTCCTCAGTGAAAGTGGCCATGGATTCCTTTGTTGGCGCCATCTAAGGCTTAGAGCTCTTCTTGGTCTCACCTTTCATAAGAGGTAGATGAGTTACTACGACGGTTTGCTATCATTTACATGCCATGTGCTTTGGCAGCTACTTCTTAGAAAGTCCTTGGCATACTCATCTGTAACATACAACAAATCCCACTCCCTACCCGGAGCGCATATCTCTATAGCGGAGGCCCCAGACAAGCGATCCTTACAGTCGCGGTTAAGAGATCTCCAACGATTAATATAATCGAGGACAAGTTCATCCTTCCACTATTCAGTATTTGTCAGTTCTATCATACTAATAGTGCCCTGAGTATTGTAGAATCTATTGCAGAACTCCTGCTCCATTTGTTCCCAACTATTGATGGATTTAGGCTCCAAGTCGGTATACCAATCGAAAGCAATACCTTTAAGGGATCGGACAAACTGCTTCACTAATTGGTCCCCCTCAGTTCTAGCGTTATTGCACATTTCAATGAAATGTACAATATGGTGCTTAGGATTGCCTTTCCTATCAAATCGATTAAACTTCGGGGGTTGATAACCGTAGGGCATATGAAAAGGGTCAATCCTCTTCGTACAAGGCTTTATGTACAGGTTTATCTTGCAACTTCCTCTGCCTAGCTGAGCCTTAACTAAATTCACAATTAAGCTTTGAATCTGCTCAGCCGACATCGAATCCAACACAGAGTCCTTCTTTTGCATGTGTCTGTCGTCAAATTCGTTGTTGTGATTAGACTCCTTGTCAATCTTCATCGCCTGAATCCTTTTTAGAAGATTGGACGACTTCTTCTCCAATTGCACTGTCAGCTCAACAATCTGCTTGTTTTGATGCTTGATTTGACCGTCTTTTTCTGCACTTTCTTTAGAGAGTCAATCTAACGTAACCTTCATGCTTGCTAGTTGTTCCTCAAAGTTGGCAGCCTCCGTCACCATAATTGGTATGGTGACAACGTTAGAGGATTTAGCTTTAGCATGAGAAGAAAGTAATTTCTTTGATGATGTCAAAGAGAAATCACTACTCGAATAAGCATCATCTTCTAATCCAAAGGGCTGGAAGGTAGGGTTGGTATGAGTTTAAAGTTCATCCATCCCATGAGGTATTGTTTGTGGCATGTTCAGGCCGACAATAGACTTTTGCTTCAAAGCAAGAAAGGCAGCTTGGTTGACTCCATTAGAAACTTTGGAGTCAAAATTTTGAATCTGACGTGACTTTAACGGTGCAGTCACAACTGATTGCCCTATGGCAATTGTGGGAACAACTTTTGCCATACTTCTAGTTATAATCCCGCTAGGTGTGATGCTAGCTGTTGTCAATCCTTGAGATGAGGATTGGATAGCTTTCCTTGAAGTTTGAGAGGTAGCGTTCGTAGGGGCCATGTCGTCTTGAAGGAATACAAAGTTCGTACTTTTGAGAAAGAGATGAGGCGCAGAGATGTCCCACCTAGCATGCCGCAAAATTTGTAAACACAAATTTTGCACCTAAAATAAATTAGATAAGAAATTGAGAAGCAAATCGAATTTTTGTAATGATCTTGTATATTTGGGTACAATCTTTATCTAATTGTTCCAAGAACAAGTATGATAAATCCTATGATTGGATTTCCTTGAATAATCTTGAATGAATTTGGTCTCGAGAGATGGCCTAATAGGCTTAATCTCTACGCAAAAAATAGTTTGATCTCTGAGAGTGGACATCACGTATTTAGAGTGCTTGTTGTCTTCTTCCACAGAGAATTCTTTTGAGCCCTTCTGAGTTCTTCTGAATGCTGATTCCAAAATGAGAGGAGTAGCTCCCGTTTTATAGAGAAGTCGGAATTAAGGTTTCTTCCTGACTATCTCTAGAAAGGAATAATAATTTATTTTCTACATCATTTATGGCACGTGACGCTTTTTAATTGGCTGCAGTAACTGTCCATCAAATATTTAATTTAATGGACCGCCATGATTAATTTGACACAAGGTGGAGCATAATTGGGCGAAATTAAAAAAAAATTCATTTTCCACGTTGCACCACCCGGTTTGTGGTTGAATTTTTTTTTCTCCTACAGGAACACCGTCAAACTTTTCTCTTTGCCCTTTTTCTCAACCATATATTCTCTTTGGCAATAACATTCACCATGTTGCCTCAATTTTAATTTTAAAAAGAAAGGTAAGTTAGTAATAAAATATAAGAAACACTTCTTTCATGAATTATCCATGTATTATTCTTTAATTCCTATGAGGTACCTCATCCCATGCTAATATGGAATATAGTGACAGACCATATTTAACTAGCTAGTCTACTACGTAATTTCTTTGCCCAAATGTATGAGTATTAGTAACATTGTCATGAAATTGTAGGTATGTAATAACATCATGTGTCAGACCTTTAATCTCCCAAGATGCTTGAATGAGCCTTGTACTAGTTGGATGAGTATTTTGTTGTCTCTCTAATTATGGATACAAGTGAATCCTACTTGGGTCGACGCTTTGGTACCTTTTTCAATTGTTGTTATTTCAGCTATGAAAATTAATGTTATTCCCTAATTGAATGTCGTTGCTGAAATATGAATCTTCCTGGTACTCCTTAAGATGTTTTAGACCTATCAATATTGATCTTGATGAATCCTCCTTGTGACTTCCTCTATGCTATCCAATGACTCTTCTTGTGATGGATGGCTAAATAATTTGGTTTTGTTGGTAGGATTGTCTACGTAAGCTTATGTCCAATGCATCATTCAATGTTTTGCTCTTATTAGAGTGATTCCTGCATTAGACATGTCATTGTGGAGTATGAAATTATTCCTAGTTTTCCATATACTTCATAAGGGTGCAATTGTTCTAGTTTAGATGCTCTAATTTTATAGAGTCAATTTTAAATACTTTCTTGAAGTACAAAAGGCATACAAACATTTACCAAATTGTGGTCTTTTGCGAGCCTCTAAACCTCTTTGGCTATATTGCATTATGTGGATAAATGCTTAGTATCCTTGATTTCAAAATCATATAGAGGGTATATAGCATCAATATCCATCTCTTTTGGAAAAGTTCACCCTATGGAAAGGAATGTGTGGCAAAACTGCCACATAAAAATCTTTAATTTAGGCATAATGTCTGGATTTCAAATCCATTGATATTCCCATTCATGAGAATTTTCTAAATTTAGATAGTGAGTAGCCTAGGTCTTTGTCTTGGCGGGAAATTCACCATCCCAATAAAGACCCCAACAAATGTTGATGACCAATGGGGGTCCTCAATCACAAGCGTGATCAACCATCAATAACCATTAATCAACACCAAAGTAATAAGCTCTTGAAGCAAGCTAAACCTCAAGTAATAAGGAAAATAAAAACAATGAATTTTTTTTTGAAATTTTAAATATAGGAGAAAATTAAATAAAATGGGTATGACTAAGATAAAGGCTCTAGCAACCACTTAGCCTAACAATCCACTAATTAATTCTCTAAAGTGAAGAGCTAAGAATTAACTTAAAGGATTGACTCAATCACCATCCAAATACTCAAATATTTGAAATAAAGAGAGATTTTGTTGTGGGAAAGAAAATCATTCTAGCTTTTATTCATTAATTCTCAAATCAAATCTATTCTCTAATTAAATAAAAGAAGGCCAATTTATAGCCACAAAATTAGTGCCCTCTTCCCTAAGCGACACAAATAAGTCAATAGAAATTAAATACCTATGGGGTTAATGTGGACTAGTAGAATTTAAGCATCTACTATGGACAATCACATTCAAACAACAATTTAAGCACATGGAAATTGAAATTAGAAGTTTTTAGGCCACTGATGAGTTGTCCAAATGCAAGGTTGGAATTTTATTGCACTTTTAATCGTTTTATGGTATCATCCACTATCTTAAATGGAGGAATTTAGAGGGCATATTTACAAGGCTATTTGCTGGAGATATCCATTAACTTCTCATAAAATCTTAACCCCTCAATCTTTCATTTGATGGCCCAATGAACATCATGAACAAAGTCGTGCATATATTGACTTGCATTAACCCTTGTCTAGCTTTTGCCTCATAGTGTTATACATACTTGGAATCTGGAGGTGCTCCATAACTTGTTGAAACTAGACATCTGGAGCTATCCAATTGTAGCTAAAAAACTAATTTTGGAGCTTATTTGGTTATATAAATAACAACTTAAAATTAACCTACGAAACTCAAAATTCTCGATGGCTTGTGATGTGTGCTTTATTTGACATAATCGATCACTAACAAGCGAATTATGAACCTAATTAACTTGAGAAGACAGCTTGGGCTCTTGCTCCGCATGAAATGGAGTCTAATATCATGTTAAATGGGATAAGTGTTGCTAGTATCAACTGTAAGGGGGAATCATCAATCATGGATTTTAGTCAAGGAATATCCCACTCTTTGTCGTAAGTAATAAACTGTAAGACTTTAAGAAAGGTGTCCATGGTAGTGGTCTCTGATATACTTGACATGTTAGATTGTCATGAGCTCACCAACTATTAAGCCAAAAATTGATGTTGGTTCCATCATCTACCTTCCATCTTATTTCTTTTCAAAATTGTTGTTGATTTTTTGAGTATGCATTTCCATGTTCATGAGTCTCTCATTTTGGCTGAATATTAAAGAAGTTTTCATTGATAGAATACTTTGCTATCAATCATTTGACTCACATTCTTTGGTCGTGGAGCTATTTCCAAGGTAGTATGCTTAACAAAGCACTATTAATTGCTTTGATTTTTCTAACTTTAAGTCCCCTACTTTCTTTGGTCAATAATTTTTTTCCCATGAAACCATTGGCAGATCTTTAATATCCTCAAATTTCTTCCAGAAAAAATCTCTGCTAGTTTTGTTTATCTGCTTATTGGTCACACTCGAGATTTAGAAACACTGCATTGTATGCGCAGGCATTGACTCCATATTTGCTAGAATGAAGTCCACTCTCCCCACTTTGGAGATATTTTTTGTTTCCAATTTTGTAATTTTGCAGTTATTTTGCTAACTACTTTTGAGAAGGTTTTTTATTTTTGGCTTGCCTTTGCAAACTAAGCACCCTGGATGTTTCTCTTGATTATCCTGGTGCTTAATATGAAAGATGAATGATGCAATTTGTTGGTCATGAGCTATCACATTGTTATAGAAACTTAGGGTTAATTTATGAAAGTTTATAAATTGTTCTAAATTTTGGCACAATTTCTCAAAGATGATGTTTGGTTGCTGACAAGATTCTAAATTAGTTCTACCAAAAGGGATGTTTTCATCTACAAGTAGTAGGCATGAGATTTTAAAGGCTCTGAGGGTAATTTTAAGCCCAATCTCTCTTTTGTTTTTGTTTTTTTACAACTCATAGAGGTCTAGTAAGTATTTCCATATACATAATGAATAAGTATGGCGACAAAGGATCTCCTTGTGGAATGCTTCTTGATGGCTTTAAAAAAAAACCACACCTCTATAAGAATAATGGTGGAGTAGGAAACTGAGTTATACATTCTTTGATTCTAGCTGTTTGAAAAGAAATTTTCATTCTGACATATCATAAGCCTTTTCCATATCATGTTTAAGAGTGACCCAAGGCTTCTATCTTTGGTATTCTTAAATTTGTTTATGATCTCCTACATGAGAAGAATGTTATCTTGTACAAAGTCTTTTGGCACAAATGTACTTAAAGTAGAGCAACAATTTTTTCAAAACTGGCCGCATTCTATTGACTAGAATTTTGCAAATGGCGTATGTTGTTGCATGAACTGATTAGTGGAAATTGACTTATAGTCGTAGGGTTATTTACTTTTAGAATAAGTGCAATAAGCATATGATGAACCTTCTTAAGCAATTTTCCTTTGTGGAAAAATGATTTAGTTGCTTCAGAATAAATTACACAAAGGTACCTTCAGTTTTGTGCAAACTTAAGGACCCTCGGTTTTTAAAATAAATTTTAAGGTAACTTGACTTATGAGATAACTAACAAAAAATAACTTCAAAATTTATGCAAACTATTTCTGAGTCCAATCTACTATTTTAATTCATAAGTGTTGCCCACAACTTTTTATATTTGCATATTTTACCCAAATCCTTAAAAAATTATTTTTAAAAAAATTTGTTTTATGCAATTTCTCTCATGAGTACTTTTAGGGGCCTTCTTTGAATTGGTATCAGAGCCACATGACCACAAATAATTAAGATAATTAAGGTAATTAATGATTAATTAATATAATTAATTGTGTTCAATGCTTGAATCATCATCTACTTGTCCGACTCCTAATTATTCACACATTGTTCACTTACCAGAAGAAACCACGTCAGTAGCACTCACTTAACCTATGTTACTAATATAGTTTTTGAATTAAAAACCGAACTATCAAAAACTAAGACTGACTTTAAAGAGATTAAGAATCAATTGTATGTGATCCATCTTTCTTTTGTTAATGAAATTAGATATAGTGAAAAATCTACTTTGAGTATTGGAACTCCACTTCAGCATCCTTTCCAAAACCCTACAAACAAAAATCCATTTCCTTTGCGTGATATAAAAATTCAAAAAGAAGTAGGAGAAAAATTGATTGAAAAATTACCTAAAAAGCTAGAGAACCAAGAAGAGGATAGAGTATAAACAGTTTACTCTTAAAGAGCTATAGAATTCGTTCGGTAAAGGACAAAATTCAGAAGAGTTAAACAAAATCATGGGTGTGATAGTGGATAAACAAGATGTATTATCTGATAATAATAAAGAGACAAATAATGTCTAGTTAGAATAAGAAATATATCAGCACATCAACCTAATTAAACTAGAGGATCTCAATGGTGTACCTTTTGAAGAAGTTACCAAGAAACTAGATAAAAATTCAGGGAAAATGGTATTCAAGATTAAATCAATGAGATTAGAGAACAACTTGACATAGATGAAATTGAGTCCAATCTATTTAACAACGTCATTCCCAAACCTGAAGAATTTGGTGAACCTTTTAGAAGAAATACTCATTTTATGAGATCTAGATATGTTCCAACAAGACGTACAACTAACTTTTTCTTTAGGTTTATCCCAAGAAAAATTAGGACATTTGAAGAAATTGACCGTGCCCCAATTAGCTAAATAGGGTACATCTTAAATATCGATGGAGCTCGCAATAGGGAATAAAAATTTGAACATTGAAAAAGAGGAATAAATATTGTCTTAAATTTAAATACTACATGGACAGCTGAAAATTCCCTAAAATATATTGAACGTAGTTTTTCGGGCACTGTAGCTGATTGGCATGATTCATTAAATGAGCATGGTACAAATGCACTAAGAGTGATGGAGACATTAGTTGCAATGTTCAAAAATCTATCTAAGGAAACTGAAACTAAATTTATCGGAACTAAACTTGATTCTAAAGAAAAAGCAAGAGAATGGAAAAGAAACATTAATAACATAGAATTATGAGTTATGAGATATCTGGAGAATTATATTGCTAAATTTAGTCATTATTATTACAAAATCAGGCATAATGAAATCAATCTTGGTATGTTTTATGACAAATTTCCATATTCAGTTAATTCTATAGTCAATGAAAAGTACATCGCATTGCTTGAAAAAGTAGATGGTATTAATACCCTTGGTTTAAGAATCTCTTATCTAAGAAAATGGGTCAATGATCAATGTCTTGATCCCGAAAGCAAAAGAAAATAAAGAAACAATTTCTGTCTTGTGGGGATAATCCTTACCAATGGGGAAAGAACCTTAAAGGAGAAGGAAAAGAAAATTTTATAAGAAAAAGAGCTTTAACAAGAAAAGCGGAGAGAAACATAAAAGAAAATATTATAACAAACCAAGCCCTAAAAAGCGAAGATTTTTTTGAAAGGTCACTTATCGTCCTGTCGGAAAAACTAATTGTAAGTGTTGGGCATGTAGAGAAGTAGGTCATTGTATGAATGAGTGTAAAAATAGGAAGAATAACAAGCTTATTGAAACTTTGGGTAGTATAGACTATTTTGAGCTTAACGAGGAGGAAGCAGTAGATCCGGCCCTGAAAAATAACAAGGGAATTGTTGAGATTGCACTAGAAGATGAATATGAAGAAAGTGATTACGAAGAAACTAGTCACATGATGGAAAGTAACTCAATTAGTCCTGGTGATCTTTAAGGAGAAGAATTTATTATAGATAATGAGAATGAAGATGTCAAGGGAGATTGGGTGCTTCCTATAATTCAGAAAAATGTGATCTATAAAAAATCCATCTTTCAATTAAAGAGTAAGTAGGCATGCAAATGATGGAAAGAGATTTAGAAATAAAAGGTTGCGAGTATGATGTGTGAGAAGTTAATCTTATTAACTGGGAAAATATTTTCAAGCATAACAAAGATAGAAAATATAAATATATTCATGTTGGAAGTGTCCATGTGCAAATGACTCCATTACAGTATTGTGGCAAAGATATTGATCTTTATCCCTTGGTTTGTCAAATCAAACATACCAAATTTAATAATCAAATTATCATAGGGGTTAAGACCAATTTATGCAACGGATAAGTAGGATTCAATTGTTGACCTTAGATATTATGTAAGCCTAAAAGATGAATTTGTCCAAAACTTCTGATTCCTTAAGATAAACACAGTTGTGATGGACATGAAAGGATGAGGATACCCACTAAAGATATTTTTGAAAATAATCTACGAATTAGATAATACTATACATCCAAGGACAAAGGTAACGATGATATGGGCAGAAAAATTTAAAAGTCCTACTCCGAAGCAAAAAATCCAAAGGATAAAATCCAATCCTTAGGGGATAAAGCTTGATACGTCATGGATATTGAGCTTTGCGAATCCTACAAAAATCAATAAGAAAACTGTAATAAAAATTGATGAGAATGGTAAAATTACAATTAAATACCAATTTAAGAAACATGAGTATAAGATCTAAATATGGGGAAGGATCTTCATCAGCCAAAGAAGAACTTAAAGAGGATGATACAATTGGCATGATTAGTGAAATAAGTAGAATGAGTTTTCAATCTGTAAGACACAATGTAGGCCGAAGTATGAGACTAGATAGGAAAGTCATTAGGTACAAAACAAGAATTGTTAGTGAACCAATCCATGAGGATGAATTAGTAAAAAATATGACTATGGAGATAAGTTATGAAGTCACCAACATAAATTTTAATAGCATCTATATCCCAATAAATGTATATTTAGAGGGATATAATAAATATGAATTGTGTGCTTATATAGATAGTGGTTGTTTTGTCTATTTTGAAGAAAGATCTTTATTTCCAAAATTCTTGTGGGAGAAAGCCGAGAATCCTTTACAAGTGGGACAGCTGAAAATAACATAATGAGCCACAAGGAGGGATTGAAGGATTATCCATAGAAATAGGAGTCCAATGCATTATACCAATGTTATGGCTATTGATCAACCCTATCATGATATGATTATTGGAAATAATTTTCAGAGGTTGTGTTCTCCATGTACACAAACCATAAATCAAATAATATTCATAATAAATGGTTACTCAGTTCCCATAGATAAATTATATAGAGCTTACACTCATCAAAAGATTGAGTTTGCACACAGCAAGCTTGGTGAGAAGGTAATGCGTGCGCAACGTGAGGTCACACTGACAATCTCACTACTTAAATTATCTATTAAAGAATATATTGCTGAACAATAAGAGCAATTATGGAAAGAACTCTACTCTGATAATCCTCTAAAGTTTTGGAATAAAGATAAGACATTTGCAAAGATTTTGTTAAATTGCAACACTATCATTTGAGTTAAACAAATGGTATATACACACCAGGATATCTAAGAATTTGATAAACAAATCAAAGGACTTCTGGATAAAGGAATAATTAGAAATAGCAAGAGTGCTCACACCAGTCCTGCTTTCATGGTATGAAATCATGCTAAGGAAAAAAGAGGAAAAGCTAGGATGGTAATCAATTACAAAAGGTTTAATGATAATACTGTCTTTGATGGTTATTATATTCCTAACAAACTACTCTTTTTTATTAGAGTTCAATTAGCCTCTTGGCTCTCGAAAATGGATTGCAAAAGCGAGTATTGCCAAATTAAAATGGGTGAAGAATGCATCCCTTTAACTGCTTTTAGTGCCCCTCAAGGGCATTATGAGTGGATAGCAATGCTATTTGGTCTTAAAAATGCACCTCAAATATTCCAAAGAAGAATGGATACCATCTTCAAAGATCTTAATCACTTCTGCCTAACCTATATTAATGATATCCTTGTCTTCTCAAAGACCATAAAACAATATAAATATCATGTCCTAACTGTCACTCAAAGATGCATTGATCATGGTATTATTCTTGATAAGAATAAGTGCATTTATGCTAAACAAGAAATTGAGTTTTTAGGTCTAAAGATAAAACTGGACAAATCATCGTACAAAAGCATATTCTAGAAAAAATATAAAACTTTCCTAGAAATATTGAAGATAGGAAACAATTAGAAATATTTCTTGGATGCCTTACTATGCTTCAAACTTTGTTAAAGATCTAGCTAAATTGGGAAAACCATTGCAACAGAATTTCAAGAAAGAAGTAAGTTGGTTATAGACTACTAGTGATTTTAAGATTGTTGAAAACTTCAAAAAGATGTGTAAAAATCTTCCTGTTTTAATTTGTCTAATGAAGAAAATGATTTAATTCTTGAGACCGACGCCAGCAATGAGCACTGGAGTGCAGTACTCAAAATCAAAAAAGGAAAAAAAATCTAAAAATATTGCAATGGAAGTTTTAATAAAACAAAATGCAACTATCCCACGATGGAAAAATAAATCCTTGCAATCATATAGGGAATTAAAAAAATTCTTAATCTTTTTAGCCACAAAACCTTTGTTATTCGAATTGATTGCAAAGGAATACTTCGTTTAATGAAAAAGAATTTATCAAATATCCAAGTGCAAGGGCAACTTTTGAGTTGGCAATTATGGCTTAACCAGTTTTCCTTCTCTACTGAACATATACAGGGATCGAAGAATTATCCTGTAGATAGTTTAACTTAAGAACTCACCAATGGTGATCATCAGAGCTGAACTCATGTCGGAAAAGGAGGAAATCCAAAATGAAATGCCCATATTACTAGAACGGGTTTTTCCTTCTAGTAGAATCTTTATGGATATTTTGGAATTCCACACAAAAAGTAGATTACGTTTTGGTATGCTGTCTTCTTCCAACCTAATAGCATAAAGATTTACCCTTTTAGAGGTATAAATGAACTACCTAAGGTGTCCTTATGATATTCAAGAAAAAATAAGTTCCCATGTTGAAGAAAATGGTTCAACGACTGGTATGCAATCTGCATTAACTATTATCATAATTATTCTTATGGTATTGGGAATCATGGAGTACTACGATCTTCTTTTCTGATGGATTTGGAGTTGGTGGTATTAAATTCTCAACAAATTCAATCTCTTTAGATGAATCGATCATGAAAGCATGGGAATATGGAATGATAGCTTACCTCATAAAAATCTCAGACCCAAAGTACCCATTTCTCTCGAGACTAAGTTCCAACAGTATATGCTTAAAACAATCCATTGGATTCTCATATCTCTTGATACTCCAACCAAATTTCCATATATTAGAAGCCTGTATGTCGAGGTACATTGTGCAGTAATCGAATAGGAAAATGGAAAAGTCAAACCAGCCCACTATCTTGTTCAATTAGTGGATTTGGATGATCCCAACAATCAACAGTAGGAATGGTTTCCAAAACGACAAGAAGTAGTTAGTAATATTGCTTTAGCAAGAGCTACTGGTTTTTGTAATATTTACTATCAAATGTGGGCATTAACTGAACTAGGAAGACCACTAATAAATTGCAGAAACACTACTTTCATTTATTATGATGATCTCAGCAAATATATGAAGGTAGAAGGAGTTACTTCAGAGGATGTCTTTGATTATCGTTTTGATGTGATAGTTAGAAAATTCTTATCAGAAAAAGAAAAGAAATATCTTCGTGAATTATTTGAAAGATGGGATCCAGAGCATCTTCAACTTGATAAAGATTTTGAGGATTATCCAAATGCTGATGGGCTGGAAGAAATTATTGGAGATAAACGCATGCAGAATTTCAATATGGATGACTAGTCTTGTCAACATTAAAGCCTTTGAAAAGTTGTTACTCCATTATTGTACTATTTTGTCAAGTGTCAAGTCAGCAAAATAATGCTATCTATTGTAGTCATGCGAGGACAGTTGTAGCCATATTAGTATGCAATATAGCCATTAGGGCATCATATGTAGCTTATCTCCTTTATAAAAGAAGAGGTTGGATGCTGAGAAGAGACATAATCATTTGAGCATACTTGAGCAAAAGAGAAGTCAGATTCTCTATTTCTCTATGAGGAAGCATCTCTGATGATTTTGGTAGCCTAAGTTCTTCTTTAATCTTTCAATTGTAATATTTGCACTTTCACGCTTTCAATAAAGAAGTTTCCTTGTAGGGAACATTATTCAATTGAACCTTATATCTTAAATATTATAATTTATTGATTAAAGTCTCACCATCCTTTAAAAATATAAAACTTGATTAGTGAGTACAGTTTGAGGTAGGAAGCGAAATAGATTTATGATGTGCTTGATCTAAGGAAGGTGTAGCTGAGATTAGCAATCTCTGTAAATTGAAAGCTGAAGGAATGCCAGAATCCAATGCCAACGAAGTTCAAGTAATGATCAAAACTCTGTAGTTAATATTTAATTATTTAGCTAAGTATGACGGGCCTCTAATCATAAAAAATATAATATTTATGATATAAGTAGTAGATTGGAATCACTAGTACCAGTAAAGTCATTGTAAGAAGTCCAAATATTATTATAAGCTTTTTAGTTTTCTAAAAAGTCGCAAAAGTTTAAGTATTTGCATTTTAAACTCCAATTGGGTCAAAGTTGAAATTTTCAAAAGTTTCAGGCCAAAATAATAATAAAAAGGACCTAAGAATCAATTGTCCAAAAACATAAGGTACCAAAGAATTAGTTTCAAAATGACAGGGGCTTACATAGAACTCAGGTTCTGAAGAGTCGCTAATTGGTTGCTTTATCTTTCTAAATTATGTTCAAATAATATTGGAAAGATGCTCCAAAACCATTCGATCTTGGGGCTTTCAACGGATACTTAAAGTTCGTAACCTTCTTTGGTGGGTGAGCTAGTTCAGTATTAAGTAATACATATGCATGATATTAGTAAGCAAAAGGCCCATTTGTTACCATTATACTAAGGAATAGTTGATGACAATCTTCTCCAAAAATGACTTCGTCAGAAATTTTTAGAAATGACCTGTCCTCAGAAATTTTTTCCAAGTGCCAATTCTACCTCCGATGTTGGCCTTTGCTATACAAAAGAAAATCGGCCAATATGTTTTTTCACAACATTCAATGGGACTCCCCCCAATTTTTTCAAATGGCTGGAACATTTCATTAAGATTACCAATGATAACAACAAAAATCAATCATATCATTAAGACTTTTAAGATGTTGCAAAAACTCCTTTTTTCATGCTTTTGATCTGGATCATAAACATTTCAAATAAAACACATTGTTTATCATTAGACTTGTCATAAATGGAGCAATGAATTCTCTATTTTCTTTAGCCACAATGTGAATATCAACATTATCAAAATTTTAGACAGCCCATAGCCCTCCCATATACAAAAATGCTTGGGATCTACGACGGGAAAATTGGGAAATTTCGACGGAAAATTCAATCTTCGACGGAAATTACGACGGACAGACGCCCATCGTGAATTTGCTCGTCGCAGATTACATTCCGATGGTCTCCGACGGATTTTCCGATGGAATAACCCGTTGGAGATTCCGTCGGTCAGTTTTCAGGCATGCAGAATTTTGGAGGAGGAAATTTCCGACGGAAATTTCCTTTCTCATCCAAAAAAAAATTCTGCTCCAAAAAAAAATTTGTAAATTACTTAAAAACAAAAATCCCTCCAAAAATTTTTTTTTGGCTACCCCCACAAACACACAAACAACATACATTATGGCTACCAAATATGACTTTTAAGATATTTTATGGTTACCAAATATGAATTTTCATGTCTGAAAATTAAATGTGCTAAATTAAAAATTATTTATGACATCCACAATTGCAACTTGAGTGTACTCCTCCCACTTCTTGTGGTGCTTCTCCTGAACGTTGCCAAAAATAACAAAATACTATTAAAATGCTTCAAAATTAAATTTCACAAAATTTAACAACACATACCAAATTAGTATATATAATTTCAAAGCAGAACAATTCTACTAAGCTTTAAATACCCAAAAAACAAAGCGGACTATAAGGGGCGGCGGCGACGACACTCTTTAACCCATTCATAACAAATCAACTACCATAAAAAAATCAATTAACTTAAATATTTCAATTTCAAAGAGTAAATTAACTCAAGACAAATGACTTACCGTTGAATTATAAGCGACGACAATAATTTTTTCCGGCCATCGGAAACCATGAACATCTCCCTCTTTCTCTCTCTTCCTTGCTCCATCTCTCTCGCTTTCTCTCTCTTCGCAGTTGAAATGAAGCCCCGAACATTTTCTTCTCTTTCACCGAACAATTTAAACCGAGATCTAAAATTTTTTGAAAAATGGGCTGGGAAATTTCAACGGAATTTCAATCGGATTCCGATGGAATCTGACGGAAACCGTCAGAATTCCCGCTCGATTTTCCGATGGAAACGTTTTGCGTCAGAAATTCCGTCGGAAATTTGAATTTCCGTTGGAATCCAACGGTGTTTTCGTTGAAAAATCTGACATTCTCCATCGGGTACCCACGCTGTCGCTTTTTCCGTCGGAGATGAGCACTGTTTTTATTATATGATTATTAGAAAGGACGGTGTGGTGGAATTGATATCCTAATTTTTTTTAGTTATCAGTTCCATTTCCTGTTGGTTAACCTGAGTTTCAAGTAAAAAAAAGAAGAAGAAGAAGAAGAATATCAATGCTTCATAAATCCCACTTCTAGTTGAGGTTGAGATTACTTTGCCCCTTGAACATTCCAACAAGCAACTTTCATAAAACTATTACAAAATGAAATGTTTGAATAGATGTGTTGATTGATCTAGAGGATCAGGCCGAAATATGGTCTTGGGAATGGCATATAATACTATTCTAGTCACATGGAGATTAGTATTACCAAAAAAATGTACAAATAACAAATCACAAAGGCTTAATCTTATATGCAAAGGGCTCCAATGGAAAAGATGTAGCAGCAAAAATGGGTAGCCACACCAATACTTTGCTTAAATGTAGTTGCCATATTGCTTAGCTTTGTATGTGAGATTTATTTCAAATGTCCACTATCCCGTAAGCAAACCATGAACCCAAGCCATCAAAGGAAATAATTCTAGCTGGAATGAGATTATAACTTGCAATATTCATAGAGTATTCAGACAAGTAAGTTCACAGAAAGGTCATAGGCTCCGCAAGATTCAGAAAGAAACAGGCAATGACGGCCTCAGACTTGCACATCTCATCATAGACCATTGGGCAATCACATCATTAAAAAAACTTACGAGGGCGCCAAGCAAGTACTGGAAGGACAATACCACATATATTAGACTTGCAACAAGGAATAAGAGCTGAACTATGATCATGAAAACCCATGTTCAGAAAGGAAGAAGAACCAACAAAAAGTAAGTAATAATAAACCTGCCAGGTGCTAGTCTTAGGTTCAATGCATCTTGTATCATGGACCGTGAGAGAATCATTAAATTCCAAAGCTTCACTTTGCTGCCTGAACATGGGAAAGTTGGCAACTAAAAGTGAAACAGCTCGCTACCTAGTCAATAGCGGTCTGGCTTCAATCTGTTCAAAATCCGAAGGAACAATACAAAAGGGTGAGCCACAACCATTTTTTTTGTCTTTTCATCCATATATGTGACTATTTAGCTGGGAAAATACGCAATCAAACAGAGTAAAAGGCATTGAACAAAACTAAGCAACTAGAAATAGACTGACATTATGCAACAGTCACCATCGCCAAACTTAATTACCCTGATCTTTCTAGTGCCTAGCTCTAGTTCTGAGATCTCGGCTTCCATATTCATACAAAGCCTAGCAGAACACCAGACCATAGCTAAACTAGAGTACAGTAAACTAACAATACATGATTGAGGAGCAACTGTTCCCTCACGAGCTCATCCCAACACTCTACATAGAATACGAAGGTACCACGGCCTAGGCTTGTAAGAAGAAAAGAGTTAGAGAGTCTTCACAATCACGATTAGATTAGAAAAGACACAATAACCTAAACCGATGCAAAGTTACTTGAAATAGTATTTACGAGATTGGTAATTTGCTAATTGTCATATAAGAAATTTGAGTTCCTTTCATTTTGAAAAATAGAAAAACGGTGGGCATCAATGACATAAATTCAACAAACTAGGGCTATACCTATATTTACATCTCAATTTATAACCCATTAAGATCAATATTAAAGTCTAAATCTTTTGATAGGATAATGGTTTCTATAATTAAAAAACATAATTATGAAAAGAATGAGTTGCTGAAGATGAAAGTAATAATCAATTTCCAACCTGAGTGGGTTTCACTATAGCCGTAAGGATATGCGGGATAGAACAGCCCAAACTGCAAGTATGCAAAACATGAAGGCATGAACCATCAGCAAGATCCCTACATCAATACAAGCTCCCACTCTCAAGTAAGAGATCTTTTTTTCTTTTTTTTTTTTTTGGGTATCACCCACTTATTTTTCCTCCCTTTATATGCACAATATTCACTAAATGAGATAAGATGTTTATCAAAAGGAACAATAATCGTATCACTGAAGGAAAAATTTGAACTATTCAATCATTAATTGGATGTCAAATGCTCACTAAATAATGATCTAAATGTTCAATTTTAAAAAGTACTCAATGTATTATTAGTGAACATTTTTTATGTACTAGTGAGTGTTGTATATATATTAGTGAGTTGTACATTTTTACGGAGTGAAAGCTGGGTACCGGTAAGATATTTTAGTGAGCTTACATTTTTAGTCAGCGAAATTTGGGTATTCGTGAGCATGGTGTATATATTAGTAAACAATTTTATTATGTAATTACTTTTATTCATTTAAATTGACCAAGTTGTTTTACATATATAATTTGTTTTAAGTTTGATTATATATATATATATATATATACATATATATATATATACATACATATATATATATATATATATATATATATATATATGTATAT
>JACYFF010031959.1:73148566-73169552 GCA_017589665.1 Selenicereus undatus | reverse complement strand
CCAGAGTTTGAACCCATCAATCTCTCTAGCTTTAGCCCCCACCCACTCCGTCAATCGACCATGCAAATTAATATTTATCATTAACACATAAGTTAATTTCATTTATGAGTTAAACTGTAGAAGACATCCACCAGCGGTTCTTCCCCGTTTTTCCTTAGATTCTAGTTTACTTAGGTCCAACCCTAATATAAACCCTACTAATTTGATTATCTTTATAGCAACGCAAAAATTTAACCAAACTAGAGCATTAAGAATTAGAAAAACATCATTTAACACTTTGTAACCAATTTACCAGCAAATCGATTTAACAAAGATCTAAAGCGACTACCTAATTAAAAGAGATGGGTTGGAGCCATCCATGATTAATTAGGGTGATACTTAAGCCTAAAAAACTATAACTTTTACGTATTATAGTCTTCTAAACTATCAATTGAAATTGTATTTAATCAACTAGCATTCATTCTAATCGATTTAACACAAATTTGATAAACGATAAACGCTAATCGCTAGAGAATCATGAATATAAATCAAGTAGGCATTAAAGCATAAAACTTGTTTCAAAATAATTAATTTAGCATGGCTTCAAGAAGATTATACTAAGCACATGAAAGTTACTCACTCATATTAAAAATAAAATTAAAATAATAAATCAAATATTTCATGTTTAATAATAAACTAAACACAAAACAAATTAAAGTAAAAATAGAAAGAAGAGAGGATGGCATGAAGGTGTGGAGGGTTTGGAAGATGATACGCGAGTGTGCGATGATTTATGGTGTATGCGATTTATGATGATGATGGAAGAATGAAGATTAACGGTAAGATGTAAGAGATGATGCCGCATGATTGATGTTGGTGAGGAAGGCGATGATGGTGATTGAATGAAGGTGTGGCGTAGGGTTTGAGATGATGGGAGATGCGGCTGCCGTGAGGATGAGGGTGGAAAGAAGGCTGCGTGGGTATTATAGAGGAGGCGTGAGGTTTCTAGAGTTATACGTGTGTGAGAATAGTGATGTATGATGGTGAGAAGATGGTGATGAATGATGATTTATGGAGACGGAGCAGGCTGCCGTGGGTTGATGGTGATGGTGGCGTGAGGAGGTACAGTGGTGAGGATAGGTGTGCTCTTCTTTTTGGCGAGCAAGTGGGCTGATTATATATGATGATGATGGTGAGGTGAGACTAGGGTTATTACTTAGGGTTTCCTTCCTCTCTTCCTTAAACTTCTTTTCCTTCAAGACTTCTAGCTTTCCTCCAATTCTTGAACCCTAGCCAAATTAAATAATCATGGAAATAATGTCTTCCATAATTATTTAATTTTTGGACCGTCTTTATAGCGAAGCGTATGAAACCCGAATTTCGACGTCCTCTCTTCTCCTCTTTATTTAATTAATACTAATCCTGAAAAATATATAAAATAGAGCAAATTAGACGAAATAATATATATAATGCAATCGGATTATTTAATAAAATAGTGCATGATTTTTGGCTTAACAAATGAGGGAACAAAAGCTGAGGGCCCGAGTGGATATAATAATGATGATGGACACCTCAACGATGACTCCTAAACAACCGGCTTGTTATGCGCAAAGGAGATCAGGAATCGTGCAAAGGAGATCAGGGCAATCATCATCAACTCAATAATATGTCTCCCCTCCCCCTTAATTATATAGATTACAAGAACTACGTAGGTCGTCTTAGGTTGTAAGATCTTACTATGTACCTTTTATTTTCCACGCATTGTCTTGGACATAAGTTGGTGTAATCATGTTCTCATATGAATTTATGAAAATGGGCATGCCTATTGTTGTTTAATAAAATGATTACTCTTCTATACATTAGTGTTTAATCATCCTCTTTATCCTCCTTATCTTCATCAGATGATGATATCAGGATACTCATCATGGGGCTTTCGTCCAACACCAACAGTAAGTGCAACAACAAATGATGTTCCTTCTACAACTTAGGCAAGCAGCAATAGAGGTGACGCCTTCGACATCTAGGCTTCGAGTAAAGAAGGGATATTAAGAGAGATAGAGAAGCTGCCCGCAACTGCTTGTATGAAGGCTACTTCGCGGAAGATTCGTTATATAACGAACATCATTTTCCATGTCGATTTAGAATAGAGAGGCATTTATTTCTGCACATTGTGGAAGCACTTAGAAATCATTCAGAGTAATTTCAGGTGAGCTACAGTGCGGCTGAAAAGTGTGGGTTGACTCCATTAACCAAGTGTACCATAGCCATGTGAATGCTTGCCTATGACGTAGTAGATGATTGTGTTGATAGGTATTTAAAGATTGGTGCGAGCACCACAATAGAATGCATGAAGAAGTTTGCCATAGACATCATTGAGGTTTTCAGAGAGGAGTACTTCAGAAAACCCAATCAAGCTGAAGTTGATCACTTACTGCAAGTTGCTAAAACTCGTGACTTTCCCAGTATGTTGGGAAGCATAGATTGCAAGTAGTGGAAGAACTGTCCAGCGGCTTAGAAGGCACCATTTCAAAAGCAAATTTATAAGGCGCCAACTGTCATCCTTGAAGCCATTGCATCATACGACCGTTGCATATGACATGCGTTCTTCGGGTTGCCTGGAAGTCTCAACGACATAAATGTCTTTGACCACTCACTGGTTCTCCAAGAGCTGTATAAGAATCGGGTTTCTCAATGTGAGTATGTTATCAAAGAGCATGAGTACAAGATAGGATATTATCTTTCGAGTGGAATTTATCTGAAATGGACAATATTTGTTAAAACTATCCCACTTCCCCAAGGGCCGAAGAAAAACCTCTTCGCATAACGTCAAGAGTCAGTTAGGAAGGACGTTGAGCGAGCCTTCGGTATGTTACAAGCTCGATTTGCCATTGAACATGGCCCTGCTCATCTTATGGATCAAAAATAAAATGCTGTTATTATGAGAGCATGTGTGATACTCCATAACATGATTGTCGAGGACGAGTAGGATAACCACAAGCTTGCATTTGATTACGATGTTGTCAAGGGAACTGTCCCAGAGCCGATTGTTAACTACGAGCACTATCCATGTTATGAGACGCACTTTCAATGATTATGCGAAGTTCGGAACTCTGACACACATGCAGCTCTCCAAGCGGACTTGATTAAGGAAATATGGAAACGAAATTCGGGTTGGCGATAGACAGGATAGTTGAATGATCGTCATAATGTAATTTTTTTAAATTGTTGAACTATTGTATTTTTTTTTTTGGGTCAAATTTTAACCAATGTATCTTTTTTTAATTTATTATCGAACTCTTGTAATTCTATATTCAAGCATATATGAATTATTGTTTTTTTTGTTGAAACTCTTGTGTTATTTTTTTTTTAAATTATGATCCTATAAATTGTTGTGTTATCAAATTAGTATGTGCAAATTATTTTTTCCAAAAATAGTAAAGCCAAACAATAAACCAAAACCAAAAAAACTAATCCAAATAAATTTGATTAGGTATGGGGTCCATAGATATTATTTTATTTGGAGAGTCAAAGTGGTGAGCCTTCTATTAGAGAGGGTGAGGATTGTGAGGCAAAAATTTGGAGAGGAGGCTGATGTGGCAGTGGTTGGCTCCCATTAGTGAGCAAAAAAACTGCTCATCGTTGGGGTGCTCTAACGTGCCCCATCAAGTTTAGCAAACAAATTTTACAACACGACAATGATAAACAATAAAACAACAAATTCATATTTTCAACATTCGTCCATCTCTCTCGCTGTGCACCCCCCAAATTCGATGTCAAATTTCCACAATCAACGAAAACCAATTTAACCCAAAGCATTTTAAATCATTAATAAATCCATTCTATGCCTCCTTGTTTCAATAATTTCGAACATTCTCATCAAACCCTAATCTTGCCATTCCTTCCTACTTCCATGGCTAATTTCAAAATAGTTGGAAATTTAGTACTATTTTAGGGAGGAAGACTACCCAACTTGATTCCAAGCTAATGGACCCGATTTAGAGTTGGACTGGCTACTTGGGTCGGTTTTCAAGTCTCCTTATCTTGCACAGCTTTGTTGCCTCCCCTATTTGCCCCAATCTTTGGTCGGTTCTTCTCTTCTTCCTCGGCCGCAGTTGTTGCTGCGTTCTTCCTCCTGTCTCTGTGCCTCACGCTCTTTTGCTCGCTCCCTAGATGGTGGGTTAAAGGCACAAAGTAGTGAGGAATTTGCTGAGTTTTAGGGCTTTGATTATGTCGTGCCTTCCTTTGTAACATGCGTCTACTTCTTCTTCTTTTTTATTTAGGCTCATTTTCCTTTTCTTGGTTGAATTTACTTAAACTAAATTAGGTTGGGTCTAATATGCTAACTAGCTCTAATTTTCTCTAGCATCACATAGACAAATTAATCTAGCATATTTCAATAATTTTACATCTTTGTACTCCAAAAGCTATTAGAAATGAATGATTTAGAAACATCTTGATATCACTGGATGAAGGTTCTAGAGTCCTCTAAAGTATTCTGGTATCTTTTAGATTATTGTGGAACATTTTGGAATGTTTTACAACGTAATAGCCCGAACTTAATATGTCAATTGATTTAATTAAGCAAAACAGAAACAATAATTAAGTAATAGAAAGCATCCATTTCCACAAGCCACTTCTATCTTCTATAAATTTTCAAAAATTCTAAGCAGTGGTATTAGAGCCACTTCCACCCAAGTTCTCCTCTATAATTCTATCTTCAAAAAATATTAACCATCCATCCAGAAGCCATATCCCACCTATCAAAATCTAGCATCCCTCAAACCTAGCTCCACAAAGACATGGCCTAATCATTTCTTGCTTCAACCTCAACCTTCAACTATATATCAAATTTGAGGTCACCCATGTTCAATGGGGAGAATTGTTGAACAAGGAATATTAAAATGAGAACCTTCTTCATGGCTCAAGGTTTGCGGGACGTAGTAGAGAAGAGGTATAAAGAACTCCCTAGGGATCATGAGAAGAAGGATGGAGAAGAGAAGAGAAAAGATGGTGGAGAAAAGACACCATTGGATGAAACTAAGGAGATGCAATATCAAGCAAACAAGAACAGGGATTTTGCAGCTCATACATTCATCAAGCAAGCAATAAGTCCAATCATCTTTCCTCAAATCATGGCTATCACCACAACCAAGGAGGCTTGGAGCATTCTTCGAACTCTTTGGAAAGAATTTGGCAATTGATCAATGAAAGAAGATGAAATTATTCAAGTATCTTAACTGTGTCACCAACATAGTTGATAGCATAAAAATATTTAGAGACACGACAAAAGCTAAAAAAAGTCATACAAAAGGTGCTGAGAGTCTTCATCCAAAATTTAATCTCATAGTGGCTGCAATAGAATAACCTAAAGATCTATCTATGCTGACAATAACCAAATTAATGGGATCTCTCCACGCACATAAGGAAAGATTATGTAGACCTATAGACTAGCCACTAGAGCAGGCCTTTTAGGCAAAACTAAAGCTTTCCGACAATGGAGAAAATAAAAATGAGAATGGTCACAAAAGAAATTTCCCCTGGAGGAAGGGGATATCTAATAAAGAAGTTATAAAAATAAAAAGGAAGACACCATATTAAGCATGGTTCAAGACGAAGCCCAAGGTAGATATTTCAAAGTTTTTGGGACTATTGCCTATTTGCACATCCCAAAAGAGAATAGAGAGAAGTCGGATGATAAAGGAGAAAAATACACATTCGATCGTTACAACAATGAATCTAAGGGGTATTATCTCTATAATTTGTAAACAAAGAAGTTAATTAATTCAAGAGATGCAATATTTCATCAAGCATCCAAATGGAGTTGGCTAGATGATCCAACTCAGCAACCAACTCAAGAAAAATTTCATATTCAAGAAATCAGAGAAGAAGTGCCTCTTGATTTGGATCTGGCTTCACTAGCTATACCATGTTCAAGTGGATCAGTTTCTTCAAGTTCAACTTCAGAGTCCAGAGTCCAGTCCTTCAAGTTCTCCTCCACTTATTCAGAGGCATCAAAGAGAAAGACGTCCACCAACTTTTCTATAAGAATCTGAATGTGGCCAAGTAACCATAGTATTATTTGCTAGTGACCCACAAAAATTTCAATAAGTTGCCAAATATGAAAGATGGATTGAGGCAATCAATGAAGAAATCAAAATGATCGAGAAAAATAATCCTTGGAAATCGGTGTAAGGATCCACCATGTGGTCTCCTATGAATGGTCGGACTCATTTACTGGGTACTTCATTTCTTTTTAGAAATAGATTTAATTTTTTTATTTACATTTTTACACAAAAACAACAAGCTTAACTCGGAGTAGATGAAATAATAGAAAAAACAAGTATCCAATGTTAACTAACAGAGTTGACAGTGAGTTTTAGGAAAAAGCCACAAATCGTATTACCCTTTGAAGCAAATCATAGTGATAGGGATAACCAAATGGACATCGACGGGAAAAATTAATGTTTCTTCGAAAGTGTTTTAGAAAAGCCCCCCGAAGCAATCCCTGGTGCGAGGACCATCCTGACCTCTTGGTCTTAAACTGAGACTCTAGATTCAGGGGAAATGGTACGATGATGTGATGGGATGCATCTTATCACCGCATGTCATCCTTGTCGGTCTCTGCTGAGCGACATGGAAAATTAAGACTTAATTATACTAACATACTTTCATGCAACAAATTAGAATCATTCACATGAAACCAAAACACAATGTTCATCCTAAAGTAAGGAAAAGGCAAACCATTCAAATTATTACAGTGGGTGGGGATGAAACTAATGAAAGGTTACATCTTTACTAAACCGCGGTAAACTAAATTAATTGAAAAGAAGTGAAGAGGAAAGAGAAAGGGATAGTAATGTATGCCTTTCGAATAACCCTAGTTGAATCTTCCAGGAACCCAACAGAGTGGCGCTTTCTTGAATCAATGTCTAATGTCCATCTTTAAGTGCTAATTATCTCTGCTAGAAAAGGAATCCTAAAGCTCTCTTCCTTTTTCTCATTCTGGGTATAACTCTCAATAATTTCGGGGCAGTACATTGCTCTAGTGATTTTTCATCGTGCCCTCAATGAAAGGGCCAACCCTCTTTATGTAGCGATTGAGGAGGCTATATGAATCAGTTTAAGAAAGAGAGATCTAGTCATGTTCTGGTTTGGCTTAATCTGAACAGATAGACTTGATAAAGTGAACTCTAACTAGTCTAAATTAATTCGAAATTAATTCAATTAGATACGGAAAGCTAACTCTAATGGGTTTCTATCTGATTGGCTTAATAAGAACATATCTCGACAAAATAGAAAAGACGAACGTAGTTAGGTTCTATTTACGAAGAACTAGACTGGGTTTTCTCTGAGACTGGCCCATTAGGTTAGCTTTGCTTGCGGACTCAATTTGGCTTTTTTTCCCTTTTAAACTACAACTCTACTAGGCCCTCGAAAGTTATATTGGGGTATTAATTTCATCATTAGGCTTAATAAAATAAGATGTCGTTTTTAGGCGTTTACAATTAGCTGCCACTTTGGCCTGGTTGTGGTACGCTCGAAGGCCAAAGTAATGGTTACTGCTTGTACTTGTTTGTTTGACTATGTAGTGTTCAAGCCTCGTCGCTGAGGGTCTTAAGACTTGGCGCCTGCCAATTGCTACTATGATAGTGGCATGATGACGTCCCACTGTATTGTGAGCTAGCGGGTTATTGTCCTTACGCTGGATTAGCGAATTTCCTTACTGCTGGAGCAGTGGACCTTTTGTCAATCTAGCAAACCTCTGATGAATTTATCCTTTCACCAGATTAGCATTAGCGGTTTCTTATCGTTGGAGTAGCGGACCATTTATCCGTCTAACAAACGTGTGATGAATTTATTCTTTCACCGAATTAGCGGGTTTCCTTATCGGCGGAGTAGCGAGCCTTTTTCCGGTCTATCAAACTTATGATAATTTTATCCTTTCGCGGGACCAACAAATTTTGGTGGTGAAATCAGAACAGCAAGACAAAATGTCTCATTGTGCTGGGAGCCAGTGGGTGCCCCATTGTGTCGGAAGCCACATTGTCAAAATATCCTATTATCCTAGGAGTTAGCGATGTCGAAGTATCCCATCATGCCAGCAGCCAACGGTCGTCCCATTGTGCTGGGAGCCAATAGTCATCCCATTATACCCAGAGCCAGCAATGTCGAAATATCCCATTATAACGGGAGGCAGCTGTTGTCCCTTTGTGTTGGGAGCTAGCAATGTTAAAATATCCCATTATGTTACGAGCCAGCAATGTTGAAATTTCTCATTTTTCTGAGAGCCAGTAATTGTCCCATTGTGTCGGGACCAACAATCTTGAAATGTCTAATTGTGTTGGGAGCCAATGATGAACCTTAGTGGTGCGGATGCCTAGAAATCTATGGCTATATTCCTAAGAACTTGTTTACGTCTAAGACAAAAACCTATAGCTAGATCCCTTTGAACTTGTTGGCGTGTGAGCCACAAGACCCATGGCCAAGTCCTTGTGAACTTGTTGGCATTTGAGGCTGAAGATTAATCCTTAAGGACCTTGCAATGCGTGATATTGAGATGTTGCATCTTCAAGTCTTACTTTTTGCCACTTAGCCATCGAAGTCTTCTCCTTCTGATGGAAAATGTTGAATCCTAAAATGTCCCAAATGTTTTGGCGTTCTTCTTTGTTAAGATAGAAAGGATGCAATGTCCTCTACGGCTAGATCCTCTTAGGTTTTGTTACCTAATAACTTGAAGCTGGTTTGATGTCCTTTCTACAAGGATGCCTGTGTAAAGCCTTCTTGGAGAATGGAGCATCCACTTTCACTGAGTCTTATAGAGACGAGGGTTAAAGTATAGATGTCTTCTATGGCAGCTGTTAATGCCATCTCGAGAATCTTTAATGTCGATTTATGGCTCGCCAAGGTTATGTGTGCTTCCTATAAGGTCATTGTGAAGGTTGATTGTACTCTTCTTCAATCCAGAGTTCCTAAGTGATGAAGGAAAAGGAATGTCTGGTCAATAGGTTAAAGACCCACGTATTGATGGATATGTAATTGCTAGCCTAGGTTAGAGTATGCATATATGCTGATTATACATCCTCGATTGTGCTCACTATTATAGCCTCGATTGGCTAACTATGCAGACATGATTGTGCTGACTATGCAAACGTGTGATGATGTAACCTCGTATGCATGTAGGTCTCACACTACTTTTGGAGTCCATTGGATAAGGCTAGATTTAGGTATAGAAGATCAATAGGTTAGACATGGTGATGTTCTCTGGCTTAAGATGAGGGGTAAAAAGTTAAGTAATTGCTGGGTTAGGCCAAGCTATGGGATATGAATTGACTCGGATAGGAAATCTTTCTTTTAAAGGAAGGAGTATCCTTTAATTTTGTATTAAAGTGCTCCTATTATGAAGAAACCCCCCAAAATTTCCATTTTCTTTTATAATAGAAGCCCTAGATGTCTGATAATAGTGATAGCATAAGATACTTTTGCTAGTTTTAATTGAAGCAGTGATCAACTCCTGCAAGCGCACGGGTAGTCGTAGTATAGATAAAAGATATCGTTCCTTAGGGACTAATTGTAACTTATTGAGTCTTGCTTATCAGAATGTGCTAAGTAAAATTCCGGTTCGAGTGTACTCAATTTAACAATAGCGAATAAACTTTTCTAAATTAATAAGGAGAAAAACGTCTAGGAATTCTTGTAGTTGTGAAAGAAAATTGGATCAAAAAGAATGCTCAAGGGATGCTCTCTACTGCTATAGAACGAGGCTATTTATAGGAGAGCTCGCTTGATCTTAGCCACATAGCGGAAGGAAGACGAAGAGGCAACAGTTACAGGCTCACCACGGGCCGATCGTAGCCTGTGCTGGAATCGGGTTTTTGCTCATTGTTTGCTCTACGGTCGTGGCATAACATGGATAACCATGGAGGTGGTCAAAATACAACCATTGAAGGGCAAATGTTGGGTAAAAAGGCTAAAAATCCTGCAAAACACATCAAACAACTATACGTAAGCAAAAATCGAGAATAGGAGAGTAAATAATAACAATAAGCACATAATTCTCCTAAAAATGACACAAAATATCCCTAAAATGATATACATATTAAGCACTTATCAAACTCCCCCATGCTTAAACTGTTGCTTGTCCTCAAGCAATGCAAAGATTAAAAGTATACACAACCTCCTTGGGATAGATTTAGGTAACATTCAAATGGCAAGGCTAATCCAAAGATATCCCCAAAAGATACAAAAAATCATTAATAAACAGAATAGGGAATGAAATTTTCAAAGACTTTTAATAGACCACAATGTCAAACTTGAAAGCAATCTCCCGCAAATTGTCAAATACAGTCATTTAACACGCGAAACAAGCAAAACTAGTAAGGCCAGTAGAACCTCACTATAGTTATGTGGCACTAAGCACTCATGTGTTTGAAATGTATATATTTACGAAGGTTCTCTCGATTCTCAGCCTCATCTGCAAATCTACCATAAGCTTGATAAGATTCTCAAAATTTTCAATCACAAAAAATTCAAACACATTAGAGAATCATGAGGACTTTAATAGGGTTGTAACGGGGCTAAGGGTAAAGGTAAGAGGGGAACAAATGTTTTTGAAAATGAGGTGCTAGAAGCCAAAGACTATGAGCTAAACAATTCCAATGCATCATGCTACATACTTCTTAAACCATTTCAATTCAGAATAGATCCATAAACGAAGAGAGAATGAGGCGAAAATAAAAAATAACTTACATTCCCATAAAGGCTACCAGCTTTCTTCGTTTTTTCCGTTCTCTTTTTTTTTTTCATTTTTTGCTTTCGATTTTTTTTTGTGTTTTTTTTTTCATAAGCACTTAATTTTTTTTTCAAAAAGGATAGCTAAGGGGGAAATTCATAATGAATTTTAAATACCAACTTTTCTCCAAACTTTGTACAATAAAACAAGGGATCAATCACTATCTCACAAGCCTGCACCAAACAACCAAATTACACCACAGGATATCATTCCATTTTACTAACGCCCTATCAAACTTGATGCAAAAGAATAGAACGATCCTCTAGCCTTGGCTTAAAGGTAAGACAAGTATTCGACCATGGGTTATAATAAGAGGTTCAAATTAAGAAAAATAGATACAGGCTTAAAGGGGCTAACAAGGGATACAATACACAACGAGGATGGCTATTTGGCCATGGGGTTCAAATAAATCAAAGAAAAATTGCCTCAATCATATTGCCTAAATGCATATACGAAATGTGATCTTGAATGAGAATCAAGGCAAGTTCTAGAGAATTAATGTCAAGGAATAGTCACACATGAAAGAAATATGAGACTAATTTGATAAACAGTCTCTAAAGGCTTAAAGTCTCAAGGGACTTCCACCAAAGACAAAGTTAGCTCACTAGTAAACACTTGCCAAAATCTTGTAAAGACTCATGGGGTAAATCAACTTTCATCCAACATGTGGTCAAAACATGGAATTCATTTCGAAAACGCATTCATAAACTTTTATGCACAATTTGGGCGAATCAAAAGATCAAACTAAACCATAGAAAACTACGAAATCGATATAGATCATCATCGGAGGATTTTTTTTCTTTTTTTTATGTGTTTTATTTTTATTTTTCATTTTTTATGCATGCTCCTACAAACAATGCAAACTAAAATGTAAAAGAAACAAATAAAAGAAAGATTAAAATGCAACCTAGATAAATAAATAAACTACTGAACAAAACTAAATACTAAAAATTCAAAAACTACAAAAACTAACACTAAAAACATATACAAAGCACAAACACACCAAACAAAAATAGGCATCAAACGCCAAATATTATGACTAACTCCCCTATGCTTGAATTACACATTGCCCTCAATGTGGGCACAGAACAAAAAGGGAGTGGGTGTATTATAAAACAAGATTAGAGAGGAGGAGGTGGAGGAGGATAGGGTGGTTGGCCATAGGAGATATGCCAATCTGGCTAGGTCTCTAGACATGCCCTATAGTCTTGGAAATATTGTGTATGGGAAGCAAGCAGTCCACGAAGCTCATCGTGGTGCTCTTGGATAAAGTCCTGAAGAGCAGCGTTCTGAGAAGCAACAAACTCTCGGAGGAAAACTTGCTCCTCTTGAATGGACCTAAGGGTGTCTTGGAGGTCAGAATAGTTAGGTGGGGGTGGTTGAGAGGAAGAACTAGGTCCGGCTTAACTAGATCGAGGGGCTGAATGATGGGGTGCAGGTCGAACAACCTCCTCATCACCAGGTACCTAGTAAAGGATACCTCGGTGAAGAAGGGTGGTGCGATTAACATTGTGAAGCGGCAAAAGTCGGTCCCCGGGGTAAATCCAACACAAATGGCTAGCCTCAACTTTACAAAAGTTCATAATCTCAAAAGCAGGTTGCTCAAGCCGCTCAGACCCAGAAACTCTATCCTCAGGATTGGGCTCAACTCCCAAAAATCTAGCAATAGTAGTTACAATCCCAGCAATGACTATCCCACCTTTAGTGTTAATAGCAGCTCTATAAAATTGCCTAGCTAAAAATAAACCTGGGCCAAATGATCTCCATTGAGCATTCAGGACAAAAAGTACAACTTAGAAAGTCTTGGGACATTCAGACTATCGTCCCGAGCAAACAAAAAACAAGCCTAATATGTGTACATTTTGACGAACTGATAATGTACCTAACACTCCCCAAAAGTTCACCCCAAAACGCATTCGGGTTGAATTCGCGGGCGACTTGACGGTGCGATAAGTCCATTGTAGGTGGAAAACCAAAAATACTATTGAAGGTACCTAAGTTCAGTTCATACAATTGTCCCTGTAAGTAAAATGGTATATATTTGGCTTGACATTGAGGCCCTCTAGTGACCTCAACATGGAGTGTACTAAGGAATTCTAGGGTCAGGTCCCTGTATGTATGCTCTTAGAGTTCTAAAAAATGGCCCATAACACCTCTTGCAAATAGCCATCTAATATCATCCAAAATTCCTAACCAGGCTAACAAATCCTCACCATATTATGTAGTTGCTACAACAATACGTTCATTCAAGCAATTATATCTAGCAACATAATCAGGATGCGTTAAACCAAGGGGGTGAGGAATTTTACCTCTAGCACGCGCATTGGTTGATGTTCAAGATACCGGTTGAGGTCAGGGTGGTGCTTGACTTGAAGAACCAGCCTCCTTGGTGCTCTTTTGTCTCTTGTTTGGTGCCATTGGTGCAAACTTGAAACAAAAACAAAACTAAAACCAAAAATAAGAACTAAAACCTAGAAAATTGAAGAAATAAAACAAAAATAGGAAGAATAAGAGAGAGAAAAGGATGGGTATGGTGGATGAGTGAAGGTGAGATGAATTTGAGGAAAAAGAAGAAGAAAGAGAGGATTTTAGGAAGAAAAAGGGAAGATTGAGTGAAAGGAAAGGATTTGATGTGAAAACGACTAAAAATAGAGATTTGGTTATGGAGTTTAGAGAAGGAAAATCGGGGTAGAGAGAGAGTATGTCGAGAGGTTGAAGAAGATAGGGGAAAGGGAAAAGACACCGCGGTAAAAAACCTAGACTGCGGCTCGTAACAGATCACCATAGGCAGTGAGGCTCACCACAGGCAGTGAGGCTCACCACAGACATTTTGTGGTGTCTGCTAATGCTCGATTTTTCTGGCTTTTCTGGGTTGGCACCCCACGACCGTATTTCTGGGGTACTGACCATGGTACCAACATTTTATTCATATATTTTTTGTTCCCTTCTTTTTTGGTTTTTTTTTGGTTTTCACTTATATAACTATAAAAACTAATAAAAATCAAAACTATAGAAAGGGAAATGGAAATAAAGCTTGGGTTGCCTCCCAAGAACTGCTATTTTAAGGTTAAGAGCTTGACCCTTATTCTAGTCTTGGTTTGGATCGACTTTATCGCGAACCACAAAATCAAACTTATTCAGTTGAAGGTACCACCTTAAAAGTTCTGGTTGCAGGCCATTCATGTTCATAACTTTGTGTCATAACGCACTATCTGCGTACAAAACAAATCACTTTTGTGGCCCATCGGACGAGCAATCATCAGCGCGTTCAACCTCTACACCAAAATCTGCATCAAAACCTTCCACAGGGGGCATAGAGAGAACAGTTTGTGCGAACCTGCAGTAATCACTCATTGAAGACTCATAAGAAACAGGGGCCTCAACTTCGGGCTTGTTAGGTGGCATACGAGCAGCAAACTCCACATTAATATACGCTTGGTTGGGGTCCTCATAAGAAATCCAGTCAGAATCAAGAGGGCCTTAACAATTCCAAACATCCTCCATATCAATCTAAGAGGAAAGGGGTAATGCATCCAGTATAGAAGAATAAGGAGAAACCATGCCCTCCTTCTTATGACTAAACAAAGCAAATCACCCTTCCACCTCAAAAGATATACGACCCTCTCTTAAATCAATGTGGCAACCAGTTGTCGCCAAAATAGGCCGACCTAGGATAATTTGGGCATCGTCGGTTTCAGGCATATCAACTATAATAAAGGTCTCTAATAGCCAAATGTCTTCTATATTGACTGGCCCATTGTCCAACTTACCTATAGGTTGTGTCACAGAGCTATCAGCCAATTGTAAGGAAAAGGGTGCGACCAGTAATAGCCCTAGGTGCAGCTTATGAAACAAAGAATAGGGAATTATACTAACAGTTGCACCTATATCACATAGACCCCTCTCTATTTCTACCTTTCCTACAATGCAGGGGATAGAAAAACTACCTGGGTCAGGGACCATAGGGGGAAAATGGTTGGGATCTCAACAGTGTTGTTTTCTTTGAAAGTGGGAGTCTTGCCACCATTATTTCTCTCCTTATTTCCAGCCATGTTTGTCTCCCTACCCTCTTCCATTTGTACTTCCTTAGAGTCAATCAAGTGCTCTTATTCCTTCATGGTAACACAGCTACAGTGCTCATAAGGGTTAGGTTCAGGTTTGCTAGGAAGTTCATCTGGGGGCGTAGATGAAAAAGTGGCTTTCTGAGCAATTTGGGCTTCTAGCATCCTATTATGAGTCATAAGCACATCAACTTTAGAGGCTAAGTGCTTAATATAATCATCTTGTTTTTGTTGAGCCATAAGCATATTTTCCATCATTACCTCTAAATTAGACTTTTGGGGCATCTGAGGAAGGAATGGGGGTCTTTGAAAACTAGGGGGTACTCTAACATTCATAGGGGGTATAGTCATAGTGTTTGGATTTGACTTGTAAGAAAAATTCGGATGATTCTTCCAACCTCGATTATAGGTATTAGAGTAAGGGTCATTGGTTGGTCTTGGGTTGAAATTTTGAACATAATTAACTTCATTAGGGTCTTGGGAAAAAGAACTTCCAACTTGACAATTCAGAGCTATATACTCAATTGAACCACAAGTTTCACAAGAGGAAGGGGCACTAGAGTTCACAACATTAATATTCAATTGGTCCAGTCTTTGAGTCATTGCATCTACTTTAGCATAAAGTAAAGAAATTGCATCAACTTCAAGCTTACCTCTATCCCACTTGGGTTAGCCTCGTTCAGTGGACCATTGGAAGTTGTTTAGTGCCATCTCCTCGGTCAAATTATAGGCTTCACCGTCAGTCTTGCTTATCAGAGTTCCTCCCACCACCGCATCAATAGTGGACCTCACAAATTGGGTCACACTGTTATAGAAGGCTTGGATTATCATCCAATGCTGCAGACCATGGTGGGGGCACAAACGCAGTAGATCTTTAGAACGCTCCTAGGCTTAATAGAGCGTCTCGTCATCTCTTTGCAGAAAGTTGGTGATCTAATTCCTTAGGCTCGCTGTTTTGCTTGGTGGGAAGAATTTGGCGAGGAAAACTCATGTCAACTTATCCCAGGTGGTTATGCATCCAGACGGCAAAGAGTGAAACCAAACTCTTGCTTTATCCCTTAATGAAAAAGGGAATAAACGCAACCGAATCGTATCACTAGAGACTCCATTTAATTTCAACGTATCACACACCTCTAAAAAGATCGAGAGGTGCAGATTTGGATCTTCCAAGGGAGTTTTGCCAAACTGAGATTGTTGCACCATGACAATGAGTGACGATTTGAGCTCGAAGTTGTTGGCATCGATAGTAGGGTGAGCGATGCTTGAGGCGATCCCCTGGACTCCTAGGGTAACAAAATCTCGAAGAGTCCTTCGTTGGTCACCTTCTGCCATGTTTGAATTTCTTCTTGCCTTGCATGTTTGCTCTTCAATCCTTTGCTTTTTCCCCCTTAAGCGAAAAGTCCTCTCAATCTCTGGATCAGGTTCGTACAAGATTGGACTTCGCATAAACTAGGAAAAATTCTTGGAAGCACTAACACCAACACTACCAGCTCAATTTAAACAAGCAAAGAAAGAAAAAAAAACAATAAAAACAATAAAATACTTAGTCACTTTCGAAAGACTTACTCAATAGTTAACAGTTTTAGTCGCCAGTAACGGCGCCAAAAACTTGATCAGCTCCCGCAAGCACACGGGTAGTCGTAGTATAGATAAAATATGTCGTTCCTCATGGACTAATTGTGAGTATTGTCAATTAGAATGTGCTAAGTAAAATTCTAGTTCAATTGGATTCAATTTAATAATAGCAAATAAACTTGTCTAAATCAATGAGGGAAAAAACATCTAGGAATTCTTGTAGTTGTGAAAGGAAACTGGATAAAAAATAATGAACGTGTGCATTCTTCTTAATTGGTTAAATTCGAGGAATTGTAATTTTTTCAGAAACTCAATTTATTCTTTCGAAATCAACCAAATTTCCCTAAACTAAGCAAAAGTCGTTCTTTCAAACTAATTTGTCTTAATTCAAGTTAAATATCTTCAATTACCTACTAGCCCTCTTAATATGCAAATCCCTCTTTCGAGACGAAGTTATGTTAAGTCTAATCAAGCAGTCCAACAACCAAATGTCACCTTTTAGTTTTTCACTTGATTGTTTCAAGAGTGCAAGCAAATTTTGGCCAAAAATCAACTCACAACAATCCAAACACTTGACAAAACGAAATCAAACCAATTATGAAAATAAGCACAATTGTATAGATTAAAACATGATGCAACAACATTTCTATAAACTACTTAATCCCTAGACTAAAGAAAACTACTAAGACATGATAAAAGATTAACAAACTAACCAACGATTAGCAAAATCTGAGCAAAAAGGGAGTAGACTAAGAAGGTCTTCAACCAAGGGCTTCAAAACCGCCTCAAGAACAAACTCTCACACTCAGGACTCACACCAATACCATAACCAAACTAAAAACTACAAAATTTAAGAAAGAAACTAAAGCATTAATCTATGCTATTATATGCTTTTGCTTTGCTTGGGAATGCTCAAGGGATGCTCTCTACCGTTGCAGAACGTGGCCACTTATAGGCGAGCTCGCTTGATCTCAGCCACGCAGCTGAAGGAAGACGAAGAGGCGACAGTTACAAGCTCATCACAGACCATGGCAAACACCACAGGCCGACATGGCCTGCGCTGGAACTGGATTTTTGCTTATTCTTTGTTCTATGGTCATAGCATAACATGGATAACCGTGGAGGAGGTCAAAATATAGCCATTGAAGGGCAAATGCTGGGTGAAAAGCCTAAAAATCCTGCAAAACACATCAAACAACTGTACCCCAAGTATAAATCGAGAATAGGAGAGTAAATAATAATAATAAGCATATAATTCTCCTAAAACTGACACAAAATAGCCCTAAAATGATATACGTATTAAGCACTTATCAAGCAGCCTCTAATCAAGTAGAATAAAAGTGATCCTTCACATGTTAAGGAAGATGCTTTTACCAGTGCTACCTAGGGTAGCCACCAGTTTAGTGCAAATAATATGGTTATCTCCTTGTTGGGAAAGATTTACTATAAAGGAAACCCTAACTATCTAAGGAAATATGGGAGAGGCCCCCGTCTTGTATAATGGGTGAGTGCCATAGCTGAGAATACGAAGTGAGTATCCACAAATGAATTTAGAGTCATGGTTGACATGAAGAGTCCTATCCTTATGCATTGAGCTAGTTTCAAGATTGAAGACATGACAAAAGACTTAAGTATCGGCCTATCCTTATGCATTGTATTGGTTTTGGGTGTTGTTATGTAGAGACTCTTCTTCCACAAGCAAGCTGACATTTCTTAACGTCATGAAGTGTTCGAAGGGCGTGCACTTTAGATGTTACCTGTTCGTGGTTGGTAGATTCCTGATAAACATATTTAATCGACCTTTAAGTGCCAGTTCTCCATCAAAGCAACCTTTGTCGTCCATCGAGCAAGAAAGTTAGAAAAGCTGGCCTTTTCCTCCTGCTTAGTTGACTTTATGTCTCTAAGAGTAATTGGTAGATCAACAATGTAAAAACATTGATACAGGAATTATTTACAAAGATCATCCTAGTTTGTGATCTTTTGTGGGTCCACAGTATTATACCACCTCATCATATCCTTGTTGAACATCCAAGGAAATATGATCTGGAAGACACCCTTGTTAGTTCCTTTAAAGTCATTTCACTAATAATGGTGAGGATTTTCAATTCTATGGAACTTGATGCCTGTCCTAGTGAATTTTGGGATTAATTTCCCTTTCGGATTGAAGTGAATCCTATATAGTCATTACAATAATTACTGAACATGGAAAATTCCTTGAGCAGTTGTTCTATTCGATCTACTCATGGATTGGTTTCAAGAGTGATCTTTCCCTTGTATTCTTCCTTCTTCTTATGATGTTCACCTCCTCCATTGCGAGGCTGCTCACCCTTTTCCTTTGGAGAGTTCTTGATAACTGTTTGGAGTGCAATGGCCGTTAGTTTGATAGGGCCGCATGCGCACGATGGCATTGTAGCAAATCAAAGTCGATCCCACAGAGACTTGGTTGATCTACTGGGTTATATTCCCTTAAGATAGGCTAAGCGAATAAATACTTGATATTGAAATTAAACAAATCTATTGTCTAATCTAATGGATAAATAATCAAGGAATTAAACAAAACTAGCAGTCTCTCAATTCATGTATCAGTCAAGCACTTCTTTCTCAATTGGTTATTTTAAAACTGATAATCGAAGTATCACAACCCTCTTTCAAGGTGAAATGAAATACGTAAATCTAACCAATTACTATTTCTCTAGGGCTCTTGATTTATTTCGGTTCATTAAGCATGCGATTATCAAATTGGTAGTTTGTCAATTGGTGTGCTTTCTCAAGACTCAACACAATCAAGTCAAATCCTACGGTTCAAGTATCGAATTTAACCTTTCAGTTCTTTATCTAATATCTAAAACATGCAAGAAAGTGATCAAGTTTCTCACAAAACAATAAACATCTAGGATCCAATAAAACAATGGAACAATTCCAAAATACTCAAAGAGATTAACACCAAATTAAAAACATAACTAGTATTTGCATAAATCCAAAATCAAAACAACAAAAGATAATGAAAATTACAAAACATAAATCTAAATTTGGAAAAGAGAAGACAAGAGAAGAGAAAAGAGATGTTCAGCCAATTAATGCGCTTGAATTCGCCAATTGCAAACCCCACATGGAATCCTCGCAAATCTTCAGTTCAATTCTCAACTCTCTCTAATCTAATCTAAATCAACTTAAAGAGAGGAAAAATGAAAATGGATGGGTTGTGTGGAAATGAGGTTGAAAGCACCCTTTTTATAGTGACACTCTTGGAAGCCGAACCGTCCCAACAAATAATGACATTAAAACTGCCGGGAACTCGAAAAGTCGTGAGAAAACAAAAAGCGTTAGGGAAAATTAGGACACCACAGACCATGGCCTTCACCACAGAGGTTCCGTGATCAGCTTTGGCTCGACATTCTTCTGTTCTTTCTTCCTTCCACGAGCATAGCAACTCAGGGGCATCCGTGGGGAGTCAAAATACACTAAGCTAGGGTCAAAACAAGGGTAAAAAGGTCCAAAACCTACAAAGCACATAAAAGAAGCATACTCAAGCGTAAAATGAGAAAAGGAGTATAAATTATAACATAAAACACAAAATTCTCCCTAAAAATGGTACAAAATGACCTGAAAATAGAGTGCACTTTAAGGACTTGTCAAACTCCCCCATGCTTAAACCGTTGCTTGTTCTCAAGCAAACACTGTATGAAACTAATAAGGCGAGATGCATCTACGACTTAAATTAAATATATAACAACCTCCTTAAAGTAGGCAAGTCATAGCATATAACAAGCAAGAATCCCAATCAACGACAATCCCAAATAGCACACAACACAATTCAAAATTAGGAGGAGAAGGTTTTCGAAAAGGTATTAGACCACAAACTTGATACCAAACTTGATCAACCCCAAAGAACCACAAAGCATGTCATGCAAGCATATGTAATTATAGAGCTAAATGGATTGGTAGAGCCTCAGTTTTGGGAAATGTGGATCACTCCCACTAATGTGTTTGAAATATAGCACATGTTCACTCAATACTCATTTCAAAGATGCAATCTACTATATGCTTGATAAGACTCTCAAATTCTCCACCACTAAAATGCAATGCGCATAAGACAATCAAGAAAACTTTATATGGGTTGTAACATGGGCTAAAAAGGGTTAAGGGAAAGGAGTAAATAAATGCATTCAGACAACGTTGAGTTATTTAGCCAAATGACTAGGGGGCGATCAACAAGGCACTAAAAAACCATGAAAATCACCAACACTCAAAACCTCAAAATACAATGAAGATATTCAAATGAATCATGCAGAAAATGAGTTGAACAATAAAAAACTCAAGCTATGTTCGTATCCCATGCCAATCACCCAGTTGTTTTCCTTTTTCCTTTACCCTTTTTTTTTGCTCATTTTTTTTACAACGTGACTTTATCTTCCTTTTTTTTTCTTTTTATTCCACAAAACAATTTTCTTTTTTTTTTATTCGTCATTTTTCTGGGAAATGAAATGAAAATTGTAATCATTGAAAGGCATAGGATCATTAACTATCAACTCACAACCGAATATACATACATATATATATATATATATATATATATAAATAT
>JACYFF010031959.1:73098266-73138566 GCA_017589665.1 Selenicereus undatus | reverse complement strand
TATATATATATATATATATAGACATGTATGCAAATCATTGGAGCATCATTGGAGGCTATTTTAAACCAATCCACACCATCCTAACATGCAATCATATATGCAAATCTAAAAGTCAACTAAATGCAAAACACTAATTCAAACAAAAAGAAGCCTAAAACTATGCGTTGTAACATGTATGCAAGCTTATAACCAAAATGAAGTACATGAAACTACCCTTCTTTAATGCTTAAATAAAGCATTATTCGAAGGAAAGAAAGCAAAAGAAGGGAAAGGAAAAACAAAAGAGAACAATCTCACCAGGTTAGGCGTTGGGCACAACTAAGGTAAGGCCTTCTTGCAAACCGGCCAAACGAAGCAACATCCACTCCATCACAACTTCAAGACTTGACTAGTTAAATTAGATGCCACTAAAGTATGTAGCAGCTTATCAAACTCCTAGGACATACACACCAAAGACAATAATTATCCTCTTAACCTTATCGAAAGCCTTAGAAAAATCATAGGAAGGATTAAAGAATATACTCAATATGACTTTCCAAGGCAAGTCCTCTAGGCATACACAATAAGGGTTAATGGGGGGATCATACCCTCTAAGGTAACCTAGGGGCACATAATTTTCAACATTCCCACCAAGCATACTAAACATGTTATCCACATAGCCCAAATCAATATTAGTTTCACAAATCAGGAAATTATTAATGGGCTCATCAAGATAATACTCAGGGGATTGACAGGATAGTGAACAAAGAGGGGAAGCATGGGAATGATCAAGAGGATTAGGGAGAATAATATTATAACTAAGGCAAGGGGACTCATCATGCATAAACACATCACGTGACCCCTCCAAAGGAGTCTTATCTAGATCATACACCTCATCTAAAGTATCTTCAGGCTCAAAACATGCATCAGTAACATCAAACCTAGCAACAAACCCAAAAGGCTCACCCGCCTCGAGCCCCATGCACAAAGATAAAGGAAAGGATGAATCATATAAGGTCATGACAACATCAATGTTGTCCTACGGTCATACAAAGTCAGTTGAGCATAGCATGCGTAATAGGGACACGAATTAGTTTCATGGTCAGAAGAATTACACAAATTACACCAAAAAGGAGCATAATAAGATATAGTATAAAATGGCCAAGGGTTAGGAAATGAAAACCTAGAAACATGACTAGCCTTCTCAAATCCAAAAGTATCCCAAGCAATCCACTCAAGGAAATACCATGCCTCATCAACATTTTTACCATAAAATCCCCAATACCCTAAAAGAGCTCGAGTTTCACTATTCACGCCCTCATTAACAATTTCTAAAATTTCATATTTACCCACAGAATAACCACATTGATCAAAAAAGACATGCAAACGCTTAAAATACCTCTAAAATAATTCAAGGTCAAATTAGGGAAAATGAAAAATTGCCATTGTTTGTTCCTTAAATTTTTTTATCTTTTTTTAAATTTTCATTTTTTTGCAGTTTCTTTTTTATTTTCAAAGAAAAACAAAATGATTAGTCAAACTTATCGAGAAAAACCCAATATTCAACAGTAGTCCCTGGCAACGGCGCCAAAACTTGATACGGCTGCAAGCACACATTCGTGTTGTAGCAAATAAAGATCGATCCCACAGAGACTTGGTTAATCTTTTGGGTTATATTCCCTCAAGATAGGCTAAGCGAATCAATACTTCATATTCAAATTAAACTATTCTATTATTTAATCTAATGGATAAATAATTAAGGAATTATACAAAACTAGCAATATCTCAATTCATGTATCAATCAGACACTTCTTCCTGAACTGGTTGTTTTAAAACTGATAATCGAAGTATCACAACCCTTTTTTAGGGTGAAGTGAAATACCTAAATCTAACCAATTACTATTTCTCAAGGGTTCTTGATTTATTTAGGTTCATTAAGTATGTGATTATCAAATTGATGGTTTCTCAATTGGTGTGCTTTCTTAAGGCTCCACACAATCAAGTCAAATCCTACAGTTCAAGTATCGAATTTGGCCTTTCAGTTCTTCACCCAATACGCAAAACATGACAGAAAGTGATCAAGTTTATCACAAGACAATAAACATCTATGATCTAATAAAACAATCGAACAATTCCAAAATACTCAAAGAGATTACCACCAGATCAAGAACATAACTAGTATTTACAGAAATCCAAAATTAAAATAACAAAAGATAATCAAAATTAAAAAATATAAATCTAAATTTGGAAAAGAGAAGAGAAGAGAAGAGAAAAGAGACGCTCAGCTAATGAACGCACTTGAATTCGTCGATTGAAAATCCAACATGGAATCCTTGCAAATCTTCAATTCAGTTCTCAACTCTCTTTAATCTAATCTAAATCCTAATCTAACTGATAAACTTGAAGAGAGGAAAAATGAAAATGGATGGGTTGTGTGGAAATGAGGTTGAAAGCATCCTTTTTATAGTGAAACTCTTGGAAGTTGAACAGTCGCGAGAAATAATGACATTAAAATTGCTTGGAAGTCTTAAAGTCGCTAGAAAACAAAAAGCCTCGGGGGAAATAAGAATACCACGGACCATGGCCTTCACCACGGAGGGTTCGTGGTCAGCTCTGTCTCGACATTCTTCTGTTCTTTCTTCCTTCACGGGCATAGTAGCTCAGGGGCTTCCGTGGGGAGTCAAAATACGCTGAACTAGGGTCCAAACAAGGGCAAAATGGTCCAAAAACTATAAAAAAACAGAAAAGAACAATACCCAAGGTTAAAACGGGAAAAATAGTATAAATTATAACATAAAACGCATAATTCTCGCTAAAAATGGCACAAAATGACCTCAAAATAGAGTGCACTTGAAGGACTTATCACAATATGCTAGTTTGGCACATGGGTGGGTCCAGATGGAGTCATAGAGAGATCCTAAATCTATGGAATATGATGCCTGGATTATGAACTCATGCATAGGAGTCACCACTATAAGGATCCACCTTCCCAAGATGCGATCCCACACGAATGGTTGGACTCGGACACGTGGCAGGTGCATGATTTCTTTTTAGAAGCAAATTGAATTCTTTTATTACATTTTCTTTTACAAAAGTAGAAGGAAGAACTGGGTTGCAGCATCTCAGAAACTGGGTTGTGATCCTCACTAAGGAACCTAGTTTTCTAGGTCTGGCTCCTTAAGCAGGGCCGGGTCTAGTTTTCTGGCCCGTGCCTTGTCAATTTCCTTAGCTTGATCCATAATCTAGGTTCAGGTACGATCCGGGAATCCCGGTAGGTCCCTAAGCTAGTTCTAAAGTCCTATCCTGGTATCGACAGGTTTCACTACAAAAATACGAATCTGCTCCAATTTTAATAATGCAAAAACAAGAAGTAGATGAAATTATGAAAACAAAGTATCCAACTTTAACTAATGGAGTCGCTAGTGAGGTTTAGGAAAAACTTACAAAACTATATTACCCATTGAAGAAAATCATACCAATAGGAACAACTGAAGGATAATGAAGGGACTTCGAAGGGACGCCAAAGGGATAAATTGATGTTGCTTTAAAAAGTTTTTAGAAAGACTCCTGAGCAATCCCTAGTGCAGGGACTATCATGACTCCTTGCTCTTGAACTTAGGCTTTATATTCAGAGGTGACAATACGATGATGTGATCAGATGTATCTTATCACCACCTATCATCACTGACGACCTCTACTAATCAACAACGGAAATTAAGACTTAATTATACTATCATACATTCATGTAACAAATTTGAATCATTCATATAAAATCAAAACATTATGTTCACCCAAAAGTAAGTAAAAGGCAAACCATTCAAATTATTATAGTGGGTGGGGACGAAACTAATTAAAGGTTACATCTTTGCCAAACTACAATCAATCGAATTAATCAAGAACAAGTGAAAAGGAAAGGGAAGGGGATATTAAAGTGCACCCTTAAGATAGATGACCCCACCTAAGTCTTCTAGGAGCCTAAGAGAGTGATGGTTTCTTGAATGGATGTTTAGTTCCCCTCTCTAAGTACTAATTCTCAAATCCAAAAAAGGAATTCTAAAGCTCTCCTTTTTTTCTCACTTTAGTTGTAACTCTTGATAATTTCAGAGCAATACTACGTATATTTTTCATCTTGCCCTTAACCAAATGGTCTGCCCCCTTTATATAGCGGTTGAAGAGGCTATGTGAATCATTAGACATAGGTAACATGGCACTTTAGTGATTGTCACTCCTAGAAAAGGACAACCCTTCCTAGTCCTATCCTAGTTAGGCTTAATCTAAACACACTTACTTGATAAACTAGAGCTCCATTAATCCAAATTAATCTTAAATAATTCAATTAGACGGGGAAAGCTAATTCTATTGGGGGTTTATCTGACTGGCCTAATAAGAACGGGTCTTGGTAAAATTGAAAAGAGGAACCTCAGAGGGTTCTCTCTATTAGGAACCCAAACCGGGTTTCTCTGAGATTGGCCAATTGGGCTAGTTTCACATGTGAACTTGATTTGTCTTTCTTTTTTCTTTAGATTACAACTCTACTGGGCTCGCAAAAATCAAATTGGGTATTAATTTCATCATAAGGCTTATCAAAATAAGATGCCATTTTTAGGCATCTAAAATTAGTAGATAAGCCTTAAATCATCGAACTTAAATCTGTCTATAAAATTGAATACAATAAAAATGGCTTGATTCAAACGTACAAAGTCCATCTAATCACCAACAGGTATTTGCAGTAGCATGGTTTTGGCTTCGAATGGACTCCTGCTCTTGTAGCTACCATGGGGGCAATAAGAACAATGCATACCATAGTAGGGCAATTGAAGTTACAAGTCTTTAAGCTTAACGTTAAGTTAGCATTTGTAAATGGTGAGCTACAAGAAGAGGTATATGTTGAACAACCTCAGGGCATTTGGTGGAAGGCCATGAAGATAACATTTGTATACTAAATAAAGCCTCTATAGCTTTAAACAAGCACCACATACCTAGAATAGTAGAATTGATAGTTACCTACTTCAAAGTGGATTTATGGAGAGTTTAAGTGAGCCATCCTTATATATAAAGACCCAAGGACAAAATTTTCTAGTTTTATGCCTATATACTGATGATCTATATATGGAAGGACATGTTAAAAGATGATTGAAGAATTCAAAAAGTCATGACGGCCGAATTTGAGATGACAGACTTGCGACTAATGAAAAACTTCCTCGACATGCAAGGAAAGGAAAGCCTACGTTAGATCTTCATATCTCAAGAAAAATATGCAGAAGATCCTTAAGAACCCTGATATGCTTGATTGCAAACCACTATTAACACCTACGACAACAAATGAAAAATTTTCTGAGTATAAGGGAAAAGACAAGATAGAAGGATTAACTTACCAAAGTCTGGTTCTATCATTAATCTATCTCATTAACACCCGATCAGAAATGGTTCATACATCATCATTGTCTCTTGATTCATGGGTGAGCCCAGTAAAGCTCACTTTTCAAAGCTAGGAGAATTTTGAGGTACATCAAAGGTACAAAGAACTATGGTCTTCTATACAAGATAGAGAAAAAGTGCAAGTGGATATGTGTTTCTACTAGGCTCCAAGGCATCTCTTGGTCATCCAAGAAGTAGGCAAGAACAACACTAATCTAGCAGAAGCAGAGTATATTGCAGTTACAAGCACAACATGTGAAGCAACACGGCTTATAAGAATATTGGGTGACCTATATTCGGATAACGAAGAATCAACAACATTTTTATGTAATAATATGTCAACGAAAGCAATGACATGGAACCTAGTCTTCCACAGTCGAACCAAGTGCATTGAGATCTGACATTACTTTATTCGAGACTTGTGGACCAAAAGGAGATCAATCCACAATTTTGCAAAACAAATGAGCAACTAGCATATATATTTGTAAAGGCAATCTCACACGAGAGGTTGATCTATTTCAGGCAGCACGTAAGAGTACAAGGATGTTTCTAGATTTATTGGGAGTATTAAAAACTAATAATCAAGAAACACTTTGATGTCATAAGTTAAAGTTCTAAAACCTTATCGTGGAACCTTCTATACATTTCGGGTATGAAAGTAGAGAGCCAGAGAAGATTACTGCTGATGGGCGAAAGCATAGAGAGGAAAGAAAGTGAGCATTCCAAAGTTAGGGTTAGGAATGAAAAGTGACAGTCACTCTTTTAACCTGAGAAAATTGGGCTTCCAGGAATGAACCTCCCTTTTTTGTTCTGGACCATTTTTTGGCTAGGTCGAATAATACATGCTCCAGTTTTCTTTTCCAAAACCATATGTTCCAGTTTTGAAATTTTCCATTGTGTATTTTCATTGTATTTTTGAACATATTTTGCTTAAATTATAATGATGCTCAAGTTGATAAGGTTTTATGTAGTTAATTCATTTGTTGAATTAAGGTTTCGAAATCCTGAATGCGTGAATTCGTTATAAAACATTAATATGTTTAATGTCATATATAAATCTGTTTTGTATATGTATCAACTTAACATTTTCTTGACTGGGTAACTTGTTATCGATCAATTGGGTAGAAGTGATATGAATTCATTTCATATATACGATTAGTACGTATGGCGTAAATTTGTTTTACTAGAACTCAATAAATATCTATGTGATATGAGGATCCCTTTGGTCGATAAATGATTGTGTTTCATAAGTTATATTATATAAGTATATTTTATATAATATCCCATCACATGAATGTGTTTCATGATTTAGTAATTTTGTGCAAAAACATGAGCAATTATAAATCAGTAATTGTTATGTCAATATTGTAGTTAACAAAAATGATTCATTAAGTTTTACATGAACAAGTTTCATGCTATTATTTGAAAATATAGGATATTTGATTATTTTATGAATCTGCTTCACGAAATTCAAATTTGCAATATTATATGAATACGTTTTATATAATTCGCGAGCTTTACTATGAATTTGTTTCATCCAAAACCTAATGTTATATGGATATGTTCTATATATAATTAATTGCGACTAATATTTGAATATATTTCATGTTACAAAGTATGTTGCGTTCGATCATATGGATATGTTTCATGACAATCACCGATTACTAGTGTTATATAAATGTGTTTTATATATATGAACTACATGAGCTGTAGTAAATTTATTCATTATTTTAGCACTTTTTCCTTATCCAAATTAATGAATGTGGATTCGTTTCATGTTACCTGCTAATTGTGTAATATAGAGATTTTTTATGAATTGGTTTTATGAAATTCAAATTCGTAACATTATAAATGTGTTTTATAAATTACGAATAACATTAGAATAGGTTTCATGTTATATGTAATTATATAAATATATTTTATATAATCATATTTTGGCATTTTATGAAATTCTTTTGTAACATGTTATTATTCGAATATGTTTGGCAATATAGGTTCATTTTATTATATAGATGCGTTTTATGTAATAATCTGAATTTCATGTTTGATATGTCATTCATAAAGTTCTAGATGACATATTAGTAGTTATATAATGAGATAACTTCATGTGAATTTGATTTACATAAAGTTTGATATCTTTGTGATATTTTTAAAACGTTAATTAGTTTAACCATAATATTCTCCATAAATTTTGTTTTATGGAAGATTTTGATAAATAAGTTATAAAAAGTTCTAATTCATGCTTATATGAGATGATTATGAGCTTAGCGAAATTTTCGATCATGCAACATGGATAATGGAGTTTTTTGATAATTTATTTATTTGAAAATATGCCTAATGTCCGCTTTACAGAATATATACCTTTAGCTATGGTAATTAAAATAAGGTTGGTAATTTGTTTACCAATAAGAGAACTTGATAGTGCTGACTATGATACATAATGTGAGAAGATTCAGTTTCTTCTAAATGAACGTGAAATGTTATTACACTCATTAGATTTTAGGTCTCATAGAATGGCAAAGATGGTACTATTAGTGAACAGTATCTAGAAAACTTAAAAGTATACCAAAAGTGGTTTGAGAATAGATCGATCAAGATGTTATACTTTGTCGTATTGCATCGATCTAGTGGAGGAATTAAAAGTCACCCCACTGTTAAGTACGAGTGGGATTAGCTTAGCATCGGGTTCGTTCGGATCCATTCCCTCATAAGGTTCTGGACCTAAGAATGGTATTGCGAAAGGGAAAAAGGTTAAGGAAATAAAGAGAAGCATGTAGCACGTGTGAGTGCTATGACTGTGGAAATTAGGAATCTTATGCTTGGGATTGTCCTAAGTCGATTAAGGTACCTCCTTCCACAGTTACTTCTGGATAATATGTGTACTCTCAAACATTTGTGGCTAACTATGATCCTTAGAGGGTTGTAGATACGGGAGAAATAAAGTACATAGTTCAGGATTGAGTTAATTTTTGTGAACTTTCACTACTACCCGGTGGATTCACAAATTGTCATTTTAGGTGGCGACGATGAAAAAGGTGTTCTTGAATTAAAGACAAATCATTCGAGGCTCCTTGAAGGGACTACGTTGTCTATTCCCGATGCTCTCTATGCACCTGAGGTGCGATGTTTCCTTGTATCTTCTATTCCTAAGATTAGTTTTCTTTAATTTTCGTCTGTATGTCTTAGGCATCATATGGCATGGTGGTTTGTTTCGCCATGTCACATTGAAAGGTGTTTTCAATGGGCGAAAAAGAACATCTTCCATCCTAGTCTCATTTTCGACTCTGTTTTAGGCATACCCGACTTGACCATGAGGGTGAAGATAGAGTTAATAGACTAGCTAAAGATGACCTTTTTTTTTTAAGATCAATTCACTTGGCTTAAGGTGCAAAATGTCAGTTATGTCTAGCTAGTAAAGCAATAGGAAATTCTTTTTGTAAGGTTTCAAGGGCATCAAATCCCTTAGTGTTTGTTCACTTTAGACATCTGTGGGTCCATGAATATGGAAGCACATCATGGAGCCGTATATATTCATGATATAGGTATGTGTACCTACTATCTCACCGTTATTAAGTACTCAATGTGTTCATATACTTTATAGCGGTAGTAGGACTCAATTGGATCGAAATATTAAAACTCTTTGAACCAATTGAGATCATGAACGTTTTCTTCATGAAACAAAATCCCACAATATTGATTTTCTTAAGGATGAGTTTCTTAGCATTTGGTGAAATTTAAAAGGGCCTCAATTTGTATTCATTACAATAAGACCTTCAACCACCTCTCGGTGATGGGGAGGCTTTGAATTCTCACTAAGTCACCGAGGATGGTACACATTCCTTACTTGGTAAGAATGGTGAAGGTTTATCTATCAAGGAGAATGAGATTCGTCCTCAATCTCCAATTGATGAGGAGAGTTATTCCTAAACATGCAGTTAGTCCTCATGTTCAGGATCCCACTTCCAATGGATAGTGGGAGTAATCTTCTGTTCATAAACAGGGTTCCATACCTCTTAGAGAAAGGGGGAGAAACTCCTGGTCCTATAGCTCTTAGAGAAAGGGGGAGGGATTTCCCACCTAGACAGACAAATAATGAAGGTCCCAGGATCCCAAGGACTAAGTGTGGCAGAGTTCTTCGATGATATTTTCAAATCGAAGAGGAAATATTCCTACGCACTCCCTTGGGAGTTGAGGGATCTACCTCTTATCAAGAGGCAGTTGGTTCACCAAATTACAAAGAGTGATTGGATGCTATAAGGGATGAGATGGACTCACTGACAGGGTTTGAGAACTCGTTGAAACTCCAACCCGATGTAAGTCTTCAAGATAAAACATCGAGTGGATAGTTCAATTGATAAGTTCAGGCTCGGATACTCCTAGCCCTGGTTGCCCATTCGGACTTTGAGTTGTTCAAAATGGACATAAAGGTTGCCTTTCTCAATGGTGATCTTGAGAAAGATATTTTTGTGGACTAACCCATTGATTTTGTATCAAAGGGATAAGAGGACAATGTGTGTCGTCTTAAAAGGTCCATATGTGATTTTAAGCAATCTTTCAGTTCTTGGTACTCTAGATTCCATAAAACCATTTTTGGCTTATGTGTGGTTTCAAAATACCATTGTGTATGTCGAAAGATCAACACAGGGATTATGTTCCTCACGTTGATGACATACTGTTTACTAGGAACAACTTGGAGCTAATCAAAGCTACTAAAAGGTAGTTATTCCATGTCTTTGAGACAAAGGACACGGGTGAAACTAGGTATATCCTAGGAGTGGAAATAATCCAAAGTCGTCCCAAGAAGCATGCGTTGAAATAACTTGGAACAATTTTTGGGTTTATAATTCCTAACCCGTAGATACTCCAGTTGGGAAGTGTCCAACCTTGAGTCTTGCTCAATGTTCTAAAACAGATGACAAAATAGAGATAATGAACAAATGTCCCTAACCCTAACGTCAAAGTAAGCTTATTGTAAGCAATGTTATGTACATGGCCCTTACATTACTTTGCGGTTAGTTTGATAAGTCGTTATCAAGGTAACCCAAGCCTTGCTGATTAGTAAGTCGTTTAGAGAGTCAAACGCTACTTTCATGGTATTGATAACTTTGCCTTTTTCTATCAAGGAAGAGGCCTCAGGTTGAGAGGATACTCAAATATTGATTGAGGTGGTAACTCAGATGAGTCTAAGTTAACCTCAGAACACGCCTTCACCCTGAGTGGGAGAGCCATGTCATGGTGCAGCAAAGAAGCATAGTTGCACAACAATGTTAGCCATGGAGGTAGATCGTGTGTCTTGTACCATAGAGACAAAAAGGCATTGCCATTAGGTATATATATACACTAACAAGGTGATATGTTCCCTTAACTAAACCCATTCCTAGTGATGTGTTCGAAACTCATTGGTTGAGTCTTGAAGTTCATAAGGTTTGTTATCTAGATATGTTCTGCTACGTGATGGACATGTTTCTTTTATAGGCAAGATGGTCATTGTTGTAAGTTAGGCATATTGAAATGTCACGGGCTTCTGATTGGCCTAGTCACACAGGTAATCACCCTGACGCTTCAGTAGCGGGAATGATGAGACTGAATCATATTGGCACTAGGTGTGCAATATTGATTACTCACGCTCGAAGTGTATGACTGGAATGAATATAGTCGCCTTAGTAAGATTAAGATGAGACTTGAGGGAGTCGAGTATGAAATAAGCTTTCATATTGAAGCCTTAAAAGCCGAATCTTGAGTGTCAAGATTAACGTTTAGTATGTTGATCTAGTGGCTCAGGTTAGATTCTTTTTGGGTGAAAATCCAGACTAACGATTCGCATAGCATAAAGAGTGGCGAACCCAGCTAAGTGGGAGCTATGCTGTGACACACATCTCATACTGTGTATGCTTATAAGACGACCCATATATGGGGTGACAATTGAATTCCCTATCACTTGTCATTGTGTGACCCTATGGATGACCCTTTGACTTAAAGCTATGATATCAAGTCGAAGCTTAATGATGCTACTTTAATGTGATTCTCAAGAACCATGATGTATACGGTTAAGCAAAAACACGTTAGGAAAGCAGTTAATCTAAGATGAAATTTCATGAGTGTTTAAGGAAAAACTGATCCACCATCACCATATCAGCCCGGGCGGTTATGTTGAGAACATAATCATATGATATATCAGACATAAGGGATCAGAGATGCCACTGGTGATGTTTTTGGGATGGTTTTAGGGGTATCGTATTTCGTGAAAGTGTTACGTTAGTTTGATGGTAACTTAATATAACACTACTAGTTATTTTTGGTCGCACGCCCTATTCCTGGTATAAAGCGTAAAAGAGCTGTGATGCATAGAGAATATATGTTTTACAGCCTGTGTGGTCGAGTGGGAGCTGTAGGCTGGGCCTAATAATACTAGGCCTGACGGCCACACATGTTGCCTAGGGCAATAACCCTAACTGTACCCCCAACCTATATAAGGTGGTTTAGGGGGTTAACTCACTAGATGAGACAATAAGATCCACTCACTCATATTCTCTCGTTTTCTCTCTCACAACTAGAACACCATCTATTGAGTTCTCGGGTTTAGGGCGTGGCACAATAAAGTGACTCTAGTAGCCGCTTGGTATTATTATTGACGAGATTGGTATTCTTTATACGCGTGGAGTATTACCGATAGTATACTTCCACATCCAGGTTAAGTCCTATTTCTTCCTACAGATTCCTTTAAGGTCTTGGTTATTATGAAGGAAATTAAGCAGCTTAGATGATGTTGAGTTGGAATTGATTTACTGAACCTGCTGATGCATGGAAATAAGCAAAATTAGAGAATATGATGACATCGACAATGATCTGAATGCTCACACAGACAAAATAGGATACCACATTGGGCCTTCCTTAGCCACTCGGGAATCGAATCCTTTGGAACCAAGAAAGGAAATCACCTTGACATTGATATCTTTTGACATGTGGATGACCCACCGTAGCAGTAAATTTGGAAGAAACTACTTACACGACTTCCATCCCTTACCGCACTTCCAACACATACAGCTCAAGGAAGAGGTTTGACATTACTGCTACAGCGGCAAGACAAAGGCGTAATCAAGGAATGGATAAGACAAAGAAGAAATTGACTTGACTTTAAATAAAGTAGTCAAACTTACTGAGTGCTTACCTATTGGCTTGGTTTTTTCCTTTTCCTATGGGTTAAATGGAACAAGACCTACAGGCAATAGTAGAAATTTTGAATTCAGTCATAGAAGAAGTGAAATGTATTCTAGTTTAAATTTGTCCAATCCTTCCTCATCAGGCTAAGCATGATAGACCTATTTTCCTAAAAGAGTAAATCACTTAAATCTCCTTCAATGGCCTCTGACAAGGAAAACATTGCTTTATGCCTTAGACCAAGAAAGAGAGGTATGTGGCCAAGACTGGTTTAAATGATATGACTAAGATTGAGTAGAAAGCATGAGTTCGCTTTCAGGTGAAAAGCTTGGAGGAATTAGTTCCTGCCTACATGTGATGTTCCTCGCTTGGTTTCTGATACGAAGAGTTCTTTTCCATAGAAAGGGAGAGGAGGGTATTCGATGAATTTGAAGAAGTTAGGGAATTAAGCATTCATCCATTGAAACGTTTTTAACCATTTAACTAAATAATCAAACTAAGCAAGCCCGAGTTGAATTATTTATCATTTCAATATGGATTTCCACCAATATGATGTTTGTAACCTTCTCTCGTTAACATTATAAGGACCATGTCCTGGGGTTCATCCCCGGGGTGTGGTTCTCTTACAAATGGCCACACTCCCTTGCTAGGTGTTCGGATTCAGATATGATTTTTATTTTTTGTTGTAAAACGGGTAGGATTGCAGCAAAATTGTGGGGGGTGTGGAGAGAGAACTTGGCCACAACTCTCAACGAGACACCTGGCCAGGTTCCTTGGCCAGAGCCAGGTTCGGTCCTCTAACCTAGTCTCAATTAGTAATTTATGTCTAGCTTAACAAACTGGTGGTAGGTTTAACCTAGGAGATCAAATCAGAACCTAGTTTCTGGTCTAGACAATCTTGCTGTCTAGATCGTAAATCTATTTTGACTAAATCTTGGAGTGATTAAGAAAAAGAGTAGATTTAATTAATAGAGTCTCCACTCAATTTTTAGAAACTTACGAACGAAATCCAATTTGTAAAATGAAACATAAACTAAATGGGATAAAAAGATTCACTGTAGAGAGGTCTTCGAAAGACCCTCTAGTAATCCCTAGCATGGGGACAATTTGACTCCACAGGCTTAAACTGAGGATCTTAGATTCGGGGACAAAGGTACGAAGTCATGAGGGAGTGCATCACGACACCACTCGCTATCACCGATGGGCCCGACCAATCAATATAAGGAATTAAGACTAATTACAATAACAAACAATCATACAACATATTGGCATAAAATGATAGGAATTAAGAATACGGTACTAGTCTAGAAGAGTGAATAATGTAAACAAGTACAACGGATAGAATGAAACTAATTAAAGATTGCATCTTTACCACATTAGAAATTAAACAAACTACCATGAAAGAAACTAATGGAAAGCAGAGAATAAGGTGGTAGAGTTAGTTTTTTCCTCAAGATGACCCACATGGTTTACTTAGAGACCCAGCAGAATAACATCGCTTTAATGATTAGTAGACTACCTCTGTAATAATCGGGGTTTTCAACCATAGGCTAAAATTTTGGGTTAACATTTTTATGGACTTATTTGACTGAGTTAGCTATATTAGACTAATTTTGCTTGATAATTGGACGTAATAATTATGTGAGCAATTTTTATTAATTTTTCTTAGCTAATTACGCATTTTATGAAATAAGTGAACTCGTTAGAAATTATCTAAGTCATAATAACATGAAATTAGCAAGTTGAATTAGGGCATTTGGGGTCGAGATTAAGCGAGATGAGATGATTTAGGACCAAGCCCGGTTTAGTAAGGGTGACTAAACAAACCAAACAAAAAATAATAAAAAAAGAAAGCAAAAAGGGGGCCAAGGCCCCTTCCTTCTTTGGGAAACAGAGGTAGCAAGGGGGGTGGCAGGGGTTTTGCTACTAGGAACCCGCAACCCTAACACCGACCGACAACCAAAGAGAGGAAGAGGGAGAGAAAGGAGGGGGCGGTGGTGCCGCTGCCGGCAAAAGCCGACCACCGCCACCCCTCTACAACGGCCCTTGCGCGCCCGAGGTCACAATGAGAGATCGAGCGAAAGAGAAGGAGTCACGACAATCGACTGTCACAGACGCTTGCGAATGGGGCAAGCAGGTGGCTGCTAGTGCTGCATGCTGCATGGACGAGGTGAGAAGATGGGTAATGAAACCCTAACGACCCAATCCCTTCTCAGCTCTACCACCACCTACGTCTCCCCTGCTAGTGGTGGACTTGAATTCGGCCAGAACATCAGAAAAGGGGGAGCAAATCAATAGCAATCGCAAGTGGGTGGAAGGAGGCCTGAAGCATGACCCAGAATTTAGTTTCAATTAGCCCACGTAGCCCAGGAGTTGGGTCCCATACTGTGGAGTTGAGGTGGGTGGTTCTTGATCCCTAAACCTACTATTACTTTGCAAATGTTTTTGAAATATTTGTGATAGCTGATTTAATAGTTAGGTATAAACTGTAACGAGTTGAGAAATTGTAAATAGTAAGTGATTCATTTAGGTTGAACTGAAATGGTTTTGAGGACTGTTGTGGTTGGTGGTGTGAGCAGGGAGTCTGGGTTGTGTGAAACTCCGCGAATCACGAAGTGTAATATTGTGTTATAAATGTGATACTAGGCAAATTCTGCTAAAACTGATTTTGCTAGGTTAAAAGGAGAGTGTTAATTGTTAGCCTTGGGTTCGTATGTGTGCTATGTGTGTTCGGATGATCCACATTCATGCCTAATTAACGTGTCTATAGCCATTAGGTTTCTTGGTTGTTTAAGCATCTCAACTAATCAATGTGTGAGTTAAAAAGTTTTCATTAATGAAAATTGCTTGATTCACTCTAAATGTCTTGCCAAGGCCTTAGTTGAATGACCAATTGTTTAGCCATCCCTAAACCACGTTACAGAGGCTTATTTGAAGGGACATGTGGTTTCATTAGAGTGAACCTTAAAATGTACCTAAAATAGTCCCTTTGACTAAGCGTTCATCTAATCTTAATGTCAAGTTGATTCGAGTTTAAAATGATGCCTCGATTGTCTTCAAAAATCACCCAAGTGAACTATTGAGTTAGGATGTAATATGAATCTTGAATAACTATGTTTTCAACATGTTTAAGTCATGTGTCGATAAGTGACTAAGTGATTACTTGGTGTGGCTAACACTATAAGTCATGTGGTCAACTGGGAATGTTAGACCATTAGTTTGATAAGACTAAGTTAAAACCAAACGTTATAAGCCTTGTTTATAACTCATGCGATATTTCATAAGAATGCATAGAGTTTTGTGCCATGAGATGATCGGTTTGCATATGAAACATTGAAAAGTCAAAAAGCTTATGCATGAATGCAAATGTTAACATTTAAAAATGAGTTCCCATATCACCTATCTTGAAGAGTGAATGAATATGTGGTTATTAACTCATTTTAACCATATTTTAGCAAATGAATGGTTTTATGCTTTTTAAATCAATGTGAAATCATTAACGCTTCTAGCCTCTTAAGAATGAGAATGTCATTGTTTGTGACATAATGAAAGTTGTAATGCAAGTGCATTTGATGTGAAAAGCATCTAAAATGTTTTGGATGAGGAGAATGTGCTAAATGCTTGGACAAATTATTAAGGAGTAGACTTAGTTTGCGGGAACCCAAAAGCTTAGGTAGATAAACCCAGAAGTGGGAACCCTAGAAGACTCTAACGAGGGTAATGGCCCATTAATTTACCAAGGGATAATATGAAACTGAGTGACGATCTCACTAGTATGATGGAATGTGAGTGACGACCTCTCCTGTACCAAGTACAAATATGAGATTCTAATGCCTTACAAAAATGATTTTGTACAGGTTATGTGATGTAAGTGCCTCGTTCGAGGGCGACGTCAGTGTAAAGATTTGAAAAGGTGTATATCTTCTTAAAAAGAGCTTTTCTTAAGTTTTAATTATTTGCGAAGTGCATAACGATGGTTTTATAAGAATTTTCATTGGTTTAAGCGATATCCATTAATCTCACTTTCTTACTAAAAGGAGTCTCACTTGGTGATTTTGTTTAAACTCCTTGATGATGGGTGTTTATATGTGGACTAAGCATTCTCTTATATCCAATACCTAAATTGTTGCATGGAATAGCTTATTAGTGGTAATCCCAAGATATAACAACGTAACATCACATAATATGAGCGTAACATCGCATAACACGCACATAGGATTCACTAATAAGCTATAAGAGACTTAGTTCGGGCAAGTTAAGTACCTTGTGTGTGAATTAGAAGGAGAATAGGGTTACCACCGTACTAGAGGGATTATTAAGGTGATGATAGATGTGGAAGACCCTACATGCTTATTATATGATATTATATATCAGATTGTATGTGTGTGCTACCTAAAGTATGATGCACAGCTATTTTCTTTTCTGGGTTGGAATAATTCATTGAGCGTGTGATAGCTCATCACCTTATATTTCCCCAATTTCCCGAGTATTTGGTTATGACAGGTATAGTCTAGACTATGCAAGTTGATCCAAAGACTCCTTGCACTTTTGAAAGATGTGAAGGGCTTATGTAATGTAGATTTCTGAGTTTATTAGGGTTGTGTAATGTATTCATAAGTTACCAAGCCCTTTAGGCTAATTATATTGGTTCATGTACAGTATATTAAGGAATAGTCACTCTGAATAGCCGTGTGGGCCAACCATCTATATGGCCAGTCATTTGTATAGCGGCTTTACTTATTATAGGATGTAAACCCCAGTGCTCCGGATGTGTAATCCATTAAGCTGTAGCTTTATTTTTCTTTCTATTATTGAACGTTACGCTTGTATACTCTGGGCTTGTGGCCCGTAGAGTTGTGATCTCCGGCGTGTAGCCATTGAGTTACGAATATATATTTATGCATTTATCGAATGCAGGAACCTACTGTAAGGTAGAAGCCTGGTCTTAGCCACTTTTTAGGCGGAATTCTGTTCGTTTCACCCCAAAATTTAAGTTAGATTTAAGAAATCATTAATACTCCTAACCCTAGGGGTTTTGGGTGTCACAACCTCTCTGTTAATACTCTTAGTGTAATTTTTACTATGCTTCTCTATGTGTCTATAGTCTGGTTTTTCGAATTTTTCTAGGTGTTCAACCCCTAGGAGTAGCCCTCCTTTTATAGCATTTAAAAGGGACAATACGAATTGGTATCGAGAAAGGGGACCTAATTCAATTCATAGTAGGCTTAATCTAAATGGATAAACTAATCCAGATAAAACCCTAACTATTTCAAAGAGAATTAAGCATGAAAATAAAGAACCCGATCATGTTATCAGGTCAGAGAACCTAGCCATGTTTTTGTTTGGGTTAGGCTAGGCCACATTCTTTTGTTTTGCCTCTTTTTCTCCTTTCAAACTCAAATTTAAGACTAATATATTGGGTCCCCAAATGCTTAGGTTGGGGAACAATTCATCACTAGGCATTTTCATAAAAACGAGACACCATTTGTTGTCTACAATTAGCCTCAACTTTCAGCAAGCATATGAAAGGTGAAAGTTAATGTTCTCTCTTGCTTTCTTCTTTTCATTTCCGAATTCAACGTTTCGCTGGTGTAGCAAACCCTTCACCGGTCTAACAGATCTTTGAATTTTGACCTTTAGCTGGCCTAGCAGAGCTTTCTCTAGTCTAGTGGATCTCAAAGTTTGACCTTTCACCGGCCTGGCAGACCTTTTGCTAGTCTAGTAGATCTTTGAATGATGACCATTTATCAAAAATTTTACACTCTGGTACCCCCAGTTTTAGCATATTCACATGTTAGACCAGGTTTTAAAAATCTTTGCACTTTGTTACCTCCAGTTTTGGTACAAGTGACTTTCTGGTGCTTTTTATTATCAATTTAGTCCTTGAAATTTTAGAATTTGTAGAAAGGCCCCTGAAACAGGTTAGCTACGCAAATAAGCTAACTTTTAGTGTTTTTTCGATATGCTTGATTGAGCTTTTTATAATGACTTTACTGGTACTAGATTTCACAATCTACTACGTATATCTTATATATTGTACTTTTTGTGGTTATAGGCCCACCATGGTTAGCAAAAATAATTAAAACTTAATTAGAGAGTTTCGACCGTTACCTGAACTTAGTCGGTGCTGGATCCTAGGGTTCCTCTAGCTTCCAGTTTACAAAGATTGCTAATCTCAACCACACCTTCCTTAGATCAGGCACATCACAGATCTGTTTCACTTCCTACCTCAAACCGCAGTCACTAATCAAGTTTTACATTTTAAAGGATAGTGAGAATTTAATCAAGAAAGTATAATGTTGAAGACATAAGGTTCGATTAGATAATATTCCCTACTAGGAAACTTTCTTTTATTGAAAGCTTGAAAGTGGAAATATTACAATGGAAAGCTTGGAGAGGGACTTAAGCTAAGATCATTAGAGATGCTTGCTCGTAGAGAAATGGAGAATCCCGACTTTTCTTTTGCTCAAGAATGCTCAAATGACCGTGTCCCTTCTCAGTACTTGACCTCTCCTTTTATAGAGGAGATAGGGGTACATAGGATGCCCTATTGACTACAGTACACATTGATTTTTCACATGGCTACAGGACACCCTAATTTTTCACATGGCTATGGTACTCTCTTCATAGACCTAACACTTGTCAAAATAGTACAATAATGAGGCAGCAACTTTTCAGATCTTTTAATGATGATAATACTAGTCATCGTTATTAAGATTCTGCATGCCTTCATCTCCAATTATATCTTCTACACCATCATTATCTGGATAATCATCAAAACCTTCATCTAATTGAAGATGCTCTAGATCCCATTTCTCAAATAATTCTAAAAGATCTTTCTTTCCTTTTTCTAATAAGAATTTTTCAGCTCAAACATCAAAGAGATAATCAAAGATATCTTCTAAGACTGTTCCTTCCACCTTCTTCAAACTCATTACCATAGGCGAACGTAGTGTTTCCACAATGCAGTAACGTTTTTCCTTGTTCAATTAATGCCCAACATTGATGATAAATGTTGAAAAATCCGATGGTCTTGCTAAAGCAGGATCAGTAACTAATTCTCGTCGTTTAGGAACTCGTTCTCGTTGTTGATAATCGGGACCATCATAATCAACGATCTGAATAAGATAATGCGCTGGTTTGGCTTTTCCATTTTCATATTCGATTAATGGGCCATACACTTCCAAATTTAGACATCTGCTAACTAGAATTTTTGTTGGACCTTTAGGAGATGTAAGAACCTAATGGATTCTTCGAAACATGCATTGCTGAAATTTTGTTAGTCTTGAGAAAAAATGGGAACTTTGGATCCGCAATTTCTATAAAGTAAAGTACCATCCTATATTCCAAAGCTTTAATGATAGGGTCATTTCGAGATATTGAATTTGCTAGGAAACTAGCATCACCAACTCCAGACTTATTCAGAAAGTAGATAGTTGTAACCCAAGACTCCCAGATATCATAGGAATAATGATGATAAATGTCTATGCTTGTTGCATACCATTCATTAAACCATTTTTCTTGAACATGAGAACTTATTTTTTCTTGAATATCATAAGGACACTGTATGTAATTAACTTGTAACTCTAGAAGGAAAAATCTTTCGGTTATTAGGTAGGCTGTAGATAGAACACCAAAATGTGATCTACTTTTTGTATGTAATTCCAAGTTATTAGTAAGGACTCTACAAGAAGGAGAAACCCATTCTAGTAGAAATGGTATTTCATTAACGATTTCCTCCTTTTTTGGCAGGAGGTTGACTTAGATGATCATTATTAGCGAGTTCTCGAGTTAAACTATCTGTCAGAGAGTTCTTCGATCCCTATATATGTTCAATAGAGAATGAAAACTAGCTAAGATGTAATTGCCAAAGTAGGAGTCACCATTGCGATTGCATGTTTGATAAATTCTTCTTCAGAAAACCAGGTATCGCTTTATAATCAGTTCGGATAAGAAAAGGTTTGGGGCTAAAAAGATTAAGAACTTTTCAATTCCCCTTATGACTGCAAGAATTTCTTTTTCCATCGTGGGGAAGTTGCATTCTGCATTATTAGAGGTTTCACTGCAATATTTGCAAAGTTTTTCTCCTTCTTTGATTTTGAGTATCGACTCCAGTGTTCATTACTGGCATCTGTCTCAAGAATTAAATCATCTCCCTCATTAGGTAAATTAAAAATAGGAAGATTTTTACACATCTTTTTGAAGTTCTGCACAATCTTTGAATCGTTAGTGGTCTATGTCCACATCACATCTTTCTTGAGTTTTTGTTGTAACGGCTTTTTTAGCTTAACCAAATCTTTAATGAAATCTAAAGCATAGGTTAGCCATCCAAGAAACCTTTCTAGCTACTTTCTATCTTCAATCTTTTCAGGAAAATTTTGTATTTTTTTTAGAATATGTTTTTGCAGAATAATTTGTCCAACTTTTATCTCTAGAACTAAAAACCCAATCTCTTGTTCAACATAAATGCCCTTGTTTTTTTTTTCAAAGTGTAATACCGTGATCAATGCATCTTTGGGGATAACCAAGATATCATCTTTGTGCTGTTCTATGGTTTTGGAAAAGACAAGGATATCATCAATGTAAACTTAACAACAATAATTAAGGTCTTTGAAGATGTTATCCATTTTTCTCTGGAATATTTGGGGTGTATTTTTAAGACCAAATGGCATTGCTATCCATTTGCAATGTCGATGTAGGGCACTGAATGCAGTTAAAAGAATACTTTCTTCATTCATTTTTATCTGCTAATAACCGCTTTTGCAATCCATTTTCGAGAACCAAGAGGCTCCTTGAAATCCTTCTAGTTCTATGGATAACCCTTCTATAGCTTCATGGTGGCTCATAATACTATTATCAGCTATCCTTAACTGTAAAGGATTCTTGGCTTTTTTTCACATAAATTCTGGAAATAATGTTTTCTTCCCAAAGCATACAGAACAACCACTATCCATGTAAGCACATAGTTCATATTTATTATATCATTCTAAACATACCTTTATTGGGATATAGATGCTATTAGGATTTGTATTGGTAGCTTCATAACATGTCTCCATAGTCATGTTTTTGACTAATTCGTCCTCATAGATTGGTTGACTAATAGTTCTGGTTCTGTACTCAATGACCTTTCTTTCTAGACTCATACTTCGATCTACACTGGGTCCTGCAGATTCAAAACTTATTCTACCCATTTCACTAGTCATGCTAATTAAGTTGTCTTCTTTAAGCTCTTCTTTAGCTGATGAAGATCCTTCTCTCCAATCTGATCTTGTACTCATGCTTCTTAACAATTGGGGTTTTATGGTGATTTTACCCTCCTCATGAATTTTTATTACATTTTTCTTATTGATCTTCATGGGGTTGGCAATTCTAGATATCCATCATCAATCGATTTTTATGTCTTGAGGATTGGACTTAATTCTCTGGATCTTTTGCATAGGGGGTGGGACTTTCAAATTTTGCTGCTTCTATTATTGTTACCCTAGTATTTGGATCTATTGAATTATTTAATTTGTAGATAATTTTCCAAAATATCCTTAGAGGATATCCCCTTCTTTTCATGTCCATCCTAGCTGTTTTTATCTTACAAGATAGGAAGTTTTTCGCAAATTCGTGCTTTAAACTCACATAATATCCAGGTTAACAATTGAATCCTACCGATCTATTACATAAATTAGTCTTAATCCCTGTGATAATTTGATTATTAAATTTGTTATACCTAATATCACAGAGTAAAGCGTAAAGATCAATATCTTTACCATAATATTATAATGGAGTGATTTGAACTTGGAGACTTCTGACATGGATATATTTATACTTTCTACCTTTGTTATGTTTAAGGATATTTTCTCAATTAATTAGATTAACTTCCCCAACATCATACTCTCAATCCTTTATCTCCAGATCTTCTTCCATCATTTCACACACATATTTGCTTTTTAACTAAAAGATGGATTTTTTATAGATCATGTCTTTTTGGATTATGGGAAGAACCCAATCTCCTTTGACCTCCTTATGATTGTTGTCTACAGCAAATTCTTCACCTTGAAGATCACCATGGCTGATAGAGCTACTTTCCATCATATGACTTGTTTCTTTATAATGACTTTCTTCATATTCATTATCTAATATAATTTCAACAATTCCTTTGTTATTACTTAGGGCTAGATCTAATGCCTCATCTTCACTAAGTTCAACATAATCTAGGCTACCTAAGGTTTCAATAAGCTAGCAATTTTTTTTATTTTTGCATTAATTAGCATAATGCCCTATTTCACCATATGCCCAACATTTGTAGTTGTTTTTCCCTACAGGATAGTAAGCTCTTTTCCCCATTGGTGAGGTGAATCCCAACAAGTTAAGAACTATTTCTTTATCTTCTTTTGCTTCTGTGGATTAAGACATTGATCATTGACCCATTTTCTTAGATAAGAGATTCTTGAACCAAGGGTATCAACGACATATGTTGTTTCAAGCCAAGCCATGTATTTTTCATTAATTATGGAATTTATTGGATATGGCAGTTTGTCATAGAACGTACCAAGATTAGTTTTATTATGCCTAATTTTGTAATAATATTGATTGAATCCAATAATATAATTTTCTAGATATCTCGTATCCCATAGTTCTATATTATTAATCTTTCTCTACCATTCTCTTGCTTTTTATTCTGAATCAAGTTTTGCTCCGATGAATTCAGTTTCGATTTCTTTGCACAAATTTTTGAACATAGCAGTTGGTGTTTCCATAATTCTTAATGTATTTTTACCATCTTCACTTAATGAATCATGCCAGTCAACTACAGTGTCATAAAAACTATGTTCGATATAGTTTAGAAAATTAGTAGCAGTTCATGTAGTATTTAGGTTTAAGATACTATTCATTCCTCTTTTCTAGTGCTCAAATATTTCTTCTCTATTATGAGCTCCATCAATGTTTAAGATATATCCAGTTTGGCTAATTAGGGTAAGACCAGTTTTTTTTATAGGTTGTGGTTTTCTTGGGATAAACCCAAAGGAAAAATTGCTTGTACGTCCTGTTGGAACGTACCTAGGTCTTAAGAAATGAGTATTTCTTCTGGAAGGTTCACCAAATTCTTCAGGCTTAGGGACAACATTGTTAGCTAGATTGGTTTCTGATTCATTTAAGTCGAGTTCTTCACCAATCTCAATGATCTCATTTTCAATAGTCATTTTACCATATTTCTTATCCGGTTTTCTCCTAATTTCTTCTAATGGTAATACGTCGAGATCTTCTAATTTAAACAGATTCATCTGCTGATGTACTTCCTCTTCTAATTGAACATTATTAGTCTCTCCATTATCATCATATAATACATCAAATTTATCACTAATTACGACCATGATTTTGTTTAATTATTCTGGGTTTTGTTCTCTCTCGAACATATTCTATAGTTCTTCAAGAGTCTACTACTATTATACTCGTTCTTCTTTTTTGCTTTGTAGTTGATTTTTCACCTTATTTTTTTCCTACTTCTTTTTAAATTTTTATCTCATGCAAAGGAAATGGAATCTTATTTTTTGGGTTTTGGAAATGATATTTATGGTGAAAAGGGGTACTAATACTGGAAGTAGATTTTCTGCTATGTCTAACTTTATTAACCAAAGAAAGGTGAATTACAGATATTTATTTCTTAAGCTCCTTCACTTCAGTCTTAATTTTAACTAATTCAGTTTTTAATTCCAAAACTATATCAGTGATATAGTTTAACTGAGGTACTATTAGAGAAAGGCCTTCTGAAGAGTGAACAATATGTGAATAATTTGGTCCAGGGCAATCAGGAGATGATTCAAGCATTAATCACAGTCAATTAGCTTAATTATCTTAATTATTTTAGTCAGGTGGCTTTGGTAGCAGATGAAAGAGGACAACGAGTACTTACTAGTGAGCAAAATATCACATACACAATTTTAGATTTTTCCAAACTAAGCTTTTCAGGATTGAGGGTAGATTTCCAAACTAGTGATTTGTCCCCTAAATGTTAAAAAGCATAATAACTCAATAATCCCGACAGTAAAATTTTTGAAAAGTTTATCCTGCAAATAATTACGCTGAAGTTAGATGTACCCCAAATGTAAATTTATCCCATTTAGCAGACCTTTCGCTGGTCTAGCGGATTTTGAATTTGACCTTCCATAGGCTTGGCGAATCTTAAATTTGACCTTTCGTCAGTTTAGCAAACCTTTCACAGGTCTAGGAGATCTTTAAGTGTTGACCTTTCGCTGGTCTAGGGGATTTTGACCTGAACGTTTTGCCAGCAACCTTGATGTTGACCTCTCGTTGGTCCTTGGGATTTTGACTTTTCGTTGCACTAGCAGATTTTGAATTCAACCTTTCGTCAGTCTAGTAGATCTTGAGTTTGACCATTTGTCGATCCAGCTAATTCTTGAATGTTGGCCTTTCGCCAGTTTATCAAACATTTTGCCAGTTTAGTGAATTGGTAATTCATCTGATTTCCCTTTTCTGAACTAATTGAATAGTTCAACCCCGCTTAATAAGTGAACACTTATTCCATGTTATTACTTGCTTCCACTTGATTCATGCTCATTATTTTCTTTTTTTTCATTTGCTAAGTGATGAGTGTCATATTTGCATAGGATTTCATGAGTGTTTATGAGTCATTTATGGGATTAATATGCTTATTGGTATGATTTACACCCCTATTTTGGCTATTGTGCTTGGTTTCACTTGTTTGAGGAGTATTTGTGGATTTTGATCTTGTGAGCATAAGGAAGATTAGCAGAACGAAGATTTTCAGGCATTGTGGATCAAAGAAGGTAGCAAAAGGAGCCCAAGAGACATCCAACATCGACGTACTACAGGCAGAACAATGGTTCAGGAGGTTTAAGAAGAAGTAGCAGGAGGACCAAAGGAGGACCAACCCAACTAGTCGCCATCATGGTTTGACCCTGGTGGGGACCACGGTTCACGGATAGCCCAATGGTTAGACCGTGGTGATTTTTTTCCCATAAGTCAACTTGTTTTCTTCACGGCTTTTCATGTTTTAGGCATTTTGGGATGCTTATAGCTTTTATTTCAGAGATAAAAGCTCACCTTTACTACTTTCTTGGCATCTAATTCCGTCATCTATCATTATCTTCCATCCTAATTCACCATTAGAAGAGAGTTGAAGAAGAAGCAATCCCTTTAAGGCTTTGGGGGTGAATTGAAAGATTGTCATCTTGGTTGCTTGAATACGCTTTTGTTTCCTTTTCTTTTCATTTTACTTCTCTTTAGTTTAGATTAAGAGCTTATATATGTTTCCTTTGTTAATTGCAACAATTAGTGAGTACATTTCTTAATCTAAGGGTTGTAAAGCTGAGTTGATGTTGTTGATTTTACTAGTTTAATCTTTGTGCACTTTGAATCCTTGCTTGGTTGTTTCAATCTAGTCCTTGAATCTTGATTGCCATTGTGAGATTTTTTGGCTAATTTCTTACATGTATATTAGATGCTATATCAAAGTATTGGAAGGTGAAGATTGGCATTGGACAACTTGGACTAGACTTAGTTCAATAATCACTTGGGAAAGTGTTTTGAATTGAGTGGCCCTGAGATAATCATATTCTTAAACTTGATTCAATTAGGATCAAATGAGAATTAGTAATTGTTTTGATCAAGTTAATTCCTTTCGTATTGAAAGAAATTTATGGATTCTCTCACATTATCGAGCATTAAAATCAACTGGGATGGAGAAAAATGCTTGTTAGACTAGTAGATCGACACATCATTAGGTGATGTTTCTCCTAGATGTTTTAGCCGTTGAATTTAGTACTAGTATTTTAACATTTGTTAGATACGGAACCCTAATTAAAACATGAATTCTCTTTGTAAACTTGTAAAGGAATATTTGATAATTCCATCTAGCCTTCGTGGGAACAGCCTTGATCTAGACCACAACACCCCGTGCACTTATAGTGGTGATCAAGTTTGTGGTGTTAATGCTGGGGACTAGATTTGGATATTAAGTTGCCCATATAGAGTGTGACTAAGCATTTTTCTTTTCTTTTTGTTTTTCCGTTTTACTATTTTTGGTGTGCTCTGATTAAAAGTTTGCTGCTTCCATTTTATGCTCAAGTCCCCTCAGTCCTAGAGCACTATTTGACTTTAAACATGAGATAAAGCGAACTTTTCATAAATTGAACAGGCAATGAAAGATTCAAGAAGATTAAGGATGGTGGGTAAGTTGAGCAAACAAGAACCCTTAGGGATTATGTCACTTTAGGAGTCCACGACCACACTCCAAGTATTACTAGGCTGTCCACGACCGCCACCAATTTCTATTACAAGCCCGCACTTATTTCTATAGTTCAACAATCCTTGTTTGGTAGCACCCTTGTGGAGGATCCTAATTTGTACCTTTTTGTTTTCCTTGAGGTGTGCGATACTTTCAAGATCAATGGACCCTCTAGTGATGCGATCTGCCTTCGTTTGTTTCCGTTCTCCCTTCAGCACAAAGTTAGGGCATGGCTTTATAGTTTGCAATCGGGATCGATCACCACTTGGGATGATCTCACCAAGGCTTTTATTTCTAAGTTTTTCCCTCCTAGCAAGATGGTGAGCTTGAGGAGTCAGATTACTTTATTTGTTTAATGGGAGGATGAGTCGTCGTACGAAGCATGAGAGCAGTACTTCAAGGACCTTCTGTATTGTGCCCTAGCATGGTCTTCAAAAAGGAATGAGTCCCCCCTCTTTGCTATTGGTTTATGTTGCTTACGCCCTACCCTATGCCTTTTTGTTATGTTCTTGCTTTTGAACTCCCGTTATCTTCTTGTTCAGAATCAAATGTGTTTGTAGTTGTGTACTAAGAAAAATCATGAGTGTGAGAAAGGCTCAGCCACCTTGCGGAACCAGGCAAGAAAGAATACCTCAAGTCTCTTTCACTTAGAGGAAGTGGAGAACTATTAAGGCCTTAGAAGGAAGAGATCTCCTAGTGAATATTGGGTGTCAAAGTTGTCTCAACAGTAGTAAGTGCCCATCTTGTCCTTAAAGTGTATCTCTTACTGTTGGTATAGGTCTAATCTTTGCTTTCTTTCCTTTGAAAAGGATCTTATTCGTTATGTCGGTGCTCCCTAGAAAGTTTATGATGGATCTTAGGCATGGTGAGGCCCATATGCAGTCTGTACTCAATGATCATATTCAAGACTTTTATGAAGCCCTGGGAGAGTCGTAAATCTAACTAATCGCTTAGTGGCTCGAGAAAGTTAAGAGATTTTGGGATACTATGAATACTTTTCATTTCCCATTCATAAAAAGAACCATCATCCATTTTGACTTTGTAATGCTAACAAGTCTTTGATTTTTCGAAGACCCGTTCGTTTACTAAGATGATTTATACTCGTAGCGTGGCCGATTTTTTTATCGTTTGGTCCCATCAGGAATATAATTTTCCATGGGAATTATTCTTCTTATAGCATTTTTTCCATTTTAATAAACAAGGACGAGTGTTAGGCTAAGCATTTGGTTGACCTACAGGCTTGTGTCATCCTAGCTTGTCTCCTTAGCACTACAATTTTTAGCAAGTTGGGTAGTCACTGCTACTTCCATTACCTTGTTAATCTTGTTGACCTTAATAGAGTGAAAGTCTTAAATTTAAGAGTCATGACATATTCCACCCTTATTCGTTGATTGTAAATAAGGGCACAAAAGAGGGAGAGAACTTATGAGGAACACCACTCCAGTTTTCCCATTGTGGTTTTTGGAGAGTAATTAAGATAATGGTTTCTTCAAAAAAATCATTTCATACCTTTTATTTTGTGTTCCTTATTGTTAATTCTCATCATTGCAGCCTTGGTCTATGAGTACTTTACTGCACTTCTACTATGGTCGAGGCAACCTACTCATTTTTAGGCCATGGTCTAGTGGACCACGGAGAAATAAGTTCGACTGAAATTTCATTCTAAAAGCCTTCAGCGCCTTTGAGAAAGGATAAATGCTTTGAACACCGTATCATAAGCATGGTTGTTCGTTATTTATAAGAAATTATTATTTTTTCGTCTTTTGGGGCTTTTCTAACTTTATGCTTTACAAGTGAATTTCCACCTATAGGAAAACCATAACTTGATTCTTCTGGTGTAGGCGGCCCAGCATTACACTAATGTGGAATCTTTATGAAAGTTCCATATAACTTCCTTTGGTACTTGGGTGAGAGAGTGACCAGTCAAAGTGCCAATGAATGGCCTTCTTTTGTCCATATGGATCCTCCGTGGTCCATGTTTTATACCAAGACCCGGTCTCCCTAGGATATAGATGAGAAGAAAGTGGATCTTCCTTTCGTTGATTTTGTCAATCAGCAATGTGGCTGCACCACTAATCTGCTTTGAATCATGGCCCGAGTGGTAACCTATTATGCTATTTTCTCCTTTGTTATATTAACATTTTTATGATGTTCATTTTTCTTTATAGGGAATGCTTGCCAATACCCTAATACCGAGCTTGAGCATTGATATGGTGGAAGAAGGAGAACGCGTGGTATATGCATACATTACGCCAGTTCTAAAATCTAGGGGTCCCGAGCTTCCATTTGCTCCCTCCTTTAGAGGAATAAGTGCTGACCACCATCGTAAGCACATGGGTGATGTAATATAGATAAAATTTCGTCCTCAGGGACCAAAGTAATCTATCGAGTCCTTTCTAATCAGAAAATGCTAAGCAATAGCTTAATCGAGGGTTTTATTTAACAACTTCTAAGGAACTGATTCTAAATTCAATCAAAAAGAAGCGCTAGGGATTTATGTACTTAAGAAAGGTGTCGAAACAATATGATTCATATGCGCTTTTCTCTAATCGGATAACTTCGAGGAATTATACTCTATCTAGAATTTAGTCTATTCTTTAACAATCAAGCAAATTGCCTAAATCAAGCAAAAGTTTATTCTTTTGACTAATTTTTCTTAATCTAAGTTCAATATTTTCGATTACTCTCAAGTCCTCCCAACATGTAAATATCTCTTTCGAGTCATCGCTATATTAGGTTTTATCAAGCAGTATAGCAATCAAATTTCACCTTTCAGTTCTTCATTCAACTATTTCAAGTGTGCAAGAAAAGTTTAGCTGAAATTCACTCACAACATGATATTCACTTGATAAAACGAAATCAAACCAATCATGAAACAAAATCACAATTCTATTGATTATAACATGATCCAACTATACTTCCATTAACTCACGAATCCCGACAAGATAAACTACTCACTCATGATTAAAGATTAAACAACTGACCAATCGAATCAGCGAAATCTAAGAGGGAAGGGTTTGATAAAGACAACCTTTAACAAAGTCTTCAAACCACTAACAAAACCGAACTCTTCACTCAAGATTTCTCACTTACACAAGAAGCAAACTAAAAATCCAAACTAAAAAGAGTAAAATTTGGGAAGGAATTGAACTAATCTATGCTATGCTCTCCTTCCTTGCTGCTGAGGGATGGGTTTATATAGAAGAACATAAGGATTTTTAGTCACACAGCCAAAGGAAAAATGAAGAGGCCACAGTTACACAGATCAGCACAGTTCGTGGCAGGCACCACAGTTGGACTGTGGTCTTGGCTGGAACCAAAATTCTGCTCTTATCTTGCCCCATGGGCATAACACCTCATCGACGTTGGGGGGGTCAAACTATACCCAAATAAGGGTCAAATGCTGCGTCAAAATGGTCCACATTCCTAGAAACATTATCAAACAACCATACCCAAGCAAAAATCAAGAATAGGAGTTTAAATGGTAACTTAAAGCATATAATTCTCCTAAAAATGTAACAAAATGATCCCTAAAATTATATATACGATAAGCACTTATCAAGTGCATTGCTTACTTTGTTGTTTAAAAAATCATACACTAATCCATTTTCCTGCAGTGCAATTCGAGTAGTAAGGCTTAGTTGTGTGACAGTTCCATTCGATAAAGAAGACATTTACAATCCTCTTTACATGTTGTCACCCTCAGATGGATGAGGTAATATGTCATTTCTTCTATTTCCAGGGGTGATTCTTGCATATGGCTAAACTTTCCCTATTGTATATGAGCCAGAGGACCAAGCCAGGTAAGAGAGGCCTTGAGGATTTCGCTTAAGAAGGCATTCTTTTGCCAGGTGGCAGGATATTTCAAAATCCTTCTGCGACATAGATAAGGAACTCCCTCTAGAGTCCTCATTAAATGTTGAATCGCTCCAAGTGTACATCCCCTATGTTCCCTATACCACAACCACGTCCTTGAGGGATGCTTATGTGCATCGTATTTTGCACACTAATCCTTCCTCTAGAATAATGGATAATGAGCCCTCTACATTATTCTTAGGCTTAAAAGGGCAATCCTTGGCACGTCTTGGGAACAAGTCATTTCTTAGTTGAACAAGTCATTTCTTAGTTGATTCTAGCTTCACATTAAGGTATGTTGACTACCTTTTGATGAAAGTAGTAGTGGGTTCCTAGATGATCAATAAGGGTTCCTAATGGACTTGTGTATGCCGCTCTTTTGTAATGCTATGATGTGATGCAATGCTTCTTTTAAAACAACTTTATGAAAATAAAGGTTAACGACTCTAGGAAATGCAAATATATTCTTCACTTCCAAAAAATTATAAGATAAAAGGTAATAATGATTATTGAGAGCATTGTGGTCTCGAGTAAAACTTTCTAGATTTTATTAAATAAAATCAAAATTATAATTGGCCAATGTTGTAATCAGTGGGTAGAGAGAAAAAGACTGTAATTGAGTGGGCTAAACTGAGATTCTACATAGATTCCCAGTCGGCTATATGGAGCCTGTTCCAAATTAGAGTTGGCTTCCTGATAAAATAGGAACCAAGCTAGGGTTCCTTCTGGCCAAGGAATTCAAGTTCTCCTTAATTTTTGCTTATTCCATGTAGCTATATAAATTCAGATTGGGTAGTCTACAATTTCTTCGTTGTAGAAACAACCTTTTACAACAAATCATATCTTTACAAAAAAACCCTATCCTGCTGGCTATTCAGCCTCAATGCTAGAGATAAGCAAGACCTCAAAAATATTAGATTAAGTAGTCTCCTTAAAAGCCAAAATCTCATGGAGTTCCTTCAAGCAGCTTTAACTTTTTTGGGACTTTGAGCTTCACGCCTCTTAGTTTGGATGAATTATCCATTTCATATTGAGTCCTAGGTCGAGTATCAACTTCGTCACCCCACACATACAATGCCATCTACCCCCCGCTTGACCTACGTATCAGAGCAGTACTTAAACTAGATGAATGACAGTAATGCTGAGTTGGGGAAGGCTATTCGAGATAGGAAGGATGCTATGAAATCTACAAATAAGTTGGGTAAGGAGAAAAGCGACTCGTCTCGAAGTGGAAGAAAGAGAGCTAAGGTTAAAGATGAAGTGGTTTGAAGAAGGTTTGACCTTCTACATTCAAAATGAATTGTGGAACGAATCTTGACTTACCAAGAGTTATATGAGTGAGCCACTGAAGTGGAGCGAGTGAAGGCACAGTTAAGGGCCTTCAGCCCTGATCAACCAAAAGAGAAAAGGGATTGAGCGAGGAACTCCGAGTGAGAGTGTGAACCAAAAGAAACCTTCTCCCGCCCCTCCCAAGAGCTGTTTAGCAGGCTCAATGGAGCCCTGTGGGAAGTGCGGAATAACCAATCACACCACCCATGAATGCCCAGTATGAATCGACAAGTGCATGTGGTGTGGAAGCCCTGAACACCTTATCGCTGGATGCCCCCGAAGGTTAAAGGTTGTAGACAAGGGTGTAGTAAAACCCTTGGTCCCACCTCGCTAAGGGCCCCCACCTCCATGACCTGCAGTAGTAGGACGAGCATATGTAATGAGCAAAAAGGAAGCTACTACCTCCGGTACGGTAGTTACTGGAACCCTGTTTTTAAATTCAAAGCCATTTTGTGTATTATTTAATTCGGGTGCTACTCATTCATTTATGTCCACTGGCTCTGCCATGCAATTGAACATTGAGAATAGGAGGATGAAAACTGATTATAGGATGAAGTTACCCCATGATTCTATAGTTGAGTGCCCCATCTCCTATAAGCTTGTCCCATCACCATTGGTGGAACCACCTTCCCTGTGGATTTGAATCAATTCGATTTGTCCAATTTTGATATCATTTTGGGAATGAATTAGTTGCACACTTATAAGGCCAACATTGATTGTGAAGATCTTAAGGTTATTTTGAAGGATGAAAAAGAGAGAGAAGTATGTTTCCATGGGTAGAGACAGAAAAAATCTTGTCCCTTAGTTTCTGCTATGAAAACAAGTAAACTATTATGTCAGGGGTGTATAGGATATTCGTGTTATTCCATTGACACCCAAACAAAAGAAGAGAAAGCAGAAAATGTACCTGTAGTTTGTGAATTTGAAGATGTTTTTCCTACGGAGTTACTAGGATTACCCCCGCAGAGGGAAATTAATTTTGAAATTGAATTAATTCCTAGTGCCCAACCTATTTCCAAAGCCCTATATCGTGTGACCCCAACTGAGCTCAAAGAACTAAAGATTCAATTAGATGAGCTGTTACAAAAAGGATTTATCAGACCAAGTGTGCCACCATGGGGTGTCCCAGTGTTGTTGGTAATGAAAAAGGATGGAACTTTAAGGCTATGCATTAACTACAGGGAGCTGAAAGAGATCATCATCAAAAATAAATACCCTTTACCGCGAGTAGATGACTTGTTTGATCAACTGCAAGGAGCAGGAGTCTTTTGTAAGATTGATTTGAGGTTAGGGTACCATCAACTTAGGATTAAACTTGAAAACATCCCCAAGACTGCATTTAGGACCAGGTACAGTCAATATGAATTTACAGTGATGCCGTTTAGCCTTACCAATGACCCCGTAGCCTTCATGGATCTTATAAATAGGGTCTTCAGACCCTATATAGATAAGTTTGTCATGGTATTCATATATGACATCCTTATCTATTCTAAGGACAGGGAGGGACATGTTGATCATTTGAGAATGGTGTTGGAAGCCCTAAAGGAGCAACAACTCTATGGCAAATTAAAGAAGTGTGAATTTTGGTTGGAAGAAGTGGTATTCTTGGGACATGTTGTTATAAAAGAATGAGTTAGTGTTGACTCGTAAAAGGTAAAGTTAATCACGGAATGGTCAAGACCTACCAATGTTACTGAGATTAGGACATTTATGTGCTTAGTAGCCTATTATCCAAGGTTTGTTAAGGACTTTTCGAAAATAGCTTCACCCCTGACCAATGTGTTGAAGAAAGCGAATAAATTTGAGTGATGGAGAAGTGTGAGAGAGCTTTTCAAGAGTTAAGGCAGCGATTAACTATCGCCCCAATCCTAACATGACGAGTAGAAGGTAAGGAGTAGACCATTTATAGTGATGCTTTGAAGAATGGTTTGGGGTGTGTACTGATGAAGGAAGACGAAGTAGTAGCTTATGCCTCTCGAACGCTCAAGCCTTATGAGACAAAATACCCTACCCATGGCCTGGAGTTAGTAGCTGTGGTCTTTGCACTGAAAATTTGGAGACATTACTTCTATGGGGTACGAATACCATGCAGGATCTATACTGACCATCAAAGTCTAAAATATATCTTCATCTAGAAGGAACTCAGTTTGAGACAACGATGTTGGCTTGAGTTGCTTAAAGACTATGATTTGTAGATTCAATATCACCTAGAAAAAGCAAATGTTATAGCACAGGCCCTGAGTAGGAATGCGCAACATAGCTCAAATACTGTAGTGATTACTCAATTGAGTCTCTTAAGAGAGCTTAAGGACTTGGGAATTCAACTACTATCCCATGGGTAAGCTAATGTTCAATTATCAGCACTCACCTTACAGCCTTCCATAGTGGAGGAATTCAAATGAACAAGGAAAGTGATCCTAAAATTTAGAGAAAGGGAAGCCTCCTGGGTTTTTAGTAAATGAGGATGGGACTCTGCAATTCTAGAATCGCCTATGTGTACACAAGAATATGGAATGGAGGAAACAGATCCTAGAGGAGGATCACACTACTTGCTACTTGGTGCATCCAGGAGGCACCAAGATGTACAGAGACCTCAGACAATACTTCTGGTGGAATAATGTGAAGAAAGAGATTACAGAATACGTAGACAAGTGTCTAACCTGTCAGAAGGTTAAAGCAGAGCATCAGCGTCCCGTGGGTGAATTGCAACCTCTAGAAACTCCGACTTGGAAATAGGATTCGATCTAAATGGACTTCGTTATGGGTTTACCCCTTTATGCTTTGAAGAGGAATGCTATCTAGGTTATAGTCGATCGACTTACCTAGTTGGCCCATTTTCTATCAATGAGTGATATTTGTGGAGTTGAAAAACTAGCTTAGTTGTATGTTAAGGAGACAGTACGACTACACGGGATCCTCTTAGACATAGTATCAAATAGGGATCAAAGATTCCAAGTCGGTTTTGGCAAGCACTTCAAAAAGCCTTTGGGACCAAATTGAACATTAGTAGCTCTTATCACCTTGAGATAGATTGGCAAACTGAAAGAGTGAATCAAATTCTAGAGGACATGCTAATAGCTTGTGTAATGGAGTTCAAAGGGAAGTAGGAAGACGATTTACCGTTGGTCGAGTTTTCTTATAACAGTAGCTACCAGTCCACCATCAAAATTGCCTGTTTGAGGCTTTATATAGAAGAAAGTGTAGAACCCTAGTATGTTGTAGTGAATTGGACGAGGCATTGATCATAGGCCCTAAAATGATTTAAGAAACCGTTGGAATAATAAGAAAAATTCAAGAGCATATTAAGGCTGCATAGTGGTGGTAAAAGAGTTATGTTGACAAAAGAAGAAAGCCTCTTGAGTTTCAAGTAGTCAATAAAGTTTTTTTGAAAGTTTCGCTAACCAAGGGTATCAAGAGGTTTAGAATGCGAGGAAAATTGAGTCCAAGATATATTGGGCCCTATGAAATCGTTGAAATGTTGAATCCTGTAACTTTCCGTCCGGATCTGCCAGATAGAACTTGAAAGCATGCATAACATGTTTGACATCTCTCAACTCAGCAAGTATATTCCAGACCCGGATCACACCATCCTATCTAAGCCTATTGAAATCACTGGAGATTTAATATATGAAGAGCATCCAGTCCAGATACTAGATTGTAGGATTAAGCAGCTGCACAACGAGCAGATACCTCTAGTCAAGGTGTTTTGGACAAACCATTCTTCCCAAGAAGCCACTTGGGAGACTGAAGAGGAAATGAAAGCCGAGTGCCCACATTTATTTGAGGTAATCTTGCATGAAATGGTAAATCTCAAAAAAATCGAGAACGAAACTCTTTAAGGGGAGAAGACTGTAATAGTCCAACTCTAAATCGTGTTTATTTATTTAATTACCTCATGTTAATGATTTTCTCGTATTTATTTGTCGCATTTAATCATCTCGGTGGGAAAAAAAAAATTATTTGGGCCCTCATTTTGCAATTTGGGTTTACTTATTTATTTATTTATTAACAAAAATTTGGGAGATTTGATAGTAGACCCTAATAATTATAATCTAAGTGATTTAATGTGTTTTCCCTTTCAAAAAGAAAAAAAAAATCTAAGTTATACACACACATTATCGTTACGGAGCACTTTATTATCGAGCTCAATTCATTTTGGCCCAATTTGAAGCCCAACAATTTTACTTAGTTAAACGTGGCTAATTACCATGATTTTTGTATAATTGTAATTAGCAAAAGCTACTTTTAGGAGAGATAAATTCAGCCAAGTAATCTTTTTGAGCCGTTCTAGCCAAGTAAACATAATAACACACACATCTCTCTATCCTTTCTCTCTCCGCCCAGCCGGTGCCCCCTCCTCCTTCTCCCGCTGTTCTTCTACTGTTCCAGCTAGCCCGGGGCTGCCTCCGACCACCCAACCCCCTAGTACCAGTAGCCGCCATTCTCAATCCTCAAAACCTCCAAGCATCACCTCCATCTCTCTCTTTTTCAAGCTCAAAGTAACTAACCTTAACTTAGTCTCTTTGGGTCTTTTTCATTTTGATTTTTGTTTATATTAATTTGAGGTGTGATCATGTTCTTTGGATGGAAACAAGAGTTATTTTGATGTTTGTAAATGTTCCTTAACTTTGGAGAATGCTAGGGTTTTGGGTTATCCATGATCATGCAAGCTTAGGTTAAAGTGATGGATTTGGATTGTTTGTATTTGATTTGGTAGTCTTTGACCCTATTGATAATTATGATGGTGTTGTTGGTGAGATTTTCAATGAGTTAGAGGTGAGTCTAAGATGGCCAAAAGCTAGGTTTTTAATGATTCTGCATGGTTTAGCTTTCTTTTAATATCAAGCATGTTATTTGTGTATCTTTGTTCAGAAATGAATCTTTGATGTGTTTTTCAACTTGAAAATGACTTGGTGTAATTCTTGAAAAAGGAGTGGATTATGGGAAATTCTCTAATTGATTATAAAGGGTCATTTTGTTCATTTATGCAAATAAATAAGATCCTGATGTGTTTTGAGTGAGTTTGAGAAAGAGAACAATTGAAAATTTGATGTGGATGATTATGGAGTGAAATTGAGTAATATGGCTTTGCATGGTGATGAGAAGGACCAAGGATTTATTACATGAATTTAAGGAGTGATTTTAGATGGGGAATTATGTGAAAAGAAGGGGGGGAACAAAAACAGTGTGTTGTGAACAGACTGAAAACGGGGGACACTTTGCAATTAAAGTTGGCAATGTTTGGACCATAAAGAAATTGCGATTTTTTGTGGGTAGATAGATTGATGGGTTATATTTCAAATGCCCTTTGAATCATTTTAATATGAGTTTTGTGGAAAACGTTATGGCTATTTTACTAGAATTGCGCAGGATAAATCGAAACTAGCACCCTTGTGTTCCAACCCAATTTGGGGAACCCTATTGTGGGAATGATGTTTTTCTTTGCAAATGAAAGGTTTACGCGACTTCTTAAGATTTTTATATTGGGGAATTAGGTCATAAGCCACGGTCGAGAGGTTAAGTTACGAGTCATTTATTTTAGCCCCTTTTAAGCCTTTACTTCTCTTTTAACTAAATCTATCAACTACGAAAACAAATACATTTGCTAACTATGTTTTCCTATAATGATGTTTTTGAAAGAATCAGGGCCTTATCTATCATTTCTTCCCCTTTCTGTGCATAATCATATTCAGTGAGATTTCATTAAAGGTCTCAGGTACGTTCATTGTCTGTATCTTTAGAAATCAGTACGTATTTGTCAAAATTATAATGTTTTGTTAAGTACATCAATGAATCTGTTTAATCAATTATTTGTCACATAGTTAGTGACCCAATATGTTACCAGTTACAAGGCATTATCCTTCAGTTACCCGCGCAGCTTCAGGCTAAGTTCCCAATTGGTGTGGCAGGTGTACACCTATCTACAGATCGTAACAGTTACCAGGGGTTTACTATCAAATAATAATTGAGAATGTAGTTTTACATTTATCTCATTCCGTATTTTAAATCAAAATGAATTGCAATGCGAGCCTAACCAGCTTTTTAATGAACATTTAATAGTACAAGAATGCATGTACTTAGCTTCGGCTCACAGTTCGAAATGTTTTCATGTTTTGTTTTAGGCAAATGCTCTGTGAACAGGCCTCAAGCTGGTAGGGCGACTGAAGGAGATAAATGAGTAAGGAAGTCTGAAAGGAACAGCGGTGTATTAGTGTTGAGATGACTTTAGCACTGTATCATGAAATATTTTGATGTTAGGACTATATACTCTACAAATAATTACAATATTTTGGCGTAAACCTTGAGATAGCTGGAATGGTTTATATATGGTTTTGATGGTTTGTGATTATGTGAATACCTTGTGGTGGTAAACGATGTTTAGCGTTGTTACATCTATTGTTTATAAGTGAGGCCTTATCCTTTCTAGACGGCGGTAACGCCCTGATCACTGGGTTATTACTTCTAATTGGTGAAATTAATGAAGTGAACGCAAGCAATGGATTTATGTCGATTTGTGGTGTTATAGTTAGGGTCTCTTTAGAGCCTGTAAACACATCCTTGAGCGAATTAGGGTGAGGTTGCAACTTAACTTTAGGTGGAGACACGACAAAAGGTGGCGTGGGAGAGCTTGCCAAAGGTGGGAGGGTCTCATAGATGAACATCTAAGAGGAAGACTCAAGACGAGGATTGAAGTTAAGAGTAGAATCCATGTTATCTATTATACTTCCTAAGTCAAATGAGCTTGACTCTACATGGGAAAGACATGTTCTTAAGGGATCATTGCTCAAAATAGCAGGTGAAGCCTCTTTAATTACTTCATCAACCACATCAACAAAGAAGCACTCATATTCATCTTCAAACATAGGTTAAGAAGAAGCTTTAAAAATGTTAAGCATAACCCTCATGCTCATGATTGAGACATCCATCACTCCTGGTGTACAGTTAATAGCGGCATTAGCTGTAGCTAGGAAGGGAAATCCTCAAAATGAAAGGGATCTTCTTAGAAGTATAACTAGGGTCCATGTCCAACACAACAAAATCGACAGGAAAAAAATACTTTATCAATTTAAACCAAGACGTCATCTATTCACCCTAGAGGGGTCCTAATTAACCTATAAGCAAGATGAAGGGTATAGTCGGAAGACTCTAGTTCAACCAATCCCAACTCTAAGCAAACAGAATATGGTATAAAATTTTCACTATAACTCAAATCCAAGAGTACCCTTTCAATTTTGTGATTACCAATATAACATGAAATAGCGGGAACACCAGGATCTTTAAACTTAGGTACATGGCCAAATTTTAAACTAGGACTCACTTATTCGCTTAAAAGAACCTTTTTAGACTTGTCATCTTTAGGTTTTATTTCAAAAGTGTAGATGTCTTCAAAGGACTTGGCATAAGCAAGGATCTATCTAATTGCTTCTAAAAGGGGAAGATTGACCTTAACTTGCTGAAAAGCCTGTAGAAGTTCATCTCTTTGCTTATCTTTCTTAGAAGGGAATGGTGCATCCAAAGCTTGAGGGTAAGGAACCCTTGGCTTATATCTGATAATGGGGTCAGACACAATGGGGGAAGGGGATGCATCGTTTCCTTTCCGGTTTCAGGATCACTCACAATGGCCTTAAGTTTTTCCTCTTTATCATGTTTCTTATCACTCATTTTATTATCTACCTTTTTTTTTACCACTCCCAAGAGCAATTCTATCTTTCAATTAGTCAAAATTGTTAGCCTTTAGGGTTCTATATAAGATGAGTTGGACGTTGTCCTTCTCTTTTACATACAACTATCGCTAGTTGCCTAGTTAGGTTTCTAACTTAGTTATAGATGGTGAGCAAGAATTGATAATATGCATTTAAGACTAAATTTCTTGGAACATAGAATCAACATTTTGCACAACAATAGTCAAGGTACAAAGAGCAGAAATTACCTTAACTATGTCAGAACTCCCAGATGGAGCTTGATGAGAAGTTTGAGGATTTTCAACATTTTACAACCGCCATGAAAAATTAGAGTTATTCCTCCAACCATGATTATAAGTATTAGAATAAGGATTATTGGTTGGAGGAAACCCTTAGGTAACATTCACTTTTTCAGCGACGCAATTAGACTTACCAACAGAAGAACAATCAGTAGAAGCGTGCATGGGGGTTGTTAGATTTATGAGTCTACTTCTACAAGAGGGGGGGTGAATTGTGGTGTCTGATTTTCGCGTTATAAGTAATAAACACCCTGACTGAGGTTGTTCTCAGATGACGAACACCCTGTTGACTTGTTTGCAGGGGGTGTTTTCAGATATTGCAA
>JACYFF010031959.1:73056760-73098256 GCA_017589665.1 Selenicereus undatus | reverse complement strand
TACACTTGGATTTGTTATCATCAAAACTTGAATATAATAACTCAACAGGGGTAGTACAAATTGAACACATATCTTGCATAAGAGGGCTATTAGGCACTTTGCTCATCCACAACAATTGATCAAATTTCCTAGCTAAAGCATCAACTTTACTAGAAAGGTCAATTGAATGTGGAATTTCATAAATCCGCCCTTTATTTCCTAATTGCCTAGGTAAATCAAAATGTGAGGAAGTAGCAAGCGAACGTGAATTTTCAATCAAATGTTCAAATAATTCCTATGCTTCTTTCGTACACAAGAAACTACTACCACAAGAAGTATCAACCATCTTTGCATTGTGGTCATCTAAGCCAGAATGAAAACTCTGGACAAGTTGCGACATAGGGACATCATGTTGCTGACAACTTCGCAAAAGCTATTTAAACCTTTCCCAACTTTCATGTAGTTCATTTTTATTTTGTAAAAAAAGTTGTTATAGACTTCTTACGGTAGACAGTTTATCGATTGAGAAAAACTTTTCAAAGAATTCCTTTTGCATTTGATCACAAGTGGTGACTTTTGTCTTAGTATCCAACCAAGCTCTTTGACTTTATCTTTCAAAAAGAAAGGAGAAAGGCATAAAGAAAGTGCATCACTTGAGACATTATTTAAGAAGACGATAGAAATATCTGTAAACATGCATCAATATGCTCGAAACGATTTTCAAACTCCAGCCCATAAAAAGACAAAACCATTTGGATGAGGGAATACTTAATCTCAAATGGTCTCATAGCAATGGGTGTATGGGTACTCGTAGGTGAAGCATAAGTGGTGGGAGTGAAATACTCCTTAAGTTGCTTGGGTGTCGTTCGTTCTTCAGGAATCTTTTTCTTAAATTCATGTTTCTCAGCTCTAATAATACTAAGAGAGCCTTGAATTTTAGGATCATATTCTTTGTGATTTAAGAATAAAGAATGTCAACCGTGCATATAACCTACAAAGAATCAAAAGAATAGTACGAAATCACAACCACAATAATCAGCAAGCAAAATAAAAAGAAAAGAAATAAATAAAATAAATGAAAGAAGGAAGATCCAATAAAAAAATAAAGAAGAAAAAAAATGAAATGAAAGGGAGGGGGATTCAACAAAACTAATGGGAAATAACTAAAAAAAAAATAAGCAAAATAACAAAAATAAAATTGTTAGATTAGATTAGGACGGAACGGGGGAAATGGTTAGATTGGAAGGAAACGGGGAGAAAAGAAATAAAAATAAAATGAAATGAAATAACAATAATGAACAATATCAATAGAATAAAAGGATGGGGGTTGTGAGTAGGAAGAAAAAAACAAATAAATAAAAAGAATAAAAGGAAAAGAAAAATAAAAATCACTAATCGTCCCCCAGCAACGGCGTCAAAAAACTTAATGTGGATTTTATGTTTAGTTTTAAAAACCTTATTTACTTGCAACTGCACAAAATCAATTGTAGACAAGCAAGTATATATAGGGTGTCGATCTCACGAGGAATCATAGAAATTTTAAATTAGCTTTTCCAACTAAAACAATAATTCAAGGAAGGAGTTCAACTATGAATTAAAGAAGCAAAAGAAAAGCAAATGAGCCATGAGAGAAATCAAATTAAAAAAAGATCTAAGACTTCGAATTTCACCAATGACTCAAATATTAAATTACTAACTTAAATAGGGGTTAATTAGTGTCTTGTTCAACATTAGCTATAAGCATTAAGCCAAGAATCATAAAGATGAATTAGAATTACAACATGGTATTATTTATCTAGTAGTTAGCATGAACTATTCTCTTTAGACATAGTGTATCTAATTTCTATCATAAATTATTCAACTTTACTAATTATAATTTTAAGCTCAATTGCATAACATCATATTAGCCTTCAAGATCTAACATATAATTGAAATAACTAATTTTACTATCGTAATCAACAGTGATAAACAATAGTATTAACATGCATAAATAGCTTAGTACCAAATATACACTCAAGGTTATACAATGTAAGAGATAAAAACAACTCCAAAAGAAATTATTAATCAATATCATTAATAAAGAATACATCTTAATCTTAGAAGAGCAACTTAGCCACCATAGTTAATGAAAGCATAATTGCAGTTGGTCTACCCATGCTCATAATATTGGTGTGTTTGACTTCCTATATCCTAATGTTAGTACTCAATTATACAAACTATATAATTAAGCACAAACTCTCTAATTTGACTCATAAATTAGTTGACAAGAAAAGAGAAAAATAAACAACAAAGCTTATTTTCTTCTAAACTACTTAATACAAATGATTTTATCTTACAAAAGACTCTCTACTCTCTAAACAAATATGGAGGATACAAGATGAGGGAATGAAGGAAAGTTTGGATGAGTGGATGAGTGATTTGACACTAGTTGTGACCCTTTTATAGTGGAAATTTTAGCCTCTCTTGGTCCGAAAACTTAATTAAAAATTAACTAAAATTACTTCCTTAGTTGTTATATTGTTGACTTTTGTGAAAAAAATGCTTTAGCTAAAAATTAATCTTGAGTTAATGTGTTTGACCAGGTTAGCTTTAACTTACTCCTAAAAATTTATAGCATAGCCACTGCCTTGCTTGCACAAAACTGGGTTGGCCCATGCATGATGAAGTAGAGAGGGAACGAGAGTATAGTGCTGCTGATGGGCCACTAAATGGGCTACGAGTTCTTCAATAAGAGTAGGCTCGTTTGGGGTTGGCTCAATTCAGATGGAGTAAGACCAGAACGGAAAGGGAGGTGTTGGGCTGATGGGTGAGGACCAGATTGTGCCTTGCCGCAGATCAGGGACGCATGAGGAATTGAGCTGTTGGAGAGAGGAGATGTTGGAAGGAAACGGGCGAGGAGATGAGGCTGGAGCTGGGCTGCAGATAGAACATGCCTAATGGGGTGAAAGGGAGCAAAGTGAAGCGCGTCATTAGGCCGGGGCAGAATAATTGAAGAGAGAGAGAGAGAGAGAGCTTGGATGCCCCAACTAGGCGAGTCTGCTGGCAAGAACAACGGGCCATTGGGTCAAATTCTTGGCCCTCAAGCATTGGACTATACTTGTGATTTGGGATTCTAATAAAGTTGTTCAAATGGTTCGGTTCCATTCTTGAGTTTTGCACTTCTTTTTCACCTGAAATATGCGTTATTTTCTTATGAAACTATATTTCGATGACTTAAAAGTCAGTATATGTAAGAAAAATCTCAAATAAAAAAGAGTTATCAGAGCCCATTGACAATACATCGTCGAGATGTCCTGTTTTACATGGAAAACCTCCTCATTGGGGAAAGTCGTAATTCTCTTCTTTTTCGTCTTCTGTGGGCAAGTCTATTGAGAAAGCCGATACAACCCTTCCATTTATCGACTTTTAGCAATGTAGTGCATGCCAAATTTTAATAGCATCACATCTATCTGGCAACCTTGCTGCTTATCATTAGCTATCGTAAGAGTTACCTTTTGGGTTCATTGGTGCTACTGCATGGACCATGTAGGTTAGCCTGTAGTGTCTAAGTTTCTTAGTTGCCTAGGCCAATTCTAGGGAGGTTCTTTAAATGGGGAATAATGAGTATTCTACTGGAGAAACCTCTTGCTCAAAGAGTAGATAGCTATTTTCTCTTTTTCTATCTTTTGTGAGCCCCCATTGTTATCGTCGTGGTTGTAAGATATAGAATGAGAGGAATGCCTCTTTGCAAAGGTACCATGACTACTGGATTAGAAAGATAACCCTTGATCCTATTGAATGCTTCTTGGCACTCTTTATCCTATTCTGTTTTCATTCCTTTTTTTAATTTCTTGAAAAACAGGCTCACATACCATTGTCAAATTTGATGAAGCTACTGATGTACAGCAAGCTCCCTATCAATGCCCGTGTTTCTTTCTTAGTTTTATGTGGAGGCATTTTCTATGTAGCTTTGAGGGTCAACTTCAATTCACATTAAATTAACTATGTATCCTAGCTACTTTCTAAAAGTAACTCCGAATGGGCATTTTTGTGAGTTGTAGTGCAAATTATAGTTCTCGAGTCGGCAAAACAAGTTTCGAAGAGTTGGAACATATTCTGCTCTTTCTTTGGATTATGTGTTCCTATCATCCACGTATACTTCTGCCTCCTTATGCATTAAATCACGTAGTAGAGCAATTATATTCCTTTGGTAGGTAGCTCTAGCATTTTCTATACGAATGACATTATGATATAATAGTTTGTTCCACAGGGGTGATGAAGGGAGTCGTTTCCATGTGTTTCTCTACTATTTTGGCTTGGTTGTATTTGGCATAAGCATCCAGGAAAGAAGAAGAGCATGTCAGCCAGCGTTATCAACCAAAATGTCTATATGAGGCAACGTAAATTTTTTTTTAAAAGACTTGCTTTGTTAAGGTCCCTAAAGTCTACACACATTCTTACCTTCCCATCTTTTCCTCGTCACTGGTATAGTGTTTGCGGCCGACTGAGTATACTGTATGATTTTTATGAAATCCACATCCTACTATTTTAATACTTCATCCTTTATCTTCAAGGCCCACTCTGGCTTCATTCTACAGAGTTTTTGTTTTACTCACTTAGCATCGTGATAGAGAAAAATCTTGTGATCAACTATATCTCGATCTATTTTTGGCATGTCTTCGTAAGACTAGGTAAACACATCAAGGAATTCTCATAAGGGTGAAGTAAAACTTTCCTGCTCTTCAGGCTGTTAAAGATTTCCTTATTTTAAGCGTTCAGGGTTCTTCAGGAGTCCGCAAGCTAACTGTGGTTGTATCCTAAATTATGGAAGTTAGATTTTTATGATCTTCCAGTTCTTTGATTTAGTCTTTTGGGATTGCTTCTTGATTTTCCTTTTTAAAGAAAAGACATTCAAGGGGAAGAGAATGAGATGCATTATAAGCAAAAGAGTTCATTTCATTGAAATAAAAAATGAGTACATCTAATACGGCCCGTTAAAAGCAAAAATTAAACACTAGCTCTTAGACTCTATCCTCGATCCTATGTCGGACTTTCTTAAATCACTCCCTAAGGATACATCAAAAATCTTCCATTTCACTTCGTCTATCCAAGTTACTTGCTTCCAACCTTTTCACCTTTTTCAGTGATAAATCTGGCCGGGCCAAAGCCATTGTTTTACATAACAAGGGACAAAACAACAGTTGGGTCCTCCTGTTTCCTATGATCTTTCCCGAATAGTACAAAAAAGATGTTGCTTTCCACCAGATGGACCCTATTTTGTTGGCACTGGTCCTTTGTCGAGGCGAGCGCGTCTTCTTCTAACAACTAACAGTCATTAAAGATTTCCGTCTTAAGGACTCAAATTCCTTTTTTATGTAGTGGGCTTCTAAGAAACTATATAACATAAAATTATCTCCCTCTTAAAGGAATTGTCCATTAAGAATATGCAGGTAAGTTGTTATCATGCAATATCCTTGATCTTCCATCGTTGCAACAGTCTTGCAAGCAGGCACTTTTTGCCTAGTTTGGACTATTTCTATTACAATGGGTCAATGTCCAAAACCAAATATGTATTCTACCCTTGAATTAGGGGAGAAGTGGTTCAACCTTGTGCCATTCTTCCTATAGCCTGTCATGGGAAGTATCCTAACTTTTTGAGAATAGCATTTATGTTCAAGTTTAAATTAGGATCAAAGTCAAATGGAGCTTGATGCTTCTCAGGGACCACTACTATTTCAAAGTTAGAAAGTTCTTCATCATTGTAATTATGCTATACTTCCAGTTCCATTCCTTTATTAGTAATGGTGGCACACAGATCATAGCCCTCAAAGGTGATCACTTGTCCCTATATCAACATCTGCACATTTGGGTGTAGCATGGATGGGACAACCTTATTGTAATGCCCTAGCTTAATCACCTTAAGAACACGCTTCGTACTGTGCATTACGAGTAACCAAAATGTGTTATCAAGTTAGGGAATTACTGCCGCCATATAGTGACAAGGATGCAGATAAAGATGTATAGTCGTCCAAATAAGCAGTACCCACTAGTTAAAATATTTACACCAAACAAGGTCTAAGACTGTTATTAAATATTTCAAAGTAGGCAAATCACAACTACATAATTGTGCCCAAAATAGATTTACATTTCATGGTAGCTACAATAATGCCCATAACATAAGTCGGGTTCCACGCCTTCCAAAATGACCAACTAGGATAGAAAATTAGCAATCACTACTCTGGCCCACTTCTCCTGGACCCTTCGCTTTTGCATAATCCGACTTAAATTTAAGTTGGCTCACCTTCCCTAAATTAGTTTGACAACACCAAACAAAGGAGAAATGAGCTATAGCTCAATATATTACCCTTGTACAATCAATAACTATTTGTAAGGAGTTAGTGAGTACGAGCGCAATTCCAAAACTATGCATTTTGAACGTCCTTTAAGAACATTGTATTTAACATCTACTATGAAGTTAATTGTTCCTCAGGTTGAATGGGGACCCAAACGTATGAATAGTGGTCATGGTATCCATGAACAATGAACTATGAATTTTTGTTTAACAAGAGGGGCCCGAACTGTGAATTCTGCTAGCAGAAAGTATGAACAATGAACATTGAGCATTGAACATCCTTTTAAGCCTCAATTTTTACCTTTCTTTCTGCAAAAATTGGTTCCATACATATCGGACTTAACTGAACATTTATACCCGCCAATCTGCCTAGCACATTTATACCAACCATTGACTTCTCATTAAACATTAACTTGAACTCTTAGTTAAGAATATTCTTTCACTAGCTAGCTCCACATTTGTAGACCTCCAACTTCTCATTAACCTTTTACTTGAACGCTTAACTAAGAATATTCTTTCACTAGCTAGCTCTACATCTATTTGTAGACATAAATCTCTTTTTCATGCTTCTTTTAAATTAACAAAGAACCCAACTCAATTCCTCAAGCACAAGTTACCTAAACAAGATAGACATATAACCAATTTGGGTATAAACTTTCACAATTACAAAACCCCAATGCCCAATTCTTTTTTCTCACTTCCAATATCGTCAATCACGTTACTTATTTAAGAACTGACAATCCAAAAGACAACAATATTCCCACATACTCATTTCAACCTTATCTAAAACAAGCACCCAATTCCAAATTAAACTCAAGTAGTTCTCACGAACCAATCCACACACTATGTTGGGAGCCCATGTCCCACTTTATATAGTAATTCTTTTATTTGTTTTGTTTTTGTCTATTCTTTTTTTAATTACTAAGCCTTGTCAATTGAATGCAAGCTTATCCCAATTCTTTTTCTTTTCACATCACCTGAAATCAGCCATGCATGTAGGTAGCATCAATTTGCTAATTTCATTCCTTTCCTTAGCTATTAAGAAACTACTATGGCTCGGTAAATGTTCACCTCTTTTGGGTACAGACGGATATTTGTAAGAAATTATATACTTTTACAAGATTATCAGAGATTTCATATACTTAAAGGAAATTCTATGACATTAAAGTTCCTTAGGTCAAGCATTGCTTTGTTTGACAATAGAATAATGCGTGACTCATTGCTCCAATTAATAATAACCATGTAACTAATGCAAGAATTTAAACTAATTAAAGATGATTAAGCGGAGCGTTATTATTTTCTTCCCCCCTTAAAGAAAGCTTGGTCTTCAAAACTTGCGCTAAACATACCTTTCGAATAGACATGGTAGCGATGTTTCATTTCATCTTTAGTTTCCCAAGTAGCCTTAGAGGCTCCATGATGGGTCTATTTGACTTGGACCAAAGGTAGAGCCTTGTTGCACAGTTGGTTTGCTCTTCAATTAACTATCTACACGGGTCGTTCTTTATAAGTTAACTCATCAGCCTTAACTCCCAAGGGCTTATAAAGTATTACATGAGTTGGATCATGCACATCCTTGCGAAGCTGTGAAACATAGAACACGTCATGCACATGTTGTTATTTAGGTGGTCAGGCTAAGCGGTAGGCAGCTGGGTTCATTTTTCCAGTGATATCATAAGGCTGAACAAATCACGGGCTTAACTTTCCTTTTATGTTGAATCTCTATACTCCTTTAATAGGAGAAACTTTCATAAACACTACATCGCCTTCCTCAAGCACCAAAGGCTTTCGCCTTCGGTATGCATATGCCTTTTGCCTAACCTGTGCTGCCTTCTTGTTTCGTTGGATAACTTTGAACTTATGGACCATTCTTGATTCAATGTAGCTCCCAAAATTAGAGTGTCCTCCAAATCATTCCAACAAATGGTAGTTCTAAATCTTCTACCGTATAAAGCTTCAAAATGGGCCATTTTCATAGTAGCTTGATAGCTATTGTTATACAAAAAATCTGCTAGGGGTAAATACTCCTCACATTTTCCTTGAAAATCTAATACACAGGCCCATAACATGAACTCAACGATCCGATTTACCTCTTCCTTTTGTCCATCCATCCCAAGATGGTAGGAGTTGCTAAACTGTAACTTTGTACCAAAGGCTTTTTCTAATGCCTTCAAGAATCGAGCTAAACTGTAACATTTACCACATACTCGATTATGTCTCTTTTCATGTTGCTGCACTAGAAGGTTTGTCTCAAATCTCTATACGTTTTCATTCCTCCTGATTGGATGGAATACTTTGTATTGTGCTCTTAAGACATTATCCCTTTTTTCAACTCCATCCTTTGATGCATGCAAATCCAATTTTGGAATCTAATAATTTCTTCTTCATCCTCCATGAACCCATATGTTTTACCTTTGCTCATATTCATGTTAATTCCTTCTATCTTTCTATCATTGACTTGTGCGTGCTTAATCTCCTCTATGAGGGTGTGTTTAATAGACATACTATAAAGGATCGACCTGGATTCATGTAGTATCACGGGTTCTATGCCTATATTCCTCAGATCCCTCAAAATTTCTGATCGTACCATTACTACAGTGTTCATACTATGATGTAACTTAAGACTCAAGGCATTAGCCACAACATTAGACTTTCCTAGGTGGTATTGCATTTGGAGGTCATAATCCTTCAGAAGCTCTAACCCATATATTGCCTAAAATTCAATTACTTTTGAGTGAAGATGTATTTGAGACTTTTTATGATCAGTGATAATATTGCAAGGGCTACCATAGAGGTAGTGTCTCCATATTTTTAGTGCAAAAACTACTGCAGCTAACTTAAGCCATTGGTGGGATAATTCTTCTCGCATGGCACCAGCTACCTAGAGCCGTAGGTTATGACCTTTCTATCTTGAATTAAAATACATCATACTCCTTGCCTAGAGACATCACTATAAATGGTAAATTCCGCTCTTTTTGCGGGCAAAGCTAGAATTGGTGTAATGGTGAGCTTGTGCTTTAGTTCTAAAAAGATAGCTTCACAGTTGTCATTCCACTCAAATTTTATGGTCTTCCTTAACAGGTTAGTAAGGGGCAAGGCGATTTGTGAAAAACCTTGCAAAAACATCTATAGTACCCGACCATACCCAAGAAACTCCGAACGTCAGTAACGTTAGTAGGCCTTTGCCAATCAGTGACTGGCTTTACTTTTTACGGGTCCACATTGATACTTTTTACGGGTCCACATTGATACCTTCTTTAGATATTGCATGCCCCTGAAAGTTCACTTTCGACTACCAAAAGTCACATTTTGATAACTTAGTATAAACTTTGTGCTTCCCTAGGGCATGTAGCACAATCCTCGAATGCTCAATATGCTGCTCTTTAGTTTTTAAATGTATTAGGATATCATTAAAGAAAAAAACTATAAACTTATCCAGGAAACAACTTGAACACCCGCTTCATCAAATCTATAAAGGCTGCAGAAGCATTGCTTAATCCAAATGATATCATCATAAATTCATAATGACCATAGTGAGTCCTAGAGACCGTCTTAGGGATATCCTTTGGTTTGATTCGTAATTGGTGGCATCTCGATCTAATTTTCGAGAAGACCCCATTCTTGTAGTTGACCAAATAAATAATTAATCCTAGGCAATAAGCACTTATTCTTTATAGTGATCTTGTTTAGTTCTTTGTCATCTATACAATCTTAAAGTTCCGTCCTTTTTGTTCATAAATAGTACTGGTGTTCTCCATAGGGTTACGCTTGTTTTTATATAACCCCTTTGCAATAAATGTTCCAATTGCATTTTCAATTTTTTTAACTACATTGGAGTTATCTTATATGGAGGCTTCAAGATAGGGCACACTGTTGATTCGAACTCTATTTCAAAGTCAATCTCTATTTTGGGTAGTAGCCTAGGGATTTCTTCTAGGAACACAATTGGAAACTTTTTGGCCACCAGAATGTTCTCAAGTTTTATTTCCTTTTCCCTATCTTCCGTAACACATCAGAAGTATGCCTCATACCCCTATCTAACTGATTTCCTAATTGCCATCAAGGATATTATAGGACATTCCTTACTACTATTGTTTCCCCAAAAATACACGTTCCCTCCCCCTTTACCTTTTAGTGATACCTTTTGCTTTGTGCAATCAATCTTTGGCCCATGCTTTGACAACTGATCCATTCCTAAAAGTATGTCGAATTCTAATAGACGAAACTGTATCAAATCTCCCTTAAACTCATCTTGATTTAGTCTCACTAGGCAATTCTTATGCAAAACACTACATTTTACCCTTTTTTACATGGGTATATTTACATCCAAATCCGCTGGATATTTATGTAATTCCACCCCTATATAAGATATAGGTTTTGATGAAATAAATGAATGTATAGCTCCCGATTCAAATAAAATAACAAGGGTTGTTGGATTAAAAGTAATCACATAAACTCTGCCCACCTAGTGGCTGGTTACAAGGACAGGATCTTATTGTCTTTGGGAGCTAGAGCTGGAGCTAGACCCTTACCTGGTTGGGTAGATCTACCAGCGTAGTTGAAAATTAAATCATTCGAATTACCATACCAAAAATAATGATGTATTCCCACCCTATATTCCAAGGTGCTGTGGTTGGTACGACCATAATTGTCACAATACTTCCTTGTAAGGGTTGGGCCTTAAGGCTATAGTCTTACATTAGTAGATTTTAGTAGCACGCTCATACAATTTCTAACTGGATTGAAAGGGTTATCCCGTAATCTGGTTCCTAATATAAGGCGCTAGGACTTCTCCAAATCTCAACATTTTATTTCAATTTGAGGCTACATATTTTGAGGTAAGCCTCGAGAGTTCAGCGAAGCAGATTGCATGCTCTATTGATGATAGGTTATCCTGCCTTAGGGTTAGGAACTCTCTCTACTTTTGCTTTTGTAAGTACATAGGATAATACTTCGCTCGTTGTACTTCACTAAACTTACGCCAAGTATCCTTGGTACTTTGGAAGGTAGTGTTAACTGTTCGCCCCCAGATGTCAGCTTGTCTAGTGAGGTGGAAGGCCCTATAGTGACATGCTTGTCATCAAAAAAATCCACAACATCAAATCTTTTTTGCCATTTGCTTGGTCCATTCTTCTTGTGCCATGGGGACTTCCTTATCATCGTATGTGTTAGGATTTTGGTTTTGCAACGCGATCAAAGGACTCGTTTTCTCATTCTTTCCAGATCCAAAACTCTGAAGCTTTTTTGTTACTTCAGCCACAATCTTTACGATTAGTTTAGTATCTAATTCATCCACTAGTTCCTTTTGATCTACGATGTTTTCAGGGTTTGGGGGTGCGCTAACAGCTTTCTAACTTCTTTGAGGGGTTACTACTACGTAAATTTTGATTGACTCAACAGATTGGCATGGATTCTATGTCGTTCCTTTGCAAATTGTTCTATGGAATATTGTCTTTTGAGTTCACCATTATCTTCATCATATGCACAAATACGTTAGTTCCCACTCATCCATTTCCCTTGTGACTACACAATCATGTTTTGTCTTCATTATCATTTATTCATAGGCCACTCCCCTCATGTTACCAAGGTTATTACCTTTATCGTTAATGCTAGCCACACAAAAGATGCCAGCTGTAACACCCCCATCCCCTAGGGTTAGGGATGTTAATCTTTTTCTTCAATTTTGGGACAAAATGGACAGAGTTCTACCTAAAAATAGACCATAACCCAGGTTTAAAGCATTGCATTAGGTCCCTATAATAAATAAAAGCATAAAAGACATGTTCACAAGCTCAACAACTCTACGCCAGATATCACAACTCTATAGGCCACCCGCCTGGCGTGCACCAAGTATAAGGTTCAAAAATACGAAAGAAAATAAAAAGTACAACTCAATGGATGACACATCTAGAGTACTGGGGTTTACATTCCATAAAAACAAAATAATTCCTGCCAAAAAGACGAGTGATTAATCAGATGGTTGGCTCACATTGCCATATAGAGCGACCGTTGTTTAGTATGTGATACATTGACTAACAAGTTGAATTTTAGATAAGCTCAAGAACTTACATCTACATTACATTATAACATTTGGCTCATATTCTACATATATAACTCCTATTCTAGGCATTCAACTCGGCTTGAATGGATGAACTTCTACCCATCACATCAAAAACCTGAGAAAAGGGGAAATAGAGAGGGGATGAGTTGCCACACGCTCAGTGAATGATTCTCAACCCCAAGAAAACAAAACAATTGCACATAATACTTTTAAGCAGCAACCGCACACAATTTGATATTTAATATAAAATAAAAAGCATATAAGGCCACCCATATACATCAATACTTCTATAATCCGTAGGATTCAAATAGCATCTATTTCCTTCTTCCATTCCCCACACAATAATTCTCAACTTGCCTAACTTATGACTCTTGCAAGTAATCACATATATTACACCTGTTTTATATCACACTAGAGGCAGAAATGACTCAATAGCAAGTTGCCTCAAGCTATAATCCAGGCACTGAGAACAATATGGCCTTTAGTTCACATATAAACACTTAACATCAAGGAGTTAAATTAAAGTTACTCACTGGGGTTCTTTTACAAAGAAAAAGGGATTAATGCATAAAAGGAAAGGACCATCACTTAAATTAATGTAAGCATTCATAAAACGATTGTTGTTCACAAAGAAGTTCATTTGGAATTCAGTAAAAGCTCCTTTCAAGAGTGCATGCACTTTTCCGAATGTTTTAACTAGCATAGACCTCGAATGAGGAGTTTTCATCACATAATAAGTACAAATCGTTTCATTTGGCGCGGATTCTCATATTTGTACTCGTTTAAGTGAGGTCATCACTCACATTTCATAGTAATGCACGGGGCCATTAATATTCACTTCAGACACATTTTACATGGAAGTTTCCATTATATCATAACAATGCCATTTCCATTTTCAAAAAGGCTAAAATGCCTAAGTAATGTCATTCATCATTTGAAAAGCATATAACCATTCATTTCTACCAAACATGCTTATGAATGAGTTAATGATCAAGTACGCATTCGCTTTTGAAAGGAATTGATGGTAAAAACTCGTCTTAAAAGCTAGTAATTTACAAGTTACGGATAATTAGTTTCACTTAAAAGCTGTCAACTGCTTACTTCAGTCACCTAGTCATTCACTTCTGTTGGTAAATTCATTTCAAGGTTGCGTGAAAGGGAACATTTAACCAACTTCACAGGCATTGCTAGACACTTTACTAGTTCCAAGGGTAACATTTTTAAATGTTCCTCCGAAGGACTTCTGAATCTTCAATTCACGTAAGTAGCATAGCTAAAAATCACATTCGATCCTAGGTCAGCTTGATTGACTCAAAACGTGCTTCTCTAACCGAAAAGGATCTTTTTAAACCTTTACAAGCGTTATTCAAATATACTATCATGTGTGTGCGACAGGACTAGAGTTGAGGTTAATAATCCAATCCTAAAACATATCCAGTTAGAGGCACATGCAAGGCTTACTTTGAATACTGAATTTGCCACTTGACTCTTTGGAAGTAGGGCTCAAATGAGTCAAAGGCAAGGCAATATATTCATCAATGAGTTTATTTACAATCTGTAAGTGAATCTATATTCATGGCCTCAATAAGTCAATCAAATTAAGCTATACACAATCACATCATAGCATGCACACCAGGAAAGGAACAAGAACAACGATTCCATAAACAGTGTGTTCAAATAGATTTTAGGAAATTAACAATGATAAGCACATCATCAGCACATCGGCAATACACTTCACAATTTTGTTGGTTTATCACACAACCCGAACTCCTTCCTTATGGCACCGACCACAACAATCCTCGAGATTACTCAATTTCTATCCCAAATGATTCCAATTAACTCAAACAACCTAACACTTATCATTGTTCTCACTTGCTTGAGATTTCAATCCCATATGCAACTCATATAATTAAACAAAATCGTAAAAATATCGCAAATTATTAGTAGTTTAGGAATCACCATGCTCCAAGCTTAAGGACGTGATTAATGGTTGAGTGAATTTTGGATGGTATGAATCTCGGGCTTTGCTCTCCCTTGCTGCTCGTCAAAATCAAACCCAACCTTACTGCCCAGACTCGGTTTTGGTCCACCCTTTTTTCTTCTGTCGTTCTGTTGCACCTTGCCTTTGTTCCTCTCTACTTACCCCGACCCCATCGTCGGAATCGTGCTCAACCGCCATTGGTGGAGGTCACAGTGGTGCAAGCGATTTGAGGTGGCTAGGGTTTGGCTCATCTCCCCGTTCTTCGTCATGCTAGCATCAAGCTTAGGTCAGGAGCCTACTGACCCTCACGGATGGTGGTTGGGTTGCCACCACTTGGCCGTTATTCCCCCTCTCTCTAGCTCGGGTCACCAAGGCTAAGGTACAGAAACGCCCCCCTTTGTGCTGCTTCTATTGGCGAAAGTCAGGGGCTTCAACCCCTTTTTCCTTTTCTCTTTTTTTTATGTCCCTTAATAGTATATCAATTCGAGTCTCCTAGCCCTAGACTAAGCTCGTTGACCCTAATACTTGCTCGAACATTTGGCGAAGTATCATGTTATGCTCGTAAATATATCATGAAATTTTAACGCTAATAATAATAATAATTTCATTTTTATAAAAATTATCCATGTAAATAAGCACACCAACATTAATCCATGTTAACTAATTTAAAATAGTTATAATTTGATAAACTCATTAGACGGATTGACAAGTCTATAACCAAATTTAAAATGCAGGCACTACATTCTTTGCCCTAAAGGAATTTCGTCCTTGAAATTCCAAAGCTCACAGTTCAATCGTACACAACACGCTTACACATATAGCACGATCTACACAACTCACAGTAGAATCCAAAATCTTGTTTCACAAGATTATGTATCTTTTGAATCGAAAGAAGAGTCTTATATTACCCAATTGCCTCCTCGCCAATCCTCTTCAAGTGTATACTCGCTCTACTAAGGCGTCGAGGGCAAATCGTAAAGAAGCGGGGCAGATGAGTTAGCATAGGAAACCATATTAGACTTACTTTAAGACGAACATAGAATTTTAATCTAATTCTGAGTACTACCGGTAAAGTGACCAATAACTTTGCGTCAACACATCAATATGACTTAGTACCTAAGCGTTCATGTATGGCACTCAACCGAAATAAATTAAGATCATGTCATAGTAGTCAACTAACTCAAGTTCATTCGGAGGCATATAGTAAACAATTTATTTCAAGATTAAATCACTCAACATGAGCTTTCATATCACAATATGCTGGTAAGAGCAACAGGTCACATAGTCCCAAATAGCATTGCATTAATAACAACGAACCTCAAACGACATTCAACGCCGTGATGACATCACATAGGCGTAATAACTCAGTACCCCGAAGCCAATAACAAGTAATAAGCTCTCATTTTAGTAGGTATGTGGAAAGTACCTATGAGTGGTTAGATTATGGGGTTATTATTGATGAGCAATGGAGCAACTCGGGGGAACATGGTATAATAGAAATACATGTCCAATGGTAGTGAAGGTACGAGGAACTTTAGTGCATTTCTAGCATACTAGTTGACTAACAGAGATAGGGAGTTGGTTCCTTAATGAACCTAGGTTTAATACCAAGTTCATGCCTCCAGTGACACAATGATACCCTAGATAACACAATGTTCTACCTTGGAATCTCCATTTGAACTAGTTATTTCTGAATTATGGAAATATGTAAACATGATACCCTACTCATAGAGTTAAATCTAGGCCCCTTTTTATCGCAATTAGATTTTCAACAGTACATACCTCAACACAAGTAGGTCACATCATGACATACACTTCAATTAATCGCATCGACAATCATATTCCATAGATTAACTGTTCTTATAACTTGATTACGACTATGAGTACACCTAGCACTTTTGCGTTTTACTAAATTTGCCTATAAGCAAGCACACAAATATGTAAATGTTGATCCTTGGTCTAAAATAGTGGTGGTAACATGCAAAATGATGGTGTGATGCCCTAATCATAAGGTACCAAGAATTGAGGTAAGGCCACATACAATAACCATGATATAGTAAAATAATAATGGGAGTAAGTATAATGGCTATCATAGCACAACTCTAGAATCTCCTATGAAAATTATCATGAAGTATATGACACTTATACTGCAAAACACAGTGCAAGATGGCTTAGTTATATTGTGCCAAGGGGTTCAGTTGAGTCATGCCAAAGGTTATCTTACACACACTCATTCATAAGCCTTCAGGTCACGAATGTATTTATAGGCATGGGTATAATAACTTGTCATTCGATAAACTATATAGCACAAGGACGGGAATATGCGAATGCAAAGTCCTAAGGCCACAATATCATGTTTTTACACACAAATGCAAACGAGCAGATTATAACTTAAGGGGATAGGAGGCATTCAGTAAAAATAGCGACTCAATGACCTTATCATGAAATCATCCATATAAGTCAACCACTTCAACAGCCACAACCATATTCAAGACTAAGGTAACATAAAGGGTTCATTTACTTAGCAATTAAATGACGAACATATCCATGACCGTTTCATAACAACTCTAAATAGCCCTATAAGCTCTCATGTGCTTTTTAAAACACGTAAAGTCAACACATCATTACATGAGGGGATGTTTAGATATCTATATACAATTGCAATCCTTAGGAGGTAACCTATGTTTAAAGGCAAGCTTATACCTTTTTCAGGACGATTAGAAGCTAGTCGCCAATAGCGACTTTAAACTTTCATGGGGTGACTAGCTGCTTATTTTACGATGTGAAACAGTTGTAGAAGCAGGTGGATGTGTTCTAGACAATGGCAGGGTACCAATGCTAAGGTTTTGGTGTTTACTGCCTCATGGGTATGCCTAGGTGGTCCATAACACGCATATGTCCCATACTCCCATTGGAGTTCGGGAAGGCTTTAAGGATTTACAGTACAGAAGGACAAGTTTACCCATAGAATGTCCTGACTCATGAACTTTACATTAGTACTAAGGAAGCACCAACAATGTTTGGATCATTCACGCAGTAGGTGACATACGTAGTGTAGCAATTTCAAAGTCTATTTGGTTCTTCCTCTTGTCTTCTTTCTAGGTCTGTTAGGGTTCGATATACCCAGGACACTACCAATCCCATAACAATAATAGCAACCCATATGATAGTTAGTATAGCCCCTGGTTGCCTCGTGAGTAAGGATAATTGCATGATAGGATTCAAGGAATATATTTCATGTAAATAGCAAACCCATATCTTGACCACATATAGGCAACAATGGGAAGCATACAGAATGCTTCGGATGACACTTAAGCATTAATCAGCAAGACTCTCTTTATCACCTAGATTTGTAAGTAGGAACATGAAGAGCTCGCTTATTTTCATTAAAACAACTTAGAATTAACATAAAGGGGGTAATCATCTAGTAAAACTGTCAACATAGAAAGTAAACTCTATCTTCCTTCTCGACAGTTCATTGATGAATATGGAGATATGCATGTATACACCCAGGAACAAACATCAAATCATGCGTAACACTACACACTCATGACTTGAACCAATGCATTTCCTTAGAATGGATGCAAGTTTGGATTGTGAGAGCAAAACCTAATTCTATCATTAGTAAAGAACTTAATTTTCCATAATCTTCATGCTTTGAGAAATGGAGAATGGTTTAAGGATTCCTAACTTCTTCTCTACCATCTTTGGGTACGTCTTTCACTCAATTATAGGGCTTTAGGAGCAAATCATATGTAAGGCCAAAGAATGAGCTTGGAGTTAAAACATCCCCAATTTTTTGAGTTAAAACCAAGCATACTTTAAACTTTCAACGATATCATCAAAAGTGCATGCACTAAACTTTACTGATTGAGCTAACACTTAGCTTATGTGTGAGAATGCAAGTCCTGTAGCCCATACTACTATCGAATAGCTCACATTTTTAATCCATCAGTTCACCGTAGTCACATAACGGCCAAGCAGTCAGACCAATTAGCGCGTGAGGAACACATTGCACCTAAAGGTACATCTCATAACATTTCATAACCCCGGACGTACCTAAGCAATTATATGAAAATGGAAGACTTAGGTCGCAACATGTGGTTGCAAGACTTTGCATTGATACCATCTGTAACACCCTACCACCTAGGATTAGGGACGTCAATAATCTTCTTAAGTTATAGGGCGAAGTGGACAAAGTTTCGCCTAAAAATAGGCCAGAACCCAGGCTTAATGCTTATGTTAGGCCCCTACAATAAATAAAAGCACAAAAGATATGTTCACAAGCTCAATGGCTACACGCTGGAGATCACAACTCTATGGGCCACCCGCTCGTAGTACACCAAGTATAAGGTTCAATAGTAGGAAAGAAAACAAACGTCAAACTCAACAGATCACACATTTGGAATAATAGGGTTTACATCCAAAAAAAAAAAAAAACTCGAGCTAAAAAGATGACTGATTAATCAAATGGTTGGCTCACATGGCCATACAGAGCGACTGCTATCTAATATGTGATACACGGACTAACACGTTTAATTTTACATAAGCTCAAGAACTTATGAATGCACTACAATGCAACATTTGGCTCATAATCTACATATATAACTCCTACCCAAGGAATTTAACTCAGCTTAGATAAGTAATGTTCTACCCGTCATATCAAAAACCTGGGAAAAAGGAAAATCGAGAAGGGACCACACACTTAGTGAATGACTCTCAACCCCAAGAAAGCAAAACAGTTGCACATAATATATTTGAGTAGCAATCACAAACCATTTGATATTTAATATCAAAACATAAGCATATACAGCACCCACATCCATTAATACCTCTATAATCCCAAGGATTCAATTAACTTCTCTTTCCTTCTTCCGTTCCACACACAAGAATTCTCAACTTGCCTAACCTATGATGCTTGCTACTAATTACATACACTACACTTATGTTTTACATCACATAGCAGGAAAAAATGACTCAAGAGCAAGTTGCCTTAAGCTATAATCTAGGCATTGAGAATAATATGGCCTTCAACTCACACATAAACACTTAAAATCGAGGAGTTAAATTAAAGTTACCCACTGCGGTTCTTTTAGATGGAACTAGAAAGAAACACATAAAAGGCAAGGACCATCAGTTAAATCAAGGTAAGCATTTATAAAACAATCGTTATTCACAAAGAAGTTCATTTCGAATTTAGTAAAAGTTCCTTTCAGGAGTACATGTAATTTTTCAAATGTTTTCACTAGCATAGTCCTCGAATAAGGAGTTTTGATCACATAACAAGTACGAAATCATTTCATGGGGTATCAGATTCTCATATCTGTGCTCGTTCAAGTGAGATCCTCAATCACATTTCATAATAATGCCTGGGGCCTTTCATATTCAATTGACATTTAGGGTTCCCGCATGCCGGGTGTGGTCCCTAAGCTAGTGTTCTACCCTTGTCAGGGTCCTTTAGGGTTCAAGCTTCTGGGACTGCTCCCTAGGAATCAGGGTTCTCCCTTACTAGGTCTGCTCCCTAATCTTTGTGTTGTACCCTCATTAGGGTCTTCTAGGGTTCCCACTTCTGGGTCTACCTCCTAGGATTTCATTAGCACTATCTTCCTAGCCCAAAACATTTCAGATGCATCTCACTTTGAATACATTTTGCATATAAGTTCCCATTGTATCACAACAATGCTATTTCTATTTTCAAGAAGCGTAAAATCCCTGAATACGATCATTCGTCTTTCTAAAAGCATACAACCATACATTTTAACCAAAAATGCTTATAATAGTTAATGATCAAGTATGCATTGGCTTTTCAAAGGTAGTGATGTTAAAAAATCATATTAAAAGCCGGTAATTTAGAACATATGCATAATTAGTTTTACTTAATAGCTCTCAACAGTTTGCTTCAGTAAACTAGTCATTTACTTCTGTTGGTAAGTTCGTTTCAAGCTCGCACAAAAGGGAACATTCAAACAAGCTCACAACCGTTGCTTAACACTTTACTAGTTCGAAGGGTAAAGTTCTACAAAACTAACTCCTAAAGTGTTCCTCAGAACGACTTTTGAATCTTTATTTCATGAACGTAGCACAACTAAGAATCACATTTGGTCATAGGTCAGCTTGATTGACTCACAAAGTGATCCTTTAACCGAAAAGGATCTTTTTAAACCTTTACAGGCGTTAATCAGACATACTCTTGTGTGTGTACAAAAGGACTAGAATTGAGGTTAATAAACCAATCCTAAAACATATCCAGTTAGACGCTTATGCAAGACTCATATTGAATACTCAATTTGCCACTTAAACTCTTTCAAGTTGGGCTCGGATGACTCAAAGGCAAGGCAATATATTTATCAGTGAGTACAGTTCCAATCTGTTAACGAACCTATATTCATGGCCTCAATTAGTCAATCAAATTGAGCTATACACAATCACATCACAGGATGCATATAAGGAAAGGAACAAGAAGATTCCCTATACAGCTTGTTCTAATAGATTTTGGGCAATTAACAATCATAACCACACCATCAACTCATTGGCAATACACTTCACAATTTTATTGGTTTATCACACAACCAGAATTCCCTCCTTATGGCATAGGCCACAACAATCCTCGAGATTACTCAATTTTAATCCCAAATGATTCCAATTAACTCAAGCAACCTAACAACTATCATTGTTCTCACTGGCTCGAGATTTCAATCCTACATGTAACTCAAATAATTAAACGAAATCATAAAAACATCGCAAATTATTAGTAGTCTAGGAATCAAGAACCACCCATCTCACTCTAAGCTGAAGAACTTGATTAATGGTTGTGTGAGTGAATTTCGGATGGTTAGAATCCTGAGTTTTCCTTCCCCTTGCTGTTGGTTAGAATTGAATCCAACCTCACTTCCCATACCCAGTTTTGGTCCCCTTTATTGCTACACCTCGACTTCATTCCTCTTTGCTCACACCGACCCTATCATCGAAATCGTGCTCAGCCATGATTGGTGAAAGTTGCGGTGGTGATAGCGGTTTGAGCCTGGGTCAAGGTCTAGTGGTCCTCGCGAATCGCGGCTAGTGGTTGGGTCACCGCCCCTTAGCCGCCATTCCCCCTTTCTCTCTCTCTCTGTGGCTTAGGTTGCTGGGGTTGGGCTAGTAGAAATGCACCCCGTTTTGCTACCTCTATTCATGAAATCCAGGTACTTTAGCCCCTTTTTCCTTTTCTCTTTTTTGTGTTGCTTAATACTAGCTCAATTCGATTCTCATTGCCCTAGAATAAGCTCAGTAACCCTAATACTTGGTCTAACATTCGATGAAGTATCATCTTACGCTCGTAGATATATCACGAAATCTCAAAGCTAATAATAATAATTTTATTTTTAATAAAATTATCCACTTAAATAAGCACACCAATATTAATCCATCTTAAGTAAAATAAATTAGTTAAAATTTGATAAAATCATTTAACGGATTAATAAGTCTATAAACAAATTAAGAATGCAGATATTACACTTGCTAACCAATATTGTTATGTTCTCCTATGGATTCCATTTTTGGTCACGTTATTCATAAGTAATTTAACAACTTTAGCAGTTGTATATAAAACTTATGCGTATTCATTCACTTAGTTGTGTTATATGCTAGATTAATCTACTAGGACTACAGTATCTATGGTAGGAGCACAAAAGGGTCCACCCCTTAAACCTTAATGGTTGTGTGGGGGTTAGATCAGATACTATTCTAACCCTACAACTTAAAGGCCTACACCACTGTCAATCTTGTTATTCCCCCATCCCTCAAGGTTCAGTTCCCTACATACTACTTTATATATTTACTTTTTTACATATCCAACTCCTTCTCTTGCTCCCTCTTTCTATTCCACCCCATTAGTTTGTTGTCTAGGTCACTATTGTTACTAGTTCTTGACCTAGTGCTCTAAGAATCTTCCTCTGTCTCATTAGAACTTATTTCTATCACCTCAAGGACTTATGGATGTTGATTACACTCTTTACGCTGCTTGAATCACTAGAGTCACCTCGTCCCCTCCTCCCTAGATATCATACTAATCATCCCTGATCTGGATATCTGATAAGTCAGACTTATATCCCTCTATATCGATTGTTAGCCCTGAGACAGATGTTGGCTGGGGAAAAGGGTATTCTCCTTAGGGAGGTCTGGGGAAGTGGGGATCTTGTGGGATCCCATGAGGCACCCCTTAAAAAGGGTACTGTTCTACCCTTTATTATTATCACAAAACACTTATCAGCTTCCGTAATCTATGTATATATATACATGAGGCAAACATTTCGATGTAAGCATATACATGGCTATATGTACACATTTTTTAAAAACTTACACATCTTAGTCAATTAGGGGGCTTACTTATTCATTCCTTACATAGTCAACCTTATTGTTATGAATTTTTGCTAATTTACTACAACATACCTAAACCTTAGCAATGTAGGCAGCAAATAACTTCATTAGTCTAGTAATTCAAACTTCTAGACTGGCTCTAATGCCACTTCTGTAATGCCCTATCTTCATCACCTTCTAAACACCCTTCTTACAATGCATTATGAATCGGCAGAATGTGTTATCAAGGTAGGACATTACCGTCGTCCCATAGGGACAAGGTTGCAGATAAAGATATATAGTCGTCCAAATAAGCAGTACCCACTAATTATAATATTTATACTAGACAAGGTCTATGTTATTAAACATTCAAAAGTAGGCACAATACAACAATCTAATTGTATCCAAAATGGGTTTGCATTTCATTATGGCTACAATAATGTAGAAAACAAAAGTCGGTTTCCAAGCCCTTTTGAAATGACAAACTAGGGTAGAGAATTAGCACTCATTACCCTATCACACTTCTTTGGGACCCTTCGCTTCTCCATGCTCCGACTCAACTTTAATTTGCCTCACCTTCCCTAAATTAGTTGGAAAACCAAAATTATGAAGAACTGAGCTATAGCTCAATAAGTGACCCTTGTATAGTCAGCAACTATTTGCAAGGAGTAAGTGAGCGTGCCTACAATTTTAAGACCATGCTTTTTAGACGTTCTATGAGGAACACTGCATTTAACATTGACCATGAAATTAATTGTTTTTGGGACTAAACGAAGACCCAAATGTATAAACAATGGCCATGGCTCTAATGAACAATGAACTATGAATTTCCTGTTTAACGGGAAGGGCCCGAACTGTGAATTCTACTAGCGAAAATTGTGAACAATGAACATTAAACATTGAACATTACATTGAACGATGAACAATGAAATGAGTCCTTAATGTTCCAGCAGCCGAATAAAAGTTGTTACTATTGTGAAATGTAAATTTAGATACCTTTGAACGGTACATGTAATAACGTACCTATAGTAATTGAGTGTTGTCTTTTAAATTCTTTCTGTAAGACTTAAATTCAAGTTTTGTATTCGTAAGAATTAACTTTTATAAATCTTTATTCTATAATAACAATATATTTTCAATCTCAAAAATTTATAAGTTAACGGAATAATAGTGTAATGTTTTCATTTAGCAAATGTGTTAAGGGACTTTTCCCCTCTTTATGATCATTCACTTAATCAAATAAATACTAATGTTCTCCTTGACTATGTAATTATGCTGTTGTTCAATCATTTCCCCTCAAACATAGTTTTAGCTCCATACACATAAGAGTTGCTTTAAGCAAACTAGTTACCATCTCTTATGGCCCTTGGCTATCTGACTTGACCTTAAAGCCACAAGTATCTATGTTACACACCTTACTCCCACCTTTATGCTTTCAAATTACCCTTTTTCTTTCATTATCGAGGTTGTTTCCTTTATGTATATCAGTCTTGAACTTGACATTTTAAGCTCGAACAAAAGATCAATTAATTCAATCAATACCCGTTGATTACTTGAATTTGCTACTTGTGAACCCGAATGCTTCATTAACCTCTTAACTAGACATTTAGACCAATCAATCTCCCTAGCTCATTTAGCCAAATTGACTCATTTTTAGACATCCAACTTCTCATTAAACATTGACTTGAACACTTAACTAAGAATATTCTTCTACTAGTTAGCTCCACATCTATTTCTAGACATAAATATCTAATGTGTATGCTTCCTTCAAATTAACAAAGAAACCAACTCAATTCCTGAAGCACAAGTTACCCAAACAAGATAGACATATAACCAATCTGATCAGGGTAGAAACTTTCATGATTGTACAATCCAAATGCCCAATTCTTCTTTCTCACTTCCAATTTGATCAATCACTTTACTCATATAACAGCCAACAACCTAAAAGACAACAATATTCCCATATCCTCATTTCAACATTATTTAACCAATTTCGAATTAAACTCAAGCAACTCTTACGAAATAATTCAAGTAAATTGGCATACTTGGTTCATTCATCCATAATGTACATCTCACTGACTTCTTTTAGGAATTGAATTAGGCAATACAACTCAATTTACTAAAAATATTATCCCACTAACTACATGAATTGCTTATGGATCAAATTAGACATTCATGTATTCACATTCAGTGGAGACAAAAGGGTGGAAAAAGGATTGTTTACCTTGTACAAATGAAGACAATGATGTTAGCGGATGAAGTGTGGAGCTTTCTTCCTCTTTTTTTTTATTTATTTTGTGGCTATATTCATATAATCCACATACTATTTTAGGAGATCATCTCCTACTTTCTATAGTAATTCTTTCATTTGTTTTTTTATTTTTATCCCTTTTTAAATAATTACTAAGTCTTGTCAATTTAATGCAAGCTTATCCCAATTCTTTTTCTTTCCACATGGGCCAAAATTGGGCACACATTTAGCTAATATCGATTTATTAATTCCATTCATTTCCTCAGCCATTAAGAAATTACTACATCTCGATAAATTCTCGCATCGTTTGGGTACAGACACGTATTTGTAAGAAATTATATACTTTTATATGATTAAGTGATGGGGTATTACATTGATGTCCATGGAGCTATGAGTGCCCCTATGACCAAGTTCCAGGTCGTAGGAATGTCAAGGACTTAGAATTCCACATTTCGTTCAGTAGGACCTACATTATTAAAGAGAAGCTTGGCGGCCAAAACAAGTATTTTCGGGTTGTCATATGCCCCTAAATGAGCCAAAGGTTTTGACGATTGACTTTCTTTGACTCCTAGTCTTCCAGTAGTATTCAAGGGGTAGGCATTACAATTGGCCCATTACCAACCATCGCATGCTGAAGACACTTTTGAAGGCAAGTTGCAGTCAGGTATAAATTATTGTTGTGTGCTAGATCTCCTAGTGGGAGATCTTTATTATCGAACATTATACTGCATTTGCATATAGTGATTAACGTTAGCATCTCTTTAAGCGTGGCTTTAGGAGACCGGTCAATCTTACTCAACTCGTTGATTAAAAGTTGGCTATGCTTTTCTAAGTCAATTATCGGTTGCCAAGTGGCTACCTCTCCTTTAGGTTTCTTCAACTGTTTAAGCATTGGATCATCTTTTTTAACAATAGGTTTTGTTTCTTTCTCTAAGGCATGTTGTGGGCCGTCTTTATGCTGATGTCACTAGGCCTTTGTGAGGTATGGGACTTTCACATGGTCTTCTTCGCAACAAAAGTCATCATCCTCATCTTCTGCCTAGAAGTTATCATCATCACTTGCTTCAGCAAACCAGGTCCATTCTTTTGTTTCGTATAGGTCACCTCTATTGGTCTCCCATAGACCATGTACCTCTAAATACTATCTGGGGATTTAGACCCTTAGGTTTGATCCATATATGCTTTCTATGTATCTGGATAGATCCTATCCATTGCCTTTGCCATAAATGATAGTAAAGTGTATGTTCACTAAGAGAGTTCTTATCATTGTTGGGTTTCTGGGCTTCCTTAGGCAGTTGAAGTAGTCCTTATCTAAGTATCCTTTCGAGGCTATTCTTGCAAGTTTAGTGGTTCTCATTGTCATGCCCCCAAGCGTAGTGAAACTTGTAAATCTTGGTTTGGTGAAAATCTTTTGACTTCCTTTAGCCAATAATCGTTCTAGGGCCTGAGTGTACGTAGTTTATATAAGGATGCACATTTTGTGGTGGTTTATCGCATGCACTTCCATACGTAAAGAACCACTAGTTTTCTTATCGTTATTCTGGTGGTTATTCTTCTAGTTGGTACTAGTCTTGGTGGGTGCTTCCCTAGCCAGCTTTTCGTCGTGAACATGCCAACATTTTTGAGTGTGATAAATTTTCAAACGATGTGAATTGTATATGCTACCTACACATAGGATTCAAATTTCTAATGGAAAACCTCCCCTGATTAGCCTCTGAGGTCGGTCTATCATGTGGGTATCCTTTTCCCTCCATAGATAGTTAGAAAAACCCTATCTCTCTTCTTGCTTAATGAATTCCAAGTCCCTAAGTGTGATTGGGAGATCGACATTGTATGAAAACTGACGTAGGAATTCTTTATAGAGATCATCCCAATTTGTGACCTTTCATGGGTTAATAACATTATACCATCTCCTTACATTCTTGTCAAACGTCCAAGAAAAAACGATAAAATTTCTCATATGGGGGTGAAGGTTTGCAGTTCCATGGAGTTTGATATTTGGCATACTAAATTTTCGAGGGCAACTATCCTTTTGGAATTGAAGTGAATCCCACATAATCAGCAAAGTAATTATTAAACATAGAAGATTCCTTTAGCAATTGCTCTATATGATCTAAATAAGGTTCAGCATGTCGCATTTCACCATGCACATTTAGGGAATCCTTGGCAATGGTTTATAGTACGATAGCAATCATCTCCATCTTTGTTTCAATTTGGTCAAGTTTGATTTGTATTTTTTCCATCATTTTCGTGACTTAAGCTAGTTCATTTCCTCCTACCATTGACATGGGTGAGGGATTGATCTTTGACTTAGATTTTTACCTTGACGCAATAGGTGGAGTTTACCCAGACTCTTCTCAACATAGTAGTCTCTCACTTTGTGTGCTCCACTCACATAGCTTCTTAGTCTTCCCTATCGTTCTTAATAATGAAAAGTGCTTAGGAATAGCTCTCTTTAGTACTTCTCAATAGAAAATTAAGGATTCTAAATCAACCATGCTAATCTATGAATGAATATCTAATGCTAAAAGCCTAGGATTTTGACTTTATGTCATGAATACAGATTAAAACTAGACTTGACATGAGGAAACTGGACTAGGCTCCTTGTGTGGATCCCAACCGGGTTCCTTATGCATTTTAAAACCACGACTCTTAATTTCTACTCCTTCCTCTATGCACAGGTTGACGCTAGCAGACCACAAAGATCCTGACTGAGCACCTATGGACCTAAAATCGTCTTAGTATCCACCAGTTTTCCTATATGCATACCGATATGCAGACTATTTCAGGTTAAAACCTAGCTAGGCTTGCCTCTTTTTCTTTTCTTTTCTTTTTTTTGGCTAAACTAGAAACATCCTTATTACCCTAACAATGTTTAGAACTTATTCAGGTTTACATCAAGAGCCGTTATAACTGAATTAGCCCAAAAGCTTGAGTCTATAACCTGTGTTTCTACACTCTAAACTTCCTTATCTGGATTTTCCTGAAGTCTAGATGATCAATGCATAACGTCCTTGTGCTAGGGGCATTCAGGTTGCACAAAAATACATTCAAGCACACATACGAGCTCTTACCCAAGCAAGGATTTTAAGTTACAAGTGGTTTAGCTAAAGTTTGTAACAGTCTTCTCGTGATTCAATGTTTTGAATGCCATCTACAGGTGTGTGGTAAGATTAGAGCATTTTAGTTGCTCTCCCATACTATGTGGACCGCGGAAGCATGTCATGAAGGGGTGAAATAGTTCAATTAGAAGTCTAAGGGATCTACCGAGTTAATCAACTATTTCCTTAACAGTAGTAATGGGGTTTAAGCTAGTGGCACTATTAATCCGATACCGTAACCCCTTTAAATGGAAAAACTCGTAATGCAAGTGTAAGTAGAATAACATCCTCTATTGAATTCCTAATCTCATGCTCTTCATTTAGAAAAAAAAAACTGTCCCCAGTGGAGTTGTTATTATAAGGACCATGTCCCAGGGTTAACCCCTCAGGTGCAGTCCCCCCACGAATTGTGAGGTGGTTGACAGAATTAGGACACAACTCTAATCTAGGAACTTTATCAGGTTTTTGGACTAGAGCCAGAAGCAGTCCTTCAGCTTGATCTCAGGCAGTAATGCTTGTAGGGCCTAACAAATCGGGTTATAGGTTGAATGTAGTAATTGCGCCAAATTTTTAGACTAAATTTAAACCCAGTTTCTGGTCCAGACAATCTTATTGTCCAAATCCTAAACCTATTTTGCATTAATCCAAGAGCAATGAATAAAAAAAGGAGTAGATTTAATTAATAGAGACGCTAATGGGTTTTTACGAAAATTTACAAACTAAATCTACTTTATAAAATGAACCATAAACTAAAAGAGACAAAAGGTTCCCTTTAGTTCGAAAGGCCCTCATGTAATCCTTGTTGTGGGGAAAATCTGACTCCATAGGCTCAAATTAAGGATCTAGATTTGGGGCGAAGGTACGATGTTGTAATGGAGTGCATCATAACACTGCCCGTTCTTACCGACAACCTCTACTAACCAATACCGGGATTCAAGACCAGTAATAACAACAAACAATCATGCGGCATATAAGTAAAAAAATAATAGGAATTAAGAATAAAATGCTAGTATAGAAGAACAAATAATGTAAACTGGTACACTGGGTGAGGTGAAACTAATTAAATATGATATCTTTCCCATATCAAAAAGTAAGTAAGATAACATGAAAGAAAGTGAAGGAAAGCAGAGAATAAGAGGGTGGACTTAGGTTTTGTCATTTTAATGGCCCACCTGATTTACCTAAGAAGCTAGCAGAAGAACGCCTCTTTAATGATTAATCAAGTTCCTTTTTATTAATACTCTCGGTGTAATTTTCAGTGCGTTTCTTTCTATGTCTATGGTCTCCAATTTTCTGATGTTCTAATGCTCTCTATTTTTTCAGATGTTTACATGTGCTAGGCCCTTGGGAGTAACCCCTCCTTTATTCTATTTAAAAGTGCAACATCCCGGACCCTCCTGAGTCACAGACAGTTACTAGAAACGACAATAAGGATCGTTCACTGGCCCTAAAAATCACCACAAGCTTTTCCGTTATGCTTCGTCCCCGGTCACACACTGCCCGAGAAAATTTCTAGGAGGTCATCCATTATAAGATTTTGTCCGCATGAAGCATACCCAAATGTGGTGTTCTTAAAAGTTGGCTTCACGAAAAGGAAGGTGTACCTTTGGTGATATAAGTAGTCACTTTGAATCCTTTAAGCCATACTCGGTTGTTACATTCACCCCTACTTGAAGTGCATAGTGTCCTCATTGTACCTCACTGTGATAGCTAAGTTACGCACCCTTTTGACCTATGGTCTATACCTAATGTCTTTGCTCAACTAGGGGACTACGTAGGGCTCTCTCGTCCACTGGCACAACTCATAGTTACGAGTTGGGTCTTATACCATCTATAATAGCCCCAGCACTCCCAGGTTGTAGATAGTTAGTAGGAATGACTTTGAAGATCATCGGTTGGCTGCACAAATAACCAAAAGCCTTTCTGGTGTGCTTGGTCCTCGCTCAAATGCTGCCCAGAGAAGTTCCCAAGAGCTCACCCATCATAAGATTTCCTCAGAGCAAGCTAAATTAACAGTGGGGTTCTTAAGAGGTGGCTTCACAAAAAAGAAGGTGCAACTTTGGTGATATAAGTAGTCGCTTTGATTCCTTTAAGCCATACTTAGGTGTTACAAAAAGGGACAAAACAAATTAGTTTTGAGGAACGAGACAAATTGAGTCCCTACCAGGCTTAATCTAAATGGATACACTAATTCAGATAAAACTCTACCTATTTAAAAAAGAGTTGGGCATAGAAAAGGGAAACAGAGAACTAGGCCGAAATCCCAATTGTATTTTGTCTATTAGCCCATGCCACATGCTTTTGCTTTCTCTCTTTTTTTTCTTCCCTTCGAAACATGAGCTTTAGAATGATTTGCTGGAAGCCCAAATTCTTAGACTGGGATATAATTCGCCATGAGGCATTTTTATGAAAAATAGGGAACCATTTAATCACACCCATCGGTATTTCATGATTTGAAAAACAAACTTGTAAGACAAAATATCTCTGTCAACCAGGTAAGTTTCTTGAGTTCCCTATGTTTCCTCCTCCTCATTGTCTTTGTGCCCCAACTCCCCTGTTTCCCCATAGCTATCCCCTCCCTCTAATAAACATGCTAGTTTCCCCTTTTCTAATTCGTCTTCCTCTCACTCCACAAGGACATAAATCCACCATACCATTAACCATTTTCTATGGCCCTTGGCTTCCTTCTAGTGTGTCTCTAAACTCTAATGGAATTGTCAAACTGTGAGTTTAAATGTCCATGATTATCAACTGATAATGGCAGAGAAGCTAGGGGTAGAAGTATTAATGGGGTTTTCAATGCTGATGGTTGCGTTTGTATTGAAACCTTAACAGCTATGCAAGAATTGCAATTTCGATGGACTAGGATTTGGGTGGCATGATTTGGGTAATTTGGTCTACCTTTTTATCTGATTATGAGTTTAATTAGTATTCCCTCCCTTATCCTAGATATTTTTTAGATTTATTACCTAATTTTCTTTTTTCAATAATGATATATGGTGATAGAGGTGTAATGATGGAGAAGAGAACTTTGATTGGCCAAAACAACTAATTTTTAGCAGTCTTGTTTTTTCTTTTGGGTTTACAAGGCAACTGGGAACAAGACAGATGGGACCGAACCTTTGAAAAAATTTGGAGACTTGGATTAGAGCTTTGGTTGCATTTGCTTTAAATTAAATGGTTTAGCTGATTGACTCCCAGTGGCTTTTCTAAGGAGCTGAAAATGCCTTATGTCCATTCATGTGCATATCAATCTTCTAATTTATTTGGATCATTTTCAAATTTGAATCTTTGGTTGATGATTGAGTGCTTATGTGATATTATGGATATTGTGATTTTGTGAGATAAGTTAGGTTCTCTGTGATTTTTGTTTCCCAGTGTGGGAATTGATGGGGTTTCTTTTGTTTGGTTATTCTTCCCCACCCCATTGAATGCTAGAGTTTTCTTTAAATGATTTATTTTACAATTTTGATGAATACTCTTGGGTTAGTTGGGAGTCTTTTGTGACTGGAATGGGTTATTTGTTATAGGTGATGGAACCTATGCAACGAAACAATTGTTTCAATTCAAAAGAAAGGGCATTTTAATTGATACAGTAAATACAGTTTTACTCTTAGTTCACTTACCTTAGCCTAATCCCTCTTCTTGATTGTGCTATGATCATAATGAATGTAATTTACTATTTTTAAGATCCCCCCTCCATAAAAAAGTACGAAAAAATTGATGTTAAATTATTTTCTCAGTGTATGAGTCCAATATGGAAACCAATACTAGTTCAATTGTTCTCAATCATGATATCAATATGAGAAGTGATTCGTCCAAAGCAAATCAAAGAAATGTAATAGCTATTTGCTTATATCATATAGGCTCTATCGTCTGTTCTAAGGGAAATTGCCATTGTCAAATGGGATCAGCGAAATTCAAAGGTCCAAACACTTTTGAGGGGGATAGGCGATAAATGAGCATCAATAGCTGCTGGGATTGGGAGGTTGCTTTTCGTAGTTTGATCATCCATTGATCATCAATATTAGCCTACACGCCTCATATATCCTATCTTCTTTGTTATTCTTGACTTGTGGTTACGATCATAGGTGTAGGTCTTGGTTCCATGCCTATGGTTTTGATGAATGGTGGGTAGTAACTAATATAACCGTAAGCACACAGTAGTATTGTAGCAAATTAAGGTCGTCTCTTATAAGGATTGGGTCAATCTACCGGGTTTTGTTCCCTTAAGATAGGCTAATCGAATCAAAATTTGAGATTGAAATTAAATTAATACCCTATCTAATCTAATGGATAAATTATCAAGGAATTAAACCAAACTAGCTATCACTCAATCAATGTATCAATCAAGTATTTCATCCTCAATTGGTTGCTTTAAAATCGACAATCGAAGAAGCACAATTCTCTACGAAGGTAAAGTGAAATCCCTAAATCTAACCAATTACCATCTCTTAAGGGCCCTTTATTCATTTACGTTCATTAAGCATGGCACATTCAAATTAGTGACTTCTCAAGTGGTGTGACTTTCTTAAGACTCCACACAATGAAGTCAACTCCTAGAGTTCTAATGTGGAGTTTCAGCTTTCAATGCTTCACCCAACACCCAGCTCATGCAAGAAAGTGATCAAGTTTCTCTCAAATCAGTAAACTTCAGCATTTGATAAAACAATTCAACAAACTCCAAAGTACCAAAAGATATCAATACAAGATCGGTAAATTAACTGGTGCTTGCATAAATCCCATATGAAAACAACAAAATCTAATCCAAATTACAAAACACAAATCCTAAACTGAGAAAAGAGAATAGAAGGTAAGAGAATTGCTCAACCAAGAATGCACTTAAACCATTATTCCCAATCTAAATTGGAATCCTTACAAAATCTCCATTTTTATTCACTTTCTTTTACTCTAATCTAAATCCAAGTCCTAACTAGTTGGCGAACTGCGGTGGAATTGAATTGATATAGAAGGTAGAAGACAACGTATTTATCGTGAAAATCAAGGCGAGAAACTGTCAAAATGGATAAGAACCGAACAGCCACAAAGGACGCAAGTAGCCATGAGGGAAGGGGGCCACCACGGTCTCACCATGAGGAATCCCATGAACTGTAGTCCCCACTATGGCCTGTTTGTGGTTGCTTCTGGTTGCTCTACCCTATTGATTGTTTAAAACCTGGTCAACCCGAGTTTACTATGTATGCTATCCCTGGTTAACCATGCAGAATATTTCGATAAACCATGTTCTTTGTAGGTGTTTCGTTAGTTTTTATGGGCTTTTCCGTCCTTGCATAATTCTTTATTGATTTTCTATACATAATTGGATTCTCTTACTGCGTTTTTATAAAATATTATCAAAAACAACAAACCTGGGCATAAAATACAAAAGGGGCACAAAATCATATAATTATGCACACTAATCCTCTAAGTTGACACCCTAACATCCAAGGGGGTAACAAATTTATCAATCAAGACAATGGCTAAAACATGAAATATCTGTAAAACGTTCACAAATATTTATTCACACTTAAGGGCCTACCCATCAAAAGTCACTCAAGCTCGTGAAAGCCATTTTGCCTGGTAAAAGCATCATTAGAGGGCACCTCAAATCAATCCACGCTATCCTTTATGAACTCCTATATATGAACCTAAATGAAACAAAACGCAACACACTGGTGCAAACAAGGAAAACCTAAAACTATATGATCCAATAATTTGCAAACTAGAAGCCAAAATTAAAAACATGGAACTACCCTTCTCCTATGCTTAGATAAAGAATTGTTTAATAGAGAGAAGGTAAGAGAAAGGAAACGAAACAACATAACAACTTCACCAAGTTAAGTGCTCAACACACCTAAGCTAAGGCCTCCGCTCAAACCATCAAAATAAAGCATCAGCTAGTACATCACAACTTCAAGACATGCCTGTGATATTTGATGTCGTTAAAACACACATAAGCTTATCAAACTCCTTGGACCACAATTTTGAAAACACAAGGTAGGAGGCAATAACTAAAATTACACCAAAGATAATAAGTATCCTCTTAATCTTGTCAGACGCCTTAGAAAAATTAAAAAAGGATTAAAGAATATAATCCACATAAATTTCCTAGGCAAGTGTTTGAGGCATATACAACAACAGTTAATGGAAGGATCGTACCCTCTAATGCAACCTAGGGACAGATAATCATCAACCCTTCCACCAAGCATCTTGAATATGTTGTCCTCAAAGCCAAAATCCATAGCAGCATCACAAATCATAGGATTACCAAGTAATTCGTAAGGTAAGGAGAGGGTAGTGAACAAAGAGGGGAAGCATGTGACCGATCAAAGAGATTAGGGAGAACACTATCATCAAAACCAAGGCCAACAAAGTCAAAATGCATAAACACATCACATGACCCCCCCAAAGGAGTCTTAGTTAGATCATGCACCTGATCTAAAGTACCTTCTGATGAAAATTATAATCAACAACCCTAAACCTAGCAACTCCCCCAAAATGCTCACCCACCTTGAGCACTGTGCGCTGAGATAAATAGAAGGATGAATCAAGTAAGGGCACGACAATATCAATACTATCCACGGTGATGTACAGTCAAGTTGAGCACAACATGCGTATTAAGAGCACAAATTCATAGCATGATCAGAAGAATTACACAAGCTACACCAAAAAGGGTCCTAATAAGTTCAAGCACAGGATGCACAAAGATCAGGGAATGAATATCCAGAAACATGGCTAGCCTTCGAAAATTCAAATGAATCCTAAGCAATCCATTGAAGTAAATAACATGCCTCATCAACATTTTTACCATAAAAGCCCCAATACTTTAAAAGAGCATGGGTTTTACTATTCACACTCTCGTCAACAATATCTAAAATTTTTTAGTTGTCCACACAATAACCACTTTAAGCAAGAAAAGCATTTAATTGTTTAAAATATCTCCAAAATAATTCATGCTCGAATTGTGGAAATGAAAAACTGCTATTGTTTTTTTTCCTCAAACATTTTTAGCATTTTCAGTTTTATTTTTTTTAGTTCTTGTTCAAATAAAAGCAAATGGCTAGTCAAACATATAAACAAAACCCCCAATACTTGACACTAATCCCCAACAATGCCACCAAAAACTTGATATGGCTACAAGCGCATAATGATGTTGTTCCAAATCAAGGTTGTCTCTCATAAGTAGTGGTCAATCTGTTAGGCCTTATTCCCTCAAGATAGGCTAAGCGAATCAAAATAATCAAGAAATTAAACAAAACTTGCAATCTCTCAATCCATGTGTCAATCAACTACTTCTTCCTCAGTTAGTTGTTTTAAAATCTACGATTTAACTATCACAATCCTCTTTCTAGGTGAATTGAAATGCCTTTATCTAACCAATTATCATCCCTCAAGGGCTCTCGATTCATTCAGGTTCATTAAAAATGTCATTATCAAATTAGTGATTTCTCAATTGGTTTGACTTTCTCAAGAGTCCATACAATTAAGTCAACTTCTAGGATGCCAATATAGAATTTCACATTTCAATTCTTCAGTCAATACCTAATTCACGCAAGAAAGTGAACAAGTTTCTCATAAATCAATAAACTTTTAAGATTTGATAAAAGAATGCAACAAATTCCAAAGTACCCAAAGATATAACCAGAAGATCGAGAAATTAACTAGTACTTGCACAAATCCAAGATGAAAACAACAACAGTAATCCAAATTACTAAACATAGATCCCAAAATGAGAAAAGGGAAAAGAAGGGAAAAGAATTTCTCTTCCAAGAATGCGCTTGAACCGTCCTTGCAAACCCGGGTTCTAATCCTTACAAAATCTCCACTTAAACTCAGTCTCTCTTACTCTAATCTAAATCTAATTCCTAACTAGATTGTGGACTGTGGAGAAATGGAATCGATAAAAAAGGCAGAAGACAAGTTATTTATCGTGAAAATGAAGGCAAACAACTGTCAAAACACACAGCAACTGAATAGATGCGAAGAAGCTAGGCAGCCACGCGGGAAGGGGGCCACCATGGTCTGACCATGGAGGATCCCACAGACCGTGATCCCCACCATGTCTCAGTCATGGTGGCTTCTAGTGATTTTACCCTATTGATTCTTTAAAATCTGCTCAACTTGGGCTGATTGTGTATGCTATCCTAGGTTAAATATGTTGTATATCTAGGTAAACAATATTTCTTGTGGATGTTTGGTCAGTTTTTGTGGCATTTCCGTCGAAGAATTCTTCATTGGTTTTCTAGGCATACTCAGGTTCTCTTACCGAATTTCTCCAAAATCCCATCAAAAACACCAATCCCAAGCATAAAATAGAAAAGGGGCATAAAATCACACAATTATGGACACAAATTATCTAAATCGACACCTAAATACTCATGAAATCCTTTCCAATTGTGACATTCATCAATAACATCGATAGTATCATTTTTATTCGTTATTGCAGATGTTCTCAATGATACCCTTTATTCTTCTTTAAAGATTTGAACATTATAGTATTTTTTTGTGGGCTATTGTTTGTTCCATGAAGGGGGATGATCAATCTAATGTATCAAACTTCAAGTATTCCCTAATTACTGTCATACCCACAATTGTAGGGTTGAGATTTTTCATATGTGATGGGGAAGTAGTTCCTTTTAAATCTAGGTTTGATTTATCAATTCAAACTTACTTTGTTGAATTAGGATTGATTATGAATGTGTGTTTATTTTCTATCCATTAACTTATTTGTTTAGAACTTTTATTCAGGTTGTTACTTATCATTTTTTTCATTGTTCAAACTTCAAAACAATTGAATAATTTACACATGCCTATAATTAGATCACAATTTTTGTTCCACTTTCTTCTCTTAACCATCACTACCACCTATGTCACTTCCTGGTTTATCCCTTTACTAAAGTTATACATTTGACAAATAGTAGCGTATTGCTTTGCTATAAGTGGATTGGAAATTTTAAAAAAAATTAGGAACTAGGGTTTTGATTTTGAAATATGATGATCCATACAATAGTTAAGAGAGATGCTTGAGCACATCATGACCAAACCAAGTTATCTAATTGTCTAGAAAGCATTGCATTGTACCATGAAGCTTTCAAGGTGAGATAGCTGGGTGGATGAAACATTGAAAATGACTGTTGTTTTCCTATTGCAGTTCCAATTCATTTATTATTGGGTTTTAAGAAAAGTTAGTTGCCTTTGTGTGATTTTGGTTTCCACATTTGGGGATCTATTAGCTTTTTGGGGTTGTTTGCAATGATGACAATTGTCTATTAAAGTTTGAGCCCATGAACAACACTTGACAATTTGGATACTTATATTCAATTATCTCAACAACCAGTTAAATATCAAAGCCTTCTAAAAAAGATATGCATTTGATTACATAATTGCTTTTCTACCTAACACAATTTTGTGATCGTACATATAGGGTTTTATGTTTCATAGAATAGATTTGTTAGCTTGAATAAGTGCTTAGAAGGGTAACACCAACTACAAATGGATCTTCCCAATCAGCAGAAAAAAATTTCCCACGTTGGGAGTTGTTGAATACATAATGTTAGGTTGACCCTGAAACTATTTGCCTTAATCTATCCTACTTTCATGCATTTTATGGGGTTCTCTATGATTGCAAATTTCTTTTGAAATGATTATGCCATTTTAACTAATTTGGAGAAGACCATTTTTTTAAAATAAGGGATGTGTACAAGACCATATGCCCATATGTGCTGTCATTTTTGAGATGCTTGATCCATCTATAAAGTTTAGAAAAGAGTGACTAACTTTATTAGATTCATCACTTTACCATTCAATTTTCTACATTTTTAAAATAGTTCTCTAACTAACTATTGTTTAGAAATGGGTGGTGATGTGTGCTTTCACAAATTGCACAGAGCTTTGTGGAAGTTTGATAAGGGTGAAGACAAGATCGTTTGGTTTGATTTCAATGATGTTCTAAATAAATGATGTTGGACATGGAAAAAATACGATCAGCAAGTTTCAAATAGAACATGTTAATGAATGTGCAAAAGTGGAAGCTCAATTTGAGTTGGTTTTTTGATTTGTTTCATTCAATGGGAAGTCTGGAAGTAAATGAGTTACTTGCTTACTGATGGTTTCAAGTAAGTCTTTCTCTTTATCATGATGCATTTAGGTAACATATCATATTATCATCCCAAATCTTTCTTCTTAACATTGCACAATTCCACTGTTGAATTTTGAGCATCTTTGGCAGCAAATCTTGTAGTTATATTTCACATTTTGCTTGTTATTCTAATTGGAGTCTATCATTTTCCTCCTAATTTATATTTCACATTTTTCTTGCTATTCATATTGAACTTCATTACTTTCCTCCTAATTATTTTGAGCATACATAGTTTTGTAATGATCTCATCCGTTTCCAACTATTTTGTGATTTTCTTAGGTAATAGCCATGGATGAAAAATAGTACCCTAATCACATAGATTGGAGGATAGAGCTTAAGTGTAGGGCCTACTTGGTGTTTGACAGTATATTTAACTATGCCATGGTGATTTTTGCATATCTTTTATTGGCGATATGTGTACAGACAAACGTCTCCATGATATATTGTTCCTATGTCCCTAACATGTGACTTGGATTTATTTGTGTTAGTAAGCGAACTATAAGTGGAATGACAAGAAATTATGTATGATAGTAATTAGATAAGAAAGAAATATAGTCTCTCACAGTGTGGTACTATTAGTGAGGTTTTAGCCAAGTGGTTAAGAGCGAGGTGTTAGGTACACTACATTCCATGTTCATTTGGATAGTGTGACACTGTTACAAATAACTATAAAGTATGACCTTTTCTATTCATTTCGTTATTCTAAACCATGCCTCTTCTTTTTTTTTCCTTTTTATTTTGGGCAAATTGGTACCCTTTTATTTGAATGTGGATGTATTAATTGATCCTATAGCAAATATTTAAGTTGTCAAATGAACAAGCTGGAGCTTTCACCTTCTTTTACCCCCTTAAGGAATATATACATACAATTACCTTTGTTGTAAAAGCTTCCTTAAGCATCGAATGGTTGTTACACCTATTTTGGTTTTGAATTAATATCATGAGCCCCCTCATTCTCGTCCCTCTTCTTCTTTAGTTCAACTTCATTTTATTGGTGCAATAGGCCGAAGTTGTCAAAGAGACAATACAGGAGGTGATACCTTCTAACTATGACATAGTTGATATTTAATCAATCATATTTTATCTTCTAATGAACCTCTCAGTTTGAAGCGTACAACCCCTTACTCGGCATGAAATCCTTGCAAATCTTCATTTCAATTCTCTCTCTGTAATGCCCCGACCCCTCACGGTCGCAGGTCTTACCAATAACAGCTTCAAGGATTGTCAACTGGCCCCACAAATCACGACAAGTCTTTCCGGCGCGCTTCGTCCTCGGTCACACGCTGTCTATAAAACTTCCCAGGAGCTCACCCATCCTAAGATTTCTCCCCAACAAGCACGCTTAAGTGTGGAGTTCATAAGAGTGGGCTACCCGAAAAGAAAGGTGCACCTTTGGTGATATAAATAGTCACTTCGATCCTTTTAAGCCACACTCAGGGTGTTACACACACACACTCTCTATCTCTTTCTCCTCTAATCTAATCTAAAATCCTAATCTAGATAAAATATAATAGAGTATGGAGATGGAATGATGGGATGTTAGAATGAGGTCGAAAATAGCATTTTTATAGCGAAACTGCCTGGAAGTTGAACAGCTGCGAGAAATAATGGAACAAAAATAGCGTGCAAGTTGAATAGCTGCGAGAAATAATAGAATAAAAAATGCCTGCAAGTCGAACAGTCATGAGAAAACAAATAGCCTTAGGGGAAATGAGGCAACTACGGGCCGTGGGCACCACCACGGACAATCCGTGGTGAGCTCTGTTTCGGCATTCTTCAGTTCTTTCTTCCTTCCGCGAGCATAGTGACTTGGGATTGTCCATGGGGGTCAAGCTACAATCATTTAGGGGTCAATTTGGGGTAAAATGGTCAAAAAACTTATAAAACACATAAAAGAACCATACCCGAGCATCAAATAGAAAAAGAGTGTATAATATAGCATAAAACACATAATTCTCCCTAAAAATGTTACAAAATGACCTCAAAATAGAGTGCATGTTAACGAGTTATTACTTGATAACTTGTCATTCCTGCCCACTCCAGTAAGCTTGTTTAACGCTCCGCCCGGCCCAAATTGTGTTTGATAAATCGCGTAGCCCAATTCCGAGCAAAGCAACCCAACACCTTCCCCCCATGCTCACACAAGCCCAGCACAAGCAGCAACTCTAGCACACCGAGCTTTGTACGGGTTTGTTTCTACATGCAGCCCATCACAAAACTCAACGCCTCTCCCTTTCTCTTTTCTACCCACGACCTAGTTCGAATTCAAGGACCCAGCAGCTCACAGATTACTAACCCAGTCAGCGCCTCCCCTATTTACTCATGGTCTGACACGCATGGCCCAGCACCTAGCAGATCCGCCCCTGCAACCCAGTGTTTAGTCCAACAGCCTTATCCCCAACATATCACACGCACATAAGCAAAGCTACATTTGGCAAGTGATTAAGTTGGTGAATATGTTGGAAATGGAGTACGGTTAGCAGAATGGAGAAATTGTCTGTGGAATTCTAGTATGATTAGGAAAATTAGGGTGTTTCGCACTAGTATAAATAGGGGGTTTTTGGGGTGCTTGTAAATCATCAAATTCTCTTCCCACCTTTTATAGCATTAGTTTAGAATTTAAAAGATTATTATGATTCCAGCAATTCTTTCAAATTCAATTTGAATTCTCAAGTTTCAATTTCTTTAATTCCATTTTCAATTTAGAATTTTCCACTTTTAGTTTTAATTCAAGTTTAGTAGTTTCAATTTTGGTCTTCCCAAAAATTCTTTTTGTCATTCAAAGTTTTCATTTTTGTTAATCTTTTGAGTCGATCGTGGATATTGAAGTCTCAGTGTGATCCTTCTTTCAAGATTAAAAATTTCTACATCCTGTACGACTAAGTAATCAAGTTATGTTCTTTCTCCTCTCTTATAGTTTTTAATCCAATTTCATAATTTGGAATAGGGTTTTTAAGGTCAATTCCAATTATTTCAAATTAATTAAGATAGATTATTTTTAGATTAATTTAGTGGTCTAACACTAGAAATTAAGCTCAACACATATTTGCGAACGACCCGTATAGTGCTACAACTATGGTTGTACATTTCCGACTTATTTTGCAGTTCCTAAGATACAATATTATGTGTAGTATGATCCAACTATTAAAATGATAAATTAAGTGTGATTAAAAAATGAGCATTTAACCAATTGATGTTAACATTTTTCACAATCTAGCTATATATATTGAGGGAGATATCGATTGAAGATATATATATATAAATATATATATATAAATATATATATATATAGATATATATATATATATGTATATAAATAT
>JACYFF010031959.1:73040944-73052782 GCA_017589665.1 Selenicereus undatus | reverse complement strand
ACTAATAATATATAGGACCTAGATGAGTTCAACTAAAAATAGAACCATAATCGAGCTCAACCAATAATACAACTGCAACCGAATTTAACCAACAATAGAACTGCAACCAAGTTTAACCAACAGTAGAACCCAATTGAGTTCATTCAAACAGTAGAATCCCAACCGAGTTCAACCAATAATAGAACCACAATCAAATTCAACCAACAATAGAACCACAATCAAGTTCAACCAATGATACAACCACAACCAAGTTCAACCAATGATACAACCACCACGTTCAACCAACAATAGAACCCAAGTGAGTTCAACCAAACAATAGAACCCCAACCGAATTTAACCAACAATAGAACCACAATAGAGTTGAACCAAGAATAGAACGACAATAGAGTTTAACTAACAATAGGACTAACTAGTTCAACTAATCAATAGAACCACAATCGACTTTAACCAATACATCTACAACCGAGTTCAACCAACTACAAAACTGCAACCGAGTTCAACCAACAATAGAACCCAAGTGTATACCAGTAGGTTAACAAGAAGCAAGTGGTATATCTTAATCTTCGATTCATATTCCCGCTTCTCTGCCTCTAAAGCTTTACATTTCTCCTCTAATTTTGCATAGTGCTAAAATATAGAAACACCATGAAAGGAAAGCTCAGAACTCCAAGAAGACTAAAACTTGCAATTGCATACCAAATCATTTCTTTAGTTCCAAAATTACCTCTTGTCGTTTTTGTAGCCGTTCTTCAATGCTAAATGATGGAGCTACTTGCCGACCCGTTCTACGGGCTTTTGGGACTGATTTGAGTGCTCACGGACCTGGAAAATTCCCCTTTTCTGCCACTATAGTCTGGCCTGAAACAACTACCCCAAACCCTTGATTTTTCCTTTCTCACACTGCTACTTGTCGATTCTGTTGCTGCCGTTCTTTCATCACTATTCTAGTACAATCTCTCCTCAATGTTGGGTTAGGAACTGCTGTGACCTGCAGGCTTAATGTGGAGTAGGCAGGTGAAATATCATTCATTCTTAGCCTTTATTTCCAATTTGAACAAAGAAAATCCAATCTTTGATAGCAATATTTAGACGTGTTTATTGCTCCATTTGTTCCTTTTCAATTCCAGATCAGTGCACATTGTTCACTGTTTGGTCTCAAAACTTGTAAAACTGGACCAAACACAACTACAAGTTGCAACACGACTCTTGTCAGAGTGTTCAATAGTTCATACTTTACGATGCCAAAGAAATGCTAAATTTCAGTGATTTTGTTATTCTCTAGTGTGGAGGGGTTCTGTACAACGTACAAATAGTGGACCATTCGAAAAGAGTTAGCACTTGGTTAATCTTACATTTGGAAGCTTCCTGTATATTTTACCTTTCTTTCTAATTTTTGCTTCAGGGGTTTTTTTCTTTAAAAGGTATTTCAGGATTTTTAAACTAGGATTCCTTACAAGCATTTGAGCAAGTTCTAGTTTCTCTGTTAAAGATTATGCTAGGTAGTCCACCTTCCATATTCTGTCTTTAGAGGTCATAAGTAGACTAACTTGCCTACTTTATCATGATTCCATTGTTATTAACTATAGAAAATCAAATGCATGAGGTAAGGGTTGTGTCATAGCTTTAGCCAAATAACCATCAAATCAAATAAACAGTAATCATATAGCCATGACAAGGGTAATAGAACAAGGCCCCTATTTGAAAAGTAACCACTAAGAGGGGCAGGGGCAGGGGGAGAGGAAGGGGGAGGTGAAGAGAGAAATGGTAGAAGACCCCTATATGCAACTTCTTCAAGTTTAATGTATATTCCACACCTACGCATACCTTTTCACATGTTTCAATTGAGTTTCTGCACTCCCCCATCCTTAGATAACAGGCAGCAACGTTCAGATGTAGGATGTTCTTGAGCATCAAGGCAGAGAAAGTTAACAGAAATTCATATATGCATAAATTGCCACTAAACACACTGAAATATGGAGGATAAATATCTATTATGATTAGTAGTAAAACATGACATATTAGGGCAGCTTATCTACGTCATTTTAAGACATACTCTAGTGCTCAGGAACTCTTTCCCTTCTTCCTCATCCTGCGGGTTGACATGATTAAATTCTTGAAGCAACTGCAAATAAAGCATATCAATATCAGGTCAAGTAAAATGCCATTGCTATTGCCAAAAGCCTACAATATTGAATGAAAGATAAGTAATTTGACTCTCTCTCTCTCTCTCTCTCTCTCTCTGTTTTTTCCCTCTTTTTTTGGGGGAGGGGGTGTTGTTGCATAAATTCAGAACATACAAAGGGAATGGCATGGCTTGTAGAAAGCATCATACCAGTAGGCTACCTCTAAAAGGGGACACATTTTGTTCACATTTATAGCTCTTTGAGAGTTATATTTTTTAACATCACCATTCACCAGTCTGTTGCCTACTAGGGAGCCTAATGTATTTACCAATGCCCATTTAAAAAGATAAAGTGTATTCTTAGAAGTGACTTCTCTACACAGCACTCTAGTACAGAACTCCAACTTTCCTGTAAAGGTCTTTGTAGCAGCAGAAAAGAGCACAAACCTTCTCGTACCTGGCCTTTGTTAACTCGTACTTTCCTTCCTTGAAAAGCCTGTGACCCTGGCTAGAACACCAAATTTTAGTTCCTATTTCTTCAAAGCAGGAAGCCTCAATAGGAAGTACAGGAGAATGTACTCAATCATGTTAAGAACAATTAATTAACATACAAATCTCACATGACTAGCCCATAGTGCAAGAGCATCTCAATGCGTGTTTCAAAAGATAACCACTGAGGGCAATTGAATATTGAAGTTGGGAGGCCAGAAGAAAATTGATTTGAAAAGAATTACTACATTTCGGCAAAAACCAAAAAATAAGGATTCCCATCTAACCATGGTCATGACGTGTATCATAAACTCAGATAAAGATAAGACAAATTCTATTGACAAGGTGAAACCAATGAGATATATTTCAATATGAACCATCAAGAAATTTCAACCCTAATTCTTTGGGTTAACTAAGTTTAAAAGTCAAATTTGAATAGAAACTACGTACCATAAACTCAGATAAAGATGAGACAAATTCTATTGACAAGGTGAAACCAATGAGATATATTTCAAAGTGAGCCAGCAGAGAGGGAAATGTGGTTGAACCCTAACTAGAGGTGGCCATTGAATTAGGATTCGAGAAACAATTGCATAGCGGGAACGTCACAGCAAGATTCATATCATAATATGGTAAAATTAGTCTATATTATTCAGGAAATCGAAAAAAATAGGGGGATTGAGAGTTTGCGTACATCACAATTGACTAATATCATGTTTGTAATTGGCCTTCTCGAATAGTTGATATCCTCAAATCTGCCTCTGATTCTTCTCCAGCAACCCGCATAACCAACACTTCTCTAGTCCGTTAGCTATGGTATGCGTTATAGCACATCAACCAGAAGCTCTGTCATATTAATTTCAGTGAATTCTTCTAATTTTCCATCATTTAAATGAATTTAGATTGTAGTTGAGGCTTACCTTGCGATTACAACGTATACAAATCGCTCCCAACTTTAGATTGTAATTCAACTCGCAGTTCGTTCAACTCACTTCCCAGATTGCTCGAACTGATTCGATTTGATGCCTGTTCACCTGCAATTGCTGAGGATTCGTGGCCCAGATTGCGCTAACTGATTCGATTTGATGCTATAACAAGGGCCTTGTGAAGGATTCTAGGGATTCACTGTTAGGCTTGAGAATTCAATTCAAGGCTTTATTTTCTTTTTTTTAAGGGGGCAGGGCTGGGGGTAAGGCACAAGTGAGTTTTTTTTAATTCCTTTGGCTAATATATTTAGATATAATTATTTAAATATTTTGTACAATTTATCTCATTAGTATAATAAAAAATAATTATAAATTCTATTGTAAATTTTCTACACTTAACAAGTATTGGAATAGGTTCATAATTTACCCACACTCATTAAATGCGGAATCGAGATTCTTATCATTTTTCTCTCCACACGTTAATTAAGTGTGGTGATACAAATGCGGGAGGATGCATTATTTTTTGTAGTGAATGTCACATAGCATATTGGGGGAAAAGGGTTTACACATAGCACATTCATACACTTCATATCACAACTCGGCAGAATCTGCCCAATGAGCCACACATGGCCTCGCAATCCACACGATTGCGGCAATTCATAGCCCAGGCTCCTTCCTTACACATCATCGACCACAAGAACCTCAAACCACTCAATAGTTTCACCTCAAGCCATCCAACTACTAACTTGGTTTAATATTATCATCAACAAACCAACAATACATAAAACGATCGCATATAGGCATTACATTCATGCTTAATAACAACATAGTGTTTAAGTCAATCAACTTATGCAATCGAAACTTTAAAACGACACTTTGCCCCTTTTAGTTCGCTAACTGATATCCATAAGCATAGTACTTCATTGAGATAACTACAAATAGACTATTAACATGTCTAAACTACTGTAATCATATCCTTTAGACATAATTCAGCTCATTCCACAATTACTTCGATTAGCCTCCTCAAGCTTCAAAACGGAATTCGAACTAATAAATTGTTGGATTCACAACGCTATGCTAACATTCTGTTCATTAAACATTTCTCTACTGTCTCGTTATTAACATGCAGCATCAATTTGACATCCACAAGACCCAAAATCAGCACCATGTTCGTAATTCCTCAATCTCAGGACTCAATTTACCCAAACTGATTTCTAACCTCAAAACAAACATGAAACTAACTAAATTTAGTTAAAATCATTGAAAATAGTAATAATTTACGAGGAAATGAACCCTCACCTTGAACCCAAGTTAGAGGCTCGATTCATGATCGTGGGCTCGACCTTAGCGCTCAAATAACACTTTCTGACCTTGGCTGGCGTTCAAACGAGCAACACGCGATTCATACCCAAATTCCCAAAATTCGAACTCTAGAACAAGCCTAAATTCGGTTATCAACTTGAGATTGAATTGGGTGTTTGTAGATACAAATTTTCACCCCAATTTATACGAGATTAAAAGCAACTAAAAGCTAATTTGCATGGCCTTACTTGGGCACGCATTGGAGCTTCAATTTGGCATCCAAAACCCACCACAATAGAGGCAAGGGGTTTCGCATTTCATCCCAATTTTGCTGCCAACGTTCACCAGGTGGATGGGGTGGTGGAATGGGGGAATTTGTAGGTCGGGGTGGCGAAAATTGGCTGCCAATTTCAGCCTTGGAGCTGCGTTAATGGAGGAGGAGGAAGAGGAAGAAGAAGAAGGGCAGTAGAGTGAAAGGAAATAGAATGTCGGGGGGGTTTTCACGGGCATCAAGAGAAAAAGGGGGTGTCGTGCGAAATGTCCAAAAGGCCCCTCCCTCTTTTTTTTTGTCTCAAGCTTATTCATATTCAATACCGCTAGTCTAGTTCATAACCCGAATTCTATACCCAAATCGATAATATAATCTTTCATCAACTATTAGTTCCCAAATCTATCTAGGCTCTATTTAATAAACGTCGAACCATATCTAAGGTCGACAACCTAATTGATTTAATACCCGTTAATAATCGTTAATAATGCTTATTAAAAATCATCGAAAGATTTTCAAAACTAATAATCATAATAATAATAATAATAATAATAATAATAACAATAATAATAATAATAATAATAATAATAATAATAATAATAATAATAACAATAACAATAATAATAATGATGGTGGCAAAAACATCCTTTTAATAAAATTATCGTTCACATAGGCACATCACTAATAATTTAGGTAGTATCGTTAAATAAAATAGGTTTTTATAACGCAAAAATGCGTCACGAACAACTTAACAGAAAATAAGGTACGCGGGCCTTACACTCTTCCCCCCATAAAAGAATTTCGTCCTCGAAATTCCCAAACTACGCTCAGTCATGCCTAAAATACACACCCCTAGACACGATCTATACAAATCATACTAACATCCAAATCTCGATTACAAACAATTTAAACTAGAAAAAAAAGGCACATGGTATCCAGTCTCTTCGCCAATCCTCTTCAAGCGTCTACTCACCCTATTTGGGCGCCGAGGGCAAATCGCATTGAAGAGGGGCAAATGAGTTGGCATAGACAACCATATTGAGCTTGTTTTGAAAACGAACATAGCCTTTCGATTATCTAGATTGAAAACACGTAGTAAACAACAACTCTATTTACATGCATTGCCACGAATTGAAGTTTAAAGGAAGAAAAATTGGGCAGTTGACTCCTCAAGGTCATATGCTAGTAGTCTAATTCTAAAACATAAATTCAAGTCACATCTGGGATCACAATGGGTAACTCAAAGATTCCTATAACACGTTAGAACAGTAAGAACGTCACATAGCACCAAGCAGCATCATTTAAGCACAACAATATCGCTTAGCACCGTATGGTGCCAGCAATTTAGTATCTTCAAGCATAGGACTTGTAAGTAACATGATACCGTCTAACATGCATATAACAAGCAACTCCCAGAACGGAAACATATGCAACCGTCATTCCTTTAACCTATAGGCAATGGACCTACGCGCCTTCGCTGTGCTACTCCAATCGAACCTATAAGGCCAAGGATGTGCGAATGCAGGTTTCTAGGGTCGCGCCAACATGCATTTAAATATATGTGTATGCAATTACTAAGTTATAACATGGGGTCAAGGAATTCACGAAATGCAATTAACAACTCAGATGTCACACCACCCCGTGCATTACAAAAGTTAAATCATTAGTTAATTCAGTCACGTGCTTATTCAAACTCAAACCAAGCAAACCCCAACATGGTGCAACAATCCATTCGTAAACCTTAAGAGTCACGCATTCAAGTATGATCATGGGTATGCTAGCATGCAATATGATTAGGCATAGAATACGCAGGCAAGCAAATGCTAATGTAACTTCTATGGTCACAAGATTTCTGGCTAAGTGGATGAATAAATAGCAACTCTAATAGAACATAAGAATAGGGGCACTTCAGTTCATAAGACAATTAGGCAATTCCCTTACTCTATTTTGTCGATCAACTCAAGTAATCCATATAACTCGATCATATGCATAATCACACTGAATGATGCACTAGCAGCAGGAAATCCGAGTACTTGGCACTTCATTAACACATCTGGCGATGCGTACCCCTTGGCATGTGGACACTCAAATCATTTAATTACACATAGAAGGCTATGCTCGTAAAGCTAAACCCATACATTATTGTAAAGCACATGCGAGTCTACGGGTGCAACAAACATTTAGAAAAGTTTCTAATGGGAAAGCACAACCCTAACTCACTAATCGGAAGACCTTGACTTTCAAGGTCTTTGGGTTTTCAAAATAAAATTGTTTAACTGCTTCTAGCTATCTCTCTACCAACCTTTGAGTATGTCTGCTCACTCAACTATGGGGCACGAGGAGCAAATTGTAATTTTGGAGCAAAGACGAGCCTAGAGTTAAGACTTTTCTAATCATTTGAATTCAGACCATATGAACTTCAAACTTTCGATTAAAATCACCAAGGCATAGAAGCGGAACAACTTTACTTGTGCTAACACTTATCTCATTCATGAGAATAGAAGCTATTCGGGTTATACTCTTTGCAATTCGTTCGTTCACTAGGTTAAGGAGCTCACTCAAGCCGCACCTAACTAGCTAGACGCGCTATTATTCACATAAAACTCACATTTGCACGTACAAGAGGCATATGTCACATAGTCACAAAGTGTTCCTAGACAACCATATGAAATGCAAGACTTAGGTCGCGGCCTATAGTCGCAAGGCCCTTGCTCTAGTACCATCATTGTAACACCCTCAGCTCCTAGGGTCAGGAGCGTTACGTTTTCTTATTTCTTACTTAATTTCTGGGGCGAAACAGACAGAGTTTCCCGTAAAAACTTAGCGTTTCCAGGCTAAAAGCCTTACAACAAATCAATGCGTTAAAAAGAAACTTTAAAACTTCCAAAACAGGCTCAACGGCTACACGCCGGAGTCCACAACTCTACAGTTCGCTCGCGCGGAGTACACCAACCGTAAAACTAATTAATAAAGAAGGAATCAAACATACAACTCAATGATCACGCATCCGGAGTACTGGGGTTCATATGCAAAAATACAGCTAACTTAAATCAAGAAGACATCTAACTATTCAGATGGTTGGCTCACACGGCCATACAGAGCGACTCATAAACAATATGAATTATATGAGTTAGAAAACTTAGTTTACAACATTTACAAACTAGGAATAAGTCACATTACATCATTAATCACATGAATGTACTTTTATATGGCATGCATGACTCTTTTTCAACAGGGGTAAACTGCAGCTCGCATAGGTAGCTTGACTTCTACCCCTTATAACAAAAGCCAGGGGGAAAAAGGGGAAAGAGCAATGGGGTGAGCAACCACACACTGGGTGAGAATTCCCCTACTCCTTAAAACCCAAAACAAATGAAGGCAATAATACTAATAATAGCCATATATCACGCATTCATACTTTACTATCATATTAGGCAATCATATATCCCAAGGAAAGATTACTCTCCTTAAACTTCATTCCAACCATTCAACTTAATTCTAGGCCCTCAATGACCAAACTTCCCTACTAGCAGGCATTCAGGCACACAATCATTCCAACCACTCAACTCAATTCTAGGACCTCAATGACCAAACTTCACTACTAGCAGGCATTCAGGCACACAAATAAGTGTGCAACCAGGACTGAATACAAAGGCTTTCAAACTCACTTTTGAAAACATAATGACTCTCGATAAATGCCAAGAAGGGTTTATAATCCCCACCAACTCCTTTAAAGCATACGTTTCTTTCTAAAAGTTCTCAAAACATCTAAACTGGTAAGAAAGAGTTGTCAAGAAACATACTTTCATAGAATATGCACATTGAAACGAATAATGCAACATTTGAGACTTCATTTGATTAAACTTGGAAATCCTTTCATAAAAGATGAACAGGAGGTTCACATTTGAAAGCTCTCTTTCCTTTCTTAAAAACACTTTACTTGGCCTCTTGATGCTCGCGTTACTTTAAAAGAACTTCTTTTCTTTTATGAACTGCTTAGAATGGCAAAAAGCCAAATCGCCTTTTTATCAGGAACTTACTTACAGCATAAAACATCCCATTGTGCGGGCTAGGGAGGTCAACACCACCCTTGAGTGAGATCGTCACTCCTATTCTACGTTATCCCCGGGGCATACGTACTTAACTTTTGGCCAAAACACGTCTTAGCAGAGCAACTCTAACCTCGATACTGTCCTCTGTGGGGCAACAGCTCACACCAGGATAATCGTATCTTGAGTCCAGTCCCCCTCAAGGTTTTCTTACGAGTCACACATCAGGGAACAACTCACACCAAGATAATCATATCTTGAGTCCAACTCCAGGGAACAGCTCACGTCATCTTTGCGTCCAGCTCCCAGCATCACCTTAGGGGGAAACAACTCACGCCATCTTTGCGTCCAGTTTCCGCCCTCTGGCCAACTTCCCAGCACATTTTTAGTCTTTAAAGACATATTTCATTTCTCTGTTTCAAATGCTTACTTGGTTGAAACTGGCTTTTCAAACCAACGACCATAATCTTTCCAAATGCTCATATTTCATTCGTTTTTGGCTTGAGCTCTTCTTATAGACGTTATAAGTTTATTAAGACATAAATCGACTTCCTTTGAAACTTGAAAGCTTCTTAAATCGTAATGAACTTGTTAAATCGTAAAACGATTTCGTTTCGAAATTAAAGGCTTCGTATAAACGTAATATGGCTACTAACTCGCATAGTAACTTCGTTTTTTAACTTAAGAAACTTCTTATAGACGTAAAACGTTTGCTAGTTTGTAAAACGACTTCATTTCTAGCTTAAAAGCCTCGTATAAACGTAATACGTTTATTAACTCATAAAACGACTTCCTTTTAGACTTAAAAGCTTTTTATAAAGGCAATAAGTTGGTTAATACTTAAAACACTTTCACTTTAAACTTAAAAGTTTCTTATAAACGTGACACGTTTACTAAATCATAAAACGACTTAGTTTCTAACTTGAATGCTTCGTATAAATGTAATAAGTTTACTAAATCATAAAACGACTTCGTTTTTAACTAAAAGGCTTTTTATATAAACATAATAAGGTTGCCTAATCATAAAACGACTTCGTTTCTAACTTGAAAGCTTCGTATAAACGTAATAAGGTTGCTAAATCATAAAAACAACTTCGTTTCTAACGTGAAAGCTTCGTATAAACGTAATAAGGTTGCCAAATCATAAAAACAACTTCGTTTCTAACTTGAAAGCTTCGTATAGGCGTAATACGTTTGATAGTTCATAAAACAACTTCATTTCCAATCAAAAAGCCTCTTATAAACGTAAAACGATTGCTAACTCATAAAAACGAATTCACTTATTAGCTTAAAAGCTTCTTTTAAATGTAAAACGTTTGCTAAAATCGTATATCGAAACTCAATAGAGACTTAAGTAAGCAAAAAGCACGCAAATAAGCTAGGTTTTATAATTAGCACCTTAAGGTACTCATTTTTGGGTCGTATAAATTCTTTTAAACACGAGGTGGTGTCATTAGCCAAACCAATGCCTTAAGAACCTTTTCGAACTCACTTTTAGTTTGCTTTTGAAATTCCTAAACCTATCGACTATTTAGTCTTGTCACTAACTGAGCAGTTCGACGGTTCAGGACCCTTTTTACACTTTAGATGTCCTAACACACGAATAGGAAACTGATAAACTTAAAAGCATTCTCAATGTGTAAAACAAGCTTTCTAAACGACTTTTTCTCTTTGAAGACGTCTAAAGTTTCAAGAATTAATCACATAATGTCACATAGCATATCGGGGGAAAAGGGTTTACACATAGTACATTCATACATTTCATATCACAACTCAGCAGAATCTGCCCAATGAGCCACACATGGCCTCGCAATCCATATGATCGCGGCAGTTCATAACACAGGCTCCCTCCTCACACAGCACCGACCACAAGAACCTCAAACCACTCAATAGTTTCACCTCAAGCCATGCAACTACTAACTTGGTTTAATATTATCATCAACAAACCAACAATACATAAAACGATCATATATAGGCATTACATTCATGCTTAATAACAACATAGTGTTTGAGTGAACTAACTTATGCAATCAAAACTTTAAAACGACACTTTGCCCCATTTAGTTCGCTAACCGATATCCATAAGCATAATGCTTCATTGAGATAACTACAAATAGACTATTAACATGTCTAAACTGCTGTAATCATAACCTTCTGACATAATTCACTTCATTCCACAATTACTTCAATTACCCTCCTCAAGCTTCACAATGGAATTCGAACTAATAAATTATTGGATTCACAACGCTATGCTAACATTCTGTTCATTAAACATTTCTCTACCGTCTCCTTATTAACATGCAGCATCAATTTGACATCCACAAGACCTAAAATCAGCACCATGTTTGTAATTCCTCAATCCCAAGACTCAATTTACCCAAACTTATTTCTAACCTCAAAATCAACATGCAACTAACTAAATTTAGTTAAAATCATTGAAAATAGTAATAATTTAGGAGGAAAGGAACCCTCACCTTGAACCCAAGTTAGAGGCTCGATTCATGATCGTGGGCTCGACTTTAGGGCTCAAATAAAACTTTCTGACCTTGCCCGGTGTTCAAACGTGCAGCACGCGATTCATACCCAAATTCCCAAAATTCGAACCCTATAACAAGCCTAAATTCGATTATCAACTTGAGATTGAATTGGGTGTTTGTAGATACGAATTTTCACCCCAATTTA
>JACYFF010031959.1:73017557-73035944 GCA_017589665.1 Selenicereus undatus | reverse complement strand
ATCGCTTAGCACCATATGGTGCCAGCAATTTAGTATCTTCAAGCATAGGACTTTTAAGTAACATGATACCGTCCAACATGCATATAACAAGCAACTCACAGAACGAAAACATATGCAACTGTCATTCCTTGAACCTGTAGGTCATGGACCTACACGCCTCCGTTGTGCTACTCCAATCGAACCTATAACGCCAAGGATGTGCGAATGCAGGTTTCTAGGGTCGCGCCAACATGCATTTAAATATATGTGTATGCAATAAACTCATTCCGCAAGGAATCTGTTTCGTGATTGTGTTGATGACGTGGGGCGAAAGAACGGGTTTATCTGACAGCTGGCGATCAACATGACGTCGTCCTTGTCTCTTTGTCCTCCGACCTGCAAAAAAGGCCAACCCCGGGATGTGGTCCGGGGAACGCCTCTCTGACGGTCAAATCAATTAGATGTTCCAAAAGGTGTGAATGCTATAGAAAGTAAGTTCCTCTTGGTCAACCTCGCTTTTCCCGAGGAAAACAGGTCACTATTTATAGCCTATTTGTAAAAAGGGGTAAAAGAGTAATCTTACCTTAGCTGCTTGCTTGAGTCTCCGGTCCTGTAGCCATTAGGCCTGGAGGAAAGCCCCAAGGGTTGCGTTTCGGGCCCCTTGGGGTGTGACCTCGTGGGTAAACATAGGCTAGCATTCCTAAGGAATCTTGGCCCACATAGGGGTCTAATTGATTACACATATCCCTGGGCCAGGCCCAAGAGGTGATATATGTGTTTTTCCCAAATCACTTAGCCTCTTACATCTTACCTGACCTCCGTGCCCGGCAGATGGTCAGGTGACATGTGGACCCAGGGGTCTACGGTAGAGTGTGAGAGGCGCATTACGGCCACTTGCCATGCAGCAAGGGATTACGGGGATTTGCGCCCCAGGGTTGGACGGTTGCTACAACTGTCAAACATAAATGCACGGAGTTCCAGGATGAGAGCTTTGCATGCACAAGGTAATTATGATGTGACGTAGTGGCCCACAACCTGTGGATCTTCATGTCTATCTTGCTTCCCTATAAATACCCCATGGTTTTTGTTAGAGATAGAAGCGATTGCAATTGCTGAGGAGCAGACCAACCATCGACTTGAGTCATGGCTTTCCCTCTCATTCGCAACACTAGAGAAATGGCACTTTATCTAAGGGAGACGCTCGGATGGCACCGAAGGAATGCAGCGCGCCCCCCTCACCCTCTTCCCGAGGACTTTTCGGGACTATGCCGGGACTTTTCCTTACCTGAAGCTGAGCTGGCTGCGGTGGAGCTTGGACTCCCTGAACTGGCTCAAGCGACCTTCTACGCAATGCTGCTGAACGATGCTGTCGAGTTCGGCGCGGCCCATGAATTCACCGGGGACGAGATGAAGTCTGTGCTCATGGATCTGAAGTGGTCATCGTTCGAGATGTGGATATACTGTACGGACGATTTTTTGAGAGCTGCTCAACAGAATCGTCCGGCTGACGAGATAAATATCTCGGACGTTGATGCCGTTCAGGGAGGAGTTTCTGATTTAGGCGGCCCCCCTTCCCCTTCTAGTGATGAAGCCTAATGGCCTTTTGTATCGATGTGCACCCCTCAGGGCATTTGCCTGGGGCCTTTATGCAATAAACCTTGTTTTCTTTCGCATCTGTATTTGATATTCCGTCTGTCGGGCCCTCAGGCCGCGCTTGACAGCCCTCGGCAACTGGAGGAGGTAAGAGCGTACCGACCGGCCGTGAGGCCGTACTCGAGGGCCCTAGCCCCTAGAGGGGTTGAGAGCGTAGCGAACGGCCATAAGGCCGTGTTTAAGGGCCCTTAGCCCCTGGAGGGGCTAAGAGCGTAGCAACCGGCCATATGGCCGTGCTCGAAGGCCCTTAGCCCCTAGATAAGCTAAAAGCGTAGCGAACGACCACAAGGCCGTGCTTAAGGGCCTTCAGACCCAAAGGGAGTCAAGGGCGTGACGCACGGTATTTGGCCGCGCTCATGGCCTTTAGTCCCAAAGGGAGCCAAGGGCGTGGCGCACGGCATTTGGCCGCGCTTATGGCCTTTAGACGCAAAGGGAGCCAAGGGCGTGGTGGACGGCATTTGGCCGCGCTCCTGGGCCTCCAGTCCCAAGGGAAGCCAAGGGTGCCGCGACCGGCACTTGGCCGTGCTCAAGGTTCTTTGACACCAAGGGGAGCCAAGGGAGTGGCGAACGGCACTTGACCGTGCTCATGGACCTTTAGACCCAAGGACGGGCTAAGAGCAGAGCGACTGGTAATGAGGTCGTCCTTGAGGGCCCTTAGCCCCTGGAGAGGCTAAGAGCGTAGCGACCGGCCGTGAGGCCATGCTTGAAGGCCCTTAACCCCTGGAGGAGCTAAGAGCATAGCGACCAGCCATAAGGCCGTGTTCGAGGGCCCTTAGCCCCTGGAGTAGCTAAGAGCGTAGCGAAGGGCCATAAGGCCGTGCTTAAGGGCCTTCAGACCCAAAGGGAGCCAGGGCCGTGGCGCACGGCATTTGGTCGTGCTCATAGACCTTTAGACCCAAAGGGAGCCAAGGGCGTGGCGCACGTCATTTGGCTGCGCTCCTGGTCCTCCAACCCCAAGGGCAGCCAAGGCAGCAACGAAGGGCATTTGGTCATGCTCATAGACCTTTGGATCCAAGGGGAGCCAAGGGAGTAGTGAACGGCACTTGGCCGTGCTTCATGCCCTAGACACCCTTTAGGGACTGTGGCCGTGACACCCTGGGCCTACGTCTTGGGCCTGGCTGTAGCTTAATTTCCCCCTACTGGTGACGTGGCTAGTCCGCAGGGACCACGTGGCATCCCTTTTGAGGAAGCGTGGTTATCGAGGAGCGTTGGGGTATGCGAACCGTCTCTTGGCTCTATATAAGGATGAGGTCTTTACCTCCTTAGTCATTTGCGCCATACTTCTACAACCAATTTAGAGAGAGAAAACAAAGTTCTAGAGAGAGAGGCTCTGACATCCTCCTTCCTCCCACTCCCCAGATTGCCTGGTTGCTTCCAACCAAATCTTTATTTCTTCGACATCCATAGGTACATGCTCGCCCCTTTCGCCGCATTCTTTGTATGTTTTGTCATCTTGTACATCTAGTGGAGGTGTCTCCGAGGAGCAGGTCGGTCCTCTCATGGAGGGTCGGCATCCGCAACTCCCTAACCTCCCAGCCTTAATTGATGGCCGTGTGGTGGCTAGATTCCCCCGAAAGAATAAACAAAGGGAGCCAAAAAAGATCCCTTACGTCGTACCCATTTTTGAACCTGGCACTCCCTCGTGGTCCAGCTGCGAGCACTCTTCCACCCCTAGTATTTTAAGTCCCGAGGTGACTGTGACGTATCCATGGGAGGTTACTATTGTTAATTTTGTGCCCGACTTCCAGGTCCGTGGCATGGCGAAGACGAAGTCAACCCCCCGCATTCGGACTCCATACGAGCTTTTGGTCAAGGGCTCGATAGGTAATGTTTGTTCAACTCTTCCTCAGTCTAATACGAAGGTCCGAGTTGCCTCCTCCAGTTCTAGTACGTCCTCTCGACCTGGCTCATCCGGTGGGGCCTCAGGGCGCACCTCTTCATCCAAGGAGGCGTCGACAAGCTCCTCATCCGAGTCTTCAGGTCCAGGCAATTCGGGGCGCTCGCGTCATCATCGTGCGGCCCCCGTAACGGAGATTGTAGCCGAGGGGCTGGAATTTCCCGGGGCTCCAACCCGTTCGGACCTTCAGGACGGACCGGGAAGTCACTTTCCCAACCCGCGGGTAATTTCCAAGCTTAAGAGATCAGTGCTCGACAAGCAGTACCTCCTGCCAGCCGAATACGGCTTTGTAATGCCCGAACCGGACGACACGGTGAATGAGCCGCCAGCCAACTGTATTTCCGTGTACCGAGTGGCCCTAGATTATGGCCTTCGGTTCCCTTTGCATCCAGTAGTCAAGGATATTCTCAATAAGTATGAATTGGCGCCCGCTCAAATTGTGCCGACGTCTTGGCACAACATCTGCTCGTTTGTGGTCACATGTGAACTGCGGGGTCTGACCTGCTCGGCGCGCGCGTTCAGTCTGGTGCATACGGTCCAAAGGGCCCCTTAAGAGACCAGGGACCTGGGATGGTACTGTTTCAATAACCGCCCGGGCTATATGACCACAATCGAAAAGAAATCCAAAGTTAGATACTGGAAATACGACTTCTTGTTTCTGCGTCGGGCGTCGGGTTAGGGCGACGTCCCTGATTGGAACGAGGGAAAACCGGTCCAGAATCCTTTTGGGGAGCCCACGACCGAGGAACGGCGAATCGCCCGGTACTTTATGTTCTATATCCATGAAGACGATCGCCCTCGGCCCATCCCCAGATTCATGAGTCAGGCCATTGAGGTCGTGAGAGGTCCCGAGAAGAGAAGGACCAAGTCTAGTCACCGGGAGCCATTGAACTGGCTGCCAAAACTGAAATTTTTTGCTAATGACTTCTTTCTCGCCGCGGCCAGTCTTCTGATCCTTAAAAATTTTACAAAGGGTACTCAGTTGTCCAGGCGTGTTTTAGTTTCGCGTTTTGTGCTGACCTGACCTGTTCATCTTTGTGCAGATCAAGCGAAGGCGAGACTGACGGTCTTTGAGACCGGGAATGCGACGCCCGAACAAGTGGCTACTGCTGCCGACCACAGGAGGGAGGAGGAGAGGTAACTTGTCGTCGTCCAACAGGCTAGAAAGGTACGATATGACCCTTTAGCTAGTTGTCCTCACGTTCGCAAGAGATTAACTTAACCTTCTGCAGGCGCCTTCCCTTAGACCTCGCAGTAAGAGACCTACCGTGAGTCTGCCTCCGCCCCGCAAGAAGCCGAGAACCGACGAGGTGACGAGGGAAACTGGTCACGAAGTGAATGCTCAGACTGCGAGCCGGTCTTCTGGAGAGCGGGCGACTGCTGAGCAGAGACGCCGTACACCCCCTCGAGGCACTGGCACTTCCCCGTGACTCCGACAGGTGTCGCCCATTCCTCTCGTCCCTCAGGGAGCTTCATCAAGGTCGACCCCACTATTCACCTGGCCCTTATTCAAGACATAGTTAAATCGTGGGATTTATCAGCCCCCGGTGTCTCGGATCCACCACCCGTATCCACGGAAGAGATTGGGATGGCGGAGGCTTTTGCCCGAGGTGTCAAGGCCATGGCCGAGTGCCGACGCCTAGAAGGGGTGGTAAACAGGTATCAGCGCCGGTACGAACTGCTTCAATCGGACCTCGCGGCCTGCGAGGCTACCAAAAAGGAGGTGCAGCAGAAGTTGGAACAGGCTGTAGCTGACACGGCAAAGGCCCAAGAGTGAGGTTACCAGCATGGCCATTCCGATACCTTGGCATATCTCCACAACGTCCTGCTAACTCTTGCAGGGGAATTTGATGACGACCGGTACTTCGAGGCATATCTGAAGTATGTTGACGAGCGTGAGCGGGTCGTTGTTGAGGGCTGCGACCCAGACGAAGTGGAGTTCGTCGCTCCATCTGAGGGTGAGGCCACTGCTGATGAGACCACACACCCTCTTGAGGTAGCCGGTCTTTCGGAAGAGGAGCCAGCTGATGACAATGAGCCTGATGCATAGCCGATGCTACTTTTTCTATCCTGTCCCTTGTAATTTTTTAACTTTGCCTTTTATCTCGGCATGTAAATAATGTTTGTTTTAATGAAAAGGGGATGCTTCTCTTGGCCTTCTGCTTGTGTGTCCAATTTCTTCTCTTATTCATACGAGGGTGGCCCCGAAACAGAAAGGCAAGACGCGCGAAAGGCCTCTAGCCTTCAAAGGGACCCGTAGTGCAGCGACCGGCAGTAGGACCGTGCTCAAGAGCCTTTGACACCTGGAGGGGCTAAGAGCGTAGAGATCGGCTGTGAGGCCGTGCTCGAGGGCCCTTAGCCCCTGGTGGGGCTAAGAGCGTAGCGACCGGCCATAAGGCCGTGCCCGTGGGCCCTTAGCCCTTGGAGGGGCTAAGGGCGTAGCGACCGGCCATAAGGCCGTGCTCGTGGGCGTTAGCCCCTGGAGGGGCTAAGAGCGTAGCGACCGACCGTGAGGCTGCGCTTGACGGCCCTTAGCCCCTGGAGGTGCTCAGAGCGTAGCGACCGGCCGTGAGGTCATGCTTGAGGGCGCTTAGCCCCTCAGCGTAGCGACCGGCCGTGAGACCGTGCTTGAGGGCCCTCAGCCCCTGGAGGGGCTAAGAGCGTAGCGACCGGCCATGAGGTCGTGCTTGAGGGCCCTTAGCCCCGAGAGGGGCTAAGAGCGTAGCGACCGGCCGTGAGGTCATGCTTGAGGGCCCTTATCCCCTAGAGGGGCTAAGAGCGTAGTGACCGGCCATAAGGCCGTGCTTGAGGGCCCTTAGCCCCTGGAGGGCCTAAGAGCGCAACGACCGGCCGTAAGGCCGTGCTTGAGGGCCCTTAGCCCCTGGAGGGGATAAGAGCGTAGCGACTGGCCGTGAGGCCGTGCTTGAGGGCCCTTAGCCCCTGGAGGGGCTAAGAGCGTAGCGACCAACCTAAGAGCGTAGCGACCGACCATAAGGCCGTGCTTGAGGGCCCTTAGCCCCTGGAGAGGCTAAGAGCGTAGCGACCGGCCGTGAGGCCGTGCTTGAGGGCCCTTAGCCCATGGAGGGGCGAAGAGCGTAGCGACCAGCCACGAGGCCGTGCTTCTAGTACCGAATACAAAGAAAATGGCAAGAGTAGTCGTTCCCAAGCACTAAGGAGTACATTACAACTTAAACGTGATATTTCCTTAGATTGCTGCTGTGCCATGCCCGGGGAACAGGGGTGCCGTTAAGAGTTTCTAGCCGAAATGTGCCAGGACGAATTTGGGAGGCCTGCTTGTAAGGCCTTTCCCAATTGGCTGTTAATTTGCCGTGTTCCGTTGCGCGGGCAACGCTCTCCGTGCGCCTGAGCACCAAATCAGCGACTCGGATGGGTGACATCCGGACTGTTCGATTGTGCATTCGTGCAATTCGGAGTTTATAGAGGGCCTATCGGAGCATGGAATCACCGCGGATCGAGGGGAGGAGATCCGGGGCTCTCGTAGAGCCGCGTTGTTTGCTGCTTCTTGAAATGTAGTTAGACGATGAGTATGAAGGGCCACCTCCACAGGAAGAACGACTTCAGAGCCGTAGGTGAGCATAAACGGTGTCTCTCCGATGGCAGTCTTCTCAGTGGTGCGGAGGTTCCACAGGACGCCGTGCAGCTCGTCTGCCCAATTACCCTTGGCGTCATCAAGTTTTTTCTGAATACCATTGAGGATGGATTTGTTGGCTGCCTCAGCCTGTCCATTAGTCTGGGGATGCGCCACAGCCGTGAAGCGAGCCTGACATCCCAAGCTACTTAGGTAATCGGTGAGTTTCCTGGTATCGAATTGCCGGTCATTGCCGAAGATCATGGTGCGGGGGACGCCGAATTTGGTGACAATGTTTCGCCAGATAAATTTGCGCACTTCTGCGGTGGTAATGCAGGCGACGGCGTCAGCTTCAATCCACTTAGTAAAGTAGTCTACAGCCACAAATAGGTATTTGCGCTGGCCGGTGGCCCTGGGAAAGGGTCCAAGGATGTCCATGCCCCAGGTGGCGAATGGTAGGGGGCTGACAATCGGTGTCATCAGGGTTGAGGGAACGCGTTGAACGGGCCCAAACCGTTGGAATTTGTCACAAGTCCGGACTAGCGTCATTGCATCTTCCCGTAGATTGGGCCAGTAGTAGCCAGTGTGGAGGGCCGTTACAGCAAGCGCCCGCCCGCCGAGGTGCAAGCTACAGATGCCCTGGTGCAACTCTTCCAGAACCTGCTTTCCCTCTGCTGGGGGTATGCACCTCAGAAGGGGTCGGGCAAAAGAACGCTTGTAGAGGATTCCTTCATACAATACGAACCAATTTGACCGCTTCTTGATCTTCTCTGCTTCTTTAGCATCAGTGGGCAACATGCCATCAGCTAGATATGCACGGATAGGTTCCATCCACGTGGGACTCCGGTCCAGCCATGCGACCTCATGCAAGTCGATACTTCTATCCATCAAGGTTTGCCACTGAATGTTCTTCGGCCGGCCGTCATCAGAGGAGCTTGCGAGTTTGGACAAGGCATCTGCCTACCGGTTTTCTGAGCGAGGGATGTGCGTGATGGCAAAGTGCTTGAGCAGCTTGGTGGCTTCACGAACCCTCCTGACGTATGCGGCCATAACTTCGTCCTTTGTTTCATAGTCTCCGTTGAGCTGACTAACGACGAGTTGCAAGTCAGAAAACGCCTGGACGTGATCGGCCCCTGCAATGTGACAGAGCTCTATTCCCGCAATGAGGGCTTCATATTCTGCCTCGCTGTTGGATGCCTTGAACATGAACTTGAGGGCGTACTCGTAACATGCTCCAGATGGGCTTTCCACAATGAGACCGGCCCCACTACCTTCCTTAGTGGAGGAGCCGTCGACGTACAAGTTCCAAGGGCGCGGTTGGGAGTGTTGCCCCACAGGTGGCTTACATTCGGCGAAGAAGTCAGCCAACGCCTGTGCTTTGATGGCTCGCCGGGGCCCGAAGGCCAGATCGTAGCGCGAGAGCTCCACAACCCATTTCAAGAGGTGACCTGATGCATCCAACTTCTGAAGAACGCTTCTGAGGGATTGGTCGGTTAAGACCAAGATCTTATGGGCCTCGAAGTAGGGCCGTAACTTCCGACTGGCCATCACCAAGGCGTAGGCGAACTTTTCAATGAGGGGGTAGTTTACTTTTGCGCCTGCTAAGGCATGACTTACGTAATACACCGGTACCTGCTCCCGTGCTCGCTCGGGGACCAAGACTGCACTGACCGCATGTTCTGAAACGGCCAAATACAAAGTCAACACTTCCCCCTCTGTGGGACTAGCAATCTGTGGCAATCGAGCTAAGTACGACTTTAGCGCTTGAAAGGCCTCATCTACCATTTCATCCCGTTGGAAATTACCCCGCTGACGTAGAACGCGGAAGAAAGGCTGGCACCGGTCGGCTGATTGAGACATGAAACGGCCGAGGGCAGCTACACAGCCTGTCAAGCGCTGAACTTCCCGTATAGTTTTGGGGGTTGCATGTCCAGGACGGCCTGAACCTTGTCTGGATTTGCTTCTATGCCGCGATGACTGATCATGAAGCCAAGAAACTTTCCTGATTGCACCCCGAAGACGCACTTTTTGGGGTTGAGCTTCATGTTGAACGCTCGGAGGATCTCAAATGTTTTCCGCAAATCGGTGGGGTGGTCGGTCTGGAGCTTGCTCTTGACGATCATATTGTCCACATATACTTCTATGGTCCGCCCGATTAGCGGCTCGAACAGCTTGTTGACGAGGCGTTGGTAAGTGGCCCCTCCATTCTTTATGCCGAAAGGCATGACTTTGTAGCAGTGGAGTCCGCGGTCGGTTATGAACGCCGTCCTTTCCTGGTCTTCGGGACAAAGGGGTATCTGGTGGTACCCTGAGAAGGCATCCATAAAGCTAAGCAGGGCGTGGCCGGCAGTGGCATCCACCAGTTTGTCGATCTTTGGCAGGGGGTAACTATCCTTCGGGCAGGCCTTGTTCAGGTCCGTAAAATCCACGCACATCCTCCATGCGCCGTTGGGCTTTTTCACCAACACCACATTTGAAACCCATTCCAGGTACTGGCATTTTCTGACAAAGTCGGCTTCTAGCAGCTTTTGGACTTCCTGGCTCGCCGCGGCCGCGCGCTCAGGGCCCATGTGGCGCTTCTTCTAGACGACCGGTTTGTGCCTTGGATCGGCATTTAAGTGGTGCTCCATTACCGTGGCAGCTATGTCGAGCATCTCACTGGGGCCAAAAGCAAAGATGTCCTTGTATTCTTGCAGAAGACAGACGAGGGGTTGACGCTCTGGGTCGGCCATACCGCACCCAAGCTGTACCGTGCGCTCTGGCCGCCCCTCTTCCAATTGTATATGCTCGACTTCGTCTTCAGCCTCTGGTCGACGTCGCGAAAGTTCGACAGCGACGGAATGAATACCAAGGTCTCGGGACCCATCGCGGTACGATTTCCCTTTTCCCTCTTTGCTGTTGCTAGTGGTACTACGACCTCTCGCTCCCGGGGTCGTTCGATAAGGGCCTTTATGCTAACTAGGTAGGACTCCTAGGCCGTCCGCTGATCCCCCCAGAGCTCGCCGTTGGCTCTGTCGTCAGTCTCAAACTGGAGCTGGAGGAGATAGGGTGCAACTACGGCCTTAACCTTATGGAGCGTAGGCCGTCCGAGAATCACATTGTATGTCGTGGGTACATCGACCACAAGGAAATCAACATCCAAACTTCGAAAACAGGTCTTGTCCCCGAAGCGCACCGGTAGGCGAACGGTCCCAGCAAGAGTCACCTCTTGTCCTCCAAACCCCAAAACAAGAGTTGTAATGGGGTCGACCGCGTGCCCTAGGTGCGAAAGTTTTTGGAGGCAGTCTTTCGTTATGATTTCCATGGAGCTGCCGGTGTCTACGAGGATACGGCGCACCAATGCGTTTGCAATTTTCATCTCAACCACCAGCGGGTCGTTATGGGGGGTAGCTAACCGGGGGGCATCCTTGCCTTCAAAGACCATGGTGGGCACCGTGAGGCCAGAGTTCTGTTCCATGGTGAGCACCTGTTGTGCGCTCCTCAGTTGTGCCTTCCAGGTCGACCGTGTCAGATCTGTCATGTTGCCGCCCGCGATGGTTGCTACAATTTCTGTCGAGCACTCATCATCCCGTGGCTGGGATGACTTGGGGTTTGGCTCATTCCGCAGCAGGCGCGACCCCTTTCTTAGAAAGCGATCGATTTGTCCTTTGTCTTCGAGCTTATGGAGAGCTTTCTTTAACTCTCTGCATTCGGTTGTGGTGTGGCTGCTCTGTTTATGGAACTCACAATATTTCCGTGCGTTTTGCGGCCGGGGGGCCATGGTCATCGGAGGCGGCCGACGCAGCATCGGATGCCCTCGTACCTCCATAAGGATATTCCTCGCATCCGTGGTGAATCGGGCATCTAGAGTTTCCACTGGCTGCCTTCTGTCACGGGGAGCAGGGTTCCTTTCACCGCGAGTGAAACCCCTATCCCCTGGAGCCTTCCCCATCTTGGGGGCGTCCGATCCCTCAGTGCAAATTTCAGTGGCTCAGATGAAGTCCGCAGCCTTTCTCAATGCTTCAGCTAAGGTGGTTTCTTTCTGTTCCGCCAAAGAGAACTTAAAACGTCCACTCTTGAGACCGTTCAGAAAAAGGTGTACGCTACACCATGTTCCAATTCCGGGATTAGGACCGCCTCCTGATGGAACCGTCTGACGAACTCGGCAAGGGACTCCTGCGGCCCCTGCTTGATTTTTGACAGGTGGATGCTAGTTCGCCATTCTTTAGGACTCGCAATAAACTGACAAACAAATTTGTCGGCCAAGTCCTGAAAACAGGCTACGTTGCCCTGGGGAAGACCATTGAACCAGGACTACGCTACCCCCTTTACGGTGGCGGGGAAGTAACGGCAATAAGAGGCATCGTCCACATCTTGGACGTACATTTGAGCTTTGTAGACCCCCAGGTGCTCCTCTGGGTCCCCGGTTCGATCATTCAGATCAACCGTTGGCATCTTCACTTTTCCGTATCTTGGGGCGTTTACGACTTCTGGGCAGAAAGGGGTTGAGAAAGAGGGGGCGGCCAAGTGGGCGGCCGTTCCCGATACCTTGATGGGAGTACCGTGGCGCCGTTCGACCTCCACCACAGAAGGACTTCTCGTGTCCCCGATGGGGTGTAACCCGCGATGCGGGGAGCGATCCCTCATGCGGAGCTCATAGCCACCCGCTTCCCTCACCGGGGGACTCCGCGCCCGGTATCGGTTACTGCGACGCTCCGGGCTGCGGCGACGACCGCGCGATTGCTCCTGTGTGAGCCGGGAAGTCTGTTCCTGCTCTTGAAGCCAACCGGATTGTCGCGAGTGAGTGGCGTAAGGAGTTGAGGCGGTAGCAGAAGCTACAGTGCGTCCGCGCTCCGATCGACATGCGACATCAAGTGTGGCACGGTCTTTCTACCGTTTGTCTTAGAGATGGGGTATTTGGTACGAGCTCCCCTCACGGGCGAGGCCCCGTGAGCGTAGGGACCCTAATTCCTCCCTGGGGGACTCGACCCGTGGCCTGAGGTGCCCAGGAGGGTTGGAAGGGTTTCTTGCGCCATTCATCTCCAGAGCCCTCTGGACCTGCTCGGTGACCTGTCTCGTGATGGCGTCTGCCATGGTGGACATGAGACCTTGGAGTGCGTCAACTGTGACGTAAGCTGGAGGTTCTCGCTGCAAGGCCCCCACTGGCCGAGGACCTGCCCTAGAACTCTCGCTGGCATCCTCAACCGCGGGCAGCGCAGAAGGACCCACGGCTGGTGCGTTTTCTCTACGCGTCCTCGCTCGTGTCGCATCGCTGACTACCATCGCTACCGCTCTTTCCCCAGAGACGACGCCAAACTGATTCCGCAAGGAATCTGTTTTGTGATTGTGTTGATGACATGGGGCGAAAGAACGGGTTTATCTGATAGCTGGCGATCAACACGACGTCGTCCTTGTCTCTTTGTCCTCCGACCTGCAAAAAAGGCCAACCCCGGGATGTGGTCCAGCGAACGCCTCTCCGACGGTCAAATCAATTGGATGTTCCAAAAGGTGTGAATGCTATAGAAAGTAAGTTCCTCTTGGTCAGCCTCCCTTTTCCCGAGGAAAACAGGTCACTATTTATAGCCTATTTGTAAAAAGGGGTAAAAGAGTAATCTTACCTTAGCTGCTTGCTTGAGTCTCCGATCCTGTAGCCATTGGGCCTGGAGGAAAGCCCTAACGGTTGCGTTTCAGGCCCCTTGGGGTGTGACCTCATGGGTAAACATAGGCTGGCATTCCTAAGGAATCTTGGCCCACATAGGGGTCTAATTGATTAGACATATCCCTGGGTCAGGCCCAAGAGGTGATATATGTGTTTCTCCCAAATCACAATTAATAAGTTATAACATGGGGTCAACGAATTCACGAAATGCAATTAACAACTCAGATGTCACACCATGCCGTGCATTACAAAACTTAAATCATTAGCTAATTCAGCCACGTGCTTATTCAAACTCAAACCAAGCAAACCCCAACGAGGTGCAACAATTCATTCATAAACCTTAAGAGTCACGCATTCAAGTATTATCATGGGTATGCTAGCATGCAATATGATTAGGCATAGAATACGCAAGGCAGGCAAATGGCAATGCAACTTATATGGTCACAAGATTTCTGGCTAAGTGCATGAATAAAAAGAACCTCTAACAAAACATAGGAATAGGGGCACTTCAGTTCATAAGACAATTAGGCAACTCCCTTACTCCATTTTGTCTATCAACTCAAGTAATCCATCTAACTCGATCATATGCATAATCACACTGAAGGATGCACTAGCAGCAGGAAATCCAAGTACTTGGCACTTCATTAACACATCTGGCAATGCATACGCCTTGGCATGTGGACACTCAAATCATTTAATTACACACAGAAGGTTATGCTCGTAAGGCTAAACCCAGACATTATTATAAAGCACATGCGAGTCTGCGGGTGCAACATTACCTAACCAAACAATTAGAAAAGTTTCTAATGGGAAAGCACAACCCTAGCTCACTAATCGGAAGACCTTGACTTTCAAGGTCTTTAGGTTTTCAAAAGAAAATAGTTTAACTGCTTCTAGCTCTCTCTCTACCAACCTTTGAGTACGTCTGCTCACTCAACTATGGGGCCCGAGGAGCAAATTGTACTTTGGGAGCAAAGACGAGCCTAGTGTTAAGACTTTTCTAATCATTTGAATTCAGGCCATATGAACTCCAAACTTTTGATTAAAATCACCATGGCATAGAAGCGAAACAACTTTGCTTGTGCTGACAGTTATCTCATTCATGAGAATAGAAGCTATTCGGCTTATAGTCTTGGCAATTCGTTCGTTCACTCGGTTAAGGAGCTCACTCAAGCCGCACCTAACTCTACAGGTTGCTCGCGCGGAGTACACCAACCGTAAAATTAATTAATAAAGAAGGAATCAAACATACAACTCAACGGATCACGCATCCGAAGTACTGGGGTTCATATACCAAAATACAGCTAAGTTTAACCAAGAAGACATCTAACTATTCAGATGGTTGGCTCACACGGCCATACAGAGCGACTCATAAACAATATGAATTGTATGAGCTAGAAAACTTAGTTTACAACATTTACAAACTAGGAATAAGTCATATTACATCATTAATCACATGAATCTACTTCTATATGGCATACATGACTCTTTTTCAAGCAGGGGTAAACTCCAGCTCGCGTAGGTAGCTTGACTTCCAGTTGTTATAACAAAATCCAGGGGGAAAAAGGGGAAAGAGCAATGGGGTGAGCAACCACACGCTCGGTGAGAATTCCCCTCCTCCTTAAAACCCAAGACAGTTGCAGGCAATAATACTAATAATAGCCACATATCACACATTCATACTTTACCATCATATTAGGCAATTATAGATCCTAAGGAAAGATTACCCTCCTTAAACTTCATTCCACCCATTCAACTCAATTCTAGACCCTCAATGACCAAACTTCCGTACTAGCAAGCATTCACGCACACAATCATTCCAGCCATTCAACTCAATTCTAGGCCCTCAATGACCAAACTTCCTTACTAGCAGGCATTCAGGCACACAAACAAGTGTGCAACCAGGACTGAATAAAAAGGCTTTAAAACTCACTTTTGAAAACATAGTTATTCTTGATGAATACCAAGAAGGGTTTATAATCCCCGCCAACTCCTTTAAAGCTTACGTTTCTTTCTAAAAGTTCTCAAAACATCTAAACTGGTAAGAAAGAGTTATCAAGAAGCATACTTTCATAGAATATGAACATTGAAACGAATAATGCAACATTTGAGACTTCATTTGACTATCCTTGGAAATCCTTTCATAAAAGATGAACAGGAGGTGCACATTTGAAAGCTCTCTTTCTTTTCTTAAAAACACTTTACTTGGCCTCTTGAGGCACGCGTTACTTTAAAAGAACTTCTTTTCTTTTCTGAACTGCTTAGAATGGCAAAAAGCCAAATCTCCTTTTTATCTGGAACTTACTTACAACATAAAACATCTCATTGTGCTGGCTAGGGACGTCAACACCGCCCTTGAGTGAGATCGTCACTCTTATTCTACGTTATCCCCGAGGTATACCTACTTACCTTTTCGCCAAAACGCGTCTTAGCAGAGAAACTCTAACCTCGATACTGTCCTGTATGGGGCAACAACTCACACCAGAATAATCATATCCTGAGTCTAGTCCCCCTCAAGGTTTTCTTATGCGTCACACATCAGGGAACAGCTCACACCAAGATAATCATATCTTGAGTCCAGCTCCTGGGAGCATCTCACGACATCTTTGCGTCCAGCTCCCAACATTACCTTAGGGGGAAATAGCTCACGCCATCTTTGCGTCCAATTTCTGCCCTCTAGCCAACTTCCTAGCACATTTTTAGTCTTTAAAGACATATTTCATTTCTCTGTTTCAACTGCTTACTTGCTTGAAACTCGCTTTTCAAACAAACGACCATAATCTTTCCAAATGCTCATATTTCATTCGTTTTTGGCTTAAGCACTTCTTATAGACGTTATAAGTTTATTAACACATAAATCGACTTCCTTTAAAACTTGAAAGCTTCTTAAAAACGTAATGAGCTTGTTAAATCGTAAAACGATGTTGTTCCAAACTTAAAAGCTTCGTATAAACATAACATGGCTACTAACTCGCATAGTAACTTCGTTTTTTAACTTAAGAAACTTCTTATAGACGTAAAACGTTTGCTAGTTTGTAAAACGACTTCATTTCTAGCTTAAAAGCTTCGTATAAACGTAATACGTTTATTAACTCGTAAAACAACTTCCTTTTAGACTTAAAAGCTTCTTATAAAGGCAATAAGTTGGTTAATACTTAAAACAATTTCACTTTAAACTTGAAAGTTTCTTATAAACGTGACACGTTTACTAAATCGTAAAACGACTTAGTTTCTAACTTGAATGCTTTGTATAAACGTAATAAGTTTATTAAATCGTAAAACGACTTCCTTTTTAACTAAAAGGCTTTTTATATAAACATAATAAGGTTGCCTGATCATAAAACGACTTCGTTTCTAGCTTGAAAGCTTCCTATAAACGTAATAAGGTTGCTAAATCATAAAAACATCTTCGTTTCTAACTTGAAAGCTTCGTATAAACGTAATAAGGCTGCCAAATCATAAAAACAACTTCGTTTCTAACTTGAAAGCTTTGTATAGGCGTAATACGTTTGATAGTTCGTAAAACGACTTCATTTCCAATTAAAAAGCTTCTTATAAATGTAAAACGATTGCTAACTCATAAAAACGACTTCACTTTTTAGCTTAAAAGCTTATTTTGAACGTAAAACGTTTGCTAAAATCGTAGATCGAAACTCAATAGAGACTTAAGTAAGCAAAAAGCACGCAAATAAGCTAGGTTTCATAATTAGCACCTTAAGGTACTCTTTTTTGGGTCGTATAAATTCTTTTAAACACGAGGAGGGGTCATTACCCAAACCAATGCCTTAAAAACCTTTTCGAACTTACTTTTAGTTCGCTTTTAAAACTCCTAAACCTATCGACTATTCAGTCGAGTCGCTAACTGAGCAGTTCAATGGTTCAGGAACCTTTTTACACTTTAGACGTCCTAACACACAAATAGGAAACTGATAAACTTAAAAGCATTCTCAATGTGCAAAACAAGCATTCTAAACGACATTTTCTTTTTGAAGACGTCTAAAGTTTCAAGAATTAATCACATAATGTCACATAGCATATCGGGGAAAAAGGGTTTACTCATAGCACATTCATACACTTCATATTACAACTCGGCAGAATCTGCCCAATGAGCCACACATGGCCTCGCAATCCACACGATTGTGGCAATTCACAACACAGGCTCCCTCCTCACATAGCACCGGCCAAAAGAACCTCAAACAACTCAATAGTCTCACCTCAAGCCATCCAACTACTAACTTGGTTTAATACTATCATCAACAAACCAACAATACACAAAACGATCTTATATAGGCATTACATTCACGCTTAATAACAACATAGTGTTTAAGTGAACCAACTTATGCAATCGAAACTTTAAAACGACACTTTGCCCCTTTTAGTTTGCTAACCGATATCCATAAGCATAATACTTCATTGAGATAACTACAAATAGCCTATTAACATGTCTAAACTGGTGTAATCATAACCTTTAGACATAATTCAGTTCATTCCACAATTACTTCGATTAGCCTCCTCAAGCTTCAAAACGGAATTCGAACTAATAAATTATTGGATTCACAATGCTATGCTAACATTCTGTTCATTAAACATTTCTCTACTATCTCCTTATTAACATGCAGCATCAATTTGACATCCACAAGACCCAAAATACGCACCATATTCGTAATTCCTCAATCCCAATACTCAATTTACCTAAACTGATTTCTACCCTCAAAATCAGCGTGCAACTAACTAAATTTAATTAAAATCATTGAAAATAGTAATAATGTAGGAGGAAAGGAACCCTCACCATGAGCCCAAGTTAGAGGCTCGATTCATGATCGCGGGCTCGACTTTAGGGCTCAAATAACACTTTCCGACCATGCCCGGTGTTCAAACGAGCAGTACGCGATTCATACCCAAATTCCCAAAATTCGAACCTTAGAACAAGCCTAAATTCGGTTATCAACTTTAGATTGAATTGGGTGTTTGTAGATACGAATTTTCAGCCCAATTTATACGAGATTGAAAGCAACTAGAAGCTAATTTGCATGGCCTTACCTGCGCGCGCATTGGAGCTTCAATTCGGCGTCCAAAAACCTCCACAACAGAGGCAAGGGGCTTCGAATTTCATCCCAATTTTGCTGCCAACGTTCACCAGGTGCATGGGGTTGTCGAATGGGGGAATTTGCAGATCGGGGTAGCGAAAATTGGCTGCCAATTTTAGGCTTGGAGTTGCATTAATGAAGAAGGAGGAGGAGGAAGAAGAAGAAGGGCAGCAGAGTGAGAGGAAAGAGAGTGTCGGAGGGGTTTTCACGGGCAACAAGAGAAAAAGGGGGTGTCGCGCGAAATGTCCAAAAGGCCCCTCCCTCTTTTCTTTTTTTTCTCAAGCTGATTCATACTCAATACCGCTACTCTAGTTCGTAACCCAAATTCTAAACCCAAGTCGATAATATAATCTTTCATCAACTATTCGTTCCCAAATCTATCTAAGCTCTATTTAGTAATCATCGAACCATATGTAAGGTCGACAACCTAATTGATTTAATTCCCGTTAATAACCGTTAATAACGCTTATTAAAAATCATGGAAATATTTTCAAAACTAATAATAATAATAATAATAATAATAATAATAATAATAATAATAATA
>JACYFF010031959.1:72966085-72994744 GCA_017589665.1 Selenicereus undatus | reverse complement strand
CTCCCCTATTCGATTCCCCTGTTTCTAGTTGGTAAATCTGGATGCAACTTTCACCCTGTTAGTTTCGAATTTCGGATGCAATTTAGCTTTGTTCATATTTTGGTTGTTTCGAATTTCTCATTATTAAACCATATACAACGGATTAGCTTGCTTTTAGGTTTAAAGTTTAGTATACAATCTGTTGTTGGTGTTAAGTTACCTTAATTGTTAATCTAGTCAAGTTAGCAACCTAATTCACAACCATCTCTGAGGACGAAACCCACAAACGTTACAACGATAAACCGTACACTTGCCGAAAATTCACAACAAGTTTTTGGTGCCATTGCCGGGGATGAGTTTCCGAAATTTGGTTACATCGAGTCGTAGTTTAATTATTAGAGTTGTTAGAGTCGTTTTCGTTTTTAGTTTTAGTTGCGTTGTAATTTTTGTTTTAATAGTTTAGTTTAGTTTTATTTTTGAATTTAGTTTATATTTTGATTTTGATTTTTGTTTTTGGTTAAAATTAGTTTATTTCCAATTTTTAGATGCTGTTTATTGCTGGAAAAAAACAATTCTAATCAGTTTGGTTTATGTGCAGTGAAAAACAAAAAAAAATCAAGGTTGAACTGATCCGGAAACAGTGCAGATTTTTCACCAATTTTCAGATTCTGTTTGAATTTTTTGGGACTGTTCTGGTGTGATTTCTGCTATTTTGATATATTTCCTAGATTCAGCATAATTTTTAGAGTGTGTGTGAATGTTTCTGGAATTTTTGGAGCTGTTTACATTTTTCTGTGAGTTTTAGAATTAATATTCTGTTTGCATTTTTCTGCACTATTCAGGGACAGAAAAAAAATTAGGAAAAATTATATTTATGTCCTTTGTGATTGTGTGGACTTTTCTGTATATTTGGTTCTGATTTTTGGAGTTTTATTTTCTGTTTTAATTTTATTTTTAGAATTAGGGTGTTTAGGTGTAGTTTTATTTCTTATTTTCTTTTAGTTTCTTTGCGTCTGTGTTTTTGTTTTCAGTTTTGTCATTTTCTGTTTTAATAGTGTTTTTAGCTTTAATTATTCATTTTGTTGATTTGTGATTTTCAAAAAAAAAAAAAACAAAACAAAACAAAGCAGAACTTTGGGGTGAGGGTGTTGGATTTATATGATTGGTTGGGTTAGAAATCCTGAAACTCATAGACTTATTAGAAGTGAACCCGAACCTGACTTAGAACCCGAACCAGAACCCAAGCTTGAATTAGAAGACATGGCACAAGAAAGACCTTTGAGTGATATCTTCTATCCACCTAGGACTGCTTTGCCATCTTGCTTCATTATACCTGACCTTAGACCCAATGTGACCTTCGAATTAAGACCTCACTATACTCAGATGCTCCCTAAATTTACTGGCTTAGAGGATGCTTATTTGTTTTTGAGGGAATTCGAAGAAGTTTGTTCTATGATGCATTTTCCTAATATTCCCATGGATGTTGTGCGTATGAAATTAATTCCTTTTGCTTTGAAAGATTCTGCTAAACGTTGGATGTATGGCTTGGCTGCTAATTCTGTAACCTCTTGGAATGATTTTGTAAAATTGTTCTTGAGAAAATATTTCCCTAATGCCAAGACTGTTAAGCTAAGGAATGAGATTAATCAATTTGTGCAACTAGATAGGGAATCATTTTGGAAATATTTTGATAGGTTCAAAAATTTGTTGTCTCAGTGTCCCCATCATGGTTTAGACCAGGCACGTTTGTGCCAAATTGTTTATGAAGGACTGGACCAACAAACTAGAACCATGGTAGAGTCTATGTGTCAGGGTGGCTTTCTTTCTAAGAGCGCCACAGATGCTTGGGAATTTTTAGAGGACTTAGCTGAGAAAACTATGCAGTGGGAAACCGCTCGGGATGACAGCTTAAGTTCTAGGATTGCTAGGGGTGGGTTACATTCTGTCTCTGATATGAGTCACTTAGAGTCTAAGATTGCTACTCTAGAAAACATGTTGAAAGGATTGACTCCACAGATGACTCAGACTTCTTCAGTATCTTGCTCTCATTGTCAGGCCTTAGATCATTCATTGAGTGCTTATCCCTACTTTGCTCACCAGTTAGCAACTGGGCAAGAGCAAGCGAATATGGCCTTCCAGAGACCTAAGAATGACCCTTTCTCTCCTTTTTACAATCCAGGGTGGAGAAATCACCCTAACTTCTCTTGGAGTAATGGACCAAATGCTGCGATTCCTAACTCCCAGCCTGTCTCTCACCCTTCTAGCTCTTTTCAGAGACCAGTTTTTCAAGGTGTACCTAATGCACCTAGACCTCCACCTCCTGTGGCTCAAGTTCAACCTCCTCCTGGTTACAGTGATATTGATAAAATGGAGAGGATAATTAATAATAATGTGGAGAGAATGATTAATGCTAACATGGAAAGAATGATGAGAATGATGACTGAACAATTTTCCCAGTTAGCATCATCTTCTAGGGAGCCAGGTACATTCCCAAATCAGCCTGAGGTGAACCCTAAGGGTCACGCATCTTCTTCTTCTGGTAACCCTAATGAGCTTGTGAGGAAAGTGAATACAGTGATATCTCTCCGTTCTGGTCGAGAGATTGACAACCAGGTTAGAAATCCTAATGAGCCCTGCAGGTATCCTCACCAATTCTTCGAGAGATCTTCTTCATCTTCTTCACCTCCAGAGGCTGGATCATCCAGTAATTCAGGGGATGCTACTGATGGTGTCCCTAATGATTCTGATTCTCACCCTCTTATTTAGTCATTGTCTGAGGAAGAGGAACTTAAAAAGAAAGATTCCTCTGAGTCTGTTGACCCTTCTCCTTCTAAGGGTCCTTCTTCTCCTTCTTCTGAGAAAGTCCATATGCCTTTACCTCCTTTTCCCCATAGGCTTAAGAAAAAAGACCAAGCTCATGTTGAGAAGATGAGAAAGACCTTCTCTCAAGTCAAGATCAACATTCCCTTACTCAATGCTATTCAGCAGATGCCTCCATATGCTAGGTTTTTAAAGGATCTGTGCACAACCAAGAGAGCTACCAATGTCCCTAGGAAGGCTTTCTTAGCCTCTAGAGCTACTTCTATTTTATCTCATCAGATCCCAGTGAATTATAAGGACCCCTGTTGCCCTACTATTTCTATAGTTATAGGGGATCAGCTTATTCATAGAGCATTGCTTGATTTAGGGGCCAGTGTCAACTTAATTCCCTTCACTGAGTATGAGAGGTTAGGGTTAGGTGAGCTAAAACCTACCAAGATGGTTCTTCAATTAGCTGACAGGTCGACCAAATTGCCTAGGGGGATAGTTGAGGATGTGCTAATTAGAGTGGGTGAATTCATTTACCCTGTGGACTTTGTTGTGATTGAGACTGAGATAGTGTCTAACTTAGCTAGTCAAGTCCCTGTGATTTTAGGACGTCCTTTCTTGGCCACTGCCAATGCCCTTATTAATTGCAGGAATGGCATAATGAGACTGTCTTTTGGTAACATGACTATAGAGCTTAATATTTTTAATCTGCAAAGACAACCTTCTGGTTTTGATGATATGGAGTTCTCTACTCTTCACTGGGTAGAGGATTCTATTCTTAATGATGCTTGTGATGATTTGTTTGCTATTGAGTATGAGTCCTTTCTTGTTAATGATGAGCCTGAGTATGATGTTTTTGAGTTTGATGGCTTGTGCTCTACTGCTGATTGTTTGCTCACTGCTGCTTTTGAATCTGTTTCTGAAACTGTTTCCCCTCCTGCTCTTGAACTGAAACCCCTTCCTGATTCTCTTAAGTATGTATTTCTAGGCCCCAATGAATCTTTGCCTATCATTATTGCTTCTGACCTAGACGGGGACCAAGAGACTAAGTTGATTGCCCTACTTAGAGAGAACAAGGAACCTTTGGGTTGGACCTTAGGGGATATTAAGGGCATTAGTCCTTCCATTGTGCAACATAGGATTCATCTAGAGGACAATGCTAAACCCTACCGTGACCGTCAAAGGCGTTTGAACCCTACTCTTCAGGAAGTAGTTAGGAATGAAGTGCTAAAGTGGTTAGACCATGGGATTATCTATCCCATTTCTGATAGTGAGTGGGTTAGCCCCGTTCAAGTTGTTCCTAAGAAGACCGGGATTACCGTGATTAGGAATGACAAGAATGAGTTAATCCCTACTCGAGTACAATCTGGGTGGCGTGTTTGCATAGATTATAGAAAATTAAATGCTGCCACTAGGAAAGACCACTTTCCCCTTCCTTGCTTGGACCAAATGTTAGAGAGGTTGGCTGGACATTCCTTCTATTGCTTTTTAGATGGATACTTTGGCTATACCCAGATCTCTATTGCTCCTGAGGATCAGGAGAAGACTACTTTCACCTGTCCCTTCGGAACTTATGCCTTTAGACGTATGGCTTTTGGACTATGCAATGCCCGTGCTACTTTTCAGCATTGCATGATTTCCATTTTCTCAAATTTAGTTGAGCTTTGCATGGAAATTTTCATGGATGACTTCTCTGTGTTTGGGTCTTCCTTTGATATTTGTTTGTCTAATCTGAGAAAAGTGTTGGAAAGATGTAGGGAGAAAAATTTGACTCTGAATTGGGAGAAATGCCATTTTATGTTTAGAAAGGGAATAGTCTTAGGCCATGTTATTTCTAAAGATGGAATTGAGGTTGATAAGGCTAAGACTGATTTGATTGTTAATCTTCCCCCTCCCACCTGTGTGAAATAAGTAAGGTCTTTTCTTGGACATGCTGGCTTCTATCGTCGGTTCATTAAAGACTTTAGTAAAATTGCAAAGCCCTTGTCCAACTTGTTAGCTAAAGATGTGCCTTTTCACCTTTTTGATTACTGTCTTGAAGCATTTTCTAAGCTTGAGAAGGCCTTAACTTCTGCTCATGTTCTTCATCCTCCCATCTGGGGAGAATCATTTGAATTGATGTGTGATGCTTCTGATTATGCTGTTGGGGTAGTTTTAGGGCAACGTGTTGATAAGAAACCCCATGTGATTTATTATGCTAGTCACACTTTGAATGACGCCCAATTGAACTATACTGTGAGTGAGAAAGAATTTTTGGCTGTGATTTTTGGGTTTGAGAAGTTTAGACCTTATCTGATTGGTTCTCATGTGATTGTCTATACTGATCACTCTGCTCTTAAGCATCTTCTTTCTAAGAAGGATGCTAAGCCTAGACTTGTTAGATGGATATTGTTGTTACAAGAGTTTGACTGTGAGATTAGAGATAAGAAAGGTTCTGAAAACCTTGTAGCTGATCATTTGTCTAGGATTCTTTATGATAAAGAAAGTGAGTCCACTGTTTCTGAGTGCTTCCCTAATGAGCAGTTATATGTCGTCCACTCTGATCCTTGGTATGCTGATATTGTGAACTACCTAGTTGCTGGTAGGATCCCTGAGAGTTGGACGAAGAATGATAGGGATAGGTTCTTTCACCTTGTGAAGTTCTTTGTTTGGGATGACCCTTATTTGTTTAAGTACTGTTTTAACCAAATGTTTAGGAGGTGTATTCCCGACCATGAGGTGAGAAGTATCCTTTCTTTCTGTCATGATCAAGCATGTGGGGGGCATTTTAGTGGTAGGAAGACTGCAGCCAAAGTTCTTCAATGTGGTTTCTACTGGCCTACTCTACTTAGGGATGCTTTTGAGTACTGTAAGAGTTGCCCTAGGTGCCAGCAGTTGGGTAGAATAAGCAGGCGGGATATGATGCCACTGAACCCTATCATTGTCGTGGAGATTTTTGAGGTGTGGGGTATAGACTTTATGGGACCATTTCCATCATCTTTTGGGAATGAGTATATTCTGTTAGTTGTGGACTATGTGTCTAAATGGGTTGAAGTCGTCCCTTCTAGGACTAATGATGCTAAAGTTGTTGTGAAATTCTTGAGGGATAACATTTTTGCTAGATTTGGCATGCCCCGTGCTATTATTAGTGATCAGGGCACCCATTTCAATAATAGATCCTTTGATGCCTTACTGAAGAGGTATTCAATTGTCCATCGACTTGCTACCTCCTATAATCCCCAAACTAGTGGCCCGGTTGAGGTGTCTAATCGACAGATTAAGCAGATTCTTGAAAAGACAGTGAGCCGGAATAGAAAGGATTGGGCTGACAAACTCGTAGATGCTCTTTGGGCTTATAGGAAAGCTTTTAAAACTCCCTTGGGTATGTCACCTTATAGGGTTGTTTATGGTAAGCCTTGTCATCTTCCTGTGGAACTAGAGCATAGAGCTTGGTGGGCTATTAAGAAACTAAACTGTGACTTGACTGCGGCTGGTCAGGAGCGTAGACTGCAACTGAATGAGCTTGATGAGATTAGAGCTGAGGCTTATGAGAGTGCTCATTCTTATAAAGAAAGGGCTAAGTTGCTTCATGATAGGCGTATCCTTCGGAGAGAGTTTGCCCCGAGCATGAAAGTGCTCTTGTATGACTCTAGGCTCCATTTGTTTCCAGGGAAGTTACGGTCCTGATGGACAGGTCCTTACATTGTCTCACGTATTTTTTCCTATGGTGCAGTCGAGATTCAGGACACTGACAGTGGTGCTACTTTTAAGGTAAATGGCCACCGATTGAAGCAATTTCTGGAGTTGCCTAGCAAGGAAGATGTGGAATGTCTGCTCCTCCGCGAGTCGAGTCCTGCTCAGTGATGTGTTGAGATGATAGCTTGGGTGTACTTAGCACCCGACCTGGTTTGCTAAACACTTCTTTTCATCCTTTTTCTCTTTTTCTCTTTTCTCTTTTCTCTTTTGCCTTTTTCTTTTTTTTTCTGTATAGTTGGTTCTTTTTGGTCTTTCTTTTGTATATATGTTGACTATTTGGTTTTGAGTTGTCTTTGTGAGTCTTGTTTTGTTTGTTTTCTTTTTCATTTTTATTTTGTGGTTTTCTGTTTATTTCTACTCCCAATGAAGACATTGTGAGATTTAGGTGTGGGGGTGGGGAAACTTTGTCAAAAAAAATTCAAAAAAAAAAGACAGAAAAATTCAAAAAGATTTTTGTTTTGTTTTTGGGGAAGCTTAGTACTATTCTGATCAACTTAAATTCTCTGTACTTTGATTGTTCGCCTGTATATACGCATGATGTGCATGTTGGGTCTCTGTCCTTGGTGCGGCATTTGTGACTATAATTCTAATCCCATTTGTTCATTATCACTATGTGATCCAATCCCTATTTATTTCATCCTCATTATCTTAAGATCTTAGTTTTTCATGATCGACTCTTCCACTTGTTTTAGATACAATTACTTTGATTGTTTTCTTAAAAAAAAAAGATACAACAAGAAAAAAAAAAGGAAAAAAAAGAAGAAAAAAAAAGAGGAAAAAAAAGAAAAAAGAACCCAAAAAAAAAGGAAAAAGAATGAAATAAAATTTGGAATGACAAAGCAACCCTTTGAGGCGTACGCTACTGGGTGTTACCCTTTGAGGCAATATTGCTACTAGGAAAGCTTGCTTCCACTGTTAATGAGTCAATCATGTAATTTGTGTTTACCAAGTGGGATTGAGTTTGATTTTGCAAACATAAACCTTGGGATGATGAGACACATGCACACATGAGCACAGGGAAGGATTCAAAGCTTTTGTGTTTACTAAGTGGGATGAAAAGTTAGTGCTTCAATGTCATTCATGGGGTACAGGGCCTTGATGTGTACATTATGTTTATATGCCGACCACTATCTTTGTCGCATGGGTGGTTTAGTTGATTGGAATGTGTATATATCTTTTCCCAGTTTTGTACATAGTATATTTGTGGGTTTCTCTTTTCTTTTTCTAGGTTTTTTTAGTTTTGTTTTACTCGAGGACGAGCAAAACTTAGGTGTGGGGGTATTTGTTCAGCCGGCAATTATTACATTTTTATACCTGTTATTAGCTAATATGTAAGACCCGTTTTCGTTATTTTTATATTAAGTTGCCTGTATTATCCTTTTTATGCTATAAAATCGTATTTTTAGCAATTGTATGAGTTAATTGATTTTCGATGTGCTTTTGAGAACTATAATTTTATTAAAAGGAATTATTATTTCTACTATTGATTTCAAAGTTAATTCGTGTCATTTATGCCTTTAAATTATGTCGATGGTTTAATTTAGTCGTTATTCGATTTATTTAGTCGTTTCCCGAGTACAATTAGGTTGTTGACCTTCGATGTTTATGAAATCGAACTTTTATATAGTTGGGAACACATAGTTGTTAGAAGACCGTTTTAATGATTTGGGTTTAGAATTCGAATACGAAATAGACTGGCGGCATTAAGCATCGAATAGTTTGGGATGGAAATAGATGAGGGAGGGGCATTTTTGTAATTTTGCGAACCCTTTTCTTTGGTTTCTCCTCCTTCTCGGTGAAGATAGCCCCGAGCTCTCTCTCTCTCCTCTACATCTCCACTTCTCCTCCGCCCTCACAGACACCAGGCGAATCGAGCCTGTCGTCGTCCTCCCCCACCATGACCGTCGCCACCAGCGAGCAACCACGGCAGCCCCTTGCGCCACCCAACGCCACGCCGACCACCACCAGCCCATTTTCGCCACTCCTCACCGCAAAGCAAAGCTGGGTTGCCGTGTTTCGGGTCCTCGAGATGCCACCCACGTGTCGGAAACCGGCGACCCACCTCCATCCTAGCCCCCTCTATAAGTTAGAGCCAAAAATCAAGCCTCAAACCGCCACAATTGCCACCCAGTCGAAGCTAGGGTTTCGGGTTTTGGGAATACCGAGCTGGGTTCGAGTTTAGAGGGATATAGGGTCGAATTGAGTCCGTTTATGCAAGGGTTAAGCATGGATTGGGTTGGTTCGTGCTTCAGTAAGCCAAGGCCAAGGAATCGAGTTTTCTAGCACTGCCCAGCAGCCTTCGAACGAATCCTTAGCTTGGAATCGAGGTGGGTGTTCCTCGCCTCCTAAATTAGTATTAATTTCGAAAGCGTTTTAAGCTTTAGGTTGCGATGCATGCTAAGTTTAGTTAGTTTATGCCTGAAAACAACTTCGAATCGTTAAATGTTAGTTTAGTTGATTAAAACCCGAAAATGACTTGAATCGATACATGTTAATTTAGTTAGTCGATGCCTGAGATGTTGTTTCGAAGTTAATTTAACGTGTTTAGCATCGATTCAAGTTAATTAGTTGATGCATGAAAAAGAATTAAAAACGAAGTTGTTTTGATATGTTTAGCCTTGATTCGAGTAATTAGCGATTCATGAAAAAGGATTAATTTGGAAGTTATAAAGGCATAGTTAGCTTGGTTACGATTAAAGTAAGTTAAGGTTTAAAAAGAATTAAAAACGAAGTTGTTTTGATATGTTTAGCCTTGATTCGAGTAATTAGCGATTCATGAAAAAGGATTAATTTTGAGGTTATAAGAACGTGTTTAGCTTGAATTCGATTAAAGTTAGCTAATGTATAAAAAGAATTAAAAACGATGTTAGTTTAACATGTTTAGCTTTGATTCAAGTACTAAGTTAATGCATGAAAAGGGATTGATTTTGAAGTTATATGAACGTGTTTAGCTCCGACTTAAGTCAATTAGCGATCATGTGAAAAGGGATTAATTACGAAGTTGTTTTAACATGATTAGCTTCGATTCAAGTTAAAACTAACTAATACTTATAATCGAATTAAACTTGAAGTTATTGAGATATGTTTAGTTTCATTCAAAGTACATTCACGCTTAGGAAAGTTGCCTTTAAAATACATCGTGTGTGTCAGATTAAATCATGTTGATTTACTTAGTAAAGTGTTGTCAAGTGATGACTGAATACGGTTATATGTGGCTGAAAGGTGCTGTTTGCACAGGTAAGAGCCTAAACCTCACTCTCTTTAATAAATCTTTATGATAGCATATTATGGTTAATAAATCGATGAAACGAGCTAGTAGTTGGATGGTTTGAGGATAACATCATGAGCGTTTGAGGTCTTGTGTGTACGGTGAAAGTGAGGAGGGAGACCGGGTTGTGAATTAACCGCAATCGTGTGGATTGCGAGGCCATGTGTGGCTTATTGTGTTGAATTGATGTGACTAATACGAAGTGCTTAAATGTGATATATGTGATATATGTGGTATATGTGCTTAAATGCTTAGATTGCATTATGTGCATAAGAGTGAGTTTTTCAAAGAAAGATTTCATGTTTTGAAATGATAGCGGCCATAACTATTAATGCATGATGGCCTATTTTAATTAAATGAAAACAGTTTTGGGAGTGAACTCGCTTGAACGGGGGAATCCCTAAAGAGTTTTATAAAGGTGTGAGTTATACGTTGAATGATTTTACGATTTGAAACGTAAAGTTATAGCCGTTATGGCCGATACGCTTTAAGTGGCTAAGATAATGTGCTGCGGACAATATGATATGATATGAACGATGTTAACCTAGGGGATAAGTCCGGATAAACCCTAGAGGCCCTGACGAGGGCTGATGTAATGGTCCGATATGTTATATGTAGCCATCCCGGGAGTAAGTGCTTAAGCGTGAGCGTTAGGTCTCACTATGGGGTCGAGAATAGTTCTCACCTGATCAGCACCCTGTAATGATCTTATGCCAAAAGTATTTTCCTACCAAGATAAGAAAAGCAATTGGCCTATGCCATTTTATATGTTTTAAGGTTTTAAGGAAAAAAGAATGTTTTACGGGCCCAAAGAGGCTAGTTGAATGAAATGTGAAAAGTTTATAAGGGTCAATATGCGACCGATATGAAAGAATATGAGCCGCAAGGGGCTAAGAGAAGGGTTTTTATGGGCCTCAAGAGGCTAAATGAAATGTTTTCAAAGAAAGGAAAGAAAGTTTTCTTTGTATGTTCCATGCTTTTCTTATAAATGATAATGAAATGCTAAGTAAGATGCGATTACGAAAAAGAAGGCCTTATGAGCATGTTTTATGCATAACCTATGAATGAGACTTGGCATCTGTGTATGTCTTAAGCATATCATATGAATACGAAATGAAATCTCTTTTAAAAAGGGCAATAGCCTCAGGAGGTTAAGGAAATGTTTTCAATAAAAGAAAGAACGTATTGAATGAATGCTTTATGATGTGATTCCTAAGCATGTTGAAAGTGAAGTTATGTTTAGTAATGTCATCATAGGAATTTTATGAATACCTAATATGATATTAAAGTATGAATACGTGATATGTGACTAGTAAAGATATTATTTGCCTGCAACGGTTTTGGTTTTAAGGGGGTTGGGGGACACTCACTGAGCGTGTGGTTGCTCATCCCACTACTTTTTCCCCTTTTCCCCCAGGTTTCCTTTATGACAGGGAGAAGTGGAGTCAGCTGGAATTGATTATTGCTTGCAAGATGTCATTTGTGCCAACTTATGTGTTTAATGAAGTCATGTAAAGTATTTTTAGTTTGTAAACGCTTGTAAACAGTATTCGAGGTTCATGTAATGCATTTTGGTTATGAGTCGCTCTGTATGGCTATATGAGCCAACCATCCAGTCAGTTAGATGTCTTTTGATTGAAGTTGGTTATGTTTGGGATGTAAACCCCATACTTCGGTTGTGTGAACCGTTGAGTTGTATTTCTTACTGTTTCTGTATTAATGAACTATTCTGTTTGGTATACTCCGAGCGGGTGGCTCGTCGAGTTATGAACTCCGGCGTGTGGCCGTTGAGTTAGGTTTTAAATGTTTACGCTTCCGTTGATTTACAGGGACTTTTGTAAGGCGTTTAGCCTGGGAACGTTCAGTTTTCAGGGGAAATGCTGTCCGTTTCGTCCCAAAATTTAAGTAAGAAGTTAGGAAAACGTAACGCTTTCGGCCCTAGGGGCTGGGGGTGTTACATAATATTTGTTCTAAATAAATTGTTAAGTTAGATTTTAATATGTTTTTTTTATTTACTTTGTTGGAATAATGAAATTTTGATAAATCAAGTGTCAAAGGATTAAGAAGAAGCATTGTGGATCAAGTTATAAAAAATAAGGAAATGAAGACAGCCCGGCCCACCTCTACCTTCACTTCTGTGCCCAAATGGAGACTCGGCCCAGCTTCCCAGACCCGGCCTGCTTTTCTCCTTCTCCTTCATTCCCCTCTTTTCTTCCCTTGGGCCGATCCTTTTCTTTTCTTTTCTTTTAACCCTGGCCCAATCCCGTTCCCCATTTCTCCCTTTCCCCCTCTTTCATTTTCTGATCATGTGCCTCGCACATGAGCAGGGCGAAACCCCCCCCCCCCCTTTTGGCCTTCTTCTTCTTCTTCGTTCCTTCCCAGCTCCACGAAATGGGCAGTCGTTCGGTCTCAACTATTCGTCTTCTCCCGCTTCTTCATCTTCTCCAAGCTCCATAATTGTCGCTGCCCCTTTCGTCTTCTTCTTTGCTTGCCCAGACGGAATCCAAGTTGCTGCTTCATCTTCCCCACACAACCATGGCGTTTGTCTCTCTCTTCTATCATTTGTCACATTAATTCCACCTTACGTTACCCTTCAATATCATCATCATTTTGGGCGGTTTCAAGGGATCATTTTTTGAGAATTAATGAAGAGCAATGAAGGAGGGCAAATGAAGAAGCAGAGGGCGTTTTTTTTGGGAGCTTTCAAATGGGGATTTAGGTTTATTAGTTTGAGTTTTTCAGCTTGAATTGTAGCAAGACATACGAGTTCAATTTTAGAGATTTTAGGGCTTCAATTCGATTTTTCCTATTTTAATCTCAGATTGTAGATCTCGATTTCTCAGTATGAGATGAACTATTTCTGTTTTCCATTCGATTCCCAAATCTGATTTTTGATTTGCAAATTGCAGTTCACTCGGGTTTGTTTCGTTTGAATTTTTTTTTTATTCAAGTTTGTTGGTTCGTTCAAATTTGTTGCGTTTAGAAGCCCTTTTGTTGGTGTCGCTTTCTCCCCTATTCGATTCCCCTGTTTCTAGTTGGTAAATTTGGGTGCAATTTTCACCCTGTTAGTTTCGAATTTCGGATGCAATTTAGCTTTGTTCATATTTTGGTTGTTTCGAATTTCTCATTATTAAACCATATACAACGGATTAGCTTGCTTTTAGGTTTAAAGTTTAGTATACAATCTGTTGTTGGTGTTAAGTTACCTTAATTGTTAATCTAGTCAAGTTAGCAACCTAATTCACAACCATCTCTGAGGACGAAACCCACAAACGTTACAACGATAAACCGTGCGCTTACGGGAAATGAGAAGATAAGTGTAGGGGAAAATGTGTCTGCTATTTTTCAAAGAAAATTTCCCCCTAAGTGTCAAGACCCTGGTGTGTTTTTTGTTCCTTGAAAAATAAGAAACCTTTGCTTTGATAAAGCTATGCTTGATTTAGGTGCCTCTATTAATGTTATGCCTAGATTCGTTTATGTCAAACTGAACCTAGGCGAATTAAAGAAAACTGGCATAGTGATTCAATTAGCTGATAGGAGCAACACTTATCCTGATGGAGTGTTAGAGGACATCTTAGTCGAAGTGAATGAACTTGTGTTTCCTACTGATTTTTATGTGCTGAACATGGGCAACGCATGCCATGATATTCCCATCTTGCTGGGTAGTCCATTTTTGAAAATAGCTAGGACCAAAATTGATGTGCATGAAGGAACATTCACCATGGAATTTGATAGTGAAGTGATTAAATTTAAAATTTTTGATGCCATGAGATTCCCTATTGATGTCAGTTACGTGTATGCACTTGATGTTATTGCTGAATTGCCCCAAGATTTTTATGACTTATCCCTTGAAGATGAGTTTTCGACTATGCTTACTAAGAGTCTTGATCAGATTAATGATGAGTTACTGGAAGATATCTAACTAGAGGATCCAGGAGCTTCATGAACTCGAGTCAACGACTATAAACAAAGGCGCTGGTTGGGAGGCAACCCAATGTTTTTAGGGAAGTACCCATTTAATTTTGTTTTTATTTTCATTATTTCTTTTTTTGTGCATGCATTAGGGACAATGCATGAATTAAGTGTGGGGGGGTGCATCCTGCATATAATTCCTGCACTTTTTATTCTTGAAAAAAAAATCGAAAAAACAAAAAAGTCTTTTCTTATAAATAATGCATGATATGAGTTTATGCTAGGCCTGCTTGTTTACAAAAAAATTTCTATTTTATTAGCTATTTTGTAGTTTATTCTTTTATAAGTGAAAACCTCTAAGCATGATAGTTATCCTTTAGAGAAGTTTGAGTTGATCCTCATACATCTTTTTAATGAGTAATTCTCTTAGTTATCCATCATATTTATTCATGTAATATATCCGATTCAGAGGCAATAAAATGACCTTGCCCATCTCCTAGACTATTGAATTAGTTGAATAATTCATTAAAATTGTGATTTTACTTGTCTATTTTTCATAGAGTCAAAGTTGGGAATGACAAGTACCCCTTTGAGGCAAGCGCTACTGGGTGCTACCCTTTGAGGCAATACTGTCACTGGAAAGCTTGCTTCCCATACTAGTGAGCCAATAAAATAAATAAAAGTAATGATGAAAATAAAATGTTTGCTCCAGCACCTCTATTCTGGTGAGTGTGAGACATGGAGTGTTTAATTTCTAAGACCCTATATGGGCCTCGAATATGTGCGCAAGTGGAGTTTGACAAGAGAAGAAGAGAAAAATAAGTACAAGACACGTTAGAATCAATTCAATGAGTTATTCTACCTAGTTCAATTGTCTCCATAGCCATATCGTGCCTCAATTTTTCTATCATAAATTTTTAAATCTCTTGATCGGTGTATGCATATCTAAAAGGGATGGATAATTATTGATCTTGCTACTTCATTATGAAAATGTTGTGAGGTTGATGAATAAACTCTCTAAGGATAGTTGGATGCTTAGCAGGTATTCAATTATTGAAGGAAAAGCTAATTAATTCAATAACACTGTTTTTAAAGCAAGCCAAGGCTTAGTATGAATATCATAAGTATGCATGATTTTATAAGAAAAGAAAGGATGTCAACTTTAGGTCGAGTCTAAGATTTCATTGCAAGAGGATATCCAAAGTCTAAGTGTGGGGGAATTTGTTAAGCCAAAAATCATACATTGTTTTATTAAATAATCCGATTGCATTATATATATGTTATTTCGTCTAATTTGCTCTATTTTATATATTTTTCAGGATTAGCATTAATTAAATAAAGAGGAGAAGAGAGGACGTCGAAATTTGGGTTTCATGCGCTTGGCTATAAAGACGGTCCAAAAATTAAGTAATTATGGAAGACATTATTTCCATGAATATTTAATTTGGCTAGGGTTCAAGAATTGGAGGTAAGCTACAAGTCTTGAGGGAGAAGAAGTCTAAGGAAGAGAGGAAGGATCACCCCACTTGCTCGCCAAAAAGAACAGCACGCCTATCCTCACCACCATACCTCCTCACGCCACCATCACCATCAACCCACGGCAGCCTGCTCCGTCTCCATAAATCGTCATTCATCACCATCTTCTCACCATCATAAATCACTATTATCACACACGTATAACCCTAGAAACCTCACGCCTCCGCCATAATACCCACGCAACCTTCTTTCCACCCTCATCCTCGCAGCAGCCGCATCTCCCATCATCTCAAACCCCACACCACACCTTCATTCAATCACCATCATCGCCTTCCTCACCAACATCAATCACGCTGCATCATCTCTTACATCTTACAGTTAATCTTCATTCTTCCATCATCATCATAAATCGCATACACCATAAATCATCCCACACTCACGTATCATCTTCCAAACCATCCGCACCTTCACGCCATCCTCTCTTCGTTCTATTTTTACTTTGATTTGTTTTGTGTTTAGTTTATTATTAAACATGAACTATTTGATTTATTACTGTAATTTTATTTTTAATATGAGTGAGTAATTTTCATGTGCTTAGTATAATCTTCTTGAAGCCATGCTAAATTAATTATTTTGAAACAAGGTTTATGCTTTAATGCCTACTTGATTTATATTCATGATTCTCTAGCGATTAGCATTTCTCGTTTATGAAATTTGTGTTAAATCGATTAGAATGCATGCTAGTTGATTACATACAATTTTGATTAATAGTTTAGAAGACTATAATACGTAAAAGTTATAGGTTTTTAGGCTTAGGTATCACCCTAATTAATCATGGATTGCTCAAACCCATCTCTTTTAATTAGGTAGTCACTTTAGATCTTTGTTAAATCGATTTGCTGGTACATTGGATACAAAGTATTAAATGATATTTTTCTAATTCTTAATGCTCTACTTTGGTTAAATTTTTGCGTTGGTGTAAAGATTATCAAATTAGTAGGGTTTATATTTGAGTTGGACCTAAGTAAACTAAAATCTAAGCAAAAACGGGGAAGAACCACTGGTAGATGTCTTCTACAGTTTAACTCATAAATGAAATTAACTTGTGTGTTAATGATAAATATTAATTTGCATGGTGGACTGAGATTCTACTAAGTATTCTTTAGAAATTTGACAACTTTTGATCATTATTTGTTGCTTTTGGTTAATTTGTTTAGTTTGTCAATTTTTATTCTAAAATTATTAGCTTCGTTATAATTTCCATCGACCCCCCAAAAGTATAATCTTTTAGGAGTGGATAGGTAATTTTAGATAGTATAGATTTTCTTTTTTGGAGTAGTTATAATTTTAGACTGATTTATATTCAGTTTTAGTATTTAATTTCGGTTTGTTAGAAATTAGACTAAAAATATTTATTTTTATTATTTTTCGATTTTTATTAGTTCCTAGAGTTTATAGAGTGTCCTAGTCTGCCCATATTTAATTTTGTAATTTTTGGAAGATATTTGATAATTTTTTCAGAATTATTTTGTGAAATTGACATGTGTAGGTTTTTAGGTTATTAATTCTAAATTTTTGATTTTAATTATTAATTCACGTTTATTAGGTATTGCTAAGTCCAGAAAACTGTGTCCTAGAATTAGGGTAATTTTTGTAATTATTTTGGTATTTATACTTATGCAGATTATTTTATTTCTAATCTCAAATTTAATATTCTGCATTGATATTCTGTGGTAATTTTTTGATTTGATTTTGCTGAAATTATCTGGATACAATTGAAGAGTTATAAGCTTATATACCTAGAGAATAATATTTTAGGTTACTGTTTGCAATTTTTATTATTTATTTTCTCATTATTATTTGATGTTTTGATTTTTAATTACAACTTCAGTTACTATTCTGATTTTTTTTTCTATATTATTTAGGAAATTTTTTTACTGTTTCTTTCCTGAATATAATCCACAGTATTTAGGAGCATCATTGGGTGTTTTTGAGATTTTTATTTTAATTCTTTTAGAATTATTAAGATTAGATTTAATAAATTGGATGAGAAAAATCATTTAGGATTAAGCTAGCCTTTTTAAAAACAATCTTTCTTCGTGGATCGATCCCTACTTCCCTATCCTATAAAAATTATTTAATAACTGAAGTAGTGGTTAAATTTGTAGCTCTTGAGAAGCTTTAAAAATGTTGGCGCCGTTGCCGGAAAAACAAAATTAAATTACTAGTTTATTTCTATTTAATTTTACTCATTTCATTGCTTTGTTTTAACTTTAGTATTCTAATTTTTTTGTAGGACTTCTTGTAGTGCATGAGATTAAGGAGTGGTAAGGACATTGGAGAGGTCAGGGATCAATCATTGAAAGCTGAAATCAAAGAGAGTCAGCCTGACCCAGTAAGTTTTAGGGTTAAAGAGGTAAGCATGCCTACTCTTCGAGAACTTGGTACTCCTAACTCAGAAACCCAACCAATGTCCATTACCTATGCTATTTTAGATAAGCATTTGAAATTAAACTCAGGATTTATTAACTCATTACCTAAGTTTCATGGATTAGCTGGAGAGGACCCATACCAACATATCAGTGAATTCCTTATTACTTGCTCTGCTATGGTGCCTGAGGGAATTCGTGAGGACCAAATTAGATTGAGGGCCTTTCCCTTTTCTTTGTTTGGTAATGCTAAGGATTGGTTGTATTACATACCTGCTGGATCTTTCTATACACGGACTGCATTGCATAAATCATTTTTAGAAAAAAAATTTCCTGCATCCCGTATTGGATCTATTAGGAAAGATATATGTGGAATCGAGCAAATAAATGGGGAAACTTTTTGTGAGTATTGGGAAAGATTTAATAAATTGTGTGCTACTTGTCCCCAACATCAAATAACTGAACAACTATTGATTCAATATTTTTATGAGGGTTTACTTCCTATTGATCGTAATATGGTTGATGCTGCTAGTGGGGGGCTCTGGTTAATAAAACTCCAGCAGAGGCTAGAAATTTATTTAATCTAATGACCCAAAATACTCAGCAGTTTGGTGCTAGGGAGTCACAAGTTAAAAGGGTCACTGAGATTGGTTCTAGTTCATCTGTAGAGAATCATTTATCTTATATTACTGCTATGTTGAATAAGATTGTCACTAGGGGAGTACAAAAAGCAGTTGTATGTGGCACTTGTTGTTTAGAGGGGCATCCTATTGATGCATGTCCTACACTTCAAGAGGGTAATGTTAATGCTATCTATTCTAACCAAGGTCAAAGGAGGTATCATCCCTATTCTAACGCCTATAATGAAGGATGGAGAGACCACCCTAATCTTAGGTATGGCCCTCAAACCAATCCACCTGGTTTTGACCAAACGTCTCACCAACCTTCTAGTCAAGATAGGGCCAATTTCCTACTAGAACAAGTTCTTAAGAAGATGGATGATAGGTTCCAAAGTATGGAAACAGCTCTTAACCAAGTTCAAGAAAGACAAACAGCAACTTATATCATAGTTAGCAACTTGCAAGCTTAAATGCAAAATAGATTACCATATTAGCCTTACCCTAACCCTAAGGAGAATGTTAGTGTCATAACACTTGGGAGTGGGAAAGAGTTACAAGAACCTAGTGAGAGTAGAGAGGTTGAGCCAGAGTTAGAGGGCAAGGGGGCTGAACCAGAATTAGATACAGAGTCTAATCAAACTACTAAGGAATTAGGAGAAAAGAAAAGATAATCTTACAAGCCAATCCCACCTTTCCCTAGTAGATTTAGAAGCCCTGCGTCTAAGGCAAATGAGGCTAACCAACAGATTCTAGAGACTTTTAGGAAGGTAGAAATTAATATACCTATCCTTGATGCCATTAAACAGGTGCCTCGTTATGCTAAGTTCCTAAAAGAATTATGCACTACCAAGAGGAAGCTCATTGGTAATGGGAAGATAAGTGTGGGGGAATATGTGTCTGCTGTTTTTCAAAGAAAACTTCCCCCTAAGTGTCAAGACCCTGGTGAGTTTTCTATTCCTTGAAAAATGGGAAACCTTTACTTTGGTAAAGCTATGCTTGATTTAGGTGCCTCTATTAATGTTATGCCTAGATTCGTTTATAACAAACTGAACCTAGGCGATTTAAAGAAAACTGGCATAGTGATTCAATTAGCTGATAGGAGCAACACTTATCTTGATGGAGTGTTAGAGGACGTCTTAGTCCAAGTGAATGAACTTGTGTTTCCTACTAACTTTTATATGCTGAACATGGGCAATGCATGCCATGATATTCCCATCTTGCTGGGCAGGCCATTTTTGAAAACAGCTAGGACTAAAATTGATGTGCATGAAGGAACATTAACCATGGAAATATTATGGTGAAGTGATTAAACTTGATATTTTTGATTCCATGAGATTCCATGCTTATCTGAGTCACGTGTATGCATTTGATGTTATTGCTGAATTGCCCCAAGATTTTTATGACTTATCTAATGAAGATGAGTTTTTGATTATGCTTACTAAGAGTCTTGATCAGATTAATGATGAGTTACTGGAAGAGATCCAACTAGAGGATCCAGGAGCTTCATGAAGTCGAGCCAACGACTATAAACAAAGGCGCTGGTTGGGAGGCAACCCAACGTTTTTAGGGAAGTACCCATTTAATTTTGTTTTTATTTTCATTTTTTCTTGCTTTTTGCATGCATTAGGGACAATGCATGAATTAAGTGTGGGGGGTGCATCCTGCATTTAATTCTTACAGTTTTTATTCTTGAAAAAAAAATTGAAAAAACAAAAAATTCCTTTCTTATAAATAATGCATGATATGAGTTTATGCTAGGCCTGCTTGTTTAGAAAAAATTTTCTATTTTATTAGCTATTTTGTAGTTTATTCTTTTATAAGTGAAAACCTCTAAGCATGATAGTTATCCTTTAGAGAAGTTTGAGTTGATCCTCATACATCTTTTTAATGAGTAATTCTCTTAGTTATCCATCATATTTATTCATGTAATATATCCGATTCAGAGGCAATAAAATGACCTTGCCCATCTCCTAGACTATTGAATTAGTTGAATAATTCATTAAAATTGTGATTTTACTTGTCTATTTTTCACAGAGTCAAAGTTGGGAATGACAAGTACCCCTTTGAGGCAAGCGCTACTGGGTGCTACCCTTTGAGGCAATACTGTCACTGGAAAGCTTGCTTCCCATACTAGTGAGCCAATAAAATAAATAAAAGTAATGATAAAAATAAAATGTTTGCTCCAGCACCTGTATTCGAGTGAGTGTGAGATATGGAGTGTTTAATTTCTAAGACCCTATATGGACCTCGAAGATTTGCGCAAGTGGAGTTTGACAAGAGAAGAAGAGAAAAATAAGCACAAGACACGTTAGAATAAATTCAATGAGTTACTCTACCTAGTTCAATTGTCTCCATAGCCATATCGTGCCTCAATTTTTCTATCATAAATTTTTATACCTCTTGATCGGTGTATGCATATCTAAAAGGGATGAATAATTATTGATCTTGCTACTTCATTATGAAAATGTTGTGTGGTTGATGAATAAACTCTCTAAGGATAGCTGGATGCTTAGCCGGTATTCACTTACTGAAGGAAAAGCTAATTAATTCAATAACACTGTTTTTAAAGCAAGCCAAGGCATAGTATGAATATCATAAGTATGCATGATTTTATAAGAAAAGAAAGGATGTCAACTATAGGTCGAGTCTAAGATTTCTTTGCAACAGGGCGTCCAAAGTCTAGGTGTGGGCGAATTTGTTAAGCCAAAAATCATGCATTGTTTTATTGAATAAACCGATTGCATTATATATATTATTTCGTTTAATTTGCTCTATTTTATATGTTTTTCAGGGTTAGCATTAATTAAATAAAGAGGAGAAGAGAGGACGTCGAAATTCGGGTTTCATACACTTCGCTATAAAGACGGTCCAAAAATTAAATAATTATGAAAGACATCATTTCCATGATTATTTAATTTGGCTAGGGTTCAAGAATTGGAGGAAAGCTAGAAGTCTTGAGGGAGAAGAAGTCTAAGGAAGCGAGGAAGGAAACCCTAAGTACTAACCCTAGTCTCACCTCACCATCATCATCATATATAATCAGCCCACTTGCTCGCCAAAAAGAAGAGCACGCCTATCCTCACCACCACACCTCCTCACACCACCATCACCATCAACCCACGACAGCCTACTCCATTTCCATAAATCGTCATTCATCACCATCTTCTCACCATCATAGATCACTAATATCACACATGTATAACCCTAGAAACCTCACGCCTCCTCTATAATACCCACACAACCTTCTTTCCACCCTCATCCTCGCGGCAGCCGCATCTTCCATCATCTCAAACCCCACGCCACACCTTCATTCAATCACCATCATCGCCTTCCTCACCAACATCAATCACCCTGCATCATCTCTTACATCTTAGAGTTAATCTTCATTCTTCCATCATCATCATAAATAGCATACACCATAAATCATCCCACACTCACGTATCATCTTCCAAACCCTCCGCACCTTCACGCCATCCTCTCTTCTTTGTATTTTTACTTTGATTTGTTTTGTGTTTAGTTTATTATTAAACATGAAATATTTGATTTATTATTGTAATTTTATTTTTAATATGAGTGAGTAATTTTCATGTGCTTAGCATAATCTTCTTGAAGCCATGCTAAATTAATTATTTTGAAACAAGTTTTATGCTTTAATGCCTAGTTGATTTATATTCATGATTGTCTAGCGATTAGCGTTTATCGTTTATGAAATTTGTGTTAAATCGATTAGAATGCATGCTAGTTGATTAAATACAATTTCGATTGATAGTTTGGAAGGCTATAATACGTAAAAGTTATAGTTTTTTAGGCTTAGGTATCACCCTAATTAATCATGGATGGCTCAAACCCATCTCTTTTAATTAGGTAGTCGCTTTAGATCTTTGTTAATTCAATTTACTGGTAAATTGGTTACAAAGTGTTAAATGATGTTTTTCTAATTCTTAATGCTCTAGTTTGGTTAAATTTTTGCGCTGATGTAAAGATTATCAAATTAGTAGGGTTTATATTAGGGTTGGACCTAAGTAAACTAGAATTTAAGGAAAAACAGGAAAGAACCGCTGGTGGATGTCTTCTACAGTTTAACTCATAAATGAAATTAACTTGTGTGTTAATGATAAATATTAATTTGCATGGTGGGTTAAGATTATACTAAGTATTGTTCATAAATTTGACAACTTTTGATCATTATTTGTTGCTTTTATTTAATTTGTTTAGTTTGTAAATTTTTATTCTATAATTATTAGCTTTGTTATAATTTCAATCAACCCCCCCAAAAAGTATAATCTTTTAGGAGTGTCTAGGTAATTTTAGATAGCATAGATTTTGATTTTTGGAGTAGTTATAATTTTAGATTGATTTATATTCAGTTTTAGTATTTAATCCCGGTTTGATAGAAATTAGACTAAAAATAGTTATTTTTGTTCTTTTTCGATTTTTATTAGTTCCTACAGTTTATAGAGTGTCCTAGTCTACGCATATTTAATTTCGTAATTTTTGTAAGATATTTGATAATTTTTTCAGAATTATTTTGTGAAATTGACATGTGTAGGTTTTCAGGTTGTTAATTCTGAATTTTCGAGTTTAATTATTAATTCATGTTTATTAGGTATTGCTAAGTGTAGAAAACTGTGTCCTAGAATTAGGGTAATTTTCTTAATTATTTTGGTATTGATACTTATGTAGATTATTTTATTTCTAATCTCAAATTTAATATTCTGCATTGATATTCTGTGGTAATTTTCTGATTTGATTTTGCTAAAATTATATGGATACAATTGAAGAGTTATAAGCTTATATACCTAGAGAATAATATTTTAGATTACTGTTTGCAATTTTTATGATTTATTTTCTAATTATTATTTGCTATTTTGATTTTTAATTAGAACTTCAGTTACTATTCTGATTTTTTTTTCTATATTATTTAGTAAAGCTTTTTATTGTTTTCTTTCCTGAATATAATCCACAATATTTAGGAGCATCATTTGGTGTTTTTCAGATTTTTATCTTAATTCTTTTAGAATTATTAAGATTATATTTAATAAATTGGATGAGTAAAATCATTTAGGATTAAGCTAGCCTTTTTAAAACAATGTTTCCTCGTGGATCGATTCCTACTTCCCTATGGTATAAAAATTATTTAATAACCGAAGTAGTGGTTAAATTTGTAGCTCTCGATAAGCTTTACAAATTTTGGCGCCGTTACCGGGGAAAGAAAATTAAATTGCTAGTTTCTTTCTATTTAATTTTATTCATTTCATTGCTTTGTTTTAACTTTAGTATTCTAATTTGTTTGTAGGACTTCTTGTAGTCCATGAGATTAAGGACTGGTAAGGACATTGGAGAGGTCATGGATCAATCATTGAAAGCTGAAATCAAAGAGAGTCAGCCTAACCAAGAAAGTTTTAGGGTTAAAGAGGTAAGCATGTCTACTCTTCGAGAACTTGCGGCTCCTAACTCAGAAACCTAACCGATATCCATTACGTATGCTGTTTTAGATAAGCATTTGAAATTAAACTCAGGATTTAGTAACTCGTTACCTAAGTTTCATGGATTAGTTGGAGATGACCCATACTGACATATCAGTGAATTCCTTATTACTTGCTCTGCTATGGTGCCTGAGGGAATTCCTGAGGACCAAATTAGATTGAGGGTCTTTCCCTTTTCTTTGCTTGGTAATGCTAAGGATTGGTTGTATTACATGCATGCTGGATCTTTCTGTACGTGGACTGCATTGCATAAATCATTTTTAGAGAATTTTTTTCCTGCATCCCGTATTGGATCTATTAAGGAAGATATATGTGGAATCAAACAAATAAATGGGGAAACTTTTTGTGAGTATTGGGAAAGATTTAATAAATTGTGTGCTACTTGTCCCCAGCATCAAATAACTGAACAACTACTGATTCAATATTTTTATGAGGGTTTACTTCCTATGGATCGTAATATGGTTGATGCTGCTAGTGGGGGGCTCTGGTTAATAAAACTCCAGCAGAGGCTAGAAATTTATTTAATCTAATGGCCCAAAATACTCAACAGTTTGGTGCTAGGGAGTCACAAGTTAAAAGGGTCACTGAGATTGGCTCTAGTTCATCTGTAGAGAATCATTTATCTTATGTTACTGCTATGTTGAATAAGATTGTCACTAGGGGAGTACAAAAAGCAGTTGTATGTGGCACTTGTTGTTTAGAGGGGCATCCTACTGATGCATGTCCTACACTTCAAGAGGGTAATGTTAACGCTATCTATTCTAACCAAGGTCAAAGGAGGTATCATCCATATTCTAACACCTATAATGAAGGATGGAGAGACCACCCTAATCTTAGGTATGGCCGTCAAACCAATCCATCTGGTTTTGACCAAATGTCTCATCATCCTTCTAGTCAAGATAGGACCAATTTCCTACCAGAACAAGTTCTTAAGAAGATGGATGATAGGTTCCAAAGTATGGAAACAACTCTTAAGCAAGTTCAAGAGAGACAAACTGCAACTGATATCATAGTTAGCAACTTGCAGGCTCAAATGCAAAATAGATTACCATCTCAGCCTTACCCTAACCCTAAGGAGAATGTTAGTGCCATAACACTTGGGAGTGGGAAAGAGTTACAAGAACCTAGGAAGAGTAGAGGGGTTGAGCCAAAGTTAGAGGGCAAGGGGGCTGAACCAAAATTAGATACAGAGTCTAATCAAACTAATAAGGAATTAGGAGAAAAGAAAAGAGAATCTTACAAGCCAATCCCACCTTTCCCTAGTAGATTTAGAAGTCCTTTGTCTAAGGCAAACAAGGCTAACCAAGAGATTTTAGAGACTTTTATGAAGGTAGAAATTAATATACCTCTCCTTGATGCCATTAAACAGGTAGAAATTAATCTTTCCTCGTGGATCGATCCCTACTTCCCTACGCTACAAAAATTATTCAATAACCGAAGTAGTGGTTAAATTTGTAGCTCTCGACAAGCTTTACACATCATGTTCTTTTTTTCTTCTTTTGCTGTTATAATGAAATCTTTGAATATTTTATTCATATCAATATTGCTACTGTTAAACTCCTTCAGCTAAGTAGTGATAAATCAACAACGGTGTTCGTTTTGAGCCTTTCCTTTGAGCCTTTTCGGGATTGGACCTTTTTTACGATCCTGACCCTAATTTAGGTGGGTCACATATTGGCCTCCATTTCAGTTGGTCGTTGAGCATCTCATACCAGTGCTCCAAATCAAGCTTCTTCCCTGTACGCTCTTTGTACAACTTGTGCACTGCCTCCAGAATCATAACCTCGTTTGAGCCACTTTAATTCTCTACTTCCAAGATAATACTCGCCCATTTACTGAAGAGTGGGGAGCATCGGCCCCATCAGCCATTATGAGTCTTCCAAGAATGTATGGAGGCTCCTCGTGATCAGTGGTCATTAAAATTAGAGGCCACCCTAACCCAGAACCTAGACTTGTTCTGATCAGTCCTGACAACGGTGTCCATATCTATGTTAATCTATGCACATATTAGTCAATGATCATCTTCGACTGTCCACTTCTTTGCACCGATACTTGCTCCCCCACTACTTCCTCCATATCTCTTTCAGTACTCGGGTCAATATCGGCCCCAGGGTTCCCGAGCCCAACCACTAAGCCAGTAGTAATTTGGGATAGGAGGTGGTGGAGCATAGTAGGGATGGTAATATGGGTACCCACTGTTATGCATATTCGATGTCAAATGGCTAATATGTCACATTAACATCGAGATTCTAACAACACATCATATCACGCCAAATACAATTAAAAGTTTGCCAATCAAAGTAATAAATTAGCACTTGAGAATTACAGTTTCTAACAAAATGTCTCACTAAAGTCTTGAATACCATACAACTCAAAGTAACTAGTGAAATATCTAAAGTATAAGCAATAGATTAGAACGTTAAACAAACGGGTACGAGTTTTATATGGGGCAGATATTGGATGAGTACGGGGCGGATATTGATAAAACTGGTATGGGACATGTAGGACCTATACCCATACCACTACCCATACTCATACCCACCCCATATCTTTTTTTTTCCATTTTCACCACCTATACTCATACCCATTGTGACGGGTTTTGCATGTTCTAGGTGGATACGAGTTTTTTTGCCGATCCTACTTGGAATCCTCAAGTTTGGTTATGGTGGGTAATAAGGTTGGTACGCCTGGTGGTAGTAGTTTGGTAGTGGATATGACGAGCAAGGCATGTGAGGATTAGTTGAAGTAATAAGGCTTGTACTATTCCCCGTAATTTGGGGTGAATTGTCTCCCTCAAGTAAGCTAGTAAACGATGAGGGGATGTTAGGATCCATATTCGAGGTACAATTAGTACCTACAAGAATATAATTAATCGTATTAATATTGTTAATTAGTTTTATGTAAAGAGATTACAAAATTTATTAACATATTAAATTGTATGAAGTTATAGAAAACCATATTCAACATATTAACTTGTTCCATGATTCAATATCATATTCATTTTAATTTTTCTACTTGAATTTTAATAAAATGCCAAATCATACTTTAATTCAAAATTTCACCATAATTACTAACTACATATATAATAATTTTAAAATAGATTTCTACTTTTGTTTTAATTTATAAACTATTTCCAAAAACTTTACATATTCCAAATCTTAATAAACTAAATTATTTTGTCAACCTTTATCCAACTTGATTAATCGAACTACTATTACTTGCAATAACATGTCAAAATTTACAATTTAACTAATCAAGTCACATAATCATGTCACTAGGGTTACAGACATATAATCTAACATGCAAAAACATAATTCAATTTAACTAACAATTTTCAAACAATTAGAACCTACAAGCATAATAATGTCACTAACATTATCATTTGACCAACTTTAGTTTTATTTTTTTTCAAGATATTAAATATTTCAAACAATTTTATTATCATTTCAAAACTTGCCTAACATGCCAATACTTAAATAATCAAATCATATTAATTTCGGTAACACGTCAACGAATAAAAATTTCATCTCACATTACATGCTATAATTTCTTTTTTGTTTTACTTTACTAGTACATTAAATCATATGATGTTATATAAAACAATATAATTTTAAAGCATGTAATCATATTCACATATAAACATATAATCATAGTACATGCTAACTCATGTTGACATAGAAACATATATGCACAGTAACACATAATCATATTAACATATAAATCTATCATCATATGCGAAATTATATGTCATGAATCAAATCATATGAATTTGAGTTACCACACCACAAATTTTAACATTTATACCTAATATAGTTAGATATTCAACCATACCAACATATTTATAAACTTCATTTATCTTTTTTACCTTTATCAAGCATTTCAAATAACTTGACTAACATACCAAAACTAATACATTATTTGTAACTACATGCAAAAACTTAAAATATTAATATTAGTCATCATGTTACTATAAAATCAATTCACACATTCATGTCATATTTACTAACATGCCAATTCATTTTTGTGAAATTCATTATAAGTTGACCAACTTTAGTTTCATTTTATTTATTTTTTTCCAAGATATAAAATGTTTCAAACAATTTCATTATCATTCCAAAACGTAACTAACATGCCAACACTTAAATTACATACATCTAACTAAGATATGAAAATATAGTTATACTTGAATAACATAACCAAACATATTTAAATTAATTGTATTAAATATTTTAGGTAACTATAACATATAAACTAATACATAACAAAATATCCCGATTTTTGAAAGAACTCATACTCACAATTTTCTTCACTTCTTCCTTGGCTAAGAGCACCTCCGATTTCTCTACAAAAAAAATAACAAAAACATTACAAATTTAAATACCACATTTAAATTACAAAATTAAGAAATTCATTGAATATAAATTATAAATACTTACTAGATTTCTTCACTTTTTTGATCAAAAACTTGAAAGTATTATAACAAACTTGCTCAAAATTTTGGGATGAATGAGAGAAATTGAGATTTTTGTGTGTTTGGAAACGATTCAAATAAGTGTTATTTATGGAAGAAATAACTTTATTGAATCAAAAAAAAACCCAACATATTGTGATGCTGCTCCAACAACCACCATGTCAGGCCCCCAATGGCTATTGTATCAAACTGCTTTCAGTGATCATTTTCCTTTTGAAAATTCTACCATAGTTGAAAAAACAATCAACAATCATAGTTGAAATTGTTGTAACTGTTGATGTAATTTATATAGATCTCAGTCGTTAATTTAAAAAAATGACCTGCTATAACCGGTCACCAACAGGTCCTCGTTTACTGATTTCACGCGCTCTCTCTCTCTCTCTTTTCCCCTCTATCTAGACTTCACCGACTTCTCCCCTTCTCTCTCCTTCCCCTGTATTCATGGTTCGCTGCTTCCCTCTTTACTCTTTCTCTC
>JACYFF010031959.1:72865447-72910047 GCA_017589665.1 Selenicereus undatus | reverse complement strand
GGTAATACAAGCAACTTAATATAAAAATAACGAAAGCGGGTCTTACATATATATATATATATATATATATATATATATATATATATATATATATATATATATAGAGAGAGAGAGAGAGAGAGAGAGAGAGAGAGAGAGAGAGAGAGACACTCACAAACAGTTACGACTTAGCACACTTTTGATGGAATACGTTGTAATTAAATATAGTCTTTGTGGGAACACTCATTAACTAGCGATGGTGATCATGTTTTTATGGGATCATGTTTGTTAGATTACTATTACATGTTTTTTAACATGGGTTTTCACTTTTTTCCTTTTTTTCATTGGGAAATGAAATGGGAATTTCGATATTTGAGATGCACAGAATTTCTAACTATCAACTTAAACTTTCATATATGTGCTAACTGAACAAGAGTGGTATAAATGAAAATGTTCAATATCATGAATCCCTCAATAAACCGACACACCAAAGCCCTTACAAACTCTCCCTAAAGCCACTCACAACAGGCTTGAAGCAAAGCTCTATATACTTGGCTTAATGGTAGGAATATGTGTATACCCAAGAGAATATATTAAGGATTCACAACAAAGACACGTGTAAGCTCAACAGGGCTAGGAAAGCTGGTAGACATTAACACAAGTTAGACTATTTGGTTATGTGGCTAAATTAACGGAAGAATCAAATGCTCTATCATAAAATATGCATATCCTAAACTGATTTTATCAAGAGTTTAGGCAAATTCTAAAGGTGCAACTTAGAAGAGTCACACACATGGAGGAACATGAGACTAAGTACGATGATTAGTCCAAATAACGCTCAAATTCTGACAGAATATCTACCACAATAATTAGCTCATATAATGACTCTAATATACCAATATTAGTGCTAAAGACTCCAAAGTATAACAAAGTTTCCAATCAATGCATTGGCCAAAACGGTATACATTCATAAAATTCATAAAACCTTCAAAAATTTTCGCACCAAAGGGGCGACTCATCAAAATCACTCAAGCTCGTGAAAGTTATATTGCCTAAAGAATCAACAATGGAAGGTTTTTTTTTTAAATAGTTTTTTCTACTGTTCATTTTTTTTCATTTTTTTTTCAAATGCAACATCAATCCTGTATGAAAACCTACACATGCACCTAACTGTTCCATATCCAATGCTAATGCAACTTAAACAAAACTTGCCTAAAATAAGATGACGCACATGCAAAATATCCCTTCTCCACGCTTAGAAAATATGTTGCCCTCAATGTAAACTTATAAGTTATGAAAAGGCTTATGGGAATAGGATTATGGAAAAGAACACACCAAAAAGACCAAAAACTAAGAAAATAAAAACAAAGAGAAAAGAAAAAGAACCTTGGGTTGCCTCCCAAGCAACGCTTCTTTAAGGTTTCTATCTAGACTAGACCATACACCAATTATCCTTTTGAAAGGGGGAAACTGATTGGAAATGGGACTTCGCAGCTCTTTCCCGCCTTTGTCACGAACCACAAACTCAGACTCTTGCAAAAGAGGGAACCACTTCATCCAGATGGGATGAAGATCCTTCTTAAGCATTTTGTAATGCCAAGCAGTGTGGTCCACATAAACAATTATCTAGTAGTGGTGACCATTAGACGGGCCACCATTGCAACGACCAAATTTGACCTCTAAGTTGGAGTCAATCTCAACATCACCCAAAGTGCGCAAAGGAAGCAACACTTTTGCAAAATTGTAACAGTTACTAAAATAACCCTCATTAAAAGTATGAGACTCTTCCTTCACAAAGCTAGGTGAAAAAGTTTCAACTATATCCACCTTTGCACAGTTAAGTCTATAACCCTCTACAGATACACAATTAACGTCATAAGTAACATTTGGACACACATCAACTAATTCTATAAATTCATATGAAACAAGCACATCACATCAACAACAAGCAAATGAAGAAAGAGAAGACTTAAGGTCCTCAAACAAACCAAATTCAACATGGTGCCGTCCAACATCAAAGGTCAATGTCTCTTCTTTAATAACAATTTCGCATCCCACAATGCTCAAAAAGGTCTCCCAAGAGTGACTTGGATGCGGCTATCTTCACCCATCTCAAGAATTACAAAGTCTATTAGCACATAAAAGTCACACATCTTTATGGGAACATCGTTCAAAATACCGAAAGAAACTTCACATAATGGTCTACCAATTGAAGACAAACGCTATTGGGTCTCAATTCTCCTAGGTCAAGTCTTCTGAAAATGGAATAGGGCATCAAACGTACACTTGAACCAAGGTCATACAAATCCCTATCAATGCTCAGATTTCTAATCAAGCTAGGAATCAAGAAGCTATCAAGGTCCTCACATAAATCTATGTCTCATGTTCATCAGTCTTCCTCTTTTTGGAGAGGATTTCTTTCAAAAACTTGGCATACGTAGGCATGTGAGACAAGGCATCAATGAAGGTAATGTTCACATGCAGCTTTTTAAGCACATTGACTTCCCAAATTGAGCATCATGTTTGGCCTTGGCTAGTCTTTGTGGAAAACACAAGGGGTCCATGTAAGGCATTGGGGAAAGGGACTTAGATTCCTAAGAATTCTCTCTCTCATTCTTTTTTTGGGGCTTATCCTGCCTAGGCTAACTCACATCAAAACTATTCTCACCATCCACCTCAATTCTAGCACCCTTATCACCCTCTAAGCATTTTCCACTTCTCAAGCTAAATATAATTGCGACGGTGTTTAGGATTAGGCTTGAGCGTACTAAGAACTCTAGCTAGTGGTGTAGAAGAAGGGTTAGCTTGTTGGGTAATTTGTGATTCCAACATCTTATTCTGAGTGGTAACCAAATCAACTTTTGAGGCTAATTGCTTAATATTCTCATCTTGTTTTTGTTGCACGACAAGAACATTGTCCAACATGTCCTCAAGGTTGGACTTTTATGGAGCTTGTGAAGTGACGTTAGGTCTTTGGAAACCGAGAGGTAAGGACCTAGCATTGGCTTGGGGAAAGGGAAGAGGACTACTCCTCTAAGACAAGGAGGGATGATTCTTGGGTGTTAGAATATGGGTCATGGTTCGGCCTAGGTTGAAAGTTATTGATGGGTTCAACTTGGTCACTAGAGGATGGGGCAAAACAAGGGGAAGGGGCAAATGCATTTATCATATTAAGATTCAAACAATCAAGCCATTGATGCATGACACCCATTTTAGCGGTTGGAAAAGTTAAAGCATCAACATCAAATTTAACTCCGGCCATCTTGGAAGGAGTCCTCTCATTGGAGGTTAAATGCCTCATCCTTAATGAGGTTCAATGCCTTATTGTCCATCGTGTTCATCAATGTTCCTCCCACTACCCTATTTATCATAGGCCTTATGGCTTGTGTGGCTCCATTGTACAGCGCTTGCACTATCATTTATTTATGTACACTATGATAAGGGAAGAACCTTAAAAGGTCCTTGAAGTGCTCCCATGCTTTACACAGCTACTCATCCTCTCGTTGAGCAAATGAAGTAATCTAATTTCTCAAACTTGTCGTCTTGCTAGGAGGGAAGAACTTAGAGAGAAAGACCTTGGTTAGCGCATTCCAAGTAGTAATGCATACAGATAGCAAAGAGTGGAGTCAAGCGCTCGGTTTGTCCATAAGAGAGAACATAAATAAACAGAGGTAGATCGCATTACTATAGGCTTCATTGATCTCCACAGTATCACAAACCTCTAGAAAGACCAGCAAGTGTAAATTAGGGTCCTTCGTAGGGGTGCTGCCAAATTGTGATTGTTGTATAATAGAAATTAGGGTCGGCTTGAGCTCAAAATTATTGGCGGTAACGGGCAGCCTAGTAATGCTTGGGGTGAGGCCATGAGCTCCCGGAGTGATTGACCACTGCCGCAAGCGCATGGGTAGTTGTAGTATAGATAAAAAGACCGCTTCTAAGGGACCAATGTAATCTATCGAGTTTTGCCTACCAAAATATGCTAAGTAAAATTCTACTTCAAGAGAGTTCGATTTAACAACTTCTAATTCACTAATTTTAAATCAATTAAGGAAAGATGCCTAGGAATTCATGTAGTTATGAAAGCTGATTGGATCAAAATGATAAGGATGTGCTTTTCTCTAACCGGTTAACTTAGAAGATTTACAATCTATCCAAAAATTTAGTCTACTCTTTCGAACTCAACCAAATTTGCCTAAACTAAGCAAAAGTCGTTCTTTCAAACTAATTTGTCTTAATCCAAGTTACACATCTTCGATTACACTCTATGTCCTCCTAACATGCAAATCTCTCTTTCGGGATGACGTTATGTCGGTTTTATCAAGTAGTCTAACAATCAAATGTCACCTTTTAATTTTTTCACTCAATTGTTTCAAGTGTGCAAGCAAATTTTGGCCAAAAATACACTCACAACATAACAATCACTTGATAGAACGAATTAAAACCAATCATGAAAATAAGCACAATTCTTTAGATTAAAACATAATCTAACTATACTTTCATAAACTACTAAATCCCTAGACAAAATAAAAACTACTCGCTCATGATTAACGATTAAAGAACTAATCAACGTTTTGTGAATTCTGAGCGGAAGGGCTCGACTGAGAATAGCCTTTAACAAAGGGCTTCAAACCGCCTCAAGATCCAACACTCACGCTCAAGATTTCCCGGCAATACAAATACCAAACTAAAAATCTAAACTAAAAAGAACACAAATTTGAGAAAGAAGATAAACTATGCTACTCTTGCTTGCTTTCTATCTATATCTCTATGCATATGCCCTTCTCTTCTGCTACTGAATGAAGCCCTTTTATAGAAGAACTCGGACGTTTTCAGCCACCCAGCTGAAGAAAGACGAAGGGGCAACAGTTTCTCAACTCACCATGGACTGTGGCAAACACCGCGATCTGACCGTGGTCTAGGTTGGAATCGATTTTCTGCTCTTTTCTTGCCCCACGGGCGTAGCATCACATAGGTATCCGTGGGGAAGGTCAAAATACATCCATTAAGGGTCAAATGCTAGTAAAAAGGCCTAAAATCCTGTAAAACATATCAAACAATCATACCCAAGAATAAATCGAGAATAAGAGTATAAATAATAGCACTAAGCACACAATTCTCCTAAAAATATGGCAAAATAGCCCTAAAAATGATGTATACATTAAGCACTTATCAAACTCCGCCATGCTTAAACTGTTTCCTGTCCTTAAGCAATGCTAAAAACCAAAAATATACAGAACCTCCTCAGGATAGATATAAGTAACATTCAAATGACAAAGCTGATCCAAATGTAGCCCAAAAAGATGCAAAAATCATTAGCAAACAGATTTGGGAATGAAATTTTTGAAAACCTTTTGATAGACCACAATGTCAAACTTGAATCAATCTTCCTAAATCATCAAATACAATCATTTCAACATATGAAACAAGTCAAGCTAGCCAGGTCGGTAGAACCTCACTATAGTTATGTGGCAGTCATCACTCATGTATTTAATAATAATGAAGGTTCTCTCAATTCTCATTCCTTAGGCTCAAATCTATTATAAGCTTAACAAGACACTCAAATTCACCATTGCTAATATGCAAACTCACTAGACAATCATGAGGACTTTCATAGGATTGTAATGGGGCAACAGATAAAGGTAAGAAGGGAACAAATGTTTTGGAGATGAGGAGCTAGAAGCCAGAGACTAAGAGCTAAACAATTCTGATGCATCATACTACATCCTTCTTAAACAATTACAATTTATCAACGAAATACATCCCCTATTGAAGAGAGAAAGAGTTGAAAATTACAAATAACTTACAATCCCAACAAGGCTAACACTTTCTTCTGTTTTTTTTCTTTTCTATTGTTTCCCCTCCTTTTTTTTCCATGTTCCTTTCTTCTTTTTTTTGCTTCCGTTTTTTTTCCGCCTTCATTTTTTTGTCAAAAAGGAAAGCCATGGGAAAATCTATAACGAACTTTAAGTTCCAACTCTTCTCCAAACTTTGTACAGGGAAACAAGGGATTTATCAAAATCTCACGTCCCTTCACTAAATAGCCAAAATTCACTAAAAGATAGCAATCCACCTTACTAGTGTCCTATCAAACCTGATGCAAATGAATGAAACGCTCTTCTAGTCTTGGCTTAAGGGTAACACAAGTATTTGACCATGGGCTATAATAGGAGCTTCAAATTAAGAAAATTGGATATAGGCTCAAAGGGGCTAGGAAGGGATACAATACATAACAAAGGTGGCTATTTGGCCATGGGGTTTAACAAATCAAAGAAAAATGCCTCCATCATATTGCCTAAATGCATATGCGAAATGTGATCTTGAATGAGAATCAAAGTAAGTTCTAGAGAAATGACATCATGGAAGAGTCACACATGAAAGAAAATATGAAACTAAATTGATAAATAGCCTCTAAAAGCTCAAAGTCTCACGGGACATCTACTAAGGTCATGACTAGTTCATCAGTAAACACATGCCAAAATTTATGTAAAGACACATGGGGTAATTCACTCGCACTCAACATGTGGTCAAAACATGGAGCTCATTTCGAAACTCATTCTCAAACATTTTTATGTACAATTTGGGCGAATCAAGGGATCATACTAAACCAAAGAAGTCCACCAAATCTAGAAAGATCATCATCGGATGATTTTTTGTCTTTAATTTTTATTTTTTTTTGCTTTTTGTGAATGCTTCTAATAACAATGCAAACTAAAATGCAAAAGAAACTAACAAAAGAAAAACTAAAATGTAACCTAGAATGAAAAGAAAACTAAATGCACTACTGAAATACTGCTAAACAAAACTAAAACCTAAAGCAAAAAATCCTAAAACTATCACTAACAACATAATCAAAGCACAAGTACACCAAACCAAATCAGGCATCAGACGCCAAACATACTCACTAACTCCCCCATGCTTGAATCATACATTGCCCGCAATGTGGGTATATAATAGAAAAAGGGAAGGGGTAGCACAAAGCAATCAGAAAAGAGGTGGTGGTGGTGGTGGTGGAGGATGGGGTGATTGGCCATAAGAGATATGCCAATCCCACCAGGTCTCTAGACATGCCCTATAGTCCGGGAATAATTGTGTCTGGGTAGCAAGCATCCCACGAAACTTATCGTGGCGTTGTTGGATAAAGTCCTGAATAGCGGCGTTCTTAGAAGCAGCAAATGCTCAAAGGAAACTTGCTCCTCTTGAATCGATCTAAGGGTGTCTTGCAGGTCACCATAGTCAGGAGGGGGTGGTTGAGAGGAAGAACTAGGTCCGACTTGGCTAGAATGAGGGGTTGGATGATGGGTTGCGGGTTGAACAACCTCGTCATCACCGGGTACCCAATAAAGGTTAGGCCGGCGAAGTAAGGTGGCTCGATCGACATTGGGAAGCGGAAAAAGCTGGTCCCCAGGGTAAATCCAACATAAACGCCCAGCCTCAACTTTACAAAGGTTCATAATTTCAAAAGCAACTTGATTAAGCCGCTCAGACCCGAAAACTCTATCTCTAGGATTGGGTTCAACACCCAAAAATCTAGCAATAGTAGTCGTAATACCACCAATGGCTATCTTACCTTTAGTGCTAACAGCAGCACTATGTAATTGCCTGGCTAAAAAGGAACTTGGGTCAAGCTGGACACCATCAAGCATACAGCACAAGAAATACAACTTAGACAATCTTGGGACATTCAGACTATCGTCCGGAGCAAAAAGGGAGCAAACCAAGATATGCTGAGCCACTCTAATGCAAGGGTTTCTAATATGTGTGCACTTCGATGAACCAGTGTTGTACCTAACACTCCCCAAAAGTTCGCCCCAAAATACATTCGTGTTGAATACGCGGGGAACTTGGCGGTTTGGTAAATCCATATTAGGTGAAAAACCGAAGATATTGTTAAAGGTACCTAAGTTCAGTTCATATAATTATCCCTGCAAATAAAACGATATGTATCCGGCTGGACATTGAGGCCCTCTAGTGACCTCAACATGGAGTGTACTTAGGAATTCCAGGGTCAAGTCCCGATATGTATGCTCTTTGATTGCTAAAAAGCGTCCCATACCACCTCGTGTAAACAACCACCGAATATCATCCAGCATTCCTGACCGAGCTAGCAATTCCTCATCATAATATCTAGTTACTACAACCATGCATTCATTCAAGCAACTATATCTAGCAACATGATCAGGATGTGTCAAACCGAGAGGGTGAGGAATGTTACCTCTAGCACGCACATGGGTGGAGGTTTAGGATGTCGTTTGAGGTCGAGGTGGTGCTTGACTTGAAGAACCGACCTCCTTGGTGCAATTTTGTCTCTTGCTTGGTGCCATTGTTGCAAAAACCAAACAAAAACCAAAACTAAAAACTAAATAGAAAATTTTGAAGAAGGAAATGAAGAAATTAAGTAAAAAGAAGAAGAACAAAAGAGGGAAAAGATGGGTATGGTGGATGGGTGAAGTGAGATGAGTTTGAAGAAGAAGAAGAAGAACAAAAGCGATGAAATTTATGAGGAAAGAGAAAAGATTGAGTGGAAAGGGATGATTTTGGGTGAAAATGGAGAAGAAATTAGGGAAGATTGAAGGTATTAGCTATGGAGGGTTTAGAAATAGAAAATAGAGGTAGAGAGAGAGAGACTCGTGGTTGAAGATGAATTGTAAGGGAGATGAGTGGTCACCGAGATCAAAAACCTAGAACGAGGCTCGTAGCAGTACACCACGATCAAACCGTGGTGTCTACTGACGCATCCTTATTTTTTTTTCACAAACTACAAGAATAGTAAAAATAAAAGCTAAGGAAAAAAGAAGGAAAAAGAGCTTGGGTTGCCTCCCAAGAAGCGCTCTTTTAAGGTCAAGAGCTTAACCCTTCTTCTGTGCGTGGTCCGGATCAGTAAGTGTATGGACATTGGCTTTATCACGGACCACAGAGTCAAACTTCTTTGGTCGAAGGTACCATCTTAAAAGCTCTGGTTGAAGGTCCTTCATTTTCATGATACAGTGCCATAATGCATTATCTGCGTACAACACAAAGCGCACTCATGGCCTATCAGGTATATTACTATCAACTTGTTCAACCCCCAAATCAAAATCTGCATCCAATCCTTCCATAGGGGGCATAGAGAGAACCGCTTGTGTGAACCAGTAATAGTCGCTCATAGAAGACTCGTTAGGAAAAGGGACCTCAACCTTGAGCATGTTAGGTGGCATAGGAGTAGCAATCTCCACCTTGGCATACCTTTGGTCGAGCTCCTCATAAGAAATCCAGTCAGAATCAGGAGGAACTTCATAATTTAAGACATCCTCCATGTTAATCTCAGGTAAAAGGGGGTAATGCATCCAATAAAGAAGCATTAGGAGAAACCACATCTTCCTTCATATGACAAAACATAGCATAATGCCCTTCGACCTCAAATGTTATCCGTCCCTTTCTTACATTAATGTGGCAACCAGCTGCAGCCGAAATGGGCCGACTTAGGATAATTTGAGCATCATCGGTCTCGGGCATATCAACTATGATAAATTCCTCCAACACCCAAATATCTCCTATATTAACTGGAACATTATCCAATCTGCCTATGAGTTGTGTCATAAAGTCGTCAGCTAACTATAGTGAAAAGGGTACGGCTAGTAATGGTCCCAGGTGAAGCTTATGAAACAAAGAATATGGCATTATACTGACGCTTGCACCTAGATCACATAAAGCTCTCTCAATTTCCACCTTCCCCACAATACAGGGGATAGAAAAACTACCTGGGTCAGGGAGCTTAGGTGGAAAAACTGTGGGGATCTCTATAGTGTCATTCTCCACTAAAGTGGCAGTCTTGCCACCATTACTTCTCTCCTTACTTCCAGGCATGATTATTTCTCTTCCTTTCTCCATTGGTATATCCTCAAGGTCAGTTAAGTCCTATCCTGAGGGTCAGTTAAGTCCTCTACTTCTTCCATCAAGGTGACACAGTTGCAATGCTCTTGAGGGTTAGGGTCGGGCTTGCTAGGAAGTCGATCTGGGAGCGTAGATGAAAAGCAAGTTTTTTAGGCAATTTGGGCTTCCAACATCCTATTATGTGTGGTAAGCACATCAACCTTTGAGGTTAATTGCTTAATATACTCATCCTGTTTTTGTTGCGCCATAAGTATACTGTCCATTATTGCTTCTAAATTGGACTTTTGAAGCATTTGAGAAGGGAACAGAGGTCTTTGAAAACCAGGGGATGGTCTAGCATTCATAGGGGGCATATTGAATAGGTTTGGATTAGACCTATAGGAGAAATTTAGATGATTCTTCCAACCCCGATTATATGAACTAGAATAAAGGTCATTAGCTGGTCTCGAGTTGAAATTTTCAACATAGTTAACTTCACTAGGGTCTTGGGAAAAAGGGCTCTCAACTTAACAATTCAAAGTTACATGCTCAATAGAACCACAAATTTCCAAGGGGAAGGGGCACTAGAATTCACAACATTAACATTCATTCGATCCAATCTTTGAGTCATAGAATCTACTTTAGCATATAAAGTAAAGTAAGCACATCAACTTTAAGCTTACCTCTAACCCGTTTGGGTTGGCCTCGTTGGGTGTACCATTGAAAGTTGTTAAGTGCCATATCCTCAATTGGATTATAGGCTTCATCCTCAGTTTTGTTCATCAAGGTCCCTCCTGTGTCCGCATCAATAGTAGACCTCACAGGTTGGGTGACACCATTATAAAAGGCTTGGATAATCATCCAATGCTAAATACCATGACAGGGGCATAAGCACAACAAATCTTTAAATGACTCTCAGGCTTCGTAGAGCATCTCTTCATCTTTTTGCGTGAAGTTGGGGATCTGATTTCTCAAGCTTGCTGTTTTGCTTGTAGGGAAAAACTTGGCAAGGAAGGCTCTTGTTAACTCATCCCAAGTGGTTATGCATCTAGATGGTAAGGAGTGTAACCAAGCCCTTGCTTTATCCCTCAACGAGAAAGGAAATAAGTGCAGTCGAATCACATCAGTGGAGACTCCATTAAGTTTTAACGCATCGCACACGTCTAAAAAGACCGAGAGGTGTAGATTCGGGTCTTCCAAAGGCGTTCCTCTAAACTGGGATTGTTGCACCATCAAAATGACTGTCGGTTTGAGCTCGAAATTGTTGGCATCAACAGTAGGGCGAGGGATGCTTGAGGCGATCCCTTGAACTCTAGCGGTAACAAAATCTCGATGTGTCCTTCTTTGGTCACATCCTTCTCCCGCCATGTTTGTTGGATTCCTTCTTGCCTCGCATCTTTGTTCTTTAATCCTTTGCTTCTTCCTCCTTAAGCAGAAAGTCCTTTCAATCTCAGGATCGAGTTTGTACAAGATTGGACTTCGTATAAATAGGAAATATTTCCTGCAAGCACTATCACCAACACTGCCAGTGCAATCAATCAAGAAAATAAAAAGAAAATAAAAGTAAAAGGCAATAAAATACTTAGCCACTTTCGTAAGACTAACTCAATAGTTAATAGATTGATCCCCGACAATGGCACCAAAAACTTGACCACTGCCGCAAGCGCACGAGTAGTCGTAGTATAGATAAAAAGATCGCTCCTCACGGGGCCAATGTAATCTATCGAGCTTTGTTTATCAAAATATGCTAAGTAAAATTCTAATTCAAGAGGGTTCGATTTAACAACTTCTAATTCACTAATTTTAAATCAACTAAGGAAAGATGCCTACGAATTCATGTAGTTATGAAAGTTGATTGGAACAGAATGATAAGGATGTGCTTTTCTCTAACCGGTTAATTTCGAGGATTTGAAATCTATCCACAAATTTAGTCTATTCTTTCGAACTCAACCAAATTTGCCTAAACTAAGCCAAAGTCGTTCTTTCAAACTAATTTGGCTTAATCCAAGTTAAACATCTTTTATTTCACTTTATGTCGTCCTAACATGCAAATCTCTCTTTTGAGATGACGTTATGCTAGGTTTTATCAAGCAGTCTGACAATCAAATGTCACCTTTTAGTTTTGCACTCAATTATTTCAAGTGTGCAAGCAAATTTTGGCCAAAAACCCACTTATAACATGATAATCACTTGATTGATCGAAATCAAATCAATCATGAAAATAAGCACAATTCTTTAGGTTAAAACATGATCCAACTATACTTTCATAAACTACTAAATCCCTAGACAAAATAAAAACCACTCGCTTATGATTGTGGATTAAACAACTAACCAACATTTTGAAAAATCTGAGCGAAAGGGCTTGACTGAGAATAGCCTTCAACAAAGGGCTTCAAACCGCCTCAAGATCAAACCCTCACGCTCAAGATTTCTCACCAATACAAATACCAAACTAAAAATCTAAGCTAAAGAGAACAAAATTTGAGAAAGAAGATAAACTGTGCTACTCTTGCTTGCTTTCTAGCTATATCTCTATGCATATGCCCTTCTCTTATGCTGTTAAATAAAGCCCTTTTATAGGAGAGCTCGGATGTTTTTAACCACACAGCCGAAGGAAGATGAAGCGGCAACAGTTTCTTAACTCACCACGGTCCGTTGCAGACAACATGGTCCGATTGTGCTCTGGGCTGGAACCAATTTTCTGCTGTTTTCTTACTCCGTGGGAGTAACATCACATGGTTATCAGTGGGGGAGGTCAAAATACATCCATTAAGGGTCAAATGCTAGGTAAAAAGGCCTAAAATCCTACAAAACGTATCAAACAACCATATCCAAGCATAAATCGAGAATTGGAGTATAAATAATGACATAAAGCGCATAATTCTCAAAAAAAATGTGGCAAAATTGCCCTAAAAATGATGTATACATTAAGCACTTATTGTTGACATAGTCTCGAAGGGTCCTCCTTTGCTCATCTTCACCCGCCATTTTAGGTGTAGGTCTAGTTGCTTCTTGTAGTTCTTCTATCTTCCGCTATCTCTTTAATCTATGAAAAGTTCCCTCCATCTCAGGGTTAAACTCAAAGAGTGCTCCAAAATGGGGTTACTTGTGCATAAAATGGAAGGCAACCTACACACAATCAAAGCATAAAAAAATGAATAAAATTGAAAAAAAAATAAAAAGCAAAATGCTTAGTCACACTCTATAGGGGCAACTCAATATCCAAATCTAGTCATCTGCAACGGTGCCAAAAACTTGATTGTCACTGGAAGTGCATAGGTGTTATAATATTGATCAAGGTCGTTCCTATGAAGACTATATTGAATAACCAAGTATTCCTTTAAAAGTTTTGCTAAGTGAAATCAAGATTTGGTTTGGGTTTTTATCTAACTCGATCAAAGAATTGCTAATTCTCATTAGACCTTAATTTAATCAATTTTTAAGGATATGATTATCATAAGAACACTCAATTCACAGTACTTTCTCAAGTAATTATTAAACTAAGTCTAATCCAGAGTTTTCCAATGCTGATCTTCAGTTTTCAATACTTCAATCTAACATCTAGCAAGCATGCAAGAAGTTGGCAAGGAATCTCACAACGGAAATCAGAATTGAAAGATTAGATTGAAACAACCAAACAAGGATTCTAAGTGCACAAAGTTCAAACTAGAAAATTCAACAACATCAATTCGGCTTTGCAACCCCTAGATAAAGAAATCTACTCACTCATTATTAAATTCAACAATATAAGTGTCACAAACTTCTTAATCTAAACTAACAAGAGAAGTTAAAGGAAGAGAGAAGGAAAGAAAAGTTTATTCAAGTCGCCCCGAATCTTTCAATCCACTTCTAGAGCCTTCGATTGATGCTCGTTTTTTGCTTCTTTCTTCTTCAACCCTCTCTAATGGTGAATTATGGTATGAAGGATGGTAGATAATGATAGGATGATGGATGGATGCTCAAAGAAGTAGTTAAATGGGGTTTTTATCACTAAAATTAACTATGCAAATTGTCTAAACACTTCAAACAAAAAAAACCGCAAAAAAACTAGCAGACTCAGGGGAACAGAGCTCACCATGGTCTGACCATGGTCCCCATCACAACTAGATCATGGTGGCCACTGGTTGGGTTGTGCTCTCTTTTTCGTCCTACTACTTCTTCTTGGAACCTCCTGCGCCATAGTGTTGGCCACGGTTTGTCCATGTTATGTGTCTTTGGGCCTTTTTTACTATATTCTTTGTTCCATAAGGCCTCGAAACCTTAATTCCACTAACATGCTTTGGGCTTAGAAGGTCAAAATCTACAAAAACTTCTCAAAGAAGCAAAACTTAAGTGTAATAGTAGACATAGGGGCATAAATCATACAACTAAGCATAATAGTCCGATAAAATGACTCCCAAAAACTTGATTGCCACCACAAGTACATGTGTGTTTTAGTATTGATTAAGATCGTTCCTATAAACACTAGATTGAATTACCAAGTATTCCTTTAGGAATTTGCTAAGCTAAATCAAGATTTGATTTGGGTTTTTGTCTAACCACTGCTAAACAATAAGGAATAACTTCATTGGCTAAAAGTCTCTAAGGCCACTATCATCTAATTATGCATCGATCTAATGCATCAAACAAGCACTTTTCATCTTCTTAATTGATTCAATGGTCGGTAAAGTTGTACAATTCACAACATTCTTTCAAAATGGAGTGAATTAACTCGACCAAACTAATTACTAGTTCTCGTTGGACCATAGTTTAATCAAATTTAAGATATGGCTGTTACAAGACTACTCAATTCAAAATACTTTCTTAAGTGATTATTAAACCAAGTCTAATCCAAGTTTTCAAACGCCAATCTTCACCTTTCTGTACTTTGATGTAGCATCTAAGAAACATGCAGTAAGTTGGCCAAAAGTCTCACAACAACAAACAAAATTCAAGGATTAGATTGAACCAACCAAGCAAGGATTTAAAGTGCACAAAGTTCAAACTGGAAAATTCAACATCTGTTTTTGTCTTTGTAACCCCTAGATAAAGAAATCTACTCCCTCTTTACTAAAGTCAACAGCACAAGCAACTCTAAATTGTTAATCTAAACTAACAAGAGAAGTTAAATAATAAGAGAAGCAAAGACAACTTTGTTAAAGTAGCCAGGATGATAATCTTTCAATCCATTGCTAAAGCCTTTGCATAATGCTCGTTATTTGCTTCGTTATTCTTCAACCTTCTCTAATGTTGGCCTATGGATGTGTTAAGGATGTTAAATGATGATAGGATAATGGATGCATGCTCAAAGAAGTAGTAAAACTGGGTTGTAGTCATTAAAATTAGGTTTGCAAACCATCTAAACCCTTAGAACGTGAAAAGCCCTGTAGAAAACTAATAGACTTAGGGGGGCCCATGGACCATGGCCCCCACTACCGGTAGACCGTGGTGCCCACTAGTTGGGTCATGCTCTTTCGTTCCTCCTTCTACTTCTTGTTGGAACCCCTTGGACTATGGTGCTAGGCATGTTATGTCCGTGTTGCGCATTTTTAGGCCTCTTTTGCTACCTTTATTGATTCATAAGGCCTCAAAACCTTCATTCTAATAATATGCTTTGGGCTCACAAGATCAAAATCTGCAAACACTTCTTAAACTAAGAAAACCAAAGCGTAATAGTAGAGCAAGGGCATGAATCATACAACTAAGTATAATGATCCCACAAAATTACTCCCAAACACTATTGATATCCTATGCAAATGTGACATTAATTATCTAACATTCAAAAACATAACAACCCCTTCAGGTTGGGCAACTTATAGCATATCACAAACACAATGGTAATAATATATCTTGGAGCAAATTATCCTAAGGCAAATTAATATAAGTTGGTTGATTCTCTTACTGAATTTGAGCATAGTTGAGAGGATAACCTTATTAATAAATGCGTACTATGCTATCTATTTTATTCTCTCTACCCAACTCCCTTTTAACTACTATTTAAGTGCCTTTGATTTTATTGTTGAGCATCCCTGAGTTTGATATGTCTTGCTAAATTTTGAGTATAAATTTTAAATTGCATTTATCTACTATCACCCTATTCACCCTTCTGTAGGGTGACTAAGGTTGCTTTGGACTAACAATTGGTATCAAAGCCAGTGTCACCTCTTGTGACTCGACCATCAAGTAAGTAAATATCTATGTCGTCCTCTAGAATGTCTATTCCAATGAAGGCATATCTCTGTCTAGACCACCTTCATTTTGTTGATCTAGCTTGGCTCATTAGGTGAGACTTATGTAGATTTAGCAGGCGAATTAAGATTATGGGCACTAGAACATAACATTAAAAGGATTCAATATAAATCATGCACACCATTGGTTGTTAACAATTTAAAAAGCCTATTGATAAAATTCAGCCCTGAAGAGCATCAAAGGCTACAAAAAAACATTACAAGGCATAAAATGATTTACACTATGCTTTAGATGCTAATGAGTTTGACCAAATTTCTTCTTGTAAAATAGTTAAAGAAGAATGGGATTTGTTTGTCACCATGTATGAAGGCACAAAACAATTACACAATCAAAGATAATGATCTATGTACACCAATATGAGCTTTTAAAAATGCCTCCTAGTGAAGGTATCAAAGAGATGTACATCATATGCATTAACATTGTCAATGACCTTACGTTTCTTAGAAAAGTCCACTCCAATGAAAAGATAATGATGAAGTTGCTAGGAAGGATCCCAAGGAACTAATAGGGACCCAAGGTCAGCCATTGTAGAGGTTTAGAACCTGAAGACCTTAAAATTAGAGGATCAGGTGGGAAAACTCCTAATATACGAGATCCACCTCTTGGAAGAGAAGGTAGAAACTTCAAATAAAGGTGTAGCCTTGAAAGCAACAACCAATGACCATAAAATTCAGGGCTACTTAGAATCAGAAGCATCAAATGATGATATCTTCTTGCTAGCCAAAGGCTATCACAAATTTTTTTTTAAAAAAACTTTGAATTCAAGAAGCTTTGTAGAGGGTCAACCTCTTAAGGAAACACAAGTATAAAATTCTACCCTCAAACACTTGAAAGTAATGTTCTTGTTTACTTTGGTTGCAGCCAACTACGAGACATGATGAAGGATTGCTAATCCTTGAAAAATGAAGTTGAAAAGAAAAAATGTAAGGGCGAATGTAAAAAGGCCCTGATAGCTATATATAGCGATAATGATTCTAGTAGCAGTGTGGGTGTTAAAGATAATGGTTACCATCTATAATCTGCGGCTAACAGAGAGGAATTAGAAGAGAAATTTGAATCTTTATGGTGATAGGAATCAGTACTTAAGGAAGTTTGAAGGCGCCTCCACTCAATAGGTAAAATCACTCTTCTTTGAAATATTTAGAGATTATTTAGTTAAGATCATATTATGCATGGTGTGGATGCTGAAGAAGCATATCTCTCTAAGATCATGTCCCTTAACAAAGAAATTGCTTGCTTGAAATATGAAGAAAAAATGTTTACAAGATGATTGTGCTTATCATTACAAAAATGTAAATCATTGAATGATCATAACAAATAGATTTTGGAACTCTGTGATGAATTTTATGAGAAGTGGATTAACTCTGAAAAAGTGACTGAAACTCTCACAGAAGAATTACAAAGGCAGAAAATTGAAAATAAGCATGTTTTCAAACTCAAAGCTTAGCCAGCTAACAAGCTTCATGAAGCTAAAGATGAAATTGGAAGGTTAAAAGCTCAGTGTGACGATCTTCTAAAATTTCTTTCAAAACTCAGTATGGTACAAGAAAACTTAGACAAATTACTTGTATTTTAGATTGTGTGCTTCAATCGAGAAGGGCTTAAATATGATCCTAATAATAAGAAGTCAATTAAACTAATTCTTGTTTGCTAAAGTGACACTTCCTTATGAAGGTTATAGAAGTTTAAGATGCCTGAAAATGCTTCTAAAAAACCTCTAATCTTTCAAGAATGAGGAAGGGATATGAAGAAAACTCTGACCAGAGATACTTGTAGAGAAACCTTTTACATCCTAAAGGTCACACTAGAAGTAGGGAATTGTTTAGGATTGATTACCTATTGGTACAAGGCCCTTGACCTTGAAAATATATCTTGCACATCGATTTTCTATAAAGCAGGGTAGAAAGGGTTGATGTCTATTTTGCAAGTCTTTAAGTCAACCACTGATCTATGTTACTTTAATAGAATATGCTCAAGGCATATGATTGGTGATGCTATAGTGGTTTTAGAACATGAAGAATCCAATCAAGGTAAAGTAACTTTTGGAGACAAAAAGAATAGTAGAATCATTACGCTTAGCAAAGTTGGTAGATATCCTTGTAACTCACTTGAGAATGGTTACCTTGTTGATGGTCTTAATTCTTAAATTTAGTCTACTCAGCACCTCTTAATTGTGTGATAAAGGAAACAAAGTCATTTTAAAGTCTACTTAATGTGATGACTTCATCCTTAAAACTAGAAAGACTACTTTGTCTAGTTCAAGAGTAGAAAATGTTTATGCTATTAACCTTTATCCTGTTCAATCTAAGAATCTTTCATGCTTTAAAGTTGTCAATGATGATGTATGGTTACGGCATATAAGATTAGGTCATGCTAGTCTGCATATAAGTAAAAAACTATCTAAGCATGATCTGGTAAGAAGTCTCTCCAAGCACAAATATGATAACGATCAGTTTGCATTGCATGTGTTAGAGGCAAATAAGTAAGAGCTTTATTTAAGCCCATAAAAACATTTTAACATCAAGGCCACTAATATGGTTGAACCTAGATTTGTGTGGTCCAGTAAGGCTGAGAAATCTAGGTAGCAGTAAATATCTATTTATTATTCCCTATGAGTACTCCAGATTTACCTAGTTATTTTTCCTAAATGACAAAACAGATACTATTTAAGTGTTTGCCAAATGCTATAGACTTGTGTAGAACACTCAAGGTTTTCCAATTCAAGCTTTGAAAAGCGATCATGGAACTGAGTTCAAAGGAAAATTTATTGATTTATGTGATCAACTTGGAACATTATACAACTTTTCAGCAGCAAGAACTCCACACCATAATGGGGTTGTTGAAAGGAAGAATATAACCTTAAAGGGCATGGCTAAAACAACATTATGCAAGAGTGATATTCCAAGGTGTTTCGAAACAAAAGCTTGATAAGACTAATCTTAACAAAACTCCAATGAATTATTTAAAGGGAAACGGCAAAAATTTTCATATTTCAAGGCTTTTGGCTATAAGTGTTTCATTCATAACAACGATAAGCAAAACCTTTTAAAATTAGATGCAAAAAGTGATGATGGCACCTTTGTTAGATACTCTCAACAAAGCAAGACTTACATAGTCTACCACAAAAGAACCAGGGCAGTTGAGGAAAAGTTCCATGCGATATTTGATGAAAACATTGATGGAAGCATTGACTCAATCTCCTTCCAAGATCTCATGCTTAGTAGACGTGATGGTCAAGAAGAAGAGGAAAGAGCTAAGTCTAATAAAAGTAACCACTCTATGCCTATATCAGGGTTCCTTAAACCAACCAAAAATATTGCCAAGGCACCCAAAAGATGTAAACAATGAAGACATTGAAGCAATAAAAGAAGAAAGATAATAAACTAATGCCAATCAAAATCTCCGAGAACGAAGGAGATGCTACAGATATCTTGCATATCATCCTATGACCAACATCATGTCATATATCAATAAATGTATAAAGACTCATTCTTTTCTTATAAATTTATGTTCATTATCTGCAGTTGATTCTCTCATAGGACCAAGAGCCCTCAAGAAGCTCCAATTGACCTTAATTGGACCTCAGCAACACAACTAGTTTGAGAGAAACTAAGTTTGGTCATTAACTACCTGACCTAAGATCCATCCAATCATGAGAAGCACATCAATATTCAGAAACAAGATGAGTTATGGAATGAAGTTAGAAATAAAGCTAGACTAGTAGATCAGGAACATGACTAAGAAAAATGGATTGACTGTAATAAGTCCCTTGCCATAGTTGCTAGACTATAAGCCATTAGAGTGACCAACTTATGATTAGCATCCCTCTTGAAGCTCATATGTTTATAGAAGTGGGTGTTTCCCAAGTTGATGAGGTGATGGAGATCTCAACTAAAGCCTAAGAGAATAAGGCCATTGTTTTTCATGTTCAAGCTCAAATAGATGATCACCCAATAGAGGCTATACTTCCTAAATCTTTTCCATCCCATCAAGAAGCTTCTCTTAACATGGATGTAACTTATGAGGACTTGAAATCCAAAGGCTTGGAATTCTTATAATGATTAGATTTGTATTTTTAATAACCTTATGAGCATTAGGGTTTGCTGGAAAGATTTTCATTCATAAAGAGCCTTTAAATTCTTTAAAGATGCTTATGTTCCGAAAAAGGTGAAACCCTTAGCACTATAGTGATATTAGAGTCTAATAGGTGCATCCATCTTGTTTGGTCTATGATCCTAAGGAAACATGTATTTAGTGACAAGGATTTATGGGAAAATCCTTTTGAAGAGGTGCAGTTTGTTATGGAGCAAGGGCACAAAACCACACTACTTGAATCATCATTCAAGGGAAATGCTAAACCCAACTCTACTACCATATATCTTGCATATTTGCCTAAGAGTTTGCTCATATTTGAAGCTGAAAAGTTGGTTAATTTCGGATGATATATCACATTTCACCCATTGAGTCCACAAAGTCATTTTGGTAATACTTCTCCTATTGTGGTGAGCCACATCAAAAAAAGCTTGTTAGAATAGGCTATCAAGTTTACATCAAGGTTCTTGGGTCAAACTTGAGCTGAGTTGAAAAAAATGAATGAAAAAAGGCCATCCTGTCTCTAAAAGTCTCTACATCTTCATTTTCTGGGAACCCTTAATAATTAAATGGCAGTGGTTTGTCTAACCCCTAACACTGGTTGTTTTACTGCTTTGTATTTATTACTAAGGTTAGTTGTTTTCCTGCAAGGACTTGTACGTGGTGAAATCCCGTTGTACTTTTACTAGTTAAAAACAAGGGCATTGTGATACTTTAACAAAACATGAGTTTTGAAAAAAAGGTCCCTACAAGGGTGTTTTTCTAGAAAATGCTTCTAATAATGCATTGATAAGTGCTTAAACTGTATATCATTTTAGGGTCATTTTGTGCCTTTTTAGGGAAAATTATGTGCTTTGTGTTATAATTTGTACTCTTTTTCCATTTTACGCTTGAGTATGGTTCTTTTCCATGTTTTGCAGAATTTTGGACCCTTTTGCCCTTATTTTTATCCTAGATGAGTGTATTTCACAACAAGAATTAAAGCTACCCTCCACAGTTAATATTGCATCATGCCACGGTTATTTGTGCGCCAAGTATTGCTTGTCATGCTTAACTCAAGCATGCATAGGGTATGGGTGGGGTAATATTTGCCATGCTTAATAAGCGTGCAAGAGCCCAGCGCAACCACTCTTATATCCGTGAGAAGGGGCACCTTGTTTCCACGCTTATGAGCGTAGAAAATTCCCTGCATCTATATCCGTGGGCACATTACGATACAAATTAAGGGTTGTTCATGTTATTCTCATTGTTTATAAGTGTCGCGCTATATGCCTCGTAACTAACATGCAAACTTTGTTAAAAAGGTAACTAATTTTTGCGGGAAATGGTTTGTTTGTTTTAGAAATTGCATATAATTTACTTGGACAATTGAATGCAATTATTGTCATACACATACACACACACACTTGCTTGACCAATTAAAAGAGTGCAAAAAGACCCGATATTTTTATAAAATTAAAGTAACTCTCATCAATGAAGTTCAAAAAATGTACTGTTTGTGCAGACGGTCAAAACTACGGGGCTATCCAAAGAGCTACTGTAAAAAGGTTTCAACATACTTATAAAATATGAATCGAGTACCTAACAGCTTTGTTTGCCTAATTGCAATACATATATGTGTGTGTGTGTGTGTGTGTGTGTGTGTGTATGTGTGTGTGTGTGTAACATTCAAGCTCAACATATAGAGAGAATTTGATGGCATAGAACTTCGTAGTCCCAAGAGTTGACACTACAAGAACCTCGATTTGGTATCCCATTTTGTTGCAAGCTAACCTTGGTTTGCACCTAAAGAAACAAACCCATAAATCAGAGGCTAAGTGACGAAAATGACAATGTTAATTGTCATACAAAGATTTGAAAATTCCAAGTTAAAACTAAAAGAGCATAATAAAACAACCTAAATAAAGAAAAACATTGCTCGATAACATGGTGGTACTATGAAATTTTTCCCCTCACGAATGCATCACCACAGTATATATGTCACAGTTCCACAACCATTTTGGTAGTCATAAAAGATAATGGTTTTACAAGTGATGCTTCAACAGTATGTACAAGTTTGAAATTGTAAATAATTAAATGGTAGAACTTACAACTTTCACATTTTGCAGTTTCTCCAGTAAAACCTTGTCAACCATATGTGGATCAGCTTTATAATCACATGCATTCAAAACCTATAGTAAAAATATATCTCTTATAAAAATCGTAACACGAGTTAATCAAATTCAAATGTAGGAAAGAGTAAAAACAAGATGACATATACCATGACCGCAAGATAACGAAGGGTTAAAACCCTCTTTTCACCATGAACATACTTCCTACTCGACTCGGGATTTCTTTTCAGCACTTTTTCAACCACCTTTACCACTTCATCATAACTCAACTAGCAAAATGTTTAGGTTCATAAGGATTTGAATAGAATAAAGAAAGGAGTACAAGAACACCAAAGACAAAAAAATTGAAGATCTCATATGAGTTCCCCAAGGAAAGGGGTGTAAAAGAAAGTTTATTTAACTGAGAAGTACAACTTACTAGATTCACTACATTTTGCTTTGGACATTTGGCATTTGCTTGCTCATTGAACATGGTTGGAGGTATTACAGGTGTGGCATTGACTTCATTGTTCGTTGTCATGGTGGTCCTCTAATAAAGGAAAGAGTAAATGGAATTCATAATGATACAAGCTGCTAACATATTACTTAGCAAGAAACATGTTACTATTATAAAGTGCCTTTGGATTTTCCTGTTGGATAAGCTGTGAGAGTTGCCACCTTGACCTGAAGTACCACCTAGAGCTAGAGTTTCATTTTTTTTGTCTTGAAGAACTGATTGAGCACTACCATGATTTAATAAGTACCTGAAGAGTCGAGAGCAGGTTAGCCCAGCCTCTTGACCCTTTTGTATCTAGTCTTTTCGTGTGCCCTTGGATTGGTTGAATGGGGCTAAGCTTGTTTCCTCTAAACAGATTACTTGGCAGTGAAAAAATAGTCTTTCCCTTGGGCTACTGGACTCTAGTCATTTGGGAAATGATAATGCATCCTGAAAATGCACAGCATGATAAAGCATTTCCTGAAAATGCTACAATTGTTACAATTATTAGGTCTTCAACATACTGATGGGGCTAAGCCTGTTACAATTGTTACAATCATATACGCTGCTAATGGAATCTTTATTATAACAACATACTAATGTTATCTCGCATAGCAGGATAAAGCATTTCCTGAAAATGCTACAATTGTTGGATCTTCAACAGAGATAGGATCAAAGGCTAAATAATCTCAATCGTACTATTGTTTAAGCGGCAAAAGACTGTAGGCATCACAACACGGATATATGCTAACTGGTGTGCCAAATAATTCCCTTGAGCGCTACCACATAAAGATTAGAAGAGCCTCTATTCAGATAATAGATCCCGCTGTAGTCCTTTGGAAAACGATATATAGAAACTTGTTTATAAAATAAATACATGAAAAATAAAGTACTATGGTTATCTCTTTGTAGGGGAACACAGTGCCTGAAGTTGCTTCAGTTGTTGAATCTTTTACATGGAAAGATGTAACTTAGGTTTTTCTAATATTCAGATAATGCATCTTTTACATGGAAAGAGGTAAGTAAGGTTTTTCTAATATTCAGATAATGCATGCATCAAATTGCAGACCTTTAGGAAGCTGATTCATGTGGACTGTTGGATCTTCAACAGAGATAGGATCAAACACTAAATAATCTCAGTCTTATTATTGTTCAAGCGGCAAATGAATCTAAGCATCACAACACGAATATATACATTTTAGTGTGCCAAATAATTCCCTTGAGCACTACCATAGAAAGATTACTTGGCAGTAAAAAATGAAATCTTCCCCTTGTGAACTAACATGTTACTGACTCTAAAATGCACAGAAAAGTCTCAGGAACCATACCTAGTAGGGAAAAGCTTCAATGAAGTCGATCCTTTTTTAGCCTCGTTCACTGGAAATGAATACACAGGAAGTTATTACGAAATAACGATATTCGAATACAGCTATCATACTATACCTACCAAAAACATGGGGGACTGAGTGGGCATCTCCAAACATGTGTGGCTCACGACTTTTGCGTTGATTACATGGTGGATCATTGTTTAAATTTTCTAGTGAACCAGTACTCTACACAAAATACACATATAGATTAGAAAAGAAACACGTAAAAAATTCCAACATACACATCAATTTACCTCCTACATTCCCCTCCGCCCCACCCAAAAAAAGGAAGGCCAGACCTGCTGCTGTATTGACATGAATACTGAAATACTACATACTGATTCATGTGGACTGTTTGCATGTTGTGCACCAACGTTGGCTGTTAATACATCAATTTCATTATGCATGCCCTGCATCTTGCAAAGAACTTTCACTAACAGCTTGGATTCATTGTGATGGTGCTTAGCACGCAAATCTTTTGCAGACACTCCACTTCCAAATCCTGTAACTTTTGCATGGCTTTTATCACCCATTAGCTTATGATAAACACTTTTCTCCACTTTTAAGGTTGCTTATGAAAACTTAACTTCAGAAGATCCAGTCTTTTCTTTAATCATACCCAGTGCAGAATCCTAACAAACAAAACAAAATAGGAAGCTTACATCAGATGTGTATATATGTAGTTTACTTGTACCTCACCATATTATAAGGTCATATTGTATGAAGGATAAGTTACCAATTAAAATAATAACCATTTATACGGAAATTAAAATTGAAAATTACCACAAACTTTGTGGTAACGGGTTCACAAAATGCCTTATCTTTTTTTTAAATGAGTCTCAATGAACCACTCAATCGTCCCTGGTTCCCTCTGATGGTCCCTCTCCTGAAATCGGGACAGGAATACAATTATAAAAAGAGTTTGTGCGGAAATAGTTAGTGCGCAATTGAAAAAAAGTTTGCGTACAAATGTAAATTATTGCCAACACGTACAAATCTATCCCGCTTTACTGCATAACTTTTGGAACCACTTGTGTGAGTATGCAAAAACTTTCCCCTAACTCTTTTCCCAATCTCGGAATATTTCTTACTGTGTATGTAATGCATAACAAAATCAGTAAGCACTGTAAGGTACTTTTATCCAAATAATGAATTTATAAATAAAGGTAACCACTAGTAATGAACATAGATTTTACCTTAAACTTATTGAAAAAACAAAGGTTCACAAACCCAGACCACCTAGAGTCACCTACTCCTTTTGGACGAGCATGCTCATTATCATTAGCTGATTCAGGAATGCATATAACTGCTCCTTAGTAGTGTCAGGCTTAATGTGTTTCACCCTCAAAGATCGTTTGTAACCCCTTAACCTCCCCCCAACATAACTCAGCACTTTGGAGTCAACTAATGCATTAGAAGGTAGCATGAACTTTTTCTACATAATGGTGGGGCAAATAATTGCAAAGACAAGCAAATATACAAACTCATACATCATTCATCATTACACAAAGAGACTCACCCCTATATAAACTATAACTCGATCCTTAAAAATTCCAAGAACTAATCGCCACTCTTTATATTGTAGGGGACACAATTCAGGTCGTCTAACCACATCAGCAAGAAATGTATTAAACACACTTCCAGTTTTTTTTATTGGTTGCAGGTACGTATTGAACGACACAAGAATTTTCTTTGGAGCATCTAAACTTTGCACAGTTCTGACATTTATTCTTCCTCTAAGTTTGATGACATGGCCTTCTGCATCTACAATTAAGAGCAAAATCAGTAAAATTCAAATAATGTGTACATAACATAACTCAAACAATCTAACTTAAGTATCAGTTAAATATATGTAGCTTAATGCAGCCTATGCTGCCCCATTATCTTACAAAACAGTCATCAGGTCTGGGCAACTTAGTACACAACGTTATTCAGCCTTCCCCCCTCTTGACACAACAATCCTACACACAACCTAAAACATAAGAGTATGCAAATTCACTTAAAACAGCAATCCTCTACATGACATTATTAAAAAACTAAAAAAAAAAAAGAATCATTCCAATATTCCCCAGTCATTCCATACAGGTATGGGAAGCATCCCAAAACTGAAACCAAAAACACTTACAAATAGGCATTCCATATAGGTCTTAGAAGCAATCCTGTATCTGAATAAATTGTGACCAACACCAACATCAGGCTGATGCACACTTCAGATTTAATTAAGCAAATTCAATATGGATTTATTAAGGTAAGACTAAGACTATATACTTGCGAGTATCTCTCAATTTTAATCATAGTTTACTACAGACAGGTGAAACTAAGACTATATACTTTCGAACAGCTATGTTATTAAAGCAAAAATTTGGGTGAAGATGTATTAAAACAAGACTTCTCTTCCTTCTTTTAGTTGGTTGGAGGAAGGAATGTTTGTCTTCTTTGTTTCAATAAATCAAAAGGAAAAGAAGGGGAAGAAAAAAGCTGCTGCCAATATCCCAAACAGCTTGCAAGAATTTCTTTTAGAGATTCTTCCCTATAATTTTTCACACAGCTTGCTGCCAACATCCAAATGTCACACACACCTCATCCTATAATAAGATAGACACCATTATTCACCCTCCACCATTCACCGAAAAAAAAAAACAAAACTTAGACAAACACACACCTTATCCTTAAGATCAAACAAACATCTCAAGCTATAAAGGTCAATTACAGTAGCTATAACATGCCAAGAATGCCCCCTCTCTAAATGATAAGCTTTTACCTAGTTGAAGTAAGTATCTCCATCATGTTGCCCTCTTAGGATTGCTAAGGGTGACATAGGTTTGATGCCTGGAGTAATATAACAAGAAGGCGAAAGGTAGCTAACATTATCCAATCTATAAAGGATCACACACTACATTTTAATCAAATAACAACTGTCATTCATAGTGGCTATAGGCAATTCAACAACATTCACTAAGATCTTACCACCAAAACCTCTTCATCATCATTAAACCCTTTTAGAATATCAATAAGAATAGGATCGAAATATATCTGAGCCACATTATCTTCGTCATTGACATCATCTCCATCGTCTTCATCACTTTCAAAATCTAAAGACACGTGCTTAGGTGCTGCTTCTTCATTTTGTATAGAGTTCAAATACTCTTTGTAAATACTCCTAGAACGAAACACGATTCCACACTGACTCAAAAACCTACACAAGAAACGCACATATTAGATACTTAAGGTGGTCAAAGAAAATCTGTAAGAAAATATAAGCAATTTAGGCATACCTTTTGTTTAGTGACCAACTCGACTAATGTACATAAATCATTAAAAATACATACAACATCAACCAAAGGATCATATCAATAATATGGATGAAATAGATCACTGAGAACAACATAACATAATAATAAAGGGGAACACTATCTTTAAAAAAACAAATACATTACAAAAGTTTAGGTATCAAAAATTCAAAAAAAAAAAAAAAACCAAACAACTTTGTTTTCAACATTGTCACTCAACTGTTGCCCAATTTACTGGATCTCTAAATTCATCCTCCTAGGAAATGTTGGCAGGCATGGATTGAGGGTAAAGCTCATGATCAGCTTCTAGTCCTAAACGGTAAGTATCCCATTGGTTTCACCCTTATCACATGCTGCCATCCCTTATCATTCTCATCGCTTACATAAAAAAAACTTGTTGTGTTTGAGATGAAAAGATAAAGGGATCATCCTTCAATGCCCCTCCTTCATGTATCTTATATGAGAAATTTAAAAGGGTGAAACCTCTTTTGTCCTTCTTTAGACCTGTGAGTTTGCATTTACCCAATCACATTGAAATAACACCACTTTATATTCTGAATAGTAATCTAACTCAATAATGTCAACAATTTTTCCATAATAAGTTTTGCCTTCAGCTTCTACCATGACACCGAAATTTTGGGTTTTCTTTGATTTATCTCTTCTTTGCTTGTGAAAGCAATGCCCATTGATGACAAATACGTTCATTCTCTTAGCAATTGGGTTAGGACCACTGACCATGACCTTAAACACTCTTGATTCTGGTTCATCGACTTCTATGTTTGCGACCTAATTTAGATCACAGGAAAAGTATTTAGAACACATATATAAGGCCAAAATGCGAATGGAAATTGTTCACATGATTACCCTTTCTCGTAACCAACTAGGAAATTCCTCCAGTAACCACTTCTGCTTAAGTATATCCCTTGGCTGATGAGGATATGATGCAATGCGTTCATTCAAAGACAACCTGAAATTTAACATAATATTTCAATATCCCATGCTATTGAATAATATTGGTATGCCTAAATTAATGAGCTATACTAAACTATGGTATTCATCAATGTCATCAAAGTGGTGGAGTATATATCTATGAGCTTGTTTACAGCTTAGTTCATCAAATTCAACCATTTTCACTTTTCCTTTAGATCGACCACCTGTGCCAAATAAATACAAATTCTCATTTGGAAGGGCATCGCCATTTCTTTGTGGCCGAGTGAAAACCGTTTCCACTCCTTCAAAGTACCTTGAATAGAAAGGTATACATTCTTGAGTAATATACCCTTCTGCCATTGAACCCTTAGGTTGTGCTGTATTATGCACTAGTTCTTTCAAGCATGCCAAAAACCTATACCAAAGATGCAATATACATCCACACAAGTGTAATTATGCGTGTACAGGTATGTTTGTAAAATAAATTGGTTAAATATTATAAAATCATTTGTAAATAGAGTTTAAATATTTAAGCATATATTCAAAGTTGGAATTCTAACCTTTCTATTGGATACATCCACCTATGTAAAACTGGATCTCCAAGCTTTGCTTCTTCAGTTAAGTGGACAATTAGATGCACCATTATCGTAAAAAAATTGGGAGGAAATAATTTCTCCATTCGGCACAACATCACAACTACATTAGCCCTAGCTTCATCTAGTTTCTCAATTGTAAGCTCTTTAGCACATAACTCCTTAAAAAATATCGATAATGCCAATATAACATCAACAAGATCATTGTCCTTTGACGCCCTTAATGCAATTTGAAGCAAATCTTGCATAAGAATGTGGCAATCATGAATTTTAAAATTGAAGAGCTTACGCTCCTTTAAATTGACACAGCGAAAGATGTTGCTTGCATAGCCATCTAGGACTTTTAAGTGCATTAAAATACTCAGTAATCGTGTCTTCTCTTCGAATGACAAAGTGTAAGGAGCATTAGGGAGTTCATATTTGCCATTTGGTAGTATAACAAGATGAAGTTCTGGCCTTATTTTCATCAATTGAAGATCTTTTTGGGCCTTTAAATTATTTGTAGATTTTCTGTCAAGATTCAATAAAGTGCCCAATATATTGTCACATTTGTTCTTCTCAATGTGCATCACATCTAGATTATGATGAGGAGTGTTGTACTCCCAATATGGCAAATTGAAAAATATACACCTTTTTTTTCCATATCTATTGCTCATCTTTTTCATCGATATCTGTATTTTGAGCATCACCTTTACCATATGTAAATGTAGTTCCCTCTAACTCCTTTAAAACATCACTTCCACTAGTAGGCTTCAGAGCCCTACCAAACTCCATATTCCCATCAAAGCCAACATCATCATAACGATACGGATGGTCTTCCAGACACCACCTTTTGTGACCCATGTAATAGAATTTTCGTCTATTTTCTAACCACATTGAATGTGTACCTTTTTCGCAAGAGGGACAAGCAAATAGACCCTTCGTAAATTTGCATATATAGGAAAATCACTAGTAGTGGAATGAAGAGCTCTCCCCAATTTAAAATGTGTCTTAGTGTATGCCTCAAATGCATCTACCCCTTCCTATAATTGTAGCACTTCTTTTGTCAGTAGTTGAAGACAAACATCAATATCCATGCCAGGTGCTTTTTCCCCCGGAATGATCATAGAAAGAAAGATCAAGGGTTGCTTTCTACATACCCATAGAGGTAAATTATAAAGGATTAACAACACTGACCAAGTGCTATGAGTACTACTCATAACGCGAAAAGGATTAAATCCATCACTTGCAAGTCTCAATGTAACATTACGCAGTTCTGCCGTAAAATCAGAATGTAGCTTATCAAAATCCTTCCATGCCTTTGCATCTGTTGGATGCCTTAGGATATCATCCTTTATCCTACTTTTGTCATGCCAAATCATATCCTTGGCTATTTTAAAGGATCTATAAATCCTTAGTAGTCTTGGAATAAGGAGAAAATAGCTTAAAACCTTATGTAGCAATTTCATATCCTTGTCTCTCCATTGCAAAGTATGACACCTATCACACGCATCTTGGTTGTCCCTCCTATCCCAATACAAAACGCAATCATTGGGACAAGTGTGAATTTTTTCATAATGGAGTCCCAGATCCCTCTTTGGCTGCTTACATTTACTCCATAATGCTGGAAATGGATTAATTTGAGGGACTACAGCAACTAAAAGTTGAAGCAACATATGAAAGGATTTAATAGACCACCCATGCATAGATTTCAAATTAAATAAATGCGATAGGAATGACAATTTTGATAACTTTGGCCCCGAAAATAATTCTTGTTCTACTTGCTCAACTAGCCTTTTACACCCATCGTCCTCAATGTGTTCTCCCTCATTCATTACATCATTACCACCAGCAACTAGTTCATCATCAAATTCATCATCCTCCCATACTATTGGATCCCCTATGCAACATGCATTATTATTATTGACATTTTGGATGCATCCTTGGTTATTTATCCCAAAAATATCATTAGTATCAATATAACCCAATTAATTAGGATCAACATTGGTGTCACTATGGCTACTATTATGAGGTTCTGAAAAAGATGACATAGAAATTGGTTCCTCATGATGCACCCAATCTTTGTAGCTTGTCATAATCCACTGAACATGAGATGATGTGTTACAACATCTCTGGTAAACCAACATTTTCTTCCAAGCCTGCATTGATTGCATGGACAAACTATCATATTATTACCCTCAGCATTGGCAAACGTGAAATCGAAAAACGATTGAATTCCATTTATGTATTCTCCAGATCTCCTACCCTTATTTATCCAACTTTTCTCCATTTCTATTATTAGAAATAACCAAAAGTAGTTATTGTTTCCATTAGTAGTGGTTATTATGTACAAAGAAGGGGACATATGCTATGCAATTAAACAAATCCCCACGGTTAAACCCAATATGTAGCTTCAAAATACTAAATCCAACTGAAAAAATACCCAAATTTAAATACTTAACTAAACACCCATAAATTTTATAAATCAACACGCTCCACTTCCATATATGATTAACTAGTTAATACTTAAAAGTTATTAACAGGGAGAGATAATGCAAACCTAGGGACATCATGACAAACCAACCCTCTACTAAGTTTAGAACTCATAATCTACCCTGTAGGCCTAAAAAGGCCACTTAAAAAACCCTTCCTTTCTCTCCACCCACAGTACGTGTGCATTTCTTCATTATGATAACCTAGGAGCTAAAGAAACAATGAAATCAAAACAAACTTACGATCAAAAACTCAGGAGTTATGAAGAGAAGGAAGAAGAATCATGAACCCAAAACTTTACCACCATTTGTATTGAAACTAGCACTTTAGCAAAAATCCTATGTGCAGAACCAAGCAAGTGATAAAGGCTAAAGGTAAGTATTTTCAGAAGTGCCAGAACACCCCCCGAAAAAAATCAAGTTAGGTTAACACAAGTAAATCGGTATCAAACCCTTGGAAGTTGAAGCAGAACTTATCACACATTCTAGGCATGAATCTCAACGGTCAACAATAATAAAATGCAGAAGCATATCTGCCTTCCTTAGCTACAAGAATTATAAGATAAGAATACTTAGTTAATCAGTTCAGCCTCAGGGAAGCAGTACCTCATATCTACCCTATGACTGATAGGAAACAAGACAATGAAAGAAAGATACATTTGCAATGAAATGGCTGAAACATTATCAATTATTCATAATATGGCTCCAGAGACGGAGGGTGAGAAGGGGAAATCAGCATTCTAGGTCCAATCAAATACATATATTCAAATTGAGAAATAAGAGTGTCTTTGTGTACAGATTCAGGGGTTTATGAGAGGGAATGAGGAGAATATACCTTCCAAAAGCTCAGATTGGAGAAACATGAAGCAACTATGTCCCTAAAGCTAGTCACTTCAAGCGTCTTTGCAACAACTAGGTGACCACCCTTAAAAAATAACATACAACAAAAATATTTTAATTGTAGGATCCAAAATCATATTATTTAGTTCTGCTCAACAGAGTGAGGGTGAGAGGGCAATGACCATTGTAGTTTTAATCAATTATATCTTAAGCCTTACAAAGTGAAGAAGCCCAACTACTATCCACCGACTATTCATAACTGTTCATAGACTGTTCATGCTCCAAAACATTGATGCCTTCTTTACACAATGTTTCGGTCTTGAGATTTTTGTTAGCTGATTATAAATTTCTCATAAAAGAACATATTTGCAACATGCTTCCTTTTCAACTCACACACTTGATAAACTCAATAAGCCATGCTAAACTCTCTCAAGCCAGTGTTGGTTAACACCTAATTATGCAAATTTGAGTACGAACAATAACATCTATTTACAATGCCTAGCTGAAAATAATGACATATATTCAGGGGTTTATAAGGGGGAGGAAATAGAACATACCTTCCAACAGCTACACCTGGAGAAACGTGAAGCAATTACGTCCCCAAAGCCAGCGACTTCAAGCCTCTTCACCAGAATTAAGTGGCCACACTTGGAAAGCAACATAAGGACACAGTGTTTTACACAAAAATACTACAATTCAAAAGCAAAATTAATACTACACAAAAAATGGAGGGTGAGGGGGGCACATCACCATTGCAATCACAATCCAATTGAGTACACATCGTACTAGCAACTTTTATTTAACTCAAGATTAAATAAAAATAGGAGAACTTCCCCCTACTCCCAAAAAAAGGAGGAATTGTATTTTTCTTTTAATTAGTGATTGATCAGGATAATATGAATATGAAGATTCTGCTTCATCACTTGCTACAAAAAAAAGAAAAGAAATCTACCAGTTTCCCAAAACAAAACCTCTATAAGCTATCCAATTTTAAACCCCTTCCACCCAACCATCTACAGAACACTAGAAATTAAGATTAGGTGATCCGATTTATAAATAAAAAAGATATTAAGATTAGCTGTAACTCCCATCAACTACTCTTCATTCTCAAATCAATAAAACAGAAAAAAAAAAGGCACAAGAAAAAAGAACTTCAAATAATGATCAATTTGCTGTATGGTACTGCATTCTCCCAAAATTGGTTCTGAAATGATCACTTGCCTAACTTACATTCATTTACAAAAAATTGATTATGCATACCATAAACCACATCCAACAGCACACATACTCCCTTGAAGCCCGAAAACCCTTTTTCAAGCATTCCCTACCCAAATTTGGCAATCTAAAGCAAAATCATCCCAATAACGGTTGGAGTTTGGGAAAATTTTGCAAACTACCAGTTGAAACACACTGGCGGCAAATTGAAGACCCCCCATCAATCCCGAAATTCTCATGCACAAAACCCATAAAAACACAAACAACAGAAAACATATACCCAGATAGACAATGAAACAACAAACCCTTCAATGTATGCGTTTCAATTCTAGTCCATTGCATCTTGAATTGCTCTTCAATCACAAACACTGATTACAGATAGAGAGACATACCTAATAATAAAATAGGGGTTGATGACCTCACGAAATTGGCTGTTTGCGTTCACCCCACCTTGAACCAGTGCGTCGACACACCGTTTCTGAGCAAATGAATCTCCATAAATGCTCAATTTGATGGCCTTACGCTTGAGAGGTGAAAGTGAAGAGATTAGGGTTCATTCACACTCTAGAAGGGTCGAACAATGCGTTATTTTGGCAGTGAAAGTGAAAAGCATATAGGACAAATCCTGCCAATTTGTTTCTTTATTTACTTTGGTTTTTTTTGATAGAATTCTTCACTTGGTTAATTAGAAGCGCATGCCATTAAAATTTTAATTATTCTAAAAAATAAGGTCTCCACACTTCACATGTGTGGGAGTTAAGTGTATCTTAAGGTGATAAAATTACCACTTTTAATATGTGTGGGTACATGTTTTGAAGATACTCCCACCCTTATATAAGTGGGTATATTTTTTCACATTTATTTTGCATGGAAACAATTCTAAATACTTAATTCCCTTATTTTTTTGTACTTTACTTGATTATGTGTAGTTAGATAAGTGAGAAAGTATGACATTTTTTTTGGTAGTGTTTTGACTCCCCACGGACACCCCCGAGTTGCCATGCCCGTGAAAGGAAGAAAGAATAGAAGATTGTCGAGCTAAAGCTGACCACAGACGGTTTTGGTGAAAGCCAGGGTCTGTGGTGCCCTCATTTCCTATGAGACTTTTTGTTTTCTCGCAGCTTTTTGACTTCCTAGCAATTTTATTCCATTATTATGCATGGGTGTTCGGTTTCTAGGAATTTTACTATAAAAAGGGTATTTCTCAACCTTATTTCCACACATACCATCCGTTCCACTTTCCTCCATATCCATCCCAGCATCTAGTTAGGATTTAGATTAGAATAGAGAGAGTTGAGAGCAAGTTAAACGTGAAGATTGCAAGGATTCTAGATCGGGATTGTAGCGGAGGTTCAAGCGCGCATTGGTTGAGCAATTCCTCTACCTTATCATCTCTTTTCTCTTTAGATTTTTATGCTTTCAGATTATTGTTGATTTTTGTGTTAATTTTTGGATTTTTAATCTTGGAATTGAGTTGAATTGCTGTGATTGAACCAGTTCTTATTTTGATCTAAAAGTGTTTTGGATTTGTTGGGTTTAATCTATTGAATCTTAGACGTTTAATTGCTAGTAGGAAACTTGATCAATTTCTTACTTGCTTTAGACATTTCGTGAAGAACTGAAAAGTGAAACTTGATGTTGGAAAACTAATATTCGACTTATGTGAGTGGGATTTTGAAAAAGAATCACCGCCTAAGAAGCCTCTAAATTTGATAATCGCATTCTTTTTTATCTTAGATCAATCAAAAACATTTGAGAAATGGCAGTTGATTAGATTTAAGAATTTCATTCCACCTTGAAAGAGGGGTTGAAAAATCGATTATCGGTTTTGGAATTACCCATCTTAAGAACAGGCGCTTGATTAATTCTTGGGTTGAAAACTGCTTGATTTGATTAAATTGCTTGATTGTTTATCTATTAGATTAGATAAGTAGCATAGTTAAATTTCATTATCAAATTTGGATTTGCTTAACCTATCTTAAGGGATTAAAACCCAATACATCGACCTAGTCCTTGTGGGATCGACCTTGATTTGCTACAACGCCACCGTGTGCTTGCGGCCATATCAAGTTTTTGGCGCAGTTGTCGGGGATAGTGTCGAATATTGGGTTTTTCTCGATATGCTTGACTAAGCGTTTTGTTTTTCTTCGGAAAAAAAGACCAAAAAACAAAAAAATAAAAAATAAAAATATATAGAATTTTTGAGGAAAAAAAACAGTGGCAATTTCCCAATTACCCCAATTAGATCATAAATTGTTTTGGAGGTATTTTAAGCGTTTGCATGTCTTTTGTGCACAAAGCAGTTATTGTGTGGGTAAATGGGAAATTTTTGCTATTATCGATGAGGGTGTGAATAGTGAAACTCATGTTTGCATGAGTGGATACTTGGGATTCATTTGAATTTGAAAAGGCTAGTCGTGTTTCTAGATATTCTTCCTCCTTGTGCGTTTTATGCTAGATCTTATTATGCTGCTTTTTGGTGTGATTTGTGTAATTCTTCTGATCACAATATGCATTGGTCCCATTATTATGCATCCTATGCTCAATCTGACTTTACATCACCCTGGGACAATATTGATATTTTCCTGGCCTTACATGATTCATCATTTCCTTTAGCTCAGTGCACGAGGCTCGAGGCGAGTGAGACTTTTGGGTTTGATTCTAGGTTTAGTGTTGTTGATGCATGCTTTGAGTCAGAAGATACTTTTGATGAGGTGCATGATCTAGTTGAGACGCCTTTGGAGGGGTTATATGATATGTTTATGCGTGAGGAGCCTACTAGCCTTAGTTTTCATGATATTGTTCTTCCTAATCCCGTTGGTCATTCTTATGTTTCACGTATTTATTTATTACCCTCTCCTTTAACCGAGTATTATGTCAATGTGCCCATTGATAATCCTATGATTTTTGATGCTAATGTTGATTTGGGCTATGAGGATAATATGTTTAGTATGCTTGGTGAAAGTGTTGATAATTTTATGTCCCTAGGTTACTTTAGTGGTACAATGCCTCCCTTGACCCATATTGCATGTACCTAGCGGATGCACCTAGAAAAATCAAGTGGAATACTTTCTTTAATTTCTCTTCTGATTTTTCTATTGTATTTAGTTTGATGAGGAGAGCGCTAACTCTCTTCAATGTTCTTATCTTGATGCTCTCTCACTGTCATTCTTGCAAATCCCATGTTGTGGCATTCAACAAGCTTCTACGTGCATTAAGACAGTCTTAAAGATACGCTAGAGTGGCTGATGCTCTATTTCCCCCGTTTGCAAGGAGGCCTTAGCTTAGGTGCACTCAACATCTAACCTGGTGCGATCATTTTGTTTTGTTTCCTTTCACTTCCATTACTTTCTTTTCTTTAAATAATAATGCTTTATTTAAGCATGGAGGAAGGGTAGCTTCACGTTTTTCATCTAGTTACTAGCTTGCCTACATGTTAAATCAGATAGTTTTAGGTTTCTTTTTGTTTGCATTAGTGTTTTGCATTTAGTTGCATTTAGGTTTGCAAATAGGTTTGTATAGTTTGTGTATAGGGATGGTACGAATTCGATTGAGATAACCTCCAGTGATGCTTTTGTTTAGGCAACATATCTTTCACGAGATTGAGTAAATTTTGATGTGCAATCCCTTTTGGTGCTAAAATTTTTGAAGGTTTTGGAAATATATCATGTTTTGACCCTTGTCTAGTTTAAGAACTTTGTTATCCGTTGGAGTCCTTAGCACTAATATTGGTACATGTGAGCCATTTTATGAGCTTAATGAGACTTTGGTACATATCATGTGAGACTTTGAGCCTTATTTGGACTAATTCATTATATTTAGTCTCATATTTCTTTCATGTGTGACTCTTTCATATTGCATCTCTAGAACTTACCTAGATTCTTGTTCAAAACCACATCAACATGTGCATAGTTGATGATATGATAGAGTCATTTCTATCTTTGGTCATTTCAGCCACATAGCCAAATAGCCTATCCTTATATGGCATGTTTATTCCCTTTGCTAGCCCCTTTGAGCTTACATCCGTCACTGTTGTGATCCCTTCATATTAGCCCTTGGCTAAACACGCCTATTCCTACCTTTAAGCTAAGTTTATGGGGCATCACTTCATCAACGTAGTCGGCGGTTTTGGGAATAATTGAGTTTAAGGTGACTTTTGGTACCTTGGCTTGTGTATTTATGTATTCGGTTGTGAGTTGAAAACTGGTGATCCTATGCCTTTCAATAATTGCAATTTTTGTTTCAATTCAAATAGGAAAGGAAAAAAAGGAGAAAAATCATGTTGATAAAAAGAAAACAAAAAAAAGGAAAAAAAGATAAGCAGAGCAAAAAAGAGAATAAGTGATTGGTAGTGGATACATAAATAGCTCGTGTTCCTTTCTTAGCCAACTCATTTCCTATTTTGTTCGTGGGTCTGTTCATTGAATTGTTTCAGGTTTGGGGTGTTGGTGATTTTAACGGTTTTTTGGTGTCTTGCTAGTTGGTGCCTAGTCACTTGGCTAAATAGCTCCACATTGCCCCCAAAGCATTTCTTCACTCCTTTCCCGTAACCTTTCTAGTCCACATTACAACCCATATAGAGTCCGCTTGATTGTCTTGTGCACATTGCATTCCTAGTGATGCAAAATTTGAGAGTCATGGCTAGCATATGGTAGATTGCATCTTTGGAATAAGTCTTAAGAGAACCTATGCAATATTAAACACATGAGTGAGAGTTATTCACATTTTCTATAAAGTGAGGTTCTAGCAGTCTATTTGGCTCTATTAAATTCCATGTGCTTACATGACATGCTTTGTGGTTCTTTGGGTGTAATGGTCCAACCCTAAATTATGTTTATTTATTTAATTACCTCATGTTAATGATTTTCTCAAATTTATTTATCGCATTTAATCATCCCAGTGCGAAAAAATTTATTTGGCCATCACTTGACAATTCGGGTTTTATTTATTTATTTATTTAATAAATAAAACTTTAGAATAGTTGATAGTAGGCCCTAACAAGTTTAATCTAAGTAATTTATTTTGTTTTCCACAACCTTACAAAAGTTTAATTTTGAGTTACGCAAAAACGTTATCGTTACGGGGCGTTTTATTTCCGAACCAAACTTTTTCCGGCCCAATTTGAAGCCCAACAAGTTTGCGTGATTACCTTAGCTAATAACTATGATTTAAGCTTAACCATGGTTAGTAAAAAGCTACTTTTTGAGCTTTAAATTCAGCCAAGCAAGAGATCAGTCAAAAAATTACAGCAAACTCAACCACATCTTTCTCTCCTCTTTTTGCTCTCTCACCCTACACAGCCAAGTGCCCTCCCTCAAGTTGTTGCTGTTGTTGGTGTTTTCTGGCTAGCCCCGGTTGCCTCCAAGCCCCCCGACATCCTAGTACCACTAGCCACCATCCTCCATCATCTAAACCACTAAACATCACCTCCATATCTACTTTTATAAAGCTTGAAGTGAGTAACCTTAATCTTGATATAGTTGGTTTTGATTTTTATGTTAGTTTTGATTCTTATTTTGATGTTTTTGATTGTTGATCATGATATTTTGATAAGAAATAAGAGTTATTTTGATGTTGATCATGGTGGAGTTGAGTTGGGAGCATGTTAGGGTTATGGTTATTTATAATCATGCAAGCTTTAAGTAGGAAGTTTGTTTTTCTTGGATTCTTGTATTTGATTTAGTGGTCTTAATCTCTAATAATGTTATGAGGATGTTCTTGGTGACCTTGGATGAAGTGAAAGTTGGCCAAAAGTTAGGGTTTTATTGATTATGCAAGGTTTTAACCTTCCTTTGATAGCAAGCATGTTATTAGTGTATATTTGATTGAAAAATGATCTTTGATGTACATGATTTTAAAGTGAAATTGAGTGTGATGGTTTTTTATGGTGATGGGAAGGACCAAAGCCTTGTTACATGACTTTAAGGTGTTGATTTTGGATGGGAAATTGTGTGAAAAGAAATGAGAAAGGCTTGACAGTGAAGGCTGAAAAATTTCAGAAAACAGGGCAATCTTTGTGATTAAATTGGTAATTATCTGTCCATTGACAAATAATGATTTTTGGTGCTTATATAGTTCAATATGTTAGCTTTCAAATGCCTTTAATACGACGCCTGCGGAAAACGTTATGGCCGTTTTATCATAACTGCAAAGGTTAGACCGAAACTAACATACTTGTGTTCTAGGAAACCGTATGGTGGGAATCGTGTTCTGTGTTCTAAATGAAAGTTTTTCAGGACTTCTTAAGCTTTCAATATTGGGGTTTTATGAGTCATTTATTTTACCTCTTGTTACTCTCTTACTTTCCTTTTACTAACTTATTATCTATGAAAATAAAAATATTTGCTAATTATATGTTCCTATCATGATATTTTGACCTGAGTCAGGGCCTAATCTATCATTTCCTTCCCTTGTTCTGCATAATCCCATTTCAGTGAATTTCGTTAAAAGTACTAGGTACGTTCATTGCATGTATCATTAGAAATTAGCACGTATTTGTCAAAATTATAATGTTTTGGCAAGTACATCAATAAATCAGTTTAATCAGTGATTTACCACATAATTAGTGACCCCATCAGTTATTAGTTACAAAGCACTGCCCTTCAGTTACCCGCGCAACTTCAGGCCAGGTCCCCTGATCGACTTGGTATGTGTACACTTGTCCATAGATCGTAACAGTCATCAGGGGTTCACTGTCAGATAATTACCGGCAATGCAGTTTTGTAATCATCTCATTCCCTGTTTTAAAGTAAATGAATTACGATGCGGGTCCAATCAGTTTTTCAATGATCATTTAACAATACAGGGATGCATGTACTGAGCTTCAGCTCATAGTTCGAAATGTTTTCATGTTTTGTTTGAGAAAAATGTTGAGCGAATCGCCCTCAAGCGGGTAGGACGACTGAAGGTGATAAGTGAGCAAGAAAGTCAAAACAAAAAGGAATAGTGGTGTGTTAGTGCTGAGATGTTTTGAGCACTGTATTATGAAACATTTTGATGTTAAACCTATATAATCTACAAGATTTATTTTATTTTGATGTAAACCCTAGAATAGTTAAATTATTTGACGTTAGAACTGTTTATATATGGTTTGATGGGTTGGGATTGTGTGAATGCGTTTTGATGGTAAACATTGATTAGCGTTGCTAAATTTAATATTTACAAGCAAAGCCTTGTCCTTTTTGGACGACGGCAACACCCTGTTCATTTGGGATAATTCCTCAAATTGGTGAATCTAATAAAGAGAATGAAGTCAACGAAATATGTACATTTGGGCCATTACATTGGGGGTCATCAAGTTTGATATGAAGCTTGTACTCTCATGCTTTTTTGAAAATGTTCACCTTCCCCTAATTTTGAAATATTTTGTGCGCTATTTTGGGTTGCCATTGATTGATACTGATATGCTATGACTTACTTACTTTAAGGAGATTGTTATGTATTTGAGTCTTGGATGCATCTCCTCTTATCAGTTTTATATAGTGTTTGCTTAAGGACACGCAACGGTTTAAGAATGGGCGAGTTTGATAAGTGCTTAAAGTGTAAGTCATTTTAGGGTCATTTTGTGCCATTTTTAGGGAGAATTAGGTGTTTTATGTTATAATTTATGATCTTTCCCATTTTACGCTTCAGTATGGTTCTCTTCTATGTTTTGCAAGTTTTGGGACTTTTATACCCTTGTTTTAATCCTATATGAGTGTAGTTTGACTCCCCACGGACACCCCCGAGTTCCCATGCCTGTGGAAGCAAGAAAGAACATAACATTGTCGAGCTAGAGCTGACCACAAACGGCCCGTGGTGTCCTCATTTCGACGAGACTTTTTGTTTTCTTGTAGTTTTTCAACTTCCTGGCAGTTTTAATTCTATTATTACAAGTGCCTGTTCGGCTTCTAGGAATTTTACTATAAAAAGAGTGTTTCTCAACGTCATTTCCACACATCCCATCCATTCTATTTTCCTCCATATCCATCCCGCCAGTTAGGATTTGGATCCGATTAGAGAGAGATTAAACGGATTCCAGATCAAGTTTGCAACGACAGCTCAAGCGCACATCGGCTGAGCGATTCCTCTCCCTTATCTCATCTTTTCTCTTTAGATTTTTATGCTTTCAGATTATTTTTGATTTTTATGTTAATTTTTGGATTGTTAATTTTGGAATTGAGTTAAATTGTTGTGGTCAAATGAGTTCTTGTTTTGATCTAAAAGTGCTTTGGATTTGTTGGTTTATTCTATTGAATCTTAGACGTTGAATTGCTAGTAGGAAACTTGACCAATTTCTTTCTTGTTTTAAGCATTTGGCGAAGAACTGAAAGGTGAAACTAGATGTTGGAAAACTAAGATTCGACTTACGTGAGTGGGATCTTGACAAAGACTCACCGCCTAAGAAACATCTAAATTTGATGGTCACATTCTTAATGATCTTATATCAATCAAAAACCCTTGAGAAATGGTAATTCATTAGATTTAAGAATTTCATTTTACCTTCAAAGAGGGGCTCGATAAATCGATTATTGGTTTTGGAATTAACCATCTAAAGAAAATGCGCTTGATTAATTCTTGGGTTAGAAAATTGCTTGATTTGATTAAATTCCTCTATTGTTTATCGATCAGATTAGATAAGTAGTATAGTTAAATTTCATTATCAAATTTGGATTCGCTTAACCTATCTTAAGGGATTATAACTTAATACATCAATCTAGTCCTTGCGGGATTGACCTTGGTCTGCTACAAAGCCACCATGCGCTTGCGGCCGTATCATGGTTTTGGCGGCGTTGCCGAGGACTAGTGTCGAATATTGGGTTTTTCTGGATAGGTTTGACTAGGCGTTTTGTTTTTCTTAGGAAAAAAATGAAAAAAAATGAAAAATGAAAAAAATAATGAATTTTTGAGGAGAAAAACTATGTCAATTTTCCATTTACCCCAATTCGAGTATGAATTATTTTGGAGGTATTTTAAGCATTTGCATGTCTTTTGTGCACAAAGCAGTTATTGTGTGGGCAAATGGGAAATTCTTGCTACTGTTCATATGGGTGTGAATAGTAAAACTCGTGCTCTTTTAGAGTACTGGGGTTTTCACGTTAAAAATATTGATGACGCATGGTATTTGCTTGGGTGGATTATTAGGGATTCATTTGAATTTGAGAAGGCTAGTCATGTTTCTAGATATTCATTTCCTGATCCTTGTGCATTTTATGTTAGATCTTAGGTTCTGTTCTTTTCGTGGGTAAATTGGTTGAGTAAAAGGGTGACGTAGGTTGAAATGGGTTGAAGTCGGTTGAAGTAGGTATTTTTTTTTGAAGTGGGTTGAAATACATTGAAGTAGGTTGAAATGGGTTAATGTAGGTTGAAATGGGTTGAGGTTGGTATATTTTTTATGTGGTGGGTTGAAATGGGTTAAAATAATGAGAATATAATTAATGTGCGATAATTTATGAAGTTATCAAAATTTTGTGAAATTTTTGTTTAATCTTTTTAATTTTTATTTTTTATTTTTTAATTTTTTAATTTTTAATTTTTAGTTTTTTAATTTTTTGATTTTATTTTTTATTTTTTGATTTTTTTAATTTTTAATTTTAATTTTTTTAATTTTGTTATTTTTTTGTTTATTCTTTCTTTATTTTTTTATTTTTTATTTTTTATTTTTTGTTTTATTTATTTTATTATTTTATTATTTTTTATTTTTAATTTTTAATTTTTAACTCTTAGTTTTTAATTTTTAGTTTTTAATTTTTAATTTTATTTTTTTTTAAATTTGGAATTTTCAAATTTTCAAAATTTTTAGTTTTATTTTTTTTGTTTTTTATTTGTTATTTGTTATTTTTTTGTTTTTTTATTTTTTATTTTTTATTTTTTTATGTTTTATTTCTTATTTCGTATTTCTAATTTTTTAGTTTTTATTTTTTACTTTTTATTTATTATTTATTATTTATTATTTATTATTTTTTAATTTTTTAATTTTAATTTTTAATTTTTAATTTTTCAAAATTCTTATTTTATAATTTTTTATTTGGTATTTTTTTTGCTTTTTTTTTATTTTTTAATTTGTATTTTTTAATTTGTCTATTTTTTATTTTTTATTTTTTATTTTTCATGTTTTAAGTTTTATGTTTTATTTTTTTAGTTTGATTTTTCATTTTTTACGTTTTAATTTTCATTTATTTATTTCTTTTTTATTTATTTATTTATTTTGTTTATATTTTTTTTATCTTTTTATTTTTTTATGTTTTTAATTTCTTATTTTTAGTTTTTAATTTTTTAATTTTATTTTTTCTTTCAGATTTTTTATGTTTTAGTTTTTTTATTTTTTTTTATTTTTTTATTTTTAATTTTCAATTTCTAACTTTTTAATTTAGTTTTTATTTTTTAATTTTTATTTTTTACGTTGTACTTGTTATTTTTTTAGTTTTTTAGTTCTTTTTTTTGTTTTTTATTTATTAATTTTCTATAATTTTATTTTTTTTATTTTTTTGTGTTTTTATTTTTCTATTTCTTATTTCTTATTGTTTGTTTTTTATTTTTTATTGTTTATTTTTTATTTTTCATGTTTTTATATATTTTTTTATATATCATTTTTTCTGTTTTTACGTCTTTATATTTTATGTTTTTACTTTTTATTTCTAATTTTATTTTAATGTTTTTTACATTTTAATTTTAATTTTTCAATTTTTAGTATTTATTTCTTATTTCTTATTTCATATTTTTTTTATTTTTTATTTTTTATTTTTTTCAATGTTTAATATTTATTTTTTATATTTTTAGTTTTTGTTAATTTTTTTTATTTTGAATTCCACAAAAATAAAAAATAAAAAACAAAAAAATAAAAATAAAAAGTTAAATAAGAAATAAAAAATAAAAAATAAAAACATAAACAAAATAAGAAATAAGAAATACAAAATAAAAAATACAAAATTAAAATTAAAATGTAAAAAATAAAATATAAAAAATAAGAAATAAGAAATAAAAAAATAAAAACATGAACAACATAAACAACAAAATACATAAAAAAATAAAAAATAAAAAATAAAAAATAAAACATAAAAAAATAAAAAAAATGGAAAAATAAACACATAAAAAACATAAAATCTTGGAAAAAAATGTAAAATGTAATAAATCAAAAATAAAAATTTAAAAATTTAAAAATTCAAAAGAAAATTAAAAATT
>JACYFF010031959.1:72777714-72845447 GCA_017589665.1 Selenicereus undatus | reverse complement strand
TGACAGTGGCGTGGTTTTAGTCTGGAACATAGTTTTTATGATGTGAAATATGAGAAACACTATGCACAAGTTTGAGTTCCATGGGTAAATCCAATCTATAAGTCCTGGGTTGAGCTTTTTAACGATTTCATAGGGTCTAATGTAAGTAGGACTTCATCTTTGTCTGACATTGAACCTCCTAACAGCCTTGACTGGAGAAATTTTTAAGAATACTTGGTCTCCCACTTGAAACTGTAATGGTCTCCTCTTTTTATGGTATACTCTTTTGCCAGCTCTGAATAGCTGTATTGTGTTCTTAAATCTTTCTTCCCATCTTAGTGGTTGCTTTAATTAACTTCAACCCTATAATCAATGTTTCATCTAACTCACTCCAATACAACTTGGAATTGTTTCGGATTTTGCTCTTATTAAGGGGTCCTTATTTTATGTTCTTAATTGTATTACGTGTGCATTATGGAACCGATTATCAGTTATGCCTAGAGATTTGATGCCCTCTTATGACTTGAGTCCATAGTCCTTTTTGGGCTAGCCTTAACGGGTTATTTTGAATTCTGCTTGGCAGCTCTCACTTGCTTATTTACATAACCTTCCCTAATCAAGCTAGTCAAATGTTTTCTTGATCTAAATTTGACGTTAAAGATGAACATGTCCACAAATAAGTAAGAAAATGGTAATCAAGTGAGTTATGACTCATAGAAAGAAATAAACAGTGAAATTAGAAATGATTGATACAAGAGGGATTGCCATGGGATCGCTAAAATAAAGATGGCTATAAATGTATTAAGAATTCGAAGATAGAAGGGCACAAGAATTATGATTAGCAAGTATGGATCACCAGAGAAACCAATAGATAGTCAACACCTCTTGAGCCATATCAATAAGAAGATAAGTATTTTTTTCGACATCTTAATCAGGATGGTATTTAGAAGGTTGAATTTAAGATCAAATTGTGTTCTTTATAGAATAAGAAAACATTAGAGTATCCAAAGTGGGAAGTTAAAATTTTCCACATACTAAATGCTACCTTTAATATGAATTGTCATCACTTAATCAAGCAATGTAGACCACAACATAAATAGAAATGAATTGGGGTTATTTGAGCCCTAGCAAGATAAAGAGGTGGACTGCTCCCAAATCTTCAAACCTAGGTGTGGTTAAATGTCAAAATCATAAACACAATACCAATATCATAAGGGGAAAAAATAATTACGATGTCCAACATAGGGTGATAGATAATGGCCAAAGGGAGGTATGAAGGGAAGAGTTCGAACCATCTCAGAAGATAAATCTAATTCAACTGCGCTTGGGTTGACTAGTTGAATCACAAATAAAATAGCAGCAACTGAGTTCTAACAAGGTGGCCTTCTCGCCACAATCAATATGATAAGTGCCACAGATAGATTTGTATAAGTGGAGTGTATAACATGTAGGATTTATTATGAAATGAATTCACATAATTACGCCCTTGCTGACATGAAGTAAGTTCAAGTAAAGAAATAAGATTGAATAGAGAAGGGCAGAGTTCATTCGTGTGGAGTGGAATTTAAAAGCAAGTGGAATGGTGGGATCACAACAATCAATATTCACACACATTGGTGAGAGCTGAGTTTCATCTTAATTCAAGCAAGCTATACGAACTATGCACTATAAATAAATAGAGTGCATGTTATATGTGTAATTACATTTTCAACAGATGAAGAAAAAGATGATGAAAAATCAAAAGTATAGGGATGTCGACAACCACCAAAAGTTGAATAGGAATGTATTCCATATTTATAACAAGCTTCAAAGACATGGTGTACCATGCTAAAAAGAATATAAGAGCACTCTTGAGGATCCATAAAGCTCTAGAGGGTTGAAATGAAAAGAGGAAATTAAATAACATTGAAAAGACGTAAATTTTAAAGATAAGGCAAATCAAGCAAATATGAGAAATGCTAGAAGAAAGAGCATTACTACAAAAGACAAACTCTAACGGTAGGCTTTAATGTTAGTTAAGATCATTTAGTCAAATGTTCGGGATCAAGAAGAGATGCAACGATAAAGAGGTGATGCCAATAAACAACTCAAGATGACTAAGGGAGAAGTAAATCAATCACCAAAAGTAATGAGAACATTGCTGATATAAGATTTTAATAAAAAAACAGACAGCAGATTTCAAAATGATGTGTGAAGAAAATAGCATGAGGTAAATACAATTACAACAACTGTAAGAATTAAAAATTCAAGAATGGAGAGCATTAAGAGTAAGATATTTCCAATCACTTGTTACACTGGAATAAGAACATTTGATGTTAATTTGAGAGAAGACTATGAAATTATCCGTCAACAGGAACCATGGCATGGATGCTCGAAATAGGACTTGTTATTTCATTAGTTATGTAGGAATCCACACCTAGGTTTATGTGACTATAGAAGAAAAGTTATGATGGTTCCTAATGTATCACTACGGATCATGAGAGAAAAATGAAGGTCAAGGTTATAAAGTTGAATGGAGAGCTTGCAAAAGCACAAATAAGATGGTGAAAATGACGTAAAGAACAAGGTGATCTTATATTCAAGGCTTTGCCGTAAAAGCCCAAGTCACACTGACAAAACCATATAGTTAGGAAAACTAGAAAGCGTTAAGAAAAGAATTTAAAGCATTACAAATAATGCTAGACTACATATAATAGCATACTTAATTTGAATTCACTCACATGAAAAGATGGCATCCTTTTAAACATGATGGATTCAAGAATAGTGGCAAACAAAATAACAAGAATAGAAGTTGGTTATGAGCAAGAGAGGTCATGTTATTACTAGGAGCATCATTGCAAGAAGTAAGTTGAGCATAGATAATCAGTGAAAGCAAGTGGGACATATTTCGTCTTTGTGATGGGGACATATAAAGATTGATTTTATGAGATAATTCATTGATGGAGCAAATATGAAATGAAGTATAGCTAAGGCAATCAATCAATTTTTGCAATCAAAGGGGGTTAATATGATAAACAAAAAATGAAATATATGTTAAATTATGTCATTGCACAATAGGGTGTGACTAGCTCTAGGTAATAACCACAGAAATCATCCCAAAAAGGTTACCCAATTATGTAATGGTATCTTACAAGGTAGGTTTATTGTTAGTTGGCTAAGGGTCAGTATACACTATTCTAGATCAACGCAATAACTTATGCAACTATAGTTGCATGCGTTTGATACATACAAAAGAACGTCACTTAGGCTTTTAACCTTTTTGTAGTCACTTCCCATATCTCATTATGCAAAATCCTCTGGTGTCGGATGTGAGATTTTTTGTCTTGAGGACGCTCTTTTGAATTGACATCTCAGTCTTATAAATCACTAGTAATGGTCCTATAGAGTCCATATGATATATACTTGAGTCAACCCTTCCAATTCCTCGCGAGCATGAGTCGTGATGCCTCGACATCAAGTGCCCTGAGTTTAACCCATATAATCATCGTACTCACATTATACTTATCCACAGATTATTTATTCCCTAAATCTTATTCATGAACCTTGTCTACTCATTAGTTGGACTATAAATTATGAACCCTAAAATTTTTGGTATGCAAATGTCAAGAATGCATATGCATGTGTGGCGCATCGTCAGTCCTTTTCCTATGATTCTTCTTGTGTAAACAATCATTTCCTACAAAATGAGTATGCTTAAATTTGTAAATTGCCACCCTTGTTTCTTTGATGAATCCAACGTCTAAGTATCTTCTCTTTTCACTTTCGCTTTTTTGTTTTCTTTTTTTGCCCTCATTTACTTTTCTCAAATTACCTCTTATGATGATCACTCTACATAACATCATTATACTTCTATGATCCTACTAATTGGATCCTTCTATTTTTGATAGGATAAGGAATGAAACAACTTTTTCATTAATACATTCCTATTTTCTCTCTCTCATATCTTTTTGTCTTTTTCCTTTTTGTGTAATCCTTCTTGACCCCAAAGAGTATGCCTACTGAATCACCTTATGCACCTAAAAATAAATTTCTCTCGACCTAATTTATTTTGCATAACCTAGTGAGTATAGCTCAACCAAATAACATACATCATCTAATCCACCAAAATAGAAAAAAGGCATTATTTATACCATTGCCTTAGAATCTCCTATGAATATCTTAGCACTAAGGTTTACCCTTAATGGTTACCATGTGCATTTGGGTTTTTTTTTAGACTCATAATGAGTGTGGAAATTATAAGGCTTAACCACATTACCCAATCTTGAACCCCTAAGGGGTTTTTCCTCCATATATTTTCAAAAGTTTCAATGCCTATTATCACCTCAATTGAGGCATATTTATTTGTATAACCTGAATCAATAGCCCAAAGTCGCAATGTCAACCACAACCCACATCTAAATATCCTCAACCTCTTCATTACCTACAAAATCATAAAACATGCTTTAAGGTACAATGACTTCTATATATATCTAGGATGTCATAGCCTATATAAATTCAAATAATCTGGAAGCCAAGTAATGACAACACTTCCTTTGTGTAACAATCTTATCTTGTCAAATAAAACACATATAATACAAAGTAGTATATCATAAGCTATTGGACTGCCACCAAATAATTCACTAAAGTAAATTATTATTGCAACATGGGCCTTTAGCCATATACACTATTGCATCAACTTCTACATATTGATTTAGCATAAGAATATTGTAACATAATGCACCTCTCCTATCTTCAAAGTTAGGCACAATTGGATACTACATTAATCACATAAGAAGTTATAAATGGAATCCTTGCATCACATCTTTAACAACATCATTCCCAAACATAAAGTATATTTGTGTGTCTTAATGAAACATCTAGATTGAAGTCACCCTCATAAGACAAATGAGAAGCCCTAAATTCCACTGATTTATTACTGTGAGCTTAGCCAACTTCTCAAGGATACGTACGCCAATAGAAGACCAACAGAATACTGCGTTGTCTACTTTGTTAGTGAGGGAGTCATAAGGTGCTATGTAAGTATGTCATTAGCCTGAATACCAAGGTATCCTCATCATGCACTGAACTCATGAACTCATAGTCAACATCTTCTTTAACCGATCCCATGGAACTCATAAACACCCTATGGCTCATAGTGGCCCTTAAACCTTGCTCTTATACCAAAACTGTAATACGCCAATCATTACTTACTCAATTAGCTCAACATGATTATTTGTTATCATGGTTGTGCGGACGTCCTAATGACTAGAGGTATTACTATCATCCTAGGTTGGACAAGGCTATGTAACCACTTACATAACTTTAACTGAAGCACTTTTACATTTATAAGTCCCATTACACTAAAAGCATTTAAGTTAGCTTCAAACTACAATTTAACTTTAACAAAGCTATAACATAACCAGATTAAGTGTCTCCTAATACCCTACATTCCGTATGCTTATTCAAAATATAACCCAACATGACCTTTAAACTTTGTCAAGTCTTCAGGCTATTACAAAATCGATCGTGAGCTTCTAGTGGTGCCAAGCAAGAAAAAGGCATAGAGCCCTAAGTTTTCAGCTTGTTCGGGAAATGGCTATTCACTAATTCCTTACCTAAAATAAAAAACACAAAAATATTTTAAGAAATGAATTGAAGCCCATTGTTTTTAGCCCCATATTGTAAAGAAAATTTTTCGAGCAATTTTGTTGGATGACCGCATTTCAATTCATTTCACTCTGAAGATAGGAAAGAGACAGAATATGATTAAAATTGTTTTGTTGGTTATTATTTGATAGTGAAACCCCTGTTGATGTTTGATTTGATCATTAAGATAACTGTACACCTGATTGGCCGATCAGGAAGCTTGAGCTAAGGTTGCGTGAATGAACTAGGGGTATAAGCTCTGATGCTTGATAACTAATGGGGCCACTTAAATAGGTGAAAAAATATTGTTCAAACTGATTCATTGAATGAACATTGCATGTGATTATATAATTTTGAGAAACACGTGAATTTTTGAAGAGTACAATCAATAAAGCACTTTAAGCATTTAAAATCTCTTTCCGCTTTGTTAAAAACTCGTTTTGGGACTGTAACGGCAAAAGCAGTGTCACCTCTAGCGCAAATGTGCTTTCTATAGTTAGTGGAATTTCAAATAATTCTCATTAATTACAAACTTAGTAAGTAGTTCATAGTTCCTCTTGGTATTTCTCTTAATTAGCAATGCATCCACCTGTATTATCATCAATAACATTGGACGTATTGTTGTTATTATACGTATTAATATTGTTGCCTCCTGTAGTACTAGTCCTATTATTACCATCATTATAACTAGTATGGTTATTATTATTATTAATGGCATTGATGCTGTTATTATTGCTATAAATATTATTATTGTTATCTTTATTGTTTTTAATATGATGCTATTACCAATGTAATTATTATATTCATTATTTTCACAATTATTATGAGAAGAAATATTATTGTTGGTTTTAGTAATTTATTCCCGAAGAGGTTTCCATTAACCAAGTTTAGTTTATGATGTATGCTGAATCAGCAAACTTAGAAATGAACCAAACCTAACAACTCAACATGGAACATATGTCCTAATGTAAAGGTTTAAAACCACCAACCAAGACTGAAAAGAGCTCACCACCAACCTTCCTAAAGCTTTAAGCACTAGAAGTTTAGCTAAAGGGCTCACTCACTAAACACCACCAAAACATGATACATTTTAGAGAGATTTTGAGAAAGTTTTGCTTGAAACCAGCAAACTAAAGCTTTCATGAATTATAATATGATGCTTACAATGAGAAACAAGGCTTTTATACTCAACCTTACTTACAAGATCAATGGCTAAAACTAAAACTAACTTGAAACAAAAACAACAAAATAGCAAAAATAGTTTTGAATTAAACAACCTAAAATAGTAGCTAAGCTTGATCCTTAACACCTAATGGCCTTGCTAACCTTCATTACTGAGGTGTCGAGCTAATACCACTTTAAAGGCTGCTAATGATGGCGTTGGAACTGATTTGCAGCGGCTTACATCAAGATTAGGCTAGCTAACAACAAGGTGCAAACAACCTTAAATCCATTGGACCAAAGGGAATTTCAAGGGAGTTTGTGGTGGATAAAAGCTAACGCTGAGTGATCTGATGCTGCCACTGTCCCCACATGATAATATTTTTGACACATTTCTAGGTCCCAAAATAAGCCAAAATGATATGCTAGGCTGAGGCTAAAAATAAACCTCCAAAACAACTGCTACTGCTGGACTGATTTGTTGACTGTTTCCATAAAAGTCAAGCAACCTTTATCATTTAGTAGCATATTTATGTGCTAACAAATGAGCTAGGTTACTATACAAAAAGGGATGATGCTCCTTGACTCATGATGATTCACCAATAGCTATTAGAGCAACTCAATCAGGCACTGAACTTCAGACTGCTCCTTATTGAAACTGAATTGACTAAGGCTGCTGGCTAGCCTCAAATGACTTGTGTATGCTTGTAGGAGTACTGAGGGTATCTAGCATAGCAAGGATCTCCTTAGAGAAGCATCCAAACTGCATTGTTTCCCTTCATAGAACTAATCATTATGGTGACCAGTAAGCATGGACTTCCCACTCTCAAGCTGATGGTCTTAAACTGGACTTTCATCTGCATGACTTTACGATTCCAAGCTTATTTACGGGTGTCAAGCATATGCTTTATTGATCTTGTCCTCAACATAGGGACTTAAGTTTCCTATATTGAAGGTGGCTGAAACAGTCATGTCTTCGGGGAGTTCTAACTTGTATGTATTGGCTCCCATCTTAGCCAAAACTCTAAAAGGACCATCTCCTCTAGCCATCAGCTTACTTTTTCTTCTTATGGGGAACCTCTCCTTCCTGAGATGGAGCCAAATAAGGTCATTAGGTTAATACTCAACCTCCTTTCTATTCTTGTTTGCCTTGACCTTGTATGCTTAATTGATCTTCTCAATATGAGCCCTAATATTCTCTTGCAGTTTCTTCATTTCCTTGGCTCTCTTCTTAGCCTCAAAACTGACTTTGCAATCAGTCGACAGTGGGATGAGATCAATGGGTGTAAGCGAATTGATCCTATACAATGCCTCAAAGGGAGAACACCAAGTAGCTCTAGCAGGTGCCTTGTTGTATGCAGATTCAGCATGTGGGAGCTTGATGTCCCAATCTCTCAGGTTTATCTGGACCAAAGTCCTAAGGAGTGTGGACAAGGTCTTGTTTGTGACTTAAGTTTGGCCATCAGTTTGGAGATGGCAGGTGGTGTTGTACAGTAACTTAGTTCCCAGCAGACGCCAAAGACTCCTCCAGAAGTGAGATAAAAACTTGGTGTCTCTATAACTCACAATGGTTCTTGGTACCCGATGAAGTCTGATTATCTACTTGAAATTTAAGTCTGCAACATGAGAGGCATCATCAATTTTATGACAGGCCACAAAGTGTGTCATTTTAGAAAACTTGTCAACAACCACCATGACTGAGTTCTTGCCCCTCTGAGTTCTTGGCAAAGCCACTAGGAAATCCATGTTGACATCTTCCCAAGGCTTTAAAGGGACTGGAAATGGGGTCTAAAGGCCTTGATGGAACTGGCTCTTGCCTATATGGCAGATAGAGCATCTTGACACATCCCTGTGAATATCATCTCCCATTTTACGCTAAAAGAAGTGCTCCCTGAAGGTATCCAAGGTCTTATTCATCCCAAAATGACCTGTAAGGGATCCTCCATGGGGGTTACTCACCAGTAGCTCTATAAGAGGACAAGCTGGAACACACAGTTTGTTCCATTTAAGCAGAAACCCTTCTTGCATCAAGTAGGGTCCTCGAGCTGTAGTCTTCACCAAATCATAAAAGGCTAGATCTTCTGGATAATAGGCTTGCAGGGCTTACAATCCCTAAGAGTTTTGGTCCCAAAACTGAGATAAGAGCATACCTCCTGGAAAGGGCATCGACTACCACATTTTCAGTGCCTCTTTTAATGCTTGGTGGGGAAAGTCAAGGCTTGCAAAAAGTAAACCCATTTGGCATGTCTGGCGTTGAGTTTAGGCTAGCCATTAAGGAATTTCAAGGCCTGATGATTAGAGTGAAGAACAAAAGCCTTATGCTTGAGATAATGACTCCAGTGACTGAATGCTTGGACTATTGTATAGAATTCCTTGTCTTATGTTGAATAATTGAGCTTAGGACCATTGAGTTTTTTACTAAAATAAGCCAAGAGTTTTCTGAGTTGAATCAGAACAACCCCAATGCCCACGGCACGGGCATCACACTCCACCTCAAATAATTCCTCAAAATTAGTTAAGGCTAGAACTGGTGCCTCATGAAGCTCGTGTTTGATGTTCTCAAAGGCCTTCGGAGATGCTAGAGGCCAAGACAAACTTCATTTCTTTATGCACTCTGTGATTGGAGCCATGATAGAGCTGAAGTCCCAAATAAATGTTCTGTAAAAAGAAGCTAGGCCATGAAAACTCCTCACTGCTATGACTGAGTTTGGAACTGGCCATGATCTGATTGTGTTAAACTTAGCGTCATCTACCTGTATGTCATCATAAGAGACCACATATCCAAGGAAAACAACCCTTGGAGCAAAGACTCACATTTCTTAAGTTTAGTAAGTAGCTTCTGATCCTTGAGTGTAGAAAAGACTTGTCTCAAATGCTGGGCCTGATCTTGGTCAATCTTGCTATACACAAGAATATCATCAAAATATACCACCACAAATAAACCAATGTAGGGTTTGAGCACTTCATTCATCAGCCTCATGAAAGTTCTTGGGGTATTAGACAGCCTAAATGGCATCGCAAGCGATTCATAAAGCCCTTGTTTGGTTTTAAATGTAGTTTTCCACTCATCTCCTTCTCTCATTCTGGTCTGATGATATCCACTTCTTAGATCAATCTTGGAGAAAACCTTAGAACCATGTAGCTCATCTAACATGTCATCAAGTCTAGGAATAGGGTACCTATAGTTGACTATAATGTTGTTAATGACCCTACTGTCCATACACATTCTCCAACTTCTATCCTTCTTTGGCACTAAGAGAGTTGGTATAGAACACGAACACATGCTCTCCATCACATAACCTCTATCAATCAACTCCTGAACCTGCCTTTGTAACTCCTTGGTTTCAGTTGGATTGCATCTATAAGCGGGTCTGTTGGGTAAAGGGGCTCTAGGAATCAAATATACCTGCTGCTCAATTCCCCTTTTGGGAGGAGGTCTAGGGGGTAGGTCTTAAGGAAAAACATCCTCAAACCCTTGAAGTAAGGGTTAGATTGAGCGGTGAAAGGTTGTAGGATCTAAACTAAGGGAAGATTCCACCATAAGAATAGCAAATATAGGTATTCCATTGGAAATAACCCTCTCCACTCTTCCCCCACTGGCAAATAAAACACTCTCCTTGTGTTTTTCCCTACCAATTTCAAGTTTTTGTGTGTGGTTTGGGGTTAAAGGGGTTAAGGTCATTTTCTTGCCATTCATTTTGAAAGAATAGGTGTTGGATCAACCATGATGAATGACATCTCTATCATACTGCAAAGGTCTATACAGATGTAGATAACAAATATCCATAGGCAATATATCACACATGACCGCATCCTTCTATTCCCCAATTGAAAAAGCAACCAAAGCTTGTTTAGAAACTATTGTGTCATTCCCTTTCTTGAGTAATTGGAAGGTATATAGCCTAGGGTGCTCAATGGAGGCCAAATTGAGCTTGCTGATCATTTCAGTGGAGGCTACATTTGTACAGCTTCCCCTATCTATAATCAGATTGCATGTTTTATTTGCTACCTTGCATCTCGAGTGAAAGATTTTCTCTCTCTGACTTGCTTCAGGTGGAGCTTCAGTAGCATGAAGCACCCTCTTGATCATTAGCATCTCACCTTCTTCAAGTGGTAGGTTGGAGATCTCTCCTTCTTCATCAGATTCTTCCTCATCGTCCTCTACCTCCATTTGATCTAGATCTTCAATTTCCCTGATTGTAAGAACTCTTTTGTTAGGACCATCTGTAAGAAAATGCCCATAGCCATGGCATTTTAAGCATTTCTTCTTACTTTTAGGAGCTTCCTTAGCTAACTCCTTACCCCTCCCTTTGTCTTTGTCTTCCTTGGGAGTAGGGTCTAGTCTGTAGGAGTTGAAGTTCTTGAGAGGAGCAGCTGGCTTGGCTGGAGCTAAAGAGTAAGTCGTCCTAGATTTGAGCTGTTTTTCAACTTTGACAGCTAGTTAACAAGCATCTTTAAAGGTCCATAAAGGTTGGAGCCCAATCTTGTCTAGAATGCAAGATTTAATCCTTTGAGAAACCTTGGAATAGTTTGCTAAGGTTCTTCCCTTAAGCTGCATTTGATTTGGAGCTGCTCGAACTCCTTTGTATACTCCTCGACCTTCATACTTCCTTGCTGAAGAGAAGTGACTCTCAGATAGAGTTCTTGCTTGTATGTGGCTGGCAGCAACCTTTTATCCATGTGTTTCTTTAGTGTAACCGAACTTTTGACCTTGGATTTGCCTTCCAAAGTTCTGGTTCACTTCAAGTTTTCATACCAGATAGAAGCATACTGTTTTAGCTTCAAAACAGCAAGTTTGAAAGCCTTTTCCCTAGAGTATCCCTTGATCTCAATAATCCTCTCCATAGCTTGGACCTATTCAAGGTAATCTTCAGGCTTAGGGCTATCATCAAACTTAAGGGTTTCTATTATGAAGTCCTTGAGATCAGCCCTATGTACTCTCCTTCTCTGGCACTTAATTTCCCCATTAGAAGGGCTACTACCATAGTGAATATCAATGGAAGGTTTAGAACCATTAAGAGGGTCTAGTGGTGGCACTCTGTCCCTGCTGAGTCATAAGCTACTGTATTTGGGCAGTAAGTGTTATAATGTTCTCGTGGATTTCTAGGATAGCTCTATCCCTTGTGAATTCATAAGCCTGTTCTGGAGAAAGGAGTCTAGAAATCTAACAAGCTATCAAAGAGAGGGAGAAGTAGTATCCCCCTTAGCCATGATGTTCAGGTAAGAAAAGGGGTTTGCTATGGCTATTTTGAGGAGCTAGGTGCTTTATAGTTGAATTGTGTTTGGGTTCCAGGGTTCTTTTATAGCTAAAACAACAAGTTCCAGAAGTAGGTAAGAGAAATTAACTCATAATGAAGCCAGAGAGCAAAAAATAGAAGAAAACTCACCAAGAATCAATGTTGGGCTCTGGTAGCAGATGATGTATGCTGAATCAGTAAGCTTGGAAATGAACCTAGCAACTCAACATAGAAAATATGTCCTACTATAAAGCTTTAAAACCACTAACCAACACTAAAAGGAGCTCATCACTAACCGTTACAAAGCTTTAAGCACTAGAAGATCAGCTAAAGGGCTCACTCACTAAACACCTCCAAAATAGAATAAAGTTTAGAGAGATTTTAATAGAGTTTTGCTTGAAACTAGAAAACTGAAGCTTTCATTAATTATAATATGATGCTTACAATGAGAAACAAGGATTTTATATTCATCTTGTATTCATCCTTACTTACAAGATCAACGGCTAAAACTGAAACTAACTTGAAACAAAAACAGCAAAAACAGTTTTGAATCAAACAACCTAAATGAGCAGCTAAGCTTGATCTTTGACATCTAATGGCCCTGCTAATTTCCATTACTCAGGTCAAGCTAATACCACTTCAAAGGACTGCTAATGATGGCTTTGGAAGTGATTTGCACCTACTTACATCGAGATTAGGCTGGCTGGTAGCAAGGTACAAACAACCTGAAATCCATTGGACCAAAGGGAATTTCAAGAAAGTTTATGGTGGACAAATGCTGATGCTATGTGATCTGATGCTGCCACTTTAGGACCTCACTTGATAATATTTTTGACACGTTTCTAGGGCCCAAGACAAGCCAAAATGATCTGCTGGGCTGTGGCTAAAAATAAACCTCCAAAATTATTGCTGCTGCTGGACTGATCTGTTGACTGTTTTGAATAAAAGTCAAGCAACCTTTATCATTTAGTAGCTGATTTATGTGCTAACAAATGAGCTAGGTTACTATCCAAAATGGGATGATGCGCCCTGACTCATAATGATTCACCATAAGCTGTTGGAGCAACTAAAACAAACACTGAACTTCAGATAGCTCCATAATGAAATTGAACTGACTAAGGCTGCTGGCTAGCATCAAAACGACTTGTGTATGCTTGTAGGAGTACTAAGGTTATGTAGCATAGGACTTCCCTAGACAGGCATCCAAAATGCATTGCTTCCCTTTATAGAACTGATCATTGTGGTGACCCGTAAGCATGTACTTCCCACTCTCAAGCAGATGGTCTTAAACTGGACTTTGATATGTATCTCTTTACGATTCCAAGCTTATTTTCGGGATGTCAAGCATATGCTTTTAGCCCCAAATTAAAGAGTATTCACTTTTAAGGCCTCTAATAGACTTTGATTTCTATGGGGTTTGTTTTAGGTTCTACGAGAATATGTCATTTTTAAATTAAGTGAACATCACTCAATTTTTTCTTGTATCCTTGGGTAACAGTTACGTCTAAAGTCATCCCTAACACCCGCTAGAATCCATCATCATCACTACTTTGATTATCTTAACTAAACTTGGTTGCCCTTTAATTGGTTTGAGTTGTAAAATAAAAAGCGTACATCACTTTCAACCCACTAGCACATGAATCAATCCCTGTTCATATTTTGAGTTAAATTAACACTTAATCAATCATTAATGCTAATTCAAACTTGTATTACACCATTTCAATCATAGGATAAGAACCAAGCCCCACAATTACCTCTCACTGTATTGCCAATCAAATTTGCACCTTTAAATCCCTTCTGGTTATAATTTTAATTACAAAGTTTATCATAAGAAAAGTATTCCAAATCCTTCAACTTACACTTCTCTCCTTAACTTCCACCTTCAACATCAAGTTCAACCTCACTCATTCTCTTTCTCATAACACACATCTAACGCATACAAACACACATACACACAAACACACACTCACTCACTCACCTAATCAGCCTCTAACTCATTCAAAACACAATCAAAGATACTGAAAATTTAAAATAACCAAATGACATTGAGCATAACACCACAACCCATACTCAGTCCCTAATTCCACCGTGAACACCGATAACCTCAACTTTCTCAAATCCTGAAATTCACCATAATAACTATGAATTCACCAAAAATTATATCCATCCAAGTTAGAAAAACACACTAATTCATCAAATTAAGGAGTAATGTGATAAAAACAATTAAGGGGAAGATTAAGGTTCACCTTTTACCATCCATAGAACAAGGCTAGAGAGGCGTGGGAGGAGATGGTGGCAGTGTTGGGCTTTTGTTGGACTTGACGATCAAGTGGTTAGCCAACGACAAGTATGGTTAAAGGCGGCACTCGATGGTGGGGGTAACTAGCGTTGGTGGAGCCAAGGGGCTAGGCACTGTGAATTAGGGAGGGGGAAGGGGAGTATGCATGAGAATGAAAAAAATGAGGGGTTGTTTTGTTTAATGTTTAGTTTAATTTTAATTAGCCCCCCCAAATTCTACATATGTCCTCTTTTTATTGTGTTATTCTTATTATTTTTTTAAAGAAGATTCCCTCTTCTTTTATAATTATTTGGATCAATACCTCTCTGCGAAAATGGTAGATTAAAAACCTAGTTAGCCAATCCTAGAATGCACTAGGAGTCTGATGTGTATGGGATAAACATAAGGTCTATTACTTCATAGAAATTTGAACAAGATAGAAATATATGATCATGGAAATCATACCATGCTCAAGCACACAACAGGAACTAATTGTTACCACAATACTGAGGACACTGTTGACAGTAAGAAATTGCTGTTGACAAACCCTGAACAATGAAGTTCGTTAAGCCTAACAAGTGCAGGTACCTTTAGTTACAATAAAGAGTAATTAAATGAAAAGAAGTCTATTTACATAGGAATTACCTAACTATTAAGAGACTCCAAGATCATATCTTAGCCAAGGTTAAGTTGGCATTAGTGCCTGATAGAGATGCAAAGGTGCTTTTTCTTTATGCAGGATAGATGTAATTTTGGGATAGGTAAGCTAGAGATGCTTAATTTTCCAAGGGCAAAGAAATGCTTTCTTCTGATTTCCTCCAGTCTAAGTTTGACATTGTACGAAAATTAATGTCAAGATTTATAGTTTAAGGCTTAATGCAAAGCACCAAAGGCTATAGGTATCTTATAAAGGTCGAGTGATAGCAGTTGACTTCAATCTATCAAATGAAACTTTAGGTCTCTCATTAGTTTTAGGAAATATTGTATTAGAAAGAATGAATCAATGATCATAGCAATAACTTTCATTATGAAATAGGGGACTCAAGTGTAGAAATATAAAGATACTAATTGTTGGGGGTAAGTTTGATGTGCTTCCATCAGGGGATGGGCCACATGTTTACCGCTACAAAGGAGAATTATTTTCCCCAACATAGGAGAAGCCTTTTGAATATGATGCCAAAACTCTATGCAGTAAAGCATTTACTAATTAAGTTGGTCAAAATCGCCACTAAACCTCAAATACAAAATCATCGTGCAGTGTTCTATACTAATCTTAAAAACCTTTTGTACCATTTGTTGGGTCAAGATAGCAGTATTAAGAGTGTTGCATTAATTGTAAGAAAAGTCCAAATAATAAAAAGTAACTTGTCGTCAGGTTGTGATATGGTTGACCAGTGTTGGAATGATTGAAACATTTTAGAAATATCAATAATAAGAAGAAATTCACTAGAGGAGCACTAAGTTACAAAAAGTTTATAGGAAGTTTTAGGTCCCAATAGGGTCTTGTTAAGTTGTTCAACATGCTAAAGGAGCTAATGGATGCTTTATTTTTAACAAAGTTATCGAGAAGAGTTTCAAGCCATACCTAGGAATTGTTACAGTATCTTGTAGAATATAAGTAGATCTATAAAGATGAAAGCATCATATGAAGGATAACCACTACAAAGTATATTATGAGATTTAAGGAATCGTAAGGTATATGTTACATTCCATTAAGATGGGATAGCTTCAAACAAACCCAAGAAAAAAAGATTGGATAACTTCAAAGGTATCATGTTCATGAGAATTAATGGCATTCAGGAAGGGAGTTTTTGATCGACCTACAAAAAGGTCATAGTTGACACATAAAACTTTACCATCACATATGCTGTTAACATAGGGATTTTCAAAGATTAAACCCCTTAAAAGAGAGGTAAACTATGAAATGAGATACGCATAAGATACTCAAACCATTTGAATTTATGATCTATTACAACGTGACACGGGTGGGGTTGGAAGAATTGAAAGCATAATGTTATGCGACTATTATAAAGATAGCTAAGACCTAGTGTCATGACTTAAGGAATACAACAGTAGATTGGACATAAGAAGGATAAACCCGTGGGATTATGAATTATCAAAAGTTCAACTCCATTGCAAATGGTAAGGAGATCTTTGCCTATATTTTATCAATTACAAATGGTAGGGACTCTACTAGAGCCACTGTAAAAGTTTGAATACATCTACTAACAGTTGGACTATCCTGTGAAAAGATTTTCTTTAAGCTTGTTCGATATAGTAAAGAAATGGTGAGACATGAACAACGAAGTAGACATTAAGCAATAACAGTATAGGCTCGAGATAAAGGAAGTTGTTCAATATATAGTATTCAGGTAGCGGTAGTAATGACGTACTTGGTAAGTCATTTACAAAATTCGCACCTAAGGGAGTCATTACCAAGCGGAGATGTAATTACAGTATCATAGGTAAATCATACACTATAAGGATTATGATTTACAGAGCAATGTCATCCCAATAAGAAACATAATTATACACCATTGAGTAACAAGAAGTCAGCGTGTGTCAGTATGTCAAGAATCATACGACTCAAAAAACATATGGCAATCCTGTAATTTGAGAGCAAGAGGGCTCTACCTTATGATAAGTATTACTGTTAACATTGTCAAGCGACCTAAGAATAAAAAACTAAAAATGTGTAGGAAAGGAAAATAAAAAAAAGGAAGTAATATGACTCATAGTGGAGATTTAGGAATTTATAAGTAATAGAGAGAGTAGGGATATTACTGTGCTTTTACAACGTGTACAGTTTTATATAACATATACACCCAGGCTTCTCAGTTGGGTGAGCTATTGTGTCGCTAAATCTCACATGGTATAAGAGTGGGTTCATTTCTAAAACCCTAAATCCCTCTTTCTGTTCGCACATTTCTCCTCCAAAACCCTAACCCTATCTCACTAGTCATGCTTCCTAAATGTGTTCATGGTCGATTCCGTATCTGCCATGGTGAACTCCACTACCACAACTGTCTTTGAGGTACTCCAGCCCCAAATGACACCAAAATTTGATGATTTTGTGGGTCTACATTGATTTTCTATGAGCAATAGTTGAAGATTCAGTCCAATAGAGAAACTCCTGTTCATCAGGCTCTTGTTAGTACTCTCAGTTGTGGTAGTTCCCCTCAAGAGGGCGAGACTTGTAACTAGAATAAAAAAAAAAACAATGGCAAGAATAAGGCTGATGGTGTTCATCGCAATTGGAACAATAAAGCGTTCGATAATAAAGGAGGGAATAAGAACAACAATAACAACAACAACTGGTAGTCTAACTCATCTACTAGGGATATGCCTACTGGTATTGCATATGGTAATAAAGATGCTTCATCGTTACATATTTATTGTGCTTCTACATTCAATACTCACACTATGTCTCCAAGCCCTAATCAGTCAGAAGTGACATTAGATTCTCACCCCAATGTTATTAATCAAATATATCATGCCCCAAGTCATTCCACTAATAATTATCACAGCTGGTATCAACTTTGCCACCAGGGCTGGCTAAATATGTTACACTCAATTTTGTGGATGCGGGTAAACAAATCTGGTGTCCTAATTCCGCTGCTGCCTCCTATATGACTCCTGACAACAGTAAAGTACTTACTAAATCTACATAATCTAGGTTTAGTCTTGTTAAAGGTGGGAATGGAACCTTATTGCTTATTATGCTTATTGGTCATAGTATTGTACCTACTCCTAGGACGTCATTGCACCTTCATCATATCCTTCATGCTCCCCAGCTATGTCATAACGACTTGTCCGTGAACTTTGTCATGACAACAATAATAGTGTAGTCTTTGATTTTGATTTTGTTTGTTTTAAGTAAAACACCACGGGTAATGTCCTTTGCAGGCCCCTGGTGTCAAAAATGTCTATCCAGTTTGTCTTCCTATTGACATCCCTCTAGTTTTTACAAACCTAGCGTTAAGTTCTTCTGTAGCTCCCTAGCATCGTTGCCTAGGACATTTTGGATCTTGTGTTCTTGCTGTTTTAAAGAAAAACCATCTCCTGAATGTTTTTCTTTTTATGATAATTATACAACTTGTCATTTAGCCATGTCCTATAAACTTCTTTTTTTTATTTAGTTGAGCATTGTACTAGTTCTCCTCTTGAATTAATACATTTTGATGTATGAAAATTGCCTGTTCTATCTCTTAAGAGTTTTGTGTACTATGTCTCGTTTATTAATGAATTTTCTCGTTTTACATAGATTTATCCTATGAAATGGAAATCAGAAGTCTATATCATTTTTTATACATTCAAATCCTTGGTTGAAAATCTCTTCAATTGCAACATTAAAATAGTTCAGAGTGATGGTGAAAGAGTTTGACCAAACTGTTGTATGACTTCTTTCTTAAGCATGGTATTTATTTTCAAAAATCTTTCCCAGACACTCAACAATAGAAAGGGGTGGCAGAATGGAAGTATAGGCATATTCTTGAAATCACTTGTGGCTTTCTCATTGATCCCTCTCTTCCTACCTTTGCCTAGTTAGATGCACTTCATGCTACTATCTTCACCATTAATGTGCTTCTTACTCCTTTTATCTCCTTATAAGACTTTATTTGAAAAAGTACCTAATTATTCTTTTCTAAAACCTTTTAGGTGTGCCTGTGTTCCTATCTTTCCTACTGCTTCTGCAAGTAAATTGTCTCCTAGGCCTATTCAATGTGTTTTTTAGGCTATGCCCCTCATTGTAAGGGCTACCATTGTCTAATTGCCATAACTAATCGTGTTTATGTAAGCCGTCATGTGCATTTCTATGAAAATGATTTTCTTTTCGAACTCTAGCATCTTGAGCTCCCTCTATTCACAAAGCACCTCCCTTGCCCTTTATAAAATCTTACGTCTAACCCACACTTTGGATATTGTAGCCTTATCCTCTTAACATATCCCTTCTCTTCTTCTATGTGCTCCTCTTTCTCATACAACACTATCCATTTCCCACTCAACCCAGTTGGCCTTGTCCTTTTCCCCGAGCCTAACTGAACCTAACAACTCAGCTGCTACCTCCTGCTACCTTCTCCCTGAGGGTTACCGCTCTGTTCCCAGCGCCTAGCCTAGTCCTTAGCCTACCTGCTTCTTCTCTCCCTATCTCTCCTTAGGTAGCCTACGCCCCACTTAGGTCTTCCTCTAGCACTTGTCTCTAGCCCATACAACCTAGCACCAGTGTCTAACCTATTCCACTAGGAGCTAGCAACTCGTCCACTACAGTCGAGTCTTCTCAGTCGATTATACACATAACCCATTTCTACCTTCCTTCCCACCTATGATCAATATTCATCCCATGCAAACTAGGTCCAAGCTTGGTATTTCCAAACGCAAACGTCTTCTTTATCTTTCTACGACCTTAGCTGAACCTAAACCACTTGCATCACTCAAACCTTCTAGTTATTCTCACTAGAAACAAGTAATAGTTTAGGGGTATAACGCTCAATGGATAATGACACTTGGGGTTTGATTTCATGCTAACTTTCACAAAACTTGGTCCAGAGTAAATGAGTTTATCAAGCAAAATATCATTATGATGGTTCTATGGAGAGGTATAAAGCACATATAGTAGCACATGGGTTTCACTAGCAGGCTGGAGTTGATTACCACGAAAGACTCTGCCCTATTGTAAAACTTGCTACTATTTGCCTTATTCTCTCCTTGGTTATTTCATCTCAGTTGTCCATTTGACAGTTAAATGTCAAACGTGCTTTTCTATATGGACACCTAACTGAAGAGGTTTAAATGAAACATCCCCGGGGTTTCATTCACCCTAATTTTCCTCATTATGTTTGCAAACTTAAGAAGGTTCTCTATGGTTTGGAGCAAGCACTTTAAGCTTCGCTTCATCATTTCAACAGTTCCCTTCTATTTCATGGTTTTGCTTATACCAATGTGGATCCTTACATGTTTGTCTTCCACTAGTTCTTATATTCTTATCTTGCTTCTCCATGTGGATGATAATGTTGTAACTGGCAGTTCCCCCAACATGCTTCAATCTCTTATCATTGTTATTTCTAACCAATTTGCCACGACGGGCCGTGGGAGCTTGATTACTTTTTTTGGCATTAAGGTGATTCATCGTCGCTTGAATATTTTTCTTTCCCAGCATGAGCATGTTGATGATCTTTTGCATAAATTTCATCTCAACACTATTTAACAAATTTCTATTCCTTTTGTTGCCAGAACTACTTTATCCCTTACTAACAATGAACTACTTATAGATCCCACAGAGTGCCGAAGTATGGTAGGTGCTTTACAATATTGAATATGATATGATACTGCCTACGCAATCCAGGTAGCTCCTAGTTGATGCATGTTCTTTGCACTGCTTACCCTCGGCAGTAAGCGTATTTTCAGGTACTTATGGGGCAGTAAGGACCATCGATTGTTTCATCGACTATCCATCTCCTCCTCTATTGTTTGCACCGAAAATTTTGATAATTTTGCAGTATTTTTACACCTAATTTAGCTCCTAACAATTATGAAAAAAGGGGAAACAAAAACTGAAAATAAACATAGTCTTCCCCTACCTCGTGTTTCTCACATGCCCCATCCCCTCTCTTATTCCTTGCTTTTTCTCTCCTCTCTCGGCCCAGAACCGCAAAGCCCCCCATCTTATTTCTCTTTCTCTCTCTTCCTGAAACAACATCAAGCACCACTATCTCCATCATATTACATCCACATCCACCATCTTCGTCCACCTTCATCAATGTGCACCTCCCAACACCAAATCACTCCCCTCCACGGCCAACACAATACCATCTCCACCATCCACATCACGCTAGATCGATGGTTAAGATTGAAGAACGGGTGAGTATAAATCAACGCAAGCAAGGACGAGAGGAGTTAATCTAGGTTTTATTTAGCTTTTTAGTTAGTCTCCATTTTCGTTTTAGTAATTTAAGGTTTAATTTAGAGTTTTAGTTTTACGGTTTTGTTTTCGGTTTTCTCTATTTGAATTATGATTTTAGATCCACGTTTTATCTTTCAAATTCATGTAATTAAGCTTGATTTTGTTAATTTGGAGTCGACATTCATGATCTTCAACTGTGATGGCAATAATTTTGGGTTCGATTTTGATTAATTTCAATTTTCCCCTCCCCTATTCTCTTCTTCGTTTGCTCTATTTCCACCTCTAGTTTTTGTTTTCTCTTCAATTCTATTTGTTCAATTAGGGTTTCTAGATTGTGTTTGTGTCAGTTTTTGATGTGGATGTTGGCATAGATTTTGTTGGTATGGGTTTTGGGTTCAATTCGAGGCTTGGTATGGCTAATCTCTCTTCTCCTGTTCATTTCCTCTGTTTTTGCTTAAGAAATATTGGTTTTATGGTTTTGGTGATGAGTTCCTAAGTTTTGGGTGTTAAATCTCCATAAATGCGTTGGTAGTTGTTGGGTCGAGCTCATCATGAGCAGGGACACCTATAGCTGCCTTTTTTTTCCTATCTATTTCGTGTTCTTTGAATTATACTGTTAGGTTTAGTCATTCTCCTCTTTCGAATTAGAGGATTGTTTGTTGAGTTAATTAGGCATAAAGTTGGTTTTGGTCACAAAGTTGAGTACTTGATTGAGTTCTTTTAAAGCTTGGATATGTTGTGAAATCGTGATGATGATTGAAATGGGTACTGAGGCTAGCAAAGCGAATTTGGTAAATTTCGCTTGTTTCTACTCTCCTTTGTGGTAGTTTTATTTTATCAGTCCATTACAGGCTTCTCATTTAGGAAGTACTGGGTTCAAGCAATTTTTGAGCCACATACTTTACTTCTTTTTAGCACGCTTAGTTAGTATAATCAATCCAATTGTCTCTAGTGTATGATATTAGATCAGTGTTATTCTCAAAGTTACCTTAATCTCGTCCTCGCTCCTAAGGAGACGATCCTCAAGTACTACAGTAAAAATTGTGTGGTTGCAGCTTTTAAATTTACCTTCAAAATTCTTGACAAGTTTTTTGAGCCGTTGCTGGGGACGAAGCCATGAGATTAGGTCACATTCTCATTTTATTTGCTACTTTCTTATTGCACGTATGTGTTTTGTTTTGCTTTGTTTATTTCATTATTAATAGTGGCTTAGCTCAGTTATTTCTTAAAAAATGAATTAGAAAAAACTTGAAAACCCCTAAAAATTAAAAATTTTCAAAAATTAAAAACAAATGGTAATTTTCTATTACCTTCAATTTGAGCATAAATATTTTCCCGATGTTTGAATAGATTGAATGACTTTTGTGCTCAATGTGTTGATCGATATTTTGAGAAACGGGAAATTTGCCAAGTGATCTTTGATGGTCTTAATGATAATATTGGGGTCATGTTGACACTATGTACTGTAGAGGTTTGAGATGTTTGTTTACTTAGACTTTGGATGAAATTGGGTATTTCTTTGAATATTTGGCTCATGAAACTTTGGAGTATGACAATGCGAAAGAGACCTTTAGTTATCCCATTCCCGACCCTTATGTGAAGCATGTTACACCTCTAGATGAGCGTCAATTTGGTAATATATCCTATGAGCACTCTCATACTCCATGTGTTCTTATTTCATGTGATTATTGTGATTCCTTTGATCATGATGTTGATCGTTGTCCACTACTTGGTAGACCACATAGATTAGAGGTATTGGCTGCCTTGAAAAGGGACTTTTACTTGCGTAGTTTACTCAGGATTGACCTTAGTTTAGGCTCTACTATGCTTGATGCTAGGTCTTGTGATGACTTTGATGCTGGAAGTGATGCACCGATTCCTTTAGGGCATGATTTTCATGATGATACACATTATGATGACCTTGAGGAATTGACTGATACCTTATCTCCTTTAGTAGTTGCACCCTGCCTAGAGTTTCACACAGTTAGTGACCACCCGGAGGGTAGTCTTATCGTTCATGATTCGTCTCTTCCTTTTGCTCCTTTGGGAGAGCTTAAGGAAGGAGATGGATTTGAGACTGATGCTAGTTCTGATGACAAATGCGGCATATTAGTTGAGTCAGATGATACCTTTTCTAAGGAGCATTCTACTAATGAGCCTTCTATTATGGGGTTTAGTTAGGTTACATCTCACAAGGAGCTTAGTGATCTCATTCATATGGAGTTTTCTTCACATGACTTAGCTCATATCCCTCCCATTTCATCCCATTCTTCTTCATTCCCCATTCTTGTTCCTTCTTTGGTCCCTCCCGAGTCTACTTTTGTGGAGTTTGAGACTTTTATGCTTAGTAGTCCTTGTTTAGATCAAACTCTTGATAATATTAACATAGAGAGACTTGAGGATTACTTTAAGGAGAAGGACTTGACTTTAGGACGTCCTATGAGCTCTAATTTTCATATTTCATTTGATTGGCCTTGCCTTAGACCTCTTCACTCCCGTTTTAGAGATGTTGCACTTTATTTAGGGCATTCTAATCACTTTATATGGTCCATACATTCATAGAATTGCATCATTGTTAGACCATTGACTAGTGAATCTGATTTTGCAGGTACACATCTCTCGATTAATTGGCTGAGAGCTTTGATAAGCTCAAGAGATCCTTGAGTTGCATTCCATTTATGCACTTTACTTGAGCTACACCTCCTATTTCTTACTACTTTCATTTTTGTGAGTATTGTGCCTGATTGTTTGATAAGTTGTTGTGAGCCTTGGCCGGTTTTGATGAGTTTTAGCTTGTGAGCTAAGATGGAGTGGTTGATGCTCTATGGACCTCCTCGACATCATTTGAGAGAAGTTTGGGTATAATCTATACCCAACCTAGTACAAGCGTTCCAGCTCTTCCCTATTTTCCTTTTTCATTTATTTTCTTCCTTTCTTACATAGTTATGGATATTTAGTATTGTGATTGAGTAGGTGATTGATCTTGAGGAGAAATTTGGGATATTTTGAGCTGAGTTCGCTATGATCACCCTTGGTTATGTTATGCATTTTGCTATTGGTGGTGTATTTTGTTTTGTGAATACTTGTTAATCCTTTTAGGTTAATAGTTGTAGATATCTAGGATTGTGATTGTATTATAAGTGTGTTGTTTCATTTTTATTTAGGATTGTGAATAGTTACGGATATTTTGCATTGTGATTATGTTATGGGTGTTTTGTTTGATTTTTATTTAGTAGTTCCTTGTTTATGTTGGGTATTTTTGTTTTGTTAGTATGTTTTAGTTCTGTGTTTTTATTTATTAGTGGTACATTTTTGTAAATATGTATTAATGCTTTTTTTTTCCTTGGTTTTATATTTTGTTTTTCTTTTCTTTCGTGTTTTGTTTTGTCTTAGCGTCCTTTGGTGTTGTTTTGTATTTAGTAGCTCCTTGGTTTTGTTTCGTTTATATTTTAATGGTTATGATTTTCTTTTTGTTTTAGAGTTTGTTTTTGTTTTTGCTTTCTTTTGTCATTTTGATTTTGACTATAATTTGGTGATTTTGATTTTGTTCTATAGTTTGTTTTTGTTTTTGTTTTTGGTTTTGTTGGTTTTGTTTTTGTTTTGTTTTGGTTTGGTTTGGTTTTCTTTTGTGTTTAGTGGTGTAGGTTTTTATATATTTGTGGTTTTGTGTCGATTTTACAGTTGTATAGCTTATGTGATTGCTTTTTGGTGCCTTAGTTCCCACAATGAGAACATTATGGACTTTTGATGTAGGGATGAGGCGCCAATTTGTACATATTTTTCGAAAATTTTGAAAAAAATTCAAATTTTTTTTTCATTTTCTTTGGGGATTTGTGTGTTTCCTTAGGCAATTGTGATCCCATGTTACTAGGTCATTAAGTTATATGTAGATAGAGTTCACATGATGAGATGTCTAGTTGAGGATGTAGATTCGATTTTTCACAATAACCTTGTCTTATATGTGTGATTTGGTACCTACCTTGCTCATTTTACCATCAATTCTTTGGGTCTTGTTGTTAAGTTGGCATGTGAGCTTTTTGGTTGCTGAAGTTGCCTTCTAAGCTCTTGAAAAATGTGAAAAGAAAAAAAGCAAAAAAAGAAAAAAAAGTCTAAAAATGAATAAAAACCCGGGCTTCAATGTTCAAAGCCACTATCTTTATTTCATATCTTTAATTGGCTGGAATATGTGCTATTTGATTTGAACACATATCTATTTGGCAATGAAATACGTGCTTCACATATTCGAATAAAACCCCTTTTTAGGGAATGCCCGAATATTTGCAAGTCTAGTGGGCTTAGGGTATGTGCTTTATCATTCTTGGAAAAAAGAAAAAAAGGGAAAAAATAGAGCATGGAATGCAATTACGTAAGGAAACGGGGATCATATCGTTGTTACCAACTTGAGTCATAAGGATTGATGTCGATTTGCACATGCACCGTTACATACACATCATTGCATATTGGTATGTGGGGTGAAAAGTGAACGTCAGAATGCATTTTGTGACTTGTTGTCTTATGATTGTACATTCTATTTGCATATGATTTGGTGATTTGGTTAAGGGTGTTGCAATTGCTTAAGTTGTGCACATGATTTCACCATTTCTTCTATATATATGTTTGTGTTTTGGAAAAAAAAACCAAAAAGATTTTCCTTTGTTTTTGAAAATATTTTTGAGGGTATTTCACTGGAAAACCCTCACGAGACGCCACTCGTCCACTTGGGAAACTAAGAGGTTTAAAGGGTTTGTGGCATATGTTAAATGCAATTGTGATTCCTAAGAAAGTCAGTTAGGACTTTCTTTTTCTTATTTTCCATTTCTTTTTATGTAGTTTAGTTTGTTTTACTCAAGGATAAGAAAAACATAGGTGTGGGGTATTTGTTTGTACTGAAAATTATGATAATTTTGCAGTATTTCTACACACAATTTGGCTCCTGATAGTTATGATTTTTAGATTTTTAATTAAGTTTTTATGACCTTTTAGGTCTTACAATAAATCGGGAAAAATCTGAAAAATGGAGGAAAAGTATCATTGGGCCATACTAATTCAAATCTAACCGCAATTCCTTGACCCATTCTCTCAGAGGACATAAAAGAAAAAAAGTGGAAGCAAAAATTGAAAATAAACTCAGCCTGCCCCCCTAAACCTCGTGCCTTTCACGTGGCCCCATCGCCCTTCTAATTTCTCACCTTCTCTCTCCTCTTTCGGCCCATAACCCCAAAGCCCCCTATCTCATTTCTTTGTCTCTCTTCAAAACATCATCGAGCACCACCATCTCCATTTTAATCCACCCTCATGCACCATCTTCGTCCACCTTCGTCACCCGTGCACCACCTAATACCAAATCAGCCCCTTCCACGGCTAGCATAGGACCATCTCTACCATCCACATCACGCAAGATTGACGGTCTAGATTGGCGAAGGGGTGAGTAAATCAATGTAAGATGCGACGGGAGGAGGTAATCTAGGTTTTATTTCTAGTCTTAGTTAGTTTCCATTCCAGTTTTAGTAATTTAGGGTTTAATTTAGACTTTTAATTTTAAGGTTTCATTTTCGACTTTCTCTGTTTCACTGTTGATTGTAAATCCATGTTTTAGCTTTCAAATTCAAGTAATTAAGCAAGATTTTGATAACTCGGAGTCGTCATTCATGATCATCAGCTTGTAATGGCAACGTTTTTGGGTTCGATTTTGGTTAATTTCAGTTTCTCCCTCCCCTGTTCTCTTATTCGTTTATGCTATTTCAACATCTATTTTCTGTTTTCTCTTCGATTCTGTTTGTTCAATTGTAGTGTCTGGGTTGTGTTTGTATGATTTCTTGATGTGGTTGTTGATGTGGATTTTGTTGTTGTGGGTTTTGGGTTTAATTCAAGGTTTGGTATGGCTAATCTCCCTTCGCCTGTTCAACTTCTCTGTTTCTGCTTGAGAAATATTGGTTTGATGGTTTTAGTGGGTTCTTAAGTTTTGGGTCTCAAATCTCCAAAAATGGAGTTAGTAGTTGCTGGGTCAAGCTCGCCGTGAGCAAGGACACCCATAGCTGCCCGGTTTTCTATCTATTCCTTGTTCTTCAAATTGTACTGCTGGGTTTACTCCTTGTTCTCTTTCGAATTGGTGGATTGTTGGTTGACTTAATTAGGTACAGAGTGGGTTTTTATCACAAAGTGAAGTATTTCATTGAGTTGTTTTGAAGTTTGGATATGCTGTGAAACCGTGATGATGATTGAAATGGGTGTTGAGGTATCAATCTGATTGTCTCTAGTTTATGATATTAGATTGTTGTTATCCCTACAGTGACCTAAATCTCATCCTCATCCGAGATGAGATGACCCTTAAGCACTACAACGAAAGTTGTATGCTTGCGGCCTTTAAATTTTCCTTAAAAAGTCTATTACAACTTTTTGGCGCCATTATCAGGGATGACAGCATGATATTACGTCACATTCTTATTTTCTTTGCTACTTTCTTATTAGATGTTTATGTTTTGTTTTGCTTTGTTTATTTCGTTATTAGTATTAGCTTAGGTTGGTTATTTCTTTAAAAAAATTCAAAAAAATTAGAAAAGTCAAAAATTGAAAAAACAAATGGAAAAATCTTGAAAACCCATAAAAATTGAAAAACTTGAACAATTTTAAAAACAAATAGCAATTTTCTATTTCCCTCAATTTGAGCACGAAATATTTTGGCGATATTTGAGTGGATTGAATGGCTTCTGTGCCGAATGTGTTGATCGATATTTTGAGAAATCAGAAATTTTTCAAGTGATCTTTGAAGGTCTTGAGGATGAATATTGGGGTTATATTGAGACTATGTATCCCAGAGGTTTGGGATGCTTGTTTAATAGGACCTTGGATGAAATTTGGGATTTCTTCGAATATTTGGCTCAAGAAACGTTGAAGTCCACCAATGCGAGTGATGCCTTTGGTCACCCTATTCCTAACCCTTATAAGATGCATGCTACACCTTTAGATGAGAGTTAGTTTGGATTATATCTTATGAGCACTCGCATATTCCATGTGTTCCTGTTTCACGTGATTATCGTGATTCCTTTGATCATGATGTTCATACTTGTCCACTTCTTGATAGACCACATACATTAGAGGCACTAGCTGCCTTAAAAAAGGGAGCTTTACTTGCGTAGTTTACTCAAGATTAACCCTAGTTTAGGTCCTCGGTACCTAAGGTCGGGTCTTGCCATGAATTTGATGTTAGGAGTGAGGCAGTTTCTTTAGGGTGTGATTTTCATGATGATACACAGTGCGATGACCTCAAGAAATCAGATGATCCCTCATCTCCTTTGGCAGTTACACCCTCCTTAGAGTTTAGCATAGTTAGTGACCACCTCGAGGGTAGTATGATCGTTCATGAATCGCCTCTTCCTTTGGCTCCCTTAGGAGAGCGTGCGAAGGGAGATGGATTTGAGACTAATGCTAGTTCTAATAATCAGTGTAGTAAATTAGTTAAGTCAAATGATCCCTTTTTTAAAGAGCATTTTCTTGATGAGCCTTCTATTGTGGATTCTAGTGAGGTTGAACCTCACATGCAACTTAGTGATCCAAATCATATAGAGTTTTCCCTTGATTTAGCTCCCACCCCTCCTATTTCACCCCCTTTCTTCTTCCTTCCCCATTCTTCACTCTTCTTCAGACCCTACCGAGTCTACTTTTGTAGAGTCTAAGACTATTGTGCTTCGTAGTCCTTGTTTGGCTCAGACTATTGATGATAGTGACGTAAAGAGATTCGAGGATCACTTTGAGGTGATGGACTTGATTTTAGGCCATCCTATGGGCTTTGATTTTCAAATTTCATTTGATTGGCCTCGCCTTGGTCCTTTCCTATCCCCTTTTAGAGATGTTAGCCTTCATTTAGCTCATTCAGATCACTCTCGATGGCCTATGCATTCATATAATCACATCATTGTTAGACCATTGCCTTGTGCGTCTGATTTTACATATACAAATCTCTCATTTGATTGGGTTGATAGCTTTAATAAGCTCAAGAGAGCCTTGAGTTGCATTTCATTTAAATTTTATTGGGCTACGCCTTCTGTTTCTGACTATTTTCATTTCTATGAGGATTGTGCCCGATTGTTAGATAAGCTGTTACGAGCTTTGGTGGGTTTTGATGAGTAGCAACTTGTGAGCTGAGGTGGAGAGGTTGATGCTCCGTGGACCTCCTCGACATCATCTGAGCGGGGCACTAGTTTGGTACAATCCATACCCAACCTGGTATGATCATTCCACCCCTTTCCTACTCTCCTTTTTCATTTTTTTCTTTCTTTTCATACATAGTTTTGGATATTTATGATTGTGATTGTGTGGGTGACCAATCTTGAGCATAAATTTAGGATTTGTTAAGCTGAACTAGCTATGATCACCCTTGGTTGTGCTATACATTTTACTACTGGTGGTGTATTTTGTTTTGTAAATACTTGTTAATCCTTTTGGGTAAATTATTGTGGATATCTAGGATTATGATTGTGTTATGAGTGATAATTGATTTTTATTGCAAATAGTTGTGGATATCTAGGATTCTGATTAACTTTTCGGCATTGAATCTCCGTAAATGGAGTTGGTAGTTGCTAGGTTGACCTCGCCATCAGCAAGGACACCCATAGCTATTATTTTCTATGTATTCCTTATTCTTTGAATTGTAGTGCTAGGTTTAGTCATTCTTCTCTTTTGAATTAATGGACTGTTGGCTAAGTTAATTAGGTAGAAACTGGGTTTTGTTCACAAACTAGAGTGTTTGATTGAGTTGTTTTCAAGTTTGGATATGCTTTGAAACCGTGATGATGATTGAAATGGGTACTGAGGTTAGCAAAGAGAATTTGGTAAATTTCTTCTATTTTTACCCTCCTTTGCTGTAGTTTTATTTTATTAGTCCATTGTAGGCTTTAGTGCTTATGCATTTGCATTATTAAGTTCTTGAGTGCAAGCTTCTCATTTACGAAATGCTAGGTTTAAGCAATTTTTGTGTCCCATAGGTTTCTTTTTTTAGTGTGCTTAGTTAGTAAAATCAATCTAATTGTCTCCAGTTTATGATAGTAGATCAGTGTTATCCTTATAGTGACCTTAATGTCGTCGTCATCCTTGAGCTGACGACCCTCTAGTATTGTAGCGAAAGCTGTAGGCTTGCGGCCTTTAAATTTACCTTGGAAAGTCTCTTCGAAATTTTTACCGCTATTATCGGGGACGGCGACATAAGGTTATGTCACATTCTTATTTTCTTTCCTACTTTCTTATTATATGTATTTGTGTTGTTTTGCTTTGTTTATCATTGTTAATAGTGGCTTAGCTTAGTTATTTCCTGAAAAAAAAATCAAAAAAATTAGAAAAGTCAAAATTTGAAAAAAAAGGAAAAATTTTGAAAACCCCTAAAAATTGAAAAACTTCAAAATTTTGAAAAAAAATGGTAGTTTTCTATTTCTCTTAGTTTGAGCATGAAATATTTTGGCAATATTAGAGTAGATTGAATTACTTTTGTGCTCAATGTGTTGATCGATATTTTGAGAAATGAGAAATTTGCCAAGTGATCTTTGATGGTCATAACGATGAATATCCAGGTCATGCGGAGACTATGTATCCTAGAGGGTTTTTGGGATGTTTGTTTACTAGGACTCCGGATGAAATTTGAGATTTTTGAATATTTGGCTCATGAAAATTGGGACTTTAACAATGCGAGAAAGGCCTTTAGTCATCCATTTCCGACCCTTATATGATGCATGCTACACCTTTAGATGAGAGTCTATTTGGCGGTATAATTTATGAGCACTCTCGTACTCCATGTGTTCCTGTTTGATGTGATTATTGTGATTCCTTTTATTATGATGTTGGTACTTGTCCACTGCTTAGTAGACCACATAGATTAGAGGTACTAGTTTCCTCAAATAGGGAGCTTTACTTGTATAGTTTACTCAAGATTGACCTTAGTTTTGACTCTTCTATACTTGAGGTCGGGTTTTGTCATAACTTTGATGTTAGGAGTGAGGTGTCGATTCCTATAGGGCATGATTTTCATGATGATACACGTTATGATGGCCGCGAGGAATAGAGTGATCCTCCATCTCCTTTAACAGTTGCACCCTGCTTAGAGTTTAGCACAGTTGGTGACTACCCCGATGCCTCGTCTCTTCCATTGTCTCCCTTAGGAGAGCTTGAGGAGGGAGATGGATTTGAGAGTGATGTTATTTCTAATGATCAGTGGGGCAAATGAGTTGAGTCAGGGGATATGTTTTTTGAGGACCATTTTGTTGATGAGCCTTTTATTGTGGATTCTAGTGAGGTTACTCCTCACATGGAGCTTAGTAATCCAATTCATACGGAGTCTTCCCTTGACTTAGCGCCCACAGCTCCTATTTCACCCATTTCTTCTTGCTTCTCCATTCTTCACTCTTCATCAGACCCTCCTAAGTCTACTTTATTTTGTAGAGTTTGAGACTTTCATGCTTAGTAGTCCGTGTTTAGATCAGACTCTTCGTGATAGTGGCGTAGGGAGATTCGAGGATCACTTTAAGGTGACACACTTGTCTGTAGGCCATTCTATGAGCTTTGATTTTCATATCTCATTTCTTTGACCTTGCCTTGGTCCTTTCCCCTCCCCGTTTGGAGATCTTGGGCTTCATTTAGGTCAATCAGACTACTCTCGATGGTCTATGCATTCATATAATTACATCATGGCTACACCATTGACTTGTGCGTCTGATTTTACATATAAGCATCTCTCTTTTGATTGTGCTGAAAGCTTTGATAAGCTGAAGATAACCTTGAGTTGCATTTCATTTAGGCATTTTATTTGGGCTACGCTTTCTGTTTCTAACTACTTTCATTTCTATGAGGATTGTGCCCGATTGTTTGATAAGTTGTTACGATCATTGGTGGGTTTTGATGAGTAGCAACTTGTGAGCTGAGATGGAGCTGCTGATGCTACATGGACCTCCTCAACATCATCTGAGTAAGACATTAGTTTGGATGTAATCAATACCCAACCTAGTATGACCATTTCACCCCTTCCCTATTTTCCTTTTTCGTTTCTTTTCTTTCTTTTTGTACATAGTTGTGGATATTTACGGTTCTGATTGTGTGGGTGATCAATTTTGAGCTGAAATTTGGGATTTGTTGAGCCGAGTTAACAATGATCATCCTTGTTGGGTTATGGATTTTGCTATTAGTGTTGTATTTTGTGTTTGTAAATATTTGTTAATCCTTTTGGGTGAATATTTGTGGATATCTAGGATTGTGATTGTGTTATGAGTGTACTATTTTATTTTTAATTAGGATTGTGAATAGTTGTGGATATCTAGGATTGTGAATAAGTTTTGGGTGTTGAATCTCCATAAATGGACTTACTAGTTGCTGGGCCGACCTCGCCATGAGCAAAGTCACCGACAACTGCCCTCTTTTCTATCTATTCCTTATTATTCAAATTGTACTGTTGGGTTTAGTCATTCTCCTCTTCCGAATTAGTGGATTGTTGGTTGAGTTAACTAGGTAGAAAGAGGGTTTTGTTCACAAAGTAGAGTATTTGATTGAGTTGTTTTCAAGTTTGCATACACTGTGAAACTATGACGATGATTAAAATGGGTACTGAGGTTGGCAAGGAGAATTTGGTGCATTTCGCTTGTTTTTACTGTCCTTTGTTATATTTTTATTTGTCAGTCCATTGTTGGCTTTAGTGCTTATGCATTTATATTATTTAGTTTTTGATTACAAGCTTCAAATTTAGGAAATACTAGGTTTAAGCAATTTTTATGCCGCTTAGTTTACTTATTTTCAGTGTGCTTAGTTCGTAAAATCAATCTAATTGCCTCTAGTTTTTGGTATTAGATTAGTTTTATTATCATGGTGACCTTAATCGCATTCTCATCCCTGAGGAGACAACCCGCAAGTATTAAAACGAAAGCTCTATGCTTGCAGCCTTTAAATTTACCTTGGAAATTCTCGTACATGTTTCTTCATTCAATCCCCTTTACCTTGAGTAATATTTAATGTTATCATTTTTTCCTTCTCTAATGATGACTGGGTTGGTTGTAAGGACTCGTGTCATTGAATTCTGGCTACGTCATATTTTTTGGATCTAACCTCATTGCCTGGAAATCCAAGAAGCAACCCACGATATCTAAATCTTCTATTGAGGCAGAGTATCATGCTCTTGGCTATACTATTGAAGAGACTATCTTGATTCGGAAGCGGTTATACGAACTTGGAATCCTCACTTGTGATCTTGTATGTCTTTAGTGCTACTTACATGTTCGCTAATCCAGTTCAGCACAGGCGCAACAAACATGGTATGATGGATTACCAATTTACTTAGGACTTGGTTGTTGCTGGTGATCTTATAGTACGAGGCATTCCTACTCATTTACAAATTATTGATGTATTTACCAAAGGATTGTCCTCTAAATAGTTCTTGTTCTTAAAGTCTAACATGTCTGTGCATATCCTCGATTAGATTGAGGGGGCGTAATAGAGAGAGAATGGATATTATTGTACTTTTACAACTTGTGCAGTTTCATATAAATATACATCCAAGCTTGTAGGTTGGGTGAGGTATTCTACCACTAAATCTCTCAATAAAGTTGGCCAAAGCAAGATGGAAATAAAGATATTGACATCATAGTTTAGGTATTCATTTGAATCAAATGCTAGAAAGATAGGGGTATTGTACTTATATGAGATCAAATAACTTTGACCACTTCATTCGTAAAAGCGAAAAATAGAAGGATTGTAGACTATGGAATTCCAAAAGGGACTCTTCCTAAGAAGGAACTTGAACATATAAAGAAAAGAGAGTGAATAAGTCAACATATAGCTCACGGTAATCCATCAATCCAAAACAGATAAATGTATAGAGAAATTGAAATGGATTTCATGGTGATATTCCGGAATCGATTTAGGACAATGAGTGGATAGATGTTCCAGATAAAGAAAGAGTGTGAATGAGTCAACGTTTATGGTATTCATTCTTAACTGTCTGGTATTGAATAGAAGAGGAGGAAAAATGTTGCAGTAATATACGAAATCCAAAATATTATCAATTTAGCATAAATGTACGAAGGTTGCCATGATATATGGTGTCCCAAATGAAAAGAAAAATCCCAAATGCTCTAGGTATGCTAGGTGACTAGGGGATAAGGATCGTGAACTCTGATTTAAAAATCAACATTATTTGTGGCCCAAAGAAAAATAGTGTTAGTAAATTGCCATGTGAGAGCAATGATATTGGGCCTGGTCCTTTCAAATTATTACAAGTAACTTATTGTTGATGACTGTTGATGAGTGCTGATGAATGATGGTCAATGCTAATGAATGCTGATCAGTGTGATTGTAGACGAAATTGCGAGTATGAAATATAACTATCTGTTGATGATTGCTGGTGAGTACTGATCAATGGTAAATACTAATGATAAGTGCTTATTATAAGTTGAAAAGAACATACCCATAGTTATATTATCATGCATATACATTAAAAGTTGGGTACAATGTTTGTATGATTAATACATAGGATGTCATGTATGGTGCCATTTGGGATAAGAAGGCCATGTAAGACAGCAACATGTTACTCTTCTAGCATGTAACTAAGATGAACGTAGATGATCAATGCAATCCTAGTTTAATTCAATGATGTGACTATCCACAAATGTTATGACCCATTGATTGGTAATTGAAATTATTGTTTAAAAACTTGAATATATTACGAAGAAATCATAATGGTTGAAAAAAACAAAGAAATGATTCAAATGTAAAATACTAAAATAAGATATGATGGACATTGCGAGTGCATATTACGTATATCAATTAGCATAAAAGAATAGATAAAACCTATCAAATTGTAATAAGCTAAATACCAATAAATCAATTTATTGTCACAACCAAAAAAAATTATACTATTCTTATGTAATAATATATATTAAATTATTTAATTTACAACCTTTATAGCAAGGGGTATAACCTTGGTATACTAAATAGCAATACAAGTTTTATAAGGTAAAAGATCTAGAACCCACTGTCATTTAAAACCACTACATGGGGAACATATGAGAAATGAGGACTATTGCTCTCCTTTATTTCAAATAATACTCCAAACAGTTTCGAGGACGAAACTTCTATTAAGGGAGAGGATGTAATGCCCTGCTAAGTAATCCTTAAGTTGTTATTTTCAAATTAATCATACAATTATAGTTTCGATTACAATTAGGGGCAACGGGAAAAAAATCTTTTGTTATGGAAAATTCAGATTCAATAAATTTATGGAAAAAACTTCTTAAATACAAATGTTTTCAGATAATTATGTAAATAATGTCATATCCATGTAAGAAGGCATACAAAGCTAGCTTAGATTTCTTAAAAATTAAGGCATAAGATGAATTTTTTAAAAATAAAAACAAGTAAAATAATAATAATAATAATAATAATAATAATAATAATAATAATAATAATAATAATAATAATAATAATAATAATAATCATCATCATCATCATCATTTTCATCATCATCATCATCATCGTCATCAGTAAATTGATTACTGTCAGAATAACAAATGGGTTAGACATTTGTCTTTTTTTTTTTGTAGAAGAAACATACGTAATACAATCTAGGCAACTCTTCTTTTGAGGTAGACATTGCTCAAATTGGAAGGGGTAGAGATTAATTAAATCCACGGAAACTTGAATGCACAAAAAAAAGCAAAAAGGCTGCATGAGTATTGCCCTGTAATAAAAAAGGAAGGGAACGAAAGCTTATTTGACAATCCAACATTTTGAAAGAAAATAACTACATACACATATATTTTTTTTTAAAAACCCTCTAATTCTATCTCACTCCCTATATTTCCCAGTCAGAACATAGTAGGGACGACCTTATACCTCATCCCTGCCTCCTACAATCATCTATTGGAAAAACACCACCATGGGTCATACCTCCAGCATCACGCACTATCCCTACCCCTACAACCTTTTTTTGAGCACTTGGATTAAAATTCCACTCAACTATCCACAAAAAGTAAAAGATTCCAATGTAACTATCTTGAGTAATGAAATGGCACTGAACTTGTGAAAACAGTTAATGAATGCCATGGTAAGTGGGAGTAATAGGTCAAACAGTAAAAAAATGTTAGTTTGAGCCAGTTGACTGAGCGTGGAAGGGGGTTTTAAAAAAAAAATAAAAATTGATAATATTTTTTATGATGTGGAGCAAGTTCCGAGCTTGGCCTACTTTCACTAGTGAGGGTCTTGAACCAAGTTAGTCCAAGATTGACTTTAGGTGAAGGACTAGGTCCCCCCTAGGTCAATATTGACTTGGGACCCATGAGAAGGTCTAACGAAACTTAGGAAAGGTACTTGGGCAATTAGTACCGCTAAATAAGGAGTTTAGCCACCCTATCTTCCCAAAACCACCTCATTAGCTCATTCTTAATTTTCTGAGTAGAATAATTCACGTCATTTCGAACTCTGTTTTAAGTAGGCAAATGAGCTCCCATTTTTACAAATTATACATGGATGGAAAGCCGCAGAAATTAATTTTCCAACAAACATGAATCACACTCCAAATCCAAGTATTGAGAAAGTTATGGGCTAAAAACTGAGTAAGGGTCAGTCCGTGAATGGAAAATGTACAGTTTTAATTATGGGATTGATTGAGGAAGGTATAGCTGTAATTTTAAAGATTAATCAGCATGGGATAATTCTTCACACACAAAGGAAGATTTGCTAAGTAGAGGCACCACCAGTAATGGAGCAGATCCTTCTGAAAGCTCTCTAGAAGATCGAGGATAAATCCTGGAAAATATAGCTCATCTTGATTGTGATTATCTCAAGCATCTTGATTTATTTTTATAGGATATTTGGTAGGCCTCCTATTGGCCCACTTGCTCCACTAATGTACAACTACATGAATCGCATACCTTTATTTCGTCAATGGTATCCACCATGCATAATTTGGTATCAGAGCACAAAGATCCTATCTCTTGGTAAGCATCCATTCCATTATTCCTTGTGATAGAAAAGCTTAATGTTTCCTCCTTTATATACTATTGTTGTCATTAGTTCTCCCTTTCTAAACCTCTTATCTAGTCCACAAAGAATCCTAATTATAACCCAAACTTAATCCCCAACCCAAACACATCCCTAAACTTCACAACAAAAGCCAAAAACCATCAAAAACACCAGCTAGAAATTAGGCACTACCACCCCGTGTCACTTGGCACGCCCATGCCAAAATCCTACACTTTGGAAATTTGAACAAGAAATTTCGCACAGCCACCCTGTGCTACTTGGCTCGACCATGCCCCTTTCGTGCACTCTTGATTCTTGCTCCAGAGATGTGGCACCACCTTCCCCCTTGTGCCACTAAGCACCACCGTGCCCCCTCAGTTTTCCCTATTTTGCTGCTCGTGCTCCTTCAGCACCCCCATGCCTCCTTTGTTTTTCCCTTATTTTACCTCTTTCGCCTTTTTATCAACCCTGTCTGCCGAGTAAGATCCTTCTCACTCCTTGAACATTTCTCTTGAGCAAACCCATGACATAGGTAAGGCCCTTGTAGAGCTTCAAGAGCAAATGAGGAAGCTCACTCAAGAGGTTCCCCATGTAAGGGAATCCACGCCATGAAACCCTTACTGACGAAGCTACAATGCTCGTCCTATTGATATTGATACTCTTCCTCCCATAAAAACTTTGATGATGAGGAAGGAAGACCAAGAAGAAGAATGCATGCAAGGGATGACCTTCGGGATCTCAAAGTTGAGGCTCCAGAATTTGATGGTAATCTTGGCCTAGAGAACTATCTTGATTACGTTCAAGCCATTAAGAGGATCTTTGAACTCAAAGATTACAATGATGAGAAGGACTTCAAGTTGACATTCTTAAGTTGAAGGGGTATGCTTCATTAGGGTATTGGCATTTGAAGAAGAGTGGGCTAGAGAAGCCAAACCCAAAGCCAAAATTAGGACTTTGTCCAAGCTCAAGAAGCATATGGACAAGAGATTTCTACCCGTTTCTTATAAACAACAACTCTACCTCAATATTACCTCCGTCAATCAAGAGAATCTAATGGTAGAAGAATACATTAGAGAGTTTGACCAACTCTAAATGAGGGTTGGCTTGGATGAAGAACCCAACCTTAAGATTGCTAGGTTCATTAAAGGATTATCTCCTAGCATTGCTCACAAGGTGGATTTACAACCTTACTTATCCTTTGATGTTGTGTGCCACCTAGCTATCATGGTTGAGAAGCAACTTAAGGGTCGAAAAATCTTTCAAACTGCTTCCTCAATTTGTTGTTCAAGTACCCCTAAGGGTTACTTTGCCCCCAACAAAGCTATCACTAGCCCTACACCCGTCAAAACCCTTGACAAGGGTAAAGGGATTGCTAGTGAAAACCAAAGAGAATGGAGGGTAAGAAGTGTTTCAAATGTCATGGTTATGGAAACTTCCGAGCGGATTGTCCTAACCAAAGGACTCTTACCATTAGAGAGGTGGAAGAAATTTAAGCCATTAAAGAAGCTACTAGTGAAGAGGAAGTAGAGGATGAGGATCAAACTTTGATTACTCCATATATGGGTGAACTCTTAGTAATTCGAAGAGCACTCTATATCCAAGAAACTCCTTGTGAGCTAAGGCAAAGGGATCAAATTTTCCATACCTGATGCACTATTGGAGGCAAGGTGTGTGACCTCATCATTGGTGGAGGAAGTTGCACCAATGAAGCTTCAACAACACTCATTGACAAGCTTCAATTACCCACCAAGGTGCATCCCACCCCTTATTCTCTCAAATGGCTCAAATAAGGAAGCGAGATAACCGTTTCTAAACAAGCACTTATTGCATTTTCGGTTGGTCAATGTTGTGGTAAAGTGCTTTGTGATGTCCTTCCTATGGATGCATGTCACTTGTACTTGGTAGGCCTTGGTTGTTTGATAATCACGTGATTCATGATGGTCATGCCCATACTTATGCATTCAAATACATGGGTCGCAATCTTACTTTGACACTGCCACCTCCACCTAAACTCAAATCTAAATTGGCGAAGGGAAGTGAGAAAAGCCTATTCATGAGTGAAACATGGGTGGAGAGAGTCATTAGTACGAAAAAGCATTTATTTTCCTTACTTATGGTAGAATCCAACACAAGTAAGGGAGTGAAACTCATACATCTCCTAGCTAAATGACTCTTGAGAGAGTTGGAGGATGTATTCCCCAATGACTTACCCTTAAGGCTCCCTCCTTTGAGAGGAATGAACACCAAATTGATCTCTAACTAGGTGATTCTTTGCCAAACAAACTGGCCTATAGATGCAATCCTAATGAATCAAAAGAGCATCAATGACAAGTCCAAGAGTTGCTTGATCGTAGCTACATTTGGGACGGTAAGTTCCGAGCTTGGGCCTACTCTCACTAATAATAGTCTTGAACCAAGTTGGTCCAATGTTAACCCTAGAAGAAGGACTAAGTCCCTTAGGTCAATATTAACATGGGACCCTTGAGAACATCCAAGTAAGCTTAGGAAAAGTGGTTAGGTAATTAGTAGCCCCAAATAAGACGCTTAGCCACCTAATCTTCCTAAAGCCACCTCATTATCTCATTTTTAGTTTTCTGGGCAAAATACTTCACCCTATCTCTAGCTTCGTTTTAACTAGACAAATGGGCTCCAATTTGTACAACTTATACATGGATGGGAAGCCCCACAAGCCTGTTTTCCAACAAATCTTGAGTCGAACTCAAACTGCAATCATTAGGAAAGGTATGGACTAAAAACCAAGCAAGGGTCGGTCCAAGATTTAAAAATGCATGGTTGTAATTATGCGCTTAATTGAGGAGGTTACAGCTATAATTTTGAAGATTAATCGGCATGGGATGATTTTCACACACAAAGGAAGATTTTTCAATGAAGGAACCTCTATTGGTGGAGTAAGGGCTTCTCGAAGCACTCTAGAAGTTGGAGGATGAAGCCTAGAGAATGTAGCTCATCCTTATTGTAATTATCTTAATCATCCTAACTTACTTTCCTAGGATATTTTTTAAGACTCCGATTGGCCCACTTTCTCTACTAATGTACAGGTAATTCCCTTGTTAATTAGGTATTTATAGACCCAATTACCTCCATGAAAATTCAAACTTGATGGATGGTATGAGAGCTTGGGGCTTGGTTCTCCTCAAAATCTCAAAATCTTTATCTCTCTAAAAAGGGTGGTGATTTGAGTTTATCCCTTTAATCTAATCCTTGGTGCTAAGCCTTGAGAGGGTTAAAGGGCGGGCTGATTTATCTTTTAGTTACCTATCTCTCTCTTGGTTCATCCTTGGAAAGACTAGTCTTCAACATCCATTGTCCTCATTTACATGAGTTTCACACCTTTATTTGGCCTAATGGTATTCAATATGCATTGTTTTGTTTTTGTTCTCTATGTTCCCTCCAAACCTTGTTCTTGAACTTGCTTTCTTTCACACACCCCTCTTTGTCACAAACTCCCTTCTCTTCCCTCCAAATCCCTAATCTTATAAATCCTAGAACCCAAATTGTGAGCTCCTTTTGCAGAAGAAGAAGCCTATTGAAGTCAATCGTGTGCACGAAGTGGATTGTAGCAATTAATCAGCAATTTGTCAAGGCAATTTTTATGTTTTTCGTAATTTTTTTGAATAAATCAGAATAGGTGCAAATTGAAGAATGTACAAGTCAATTGTGTTAATTTGGTTGTTATTGTCATATTAGTTATTTAATTTCTTCGAAGATGATTGGATGGCTAACTAAAAACTAAAGTATGGGTGTAGGAAACCCTAATGTTATGCTTGCTTACAAATATGATACAATTTCCTTTTTTTTTCTTTATTAAACTATGATATTGCTTAATATGTAGACTGACATCCCCTAGTGATGGTAAATTGGTTTTTGATGGTGGGAATTTCAGAGATGACCCAATTTGATCTATAGTGAATCTCAATTTAGTGAGGCAGAAGTTAACCTTGATTTGCTTAGTGTGGATAATATTAAGGATATTGGATCAACATTAGGGTACATAGAAGATAACATAAAGATTGTCTATTTATGTGGGCTATACTTTCTATTTGAGGATAGTTTGGTGGCAATTGAAACTAATGAAGTGTGTAGGGAGCTAATAGGGTTGTTGGAAAATCTTACGTTTGTGTGTGTATATGTTGAACACATAGATGATGGAAAATCTAAAGGGGGGAAGAAACATGGGAATGCAAAAAAGATGATGGTTACTTTGCAGATGCTGATGATGAATCTATTGATAGGTTATGGCCAAAAGGAGAATGATATTTTCTCTTCTAGTGTTGATGATGATGATTTAGAATATACAAGGGAGAAACAAAAAGAAACTGAAAGAAGTAGTTGAAGATGAGAAAAAGGCTGTCAATTATAAGAAATAGGACATAGGTGAACATGGAGAAGATATATTAGGATTTTGATAATCATGATGGCCTACTGAGAGCGAAAATCAGAAAGATGGGAAGAAGAAGAGTACAACAACAACAACAACAACTCCTAGTGTGGGTCCTACTTACGCTGGGTCTGGGGAGATCCAGATGTAAGCAGTCTTACCTCTACCGACATCTCTGTCCGTAGAGAGGCTGATTCCAAAGGGAAGAAGAAGAGTATGAAAAGGAAAAAGAGTGTAAAGTACCCAAGGTACCATAGTGCATTCTCTACTTATCTTAATTAGGATGACATTTAAGGATAAGAAGAAACTAAAACAAGCTATTGAGATCCATAGAATAATTGAATGGTGTCACTTGAAGTTTAAGAGTGATAGGGAAGGTTACAGGTGTTATGCTTGGGTAAGGGGTGCAAGTGGTGGCTATAGGCATCCAAATATGACAAATGAGGCATCTTTTTAAATAAGGATTATGTATGCACTGCACACATATATCCCTTTCAGCAAGCTTTAAGCTAGGGAAGAAACATATGTCTTGTAATTGGATGGCTAATGCTTATAGGGATTTATTAAAATTGCAGCCATCTTCAAGAGTAAGGGACCTTGAAAGTATTTTGAAGGAGAAGTATAACTATAATTTTGCACTATCTATATGTATAAGGGTGAGAAAGAAAGTCTTGGACTCTATCATTGGTTATTATAGGAAACAGTTTAGGTAGATTAGGGATTCTGTGTGGGAGTATAAAACCAAAATCCAAATACAACAGTCAATGTCAACACTTAGAAATATCCACAGGGGCAATATATATTTAGATCTCTTTATGTGTGCCTAGGACCTTTGAAAAATACCTTCTTAAAGGGCTATAGAATAGTACATCTAAAAAGACATATTAACGAAACGCAGTACTTAGGTGCAACTGCTTTGCCATCCTTTTGAGACAAAAAGGGTTGAGAGTTTTTGTAGGATATACTTTAAGCCACATGCAATGTGTGAATCAGTGGACAATAATACAGCTAGGATTTTTAATGGCATCAATATGGATGCTAGATATATGCCTATTGTTTTCATGCTCAAGACAATTTTAAAATCTATTATGAAAATGATTACATAAAAGAAAACATAGGCAACGTCTATCGAGAAGCCAATTACACTTAGAAGTTTGAAAATTTTGGACAAACGGATTGATAAGATTAGGTATTGGGGGACAAGCGGGTCTGGGGGTGGGTACTGCAGTGTAACACATGGAACTAAGGTATTTATTGTGAACTTAAATGAAAGACTAGCACCTGCAAATGTAGAGGCATAAAAATGGCATCTTATTTTTAATTGTCCAAAGACGAAAATTATACCCGAAGTTGTGCACTTGGGCGCCAAGTAAAATGATCCTGTAATTCGAGTCCAAAAGGCTAATAGAGCGTAAAAAGCCTAAATATGTCTAAATTGACAGTGTTCAGCGTCCAGTTGAGATCCACTCTACGGAGCATAAAATTATTAAGTTTAGGTATTAACATTCTTCATTAAATGAGATTTCTAATGACATATTATGGTACAAAGTCCAATAAGGAACGGAAAAGATATATGTCAAATATTTGGGCTTGTGCTTAAAATGATACATGTTTAGTATTTTCCTTATATATTGTTCCACGCTTATCCAAAAAGTATGAAGTTAGTTTATTAGAAACTACAATAAGCTTTCAAGGAGAAAAATAATCACTCAAAATGGAGGTCAGACATAAAAGTCATGGCCAAAACAAATTAGTTTGGGTTGCAGCTTCTAAGAAAAAACGAATCACTCAAAATGGAGGTTGGACGTGAAAGGTATGGCGAAAAGAAATTGGGATATCTAGATCCAGCCTAGCAACACAATTAGGTTATTATTTGACACAACTTGACTAGACCAAGAACCGGGCTGATCCTTTAGTTGGGAACCCAACTGGGCTCCCTCTCTTTGAGCCCTTTTCTGCCTAAACAGGGATTTATTCACTAGAATTCTAGGATGATTAGTTTACCTAGACTAATTACTTAGAATCCTAGCTGAATTAGTGTACATGTTTAGACTAACCTTAATAGGACTAGGATTAGGTTTTCTTTCTCTAAACTGATTTGGATTATGCCTCAACCACTATAAAAAGGGTGCTACCCCTGTGGTTAGGGACATAAAAAAAAATTTCCATCAGCTAAAGGAGTCAAATCAAATTGGCATCAAAGCACATTAAAAAATTAAAGAGAGGAGAGAATCAAGATTTAGGAGAGAAATACTTTCACATTAGAGGTATTGAGATAGAGACATTTAGGTCTTTCATTTGGAGGCGTTACTCTGCTAGGCTCTCACGTAAATTAGATGGTTATCTTGAGGGACAAAACTCTATCTTCCCCTTCTCTTATACTCTTATACTCTTTTATGATTTTTGTTCTAACTACCAAAGATGTAATCGTTAGGTAGTCCCTATCTACCATAACTTATTTACTTATACTTTTCTTTGCACTGGACTAAATTTTGTACCGTTTACATGATTTCATATGATTTATACCTATATGATGGATAAGTGTTTTAGTATGATTAAAAGTCTGATTTCCTATATTAAATATTAGAGGTAGTTAGAGATGATAGGTGGTGATGTGATATATCCCATCACATCAAGATGGTCCCCACGCTATGGATTACTCGAGGGCCTTCTGAATTTTTTTTTTGAAGCAAAGTCAATTGTTCCTTCAGTGTCCCTTCAATTATCCCTATCGATGTGATATGCTTTGAAAAGAGATTATGGTTTGTAAGTTTTCCTAAAACTCATCGGCGACTCTACTAGATGTATAACTATTGTTTTGTCTCTTTATTCTCTTTAGTTTTCATTCTTTTTCATTTTCGATAAAACCATTCTGATCCAAGATAGTGCACCTGCCTAGATCAGGAACTGGACCATATTCTAGCCTGAGAATTGATACGGCCGCAAGAGCACAGTGGCGTTGTAGCAAATCAAGGTCGATCTCACAGAGACTAGGCTGATCTATTGGACTATATTCCCTCAAGATATGCGAAGTGAATCCAAACTTTAGATTGATAAAAATACGAAGGAAACAACCATAACTAATTCAAGGGGTTTCAATTTAACAACTTCTATGTCACTAATTTTAAATCAATTAAGGAGAAAACGCTTAGGAATTCATGTAGTTATGAAAGTTGATTGGATCAAAATTATGAACATGTGCTTTTCTCTAATCGGTTAATTTTGAGGAATTATGATATCTCCAAAAACTTAGTCTATTCTTTCGAACTCAACTAAATTTGCCTAAACTAAGCAAAAGTCATTCTTTCCAACTAATTTGTCTTAATCCAAGTTAAACATCTTCGATTACAATCTAGTCCTCCTAACATGCAAATCTCTCTTTCAAGACAAGGTTATGTTAGCTTTTATCAAGCAGTCTAACAATCAAATGTCATCTTTCAGCTTTTCACCCAATTGTTTCAAGTGTGCAACCAAACTTTGGCAAAAAATCTACTCATAACATGATAATCACTTGATAGAATGAAATCAAACCAATATTTAAAGTAAGCACAGTTCTTTAGATTAAAGCATGATCTAACTATACTTTATAAGCTGCTAAATCCCTAGACAAAAATTAAACTATTTATGCATGATTAAATTAAACATCTAACTACTTTAAAATGATAAATCTAAAGAGAAAAGAGGTAAGAAGAGATAAGAGTTTGCGTAGCTAAAATGCATGCTTGAATCTTTTGATTGCAGAACCCGATCCCACTTCCTTGTGAATCTTCTTCTTCTACTTGCTTTCCATCACTCTAAAAATGAAATCTAAATCTAACTAGATGGTGGAAAGAGTGATGGATTGGGATGGTGTGCTGATATGAGGCTGAAAACAGCCCCTTTTATAGCGAATGGGATGCAGCCAAAACATAAAACCTGCCAGGAAGCCGAACAGCCGCAACGAAAAATCGAGCAAGTCGAGAAAATGAGACCCACCACGGTCCATGGCCCCACTATGGGCAGACCGTGGTGCTGGCTGGAATCAAAAATTTTCTATTCTTCTTCTCTTCCACGGGTATAGCAACTTAGGGGCTTCTGTGGTGAGTCAAAATGAATCTAAATGAGGGTCAAATGCTGGGTCAAAATGGCCTAAAATCCTGCAAATATCATCAAACAACCATATCCAAGCATAAAACGGAAAAAAAGAGCATAAACTATAACAGAAAGCACATAATTGTCCCTAAAAATGGAGGAAAATGACCTTTAAATTATATATACGTTAAGCACTTATCAAACTCTCCCATGCCTAAACTGTTGCTTGTCCGCAAGTAAACACTATATTAAACCGACAAGTGAAAATGCATCTAGGACTCAAAACGGAATAACCTCCTTAATATAGGCAAGTCATAGCATATCACAAGCAAGAATAACAATGACAACAACCTCAAATAGTGCACATCACATTTCAAAATTAGGAGGATGAGAAGGTTTTCGAAAAAGGACGAGACTATAAGTTCGATATCAAACTTGATCACCCCAAAGAACCACAAAGTACATCATGCAAGCACATTGAATTGATTAGAGCCAAATGGACCGGGAGGACCTCACTTTGGGGAAATGTGAATCACTTCCACTCGTGTGTTTGAAATATAGCATAGGTTCACTCAAGACTCATTCCAAAGATGTAATCTAACATAGGCTTGACAATACTCTCAAATTCTCCACCACTAAAATGCAATGTGCACAAGACAATCAAGAAGACTTTGATAGGGTTGTAATGTGGGCTAGAAGGGTAAGGGAAAGGAGTAGGAAAATGCATTTGGGACAATGTGGAGCTACTTAGCCAAGTGACTAGGGAGCAACCAACAAACCTCCAATTATCCAATAAATTAACCATCACTGCAAACCCAACAACATAATGAACATATCCCAACGAATCATGTAGGAAACAAGTTGACAAAGGAAGAAATTCAAGCTATGTATGTACCCAATGCCAATCACTTAGTTTGATTTTGTTTTTTTTTTCCTTTTTTCTGCCTCTCCTATTTTTTTTGCAGCATGACTTTATCTTCCTTTTTTCCGTTTTCTTCAACATAACTTGTTTTTCTCTTTTTTTTGGGAAATTAAACGAAATTTGCAAATTATTGAAAGGCATAGGATTACAAACCAACTCACAACCGAATATATAAACACACAACCCAAACAACACGGAACCAAAGCATTGATCGATTTGGTTTATGTGCAGCAAAAAGAAAGTGTCCAGAATTGATCCCAAAAAAAACCAATTCAGTGCAGATTTTTCTATAGCTTCGCGTGTTTGAATTTTTTGGAGCATTTTTGGCGTGATTTTTGCTGCTATGATATTTTTCCTAGATTCATCATAATTGTTAGAATTTGTATGAGTTTTTCTGGAATTTTTGGGTCTGTTTGGAGTTTTCTATGAATTTTGGACTTAATAACATGTTTGAAATTTTCTTCACAGTTTAAGGATAGAAAAAAAATTGAAAAAAATATATTTATGCCTATTGTGATTGTGTGGAATTTTCTATATATTTAGTTCTGATTTTTGGAGGTTTATTTTCTATTTTATTTTATTTTTAGTTTTTGTCTGGTTTCAGGTTTTCATTTTTGTGTGTGTTTAGAGAAAAATCAAACGAAATGGTGTACATGTTTTGTATGTGTACTTATTTTTTAATTTTTGTGTTAGATTACTTTTTGATGTTTGAGTCTTTTTGCTCTTTCTTTTATTTTAGTCATATTGTTTTCTTTGTTAGTTTAATTTGTTAACTTGACTATTTGAGTAGTCTTGTGTTTTAGTTTTAGTCATTAGTCATATTTAGTTGTCTTAGACTCATTGTTTTTTTTTTCCTTTGCTTTTTCTTTCAAAAAAAATTTGAAAATTCCAAAAAAAAAAGAAAATTCTTAAAATTGAAAAAAAAGCGTTTTAAGAATGCCAGTTTTCAATTTCCCACAATTCTAGCATGAACCTCTCTGTAGTTATTTATCGAGACTTAATGATTATCGTGCTCAATTTAATCAAAATTTTGAAAAATGAAAAATTTGTAAGGTCATCATTGTGGGTCTAAATGTTAAATCTAAGGGGCATGTTGAGTCTATTTGTCCTAGAGGTATAATATGGTTACTGTCTAGAACTCAAGATGAGATTTGGATTTTTTTTGAAAAATTGGCTTGGGATACCTATGCGTTTGAACAAGCTAAAGAGAATTTTAGATACCCAACTCATGGTGAGTCTATTTTTCATACTAATCCTTCCCATCAAGACTACTTTATGAACTCATATGACCCATTTCAGTCTTATGTGTCTCCTACTTTCTATGATTATTGTGAGTCTTCTAATCATGATGCTTGTAATTGGCCATATCGTGATTATGTTGATGCCACTTGCGCAAGTATTGAAAAGAAGATAAATGAAATGACTAAGAAAATGATAGAGAACATGCAAAAGAGAATTGTTGAATATTCTCACTGTTTCAGTCATATTAGGGAGGATATTAACTTGTAGGAGATTGACTCTAGTTTAGGATCTCCGAAATCTGAAGTCAGTTTCTATGATAATTTTGCGCCCTCTTATAAATCTAGGTCCAATTTGCAAGATGTTGAGCCTTTGCCTAGCATAGAACAAGAGAATCGTCTCCCTACATCTCTATCACCTGACATTGCATCCCATACCAACTCATCTAAGGACCTCATTGAAGATGTCCTAGTTTCAGTCAACCCACCCACCTCTTTAAATCATTCTTGTGAGTTTGAGGAGGGTGAAGACCCTAGTGAGTTAGATATGAGCATTAAGTCTGATATTGAGCATCATGACGTAGATGAGTCAGAAGAAACAATTTTAGAGGAGACATGTGGTGAGGTAATTGAACCCACTAAATTGGAATTTAATGACACTATTCTTTCTGTGGAATATGAGCCTTTTTCTTGTGGGCTTGATATCAATGATAGTTTTGATGAGGGGTTTGTGTTGAATATGAATCCTTCTCGTTTGATTCCATCATTATTGATGTCCTTTTTGAATATTGCAAGTCTAAATTTGTCGAGTCAGAGAATATTGCCACTAAGAATTTTGATTTAACCCAGACTCTTACGCCTTTTGATATTAGGAGACTTGTGGATTTTCAACCCACTATTTTGCCTAGACTGCTCATGCTTGTTGAGAATCACATCTCTAGGCCGATAACCACTTTACTGGCTAATACTGAGTACATCTCTCTGATACCCAATTGGGCCTAACAATTTGAAAAGTTGAAGTGGGCCATTACTTGTGCTGCATTGATATGGTGGATGTATTCGTTTTGACACCAACTCCTTCATTTTTACTGTTGTAATATGGTTGCGAGTTGGTCTTCTTTGTTTGATAAGCTAATTCGTGCTCTAATGGGTTTTGATTTGAGTAGCGATGGTTTAGCTGATATGGAGTGGCTGATGCTCCATGAGCCTTTCTCTAAACATATTTCCGAAGGTTACAGTTTAAGTGTACTTCTACACCTGACCTGGTATAATTTTTCCTCTTTTTCTTTTCTTTTTATTTTCTTTTCTTTTGCATATATTTGTTGCTTTATTTTTCTTGTTTACTCTTTCTTTTATAGTTGTGTAATTTTTGTTTTTGAGTCTTGATTTTTCTTTTCATATATTTGTTTTCCTTTTCTCGTTTTTACGTTTAATGTTTCTTTCCACTCCCACTGAGGATATTATGAGATTTAGGTATGGCGGTGGGGAAATTTTGAAAATTTTCAAAAAAAAAATTGCAAAGAGTAGGAAAAAAAATTGAAAATCTGAAAATTTCAAAAAGCTTTTTGATTTTTGTTTTGTTTTGGGGAATATATGTGCTATTTGTAATTGGCTATGTTCTCTTGTACGTTAGTATTAGGTTGTATACAGATGTGGTGTGCATTGATAGAGCTTAGCCCTAAAGTGTGATGTTTGTATACGATATGAATCCCTGACATTATCTCTAAGCAAGCTTAACTACGGTAGATGAACTCATGAGATTTTGAGCATTATAGACTAGTTCACAATTTGTAGTCTCACATTTTTGTTTCATGTGTGTCTTTTCCATGATTACATCTCTAGAATTTGCTTTGATTCTATTTGAAATCACATTTAGCATGTGTATTATGATAATATGATAGAGGCATTCATTTGTTTTTGTGAACCACATTGCCAAATTGCCACCCGAATTTCACTGTTTTACCCTTTTGATAGCCCTTTTGACCTTTGGCCATTTTTGTTGTGAACCGTTCATTATAGCGCTTGTCCTAAACACATTTCCTTACCTCTAAGCCAAGGCTAATGGGGCAACACTTTATTGTTTGGGGGGTAGCTTTGGGTGTCTTTTATGCATGTGGTGGTTGATTTTGGTTATGTTTGGGGATGTAGCATTGAAACCATTTGGAAATTGAGTTGTATTGCTTTTGTATATGCCATTCATTCATTTTCTTTTTGAAAAGAAGAAAAAAATTCAAAAAAAAGCCAAAAAATAATGAAGAAAAAAATGAGAAAAGTTTCCATTGAAGAAAAATAAAAAAATATCGAAAGATCTCAAAAATCCAAAAAAAAAGTTGTGAATAAGAGTGTTTGGCATGGATGTGTCATTATGTATACTCATTTCTGATGGTCAATTTTAATTGGGGTATGTCCTTTTTTTGTGCTGAGAAAGTGTATGCTCATTGTAATTGGTGTAAGTGATGGTTGCTTATTACCTTTGGCTTTTAGCTCCTCATTTTCCAAATCATTTGTCCTTCTCTTACCCTTAACCTTTAGCCCCATCACAACCCTGAAAAGTCCTCTTGATTATTATTTTGCATTTTGCATTTTAGTGGTGGAGAATTGAGAATCTTACTATGCCTATTGTAGTTTGTTTGATTGGAAGAGAATTGAGTGAACCTTGTTATACATTTTAAACACATGAGCGGGAGTGTTCGACGATTCCCATAAAGTAAGGGTCCACCAGTCATGCTTATACATAATTTCTAAGTAGGGTGAAAGATTCTATATAGATATCATAATTGAGATGAAGGATCTCTTGATGTGTACATTGTGTTTACATGTGATCTAGTGCATTGGTTGCTTGAGTGATGTAGTTGATTAGAATGTGTATATATTTTTCTCTTGTGTTGTATGAATGAATGTTTGAGAAAAAACAAAAATATTTTTGATTTATTTCTTTTAAGATTTTGTGGGTATATCTTCTGCAAACCCTCACAAGACCTTCCTCGTCTACTAGGGGTTACCTAGGGGTTTAAAGGGCTTGTTGCAAGCGCTAAGTACAACCGCGATTCATACAAAAGTGAGTTAGGGTTTTATTTTATTTTTCAAGGATTTTTAGTTTTATTTTACTAGAGGACGAGCAAAACATATGTGTGGGGTATTTGTTAAACATATGTGTGGGGTATTTGTTAAACCAGAAATTGTCATGTTTTATCCCCTTTTCCAATCTAATAATTGCACACAAACAATTATTAATTTAGGATTTTAATATTGTTTTATTTGTTTTGTAGTATTTGGAAAATTTGGAAAAATAAATCACTAGCTCAAGGATTAGATCAAGTCAAGCAAGGAAAAGGGAGGAGAAGAAAGCTAAAACCAGTCCTATTGAACTCATGGCCCAAAACGTGAGTCCACCACCTATTCCCCTCTCTCGGACTAGGCTGAAGTACAGGCCCAACCGGGCTTATATGCTTGCCCGAACCAACTCTCTCTATCTTTTCTTTCATTTTCTTTCCTTCCCTTGTTGGGCCAGCCCAGATGCGCTACTTTACCATGCCCCTCCTCCTTCCTTTCTTTTCTTTTTTTCCATCCACTCTCTCCTCTTCTTTGGCCCACCAGCAGACTGGGCCAGCGCTTCAGGCCCAGTTTCGTCCCTCCTCCCTCTTTCACTTATGAGAACCTAATTCTCACATGTTTTTTAGCTTCTTTCCCCCATCTTTCCTTCATCTTCTTCGTGTTTTCTAGTTAGCAGGACTGAAAATAGGGCCTTTCAATCTTCCTTCTTCATTCCAACCACAACCATGGCGTCCTTCTCTCTCCTCTTTTACCATTTATCACATTAAACTTGACGTCCGTTACTCATTAGGGCAGCCCTCATCATTGTCACTAATTGGCGGTTTGCAGGAGTTTATGAAGTGAATGAAGGGGCGTGAGAAGGCTCGGTTTTAAGGAGGTTGGCTTCGAAGGAAGGTTCCAGATAGCAAATAAGGAAGCAGAGAGCTATTTTGTTGGCAACAGATGATTTTGATTTCATTTTTTGGTTTTTTTAGATTGAGGTTTTAATTCCGAATTGGTGTAATTTGCTTTTGGGTTTTGATTTCATTGGAATTCCAATTCGATTGTTTCAATAGCACACTACTAGCTTGAATTTACATTTCCTTCCCGAGTTAATTGCTCTGGTTCAATTGACGTATGGGTTTGTAGGATAATCTATGGTTGGATCCTGTTTAGTGTTGTTCGAATTCTGGTGCTTGACAATGGTTTCGGTTGCTCCAACGACTGCTTGCACCATGGTTCATTCCCAGTTGGATGTTGCCCTTCCTTTGCTTTAGCTGGGTGTGATTCTCGGTTGGTGATCCCTTGCTGCCCAAATTGAATTTTGTTTTTGATTAATCACTGCTTTCCAAAATACCTTTTATTTATTAAATCAAGCTAAATGTTGCAATTCTAGACTTTCAATGAAAGCAATGTACTAATTTAGGTTATTTGTAATTTAATTCACAATGCATCCATAAGGACGACTCCCGTAAGTGTTATAATGATAAAACCGTGTGCTTACGGAAATCACAAAAAGTTTTTTTGGCGCCGTCATCGGTGATGGATTGTTGAAATCTGGTTGCATCGAGTCGTAGTCTAGCTATTGGAGTTGTTCGAGTCTTTTCGTTTTAGTTTTGTCGTTGTGATTTTTAGTTTTAATTAACTCGTTATTTCATTTTGGGTTATTTTCATTTTTGATTTTGGTCAATATTTTGTTTAAACACAAATTTCTAGTCTAACAAATAAATTGGACAAGAAAAATAGATAAATTTAATTTGTATTAATTTTAGAAAATATGGGTACAATCTTTGTGTATTTGTTACAAGTAAACAAAAAAATAATTCATTTGATTCGATCTCCAATTCGTACTTGAAAGAGGATCAGTTGACTTGAATCTCGATCAAGTTAGTTGATTTTGACTTCCTTTGAATGAACTTCAATGAATTTGATTTTGAGAGAGGGTCTAAAAGACTTGATCTTAATTAATACGACTTTTCTTTGATCTTAAATGATAGACGACACGTACTTTGATTGTATTTGTTATATTTCTTTAGAGAAATTAGCCATTGGAGTCTTCAGAATTACTTCGAAGTAAATGGATCTTCCACCCATAGAGTAGGAGGGAGTAGTGCTCTATTTATAGGGAAAAAAACCCCCTCCCCTGTAACGCCCCATCCGAAGCAGGATAGGCGCGTCACCGCCGTGGATGCCCGATTAAGAACATCCACAAGACTATCTAAACTTCTTAACCTTCATTAACCTTTTCATAGGCGATAGTAGCGGAAGCTCTTAACAAAGTCAAACTAAAACTTGGGCACAGTGATTCCAAAACATACATTACATACATACTTAAACCATATCCAAAATGTTCTTACACATATGAAATCCCAAAAATACATTCAAAACTGTATTTACTAAACATAATCATAGCATAAACATAGAACGAGGCCTACATTCCCAACTCGACTCTTCAAAAGTGCTTCACAACTAGCTACCTTTCTTAACACTCTTACGATCCCATTTTGCTTCCAAACCTGAAAAATGGTGAGGTCATGAGCTCCCCAAACCCAGTGAATAACCCTTACCTTCCCTGTTGTTACATTTTGCACATTAACTGGTTAACACATAATCACACAGTACAAGTATCCTATGACATAAAACATAGCATATGGCATATAGAAGGTGATACGAGAACATGCATATGCTTCAAGAATCAAAATAAACTCATACCTTCCATATCTAATATGTTCACAAATATCACAAATACACACAAACACATTTATGTCATGGAACGGGCAATTAGAGTACCTTAGTCGTACTTGTCCCATACCAGGTGCGATTCAAAGACTCTCGTTTTCACTTAAGTCCATAAACAAACTCTGCTATTAGTCTATTCACTAAACTAACCATGATTGTCCCATGCCAATCATGTCCTTTGGGCTCATAGTCCTCACTAGAGTAAAAAAGAACGCAAAATCTGCTAAGCAACCTAACGACCCGCCGATAGCCATAATTGGTACATGCATCAAAGCAACTTTACTACAAAAGTTCACATACTAGCCATAAACACATAACGTGTATCCTAAAACACGTTTATCAATCACATGTGCATTTCAAAATCAATCACAACCTCATAGATATTTTAAATGAACCTTCAAATCAAAAACCAAATCCAAAATCTAAGACTAATTTCATAACTTATCCAAATTTCAAATCCAAATGAAGCCCAATTCCATATCATATCGAAGTTCCAAATCCAAGCCAAAACTAATTTCACAACACATCAGATATCCTTAACTGAATGCAAGGCTTTTAGTTTAGGGGAAATCAACTCATGACTCAGACAAAGAACCATCACAAAACACAAGGGTCACAAACAAATCCTGGCGGACCGGATGCTTACTTAAGGTACGAACCAGGGACCCAACGCTCTAGAATACGTAGATGCCCTCAAATTACAAACTGTGGAGTCACATTCACATCCTGAAGAACCAGGGACCCCCACAGCTCCCACATAACACAAACTGAAGAGTCAATTGGCGGACCGGGCAGTGCCACTCAAGGTACCAACCAACGACTCACATAGCTCTAAACACAAAGACAACTACTTCTATAGCCATGGCTTTAGAACGCTCTGTAATAGCATAAAGCAAGACATGAACCTTTTCCCCCAAAAACACAGCTTATTGAAATCGTATAATCCATACAATCACATTTTTATTTTCAAAGAAGCTTAATTTCTCAACTTTTAACAAAACATAGTCGAAACAGGGCATAAGTCTACCCAAAATAATTTCACAAGTTTCCCATACTTCATCACTCAATCAGAATTCCGAGGAAGCTCAAGAATGGCCTTTTAATATCTAATTTACAGATTAAACATACAAATAATCCATAATTACACCACACAAGGTACTTTGACTCAAAAACTCATAACTCACAACATACACATCCAATATTCACCAAACTTTGCAGCAAATTGACAAATAACATATAGATTCTAACATATAAATTTCGTGATTTTTCTCCAGGCCCATCATTCCACGAAATTCAGACAGTCAGCCAAAATAATCAGAAATCTGTGAATTAAACTCAAAAATTCATAACATTTAGCATACACCACCAAAATTCACAAACATTTACCAGAAAACACCAAATACAATGAGGAAGCTACAGTAACATTTTGATAATTGTTATCCAAACAAATCCTTCAAAACTAATTAAAACAATAACGGAAAACCATGCACCCAAAACAGGGCAGTCTCAACAGAAAATTCATAACTCCTAAAATACACTTCTAAAATTCATCAAAATTTACATAAAGTTTCCCGACATCCTCAGAAGTTTACAGTAAAAAATTTCATAATTTATAGCAAACCCAATAGCTCACAATAATTCAAACATCATCTGACTTTTCGCACAGAATAACAGGGCAGTTTAAATCAAAAATTCATAACTTATAAACTACACATCTAAAAATCATGAAACTTTGCAGAAAGTTGCCTCATATCATCTGTAATCTACAATACAAATTTTAGAATTTGCCAACAAGCCAATAACTCCCAGAAAGTCAAACAGTATCACCATATGTGAAAATCTGAAAATTTTTCTACCATATTGCTCAACCAAATACAAGCAATCAATCCAAAAATCCATAGTTTAACATACATATGAACAAACCCACAACATAAATATCAATACAAAACAATAACATAACCATAAAATCACAAACCACTGCAAAAATTACTCACGACAATTCGAAAAAAAAAGGGAAACCCAAGTCTTTTCCTTCTTCTTCTTCTTCTTCTTCTTCTTCTTCTTCTTCTTTCCTCCTCTCTGCCTCTCTTTCCCCCTCTGTCGTGGTGTTTGAGTTTTGGGGCAAGAAAGCAGAGAAACCCCCCCCCATTTTTGATAAACATCACGTGATAAATATTCCCCTCCCCTTTTTAGTTAGTTTTTTTTTTACCGACTCTTTCTCTTTCCTCTTCTTTTTTTTTTTGAAAAAAAACCAAATCTTACCAGAACCGTACAATAATTAATTATTCCCCGAACATAATCATATCAACTTAAATCTCACATATGTATCGAAATAAAACACTTAAAATACATAAACATAAAACACACATTCACATATTAATCGAAATTAGTAACTGAAATTTTTGGGGCGTTACATCCTCCCCCCCCATTAAAATTAGTTTCGTCCTTGGAACTTATCATCACCAAGTTTCTAATCTCAAGTTTCCATGTCAAACAAATCCACAATGCAACTCAAGCCCGTAGTGCACACACATAATGCACAAAGTCACGTAGATGCACATCATCAAACAAAAAGTCGATTACATGTGCACACAAACCCTATAGGTCAAAGGTCACAGGATTATTGCTCTAATACCACTTCTGTAACGCCTCGTCCGAAGGGGGACGGGCGTGTCACCGCCGTGGATACATGATTAGGAACAACCCTAAGGCTATCTAAACTTCTTAACCTTCATTAAGCTTTTCATAGGCGATAGCAGCGGAAGCTCTTATCAAAGTCAAACCAAAGCTTGGGCAGGGTGATTCTAAAACATACATTACATACATACTTAAACCATATCCAAAATGTTCTTACACATATGAAGTCCCAAAAATACATTCAAAACTGTATTTACGAAACATAATTATAGCATAAACATAGAACGAGGCCTGCATTCCCAACTCGACTCTTCAAAAGTACTTCACAACTAGCTACCTTTCTTAATACTCTTACGATCCCATTTTGCTTCCAAACCTGAAAAATGGTGATGTCATGAGCTCCCCGAGCCCAGTAAATAACCCTTACCTTCCTCGTTGTTACACTTTGCACATTGACCGGTGAACACATAATAACATAGTACACGTATCTTATGACATAAAACATAGCATAGGGCATATAGAAGGTGATAAGAGAAGATGCATATGCTTCAAGAATCAAAATAAACTCATACCTTCCACATCTAATATGTTCACAAATATCACAAACACACACAAACACATTTATACCATGGAACGGGCAATTAGTGTAGCTTAGTCGTACTTGTCCCATACCAGGTACGATTCAAGTACTCTCATTTTCACTTAAGTCCATAAACAAACTCTGTTGTTAGTCTATTCTGTAAACTAACTATGATTGTCCCATACCAATCATGTCCTTTCGGCTCATAGTCCTCACTAGAGTCCAAAAGAACGCAAAATCTGTTGAGCAACCTAACGACCCGCCCATAGCCGTAATTGGTGCATGCATCAAAGCAACTTTACCACAGAAGTTCACAAACTAGCCATAAACACATAACGTTTATCCTAAAACATGTTTATCAATCACATATGCATTTCAAAATCCATCATAACCTCATAGACATTTTAAATGAACCTTCAAATCCAAAACCAAATCCAAAATCCAAAACTAAGATCAAAATTAATTTCATAACTTATCCAAATTTCAAATCCAAATGAAGCCCAATTCCATATCATATCTAAGGTCCAAATCCAAACCGAAACCAATTTCACAGCACGTCACATATCCTTAACTGAATACAAAGCTTTTAGTTTAGGGGAAATCAACTCATGACTCACGTAAAGAACCATCACAAAACACAAGGGTCACAAACACATCCTGGCGGACCGGGCGATGCTCACTCAAGGTACCAACCAGGAACCCAACGCTCTAGAATACGTAGATGCCCTCAAATCACAAACTGTGGAGTCACATTTACGTCCTGGAGAACCAGGGACCCACACAGCTCTCACAAAACACAAACTGAAGAGTCAATTAGCAGACCGGGTAGTGCCCACTCAAGGTACCAACCAACGACTCACGCAGCTCCAAACACAAAGACAACTACTTCTATGGCCATGGCTCTAGAGCGCTCTGTATTAGCCTAAAGCAAGACATGAACCTTTTTCCCCAAAAACACAGCTTATTGAAATCGTATAGTCCATACAATCGCATTTTTATTTTCAATGAAGCTTAATTTCTCAACTTTTAATAAAACATAGTCGAAACAGGGCATAACTCTACCCAAAATAATTTCACAAGTTTCCCATACTTCAACACTCAATCAGAATTTCGAGGAAGCTCACTACACAAGGTACTTTGACTCAAAAATTCATAACTCAAAACATACACATCCAATCTTCACCGAACTTTGCAGCAAATTGACAAATAACGTATAGATTCTAATATATAAATTTCTTTATTTTTCTCCGGGCCCAGCATTCCCAAAAATTCAGATAGTCAGCAAAAATAATCAAAAATCTGTGAATAAAACTCAAAAATTCATAACTTTTAGCATACACCACCAAAATTCACAAAACTTTACCAGAAACCACCAAATACCATGAGAAATCTACAGTAATATTTTGATTATTCTTGACCAAACAAATCCTTCAAAACTAATTAAAACAGTAACTGAAAACCATGCACCCAAAACAGGGCAGTCTCAATAGAAAATGCATAACTCCTAAAATAGACATATAAAATTCATCAAAATTTACATAAATTTTCCCGACATCCTCAGAAGTTTACAGCAAAAAATTTCATAATTTATAGCAGACCCAATAGCTCACAATAATTCAAACATCATCTGACTTTTCGCACACAATAACAGGGCAGTTTAAATAAAAAATTCATAACCTATAAACTACACATCTCGAAATCATGAAACTTTGCAGAAAGTTGCCTCATATCATGTGTAATCTACAGTACAAATTTTAGAATTTTCCAACAAGCGAATAAGTCCCAAAAATTCGAATAGTATCACCATATCCGAAAATCCGAAAATTCCCCCAATATTTTTCTACCATATTGCTCAACCAAATACGAGCAATCAATCTAAAAATCGATAGTTTGACGTACATATGAACAAACCCACAGCATAAATATCATTTCAAAACACTAACATAACCTGAAAATCACAAACCACCACAAAAATTTTAGTTGTGGGTTTTTACCAATTGAAATTAGGGTTCTAATCTACTAAATCCTAAACATCAAATTCAAAGCTTCAATTCGACATTAGTCTTGCAAATTTCGAGTAGAAGTCTCTAATTTATCTTTCCCAAATCAATTTTAGGTTGAAGAAGAGCAAAAATTACTCACCTCAATTCAAAATAAAAATCGAACCCAAGTCTTTCATCTTCTACCCTTCTTCTTCCTCTTCTTCTTCTTCTTCTTCCCTCCTCTCTGCCTCTCTTTCCCCCTTTGTCGTGGTGTTTGAGTTTTGGGCCAAGAAAGCACAGAAACCCCCCCCACCCCGTTTTTTGATAAACATCACGTGATAAATATCCCCCTCCCCTTTTTAGTTAGTTTTTTTTATCGACTCTTTCTCTTTCCTCTCTTTTTTTTTTGAAAAAAAACAAAATCTTCGCAGAACCATACCATAATTAATTATTCCTCGAGCATAATCATATGAACTTAAATCACACATACATATCGAAATAAAACACTTAAAATACATAAACATAAAACACGCATTCACATATTAATCGAAACTAGTAACTGAAATTTTTAGGGCGTTACATTCACCCCCCCTTAAAATAAGTTTCGACCTCGAAACTAATTATCACCAAGTTTCTAATCTCAAGTTTCCATGTCAAAAAATACACATTGTAACTCAAGCCACGTAGTGCACACACATAATGCACAGAATCACGTAGGTGCACATCATCAAACAAAAAGTCGATTACATGCGCACACAAGCCCTATAGGTCAAAGGTCGCAGGAATATTGCTCTAATACCACTTCTGTAGCGCCCCGTCCGAAGGGGGACGGGCGCAACACCGCCGTGGATGCCTGATTAAGAACATCGACAAGGCTATCTAAACTTCTTAACCTTTTCATAGGCGATAGCAGCGGAAGTTCTTATCAAAGTCAAACTAAAACTTGGGCAGGGTGATTCTAAAACATACACTACATACATACTTAAACTATGTCCAAAATGTTCTTACACATATGAAATCCCAAAAATACATTCAAAACTGTGTTTACTAAATATAATCATAGCGTAAACATAGAACGAGGCCTGCATTCCCAATTCGACTCTTCAAAAGTGCTTCACAACTGGCTACCCTTCTTAATACTCTTACGATCCCATTTTGCTTCCAAACCAGAAAAATGGTGAGGTTATGAGCTCCCTAAGCCCAGTGAATAACCTTTACCTTCCCCGTCGTTACACTTTCCACATTAACCGGTGAACACATAATCACACAGTACACGTATCTTATGACATAAAACATAGCATAGGGCATATAGAAGGTGATAAGAGAAGATGCATATGCTTCAAGAATCAAAATAAACTCATACCTTTCACATCTAATGTGTTCACAAATATCACAAACACACACAAACACGTTTATGTGATGGAACTGGCAATTAGAGTAGCTTAGTCGTACTTGTCCCATACCAGGTACGATTCAAGGACTCTCGTTTTCGCTTAAGTCCACAAACAAACTCTGCTGTTAGTCTATTCACTAAACTAACCATGATTGTCCCATACCAATCATGTCCTTTGGGCTCATAGTCCTCACTAGAGTCCAAAAGAACGCAAAATCTGCTGAGCAACCTAACGACCCGCCCATAGCCGTAATTGGTGCATGCATCAAAGCAACTTTACCACAAAAGTTCGCATACTAGCCATAAACACATAACGCGTATCCTAAAACATGTTTATCAATCACATATGCATTTCAAAATCAATCACAAGCTCATAGACATTTTAAATGAACCTTCAAATCCAAAACCAAATCAAAAATCCAAAACTAAGATCAAAATTAATTTCATAACTTATCAAAATTTCAAATCCAAATGAAGCCCAATTCCGTATCATATCCAAAGTCCAAATCCAAGCCAAAACCAATTTCACAACACATCACATTTCCTTAACTGAATACAAAGCTTTTAGTTTTGGGGAAGTCAACTCATGACTCACACAAAGAACCATCACAAAACACAAGGGTCACAAACACATCCTAGCGGACCAGGCGATGATCACTCATGGTACCAACCAGGGACCTAATGCTCTAGAATACGTAGATGCCCTCAAATCACAAACTGTGGAGTCACATTTACGTCCTGGAGAACCAGGGACCCACACAGCTCCCACAAAACACAAACTGAAGAGTCAATTGGCAGACCGGGCAGTGCCCACTAAAGGTACCAACCAATGACTCACACAGCTCCAAACACAAAGGCAACTACTTCTATGGCCATGGCTCTAGAACGCTCTGTAATAGCCTAAAGCAAGAGATGAACCTTTTTCCCCAAATACACAGCTTATTGAATCGTATAATCCATAAAATCACATTTTTATTTTTAAAGAAGCTTAATTTCTCAACTTTTAACAAAACATAGTCGAAACAGGGCATAACTCTACCCAAAATAATTTCACAAGTTTCCCATACTTCAACACTCAATCAGAATTCCTAGGAAGCTCAACAATGGCCTTTTCATATCTAATTTACGGATTAAACATACAAATAATCCATAATTACACTACACAAGGTACTTTGACTCAAAAATTCATAACTCACAACGTACACATCCACTCTTCACCAAACGTTGAAGCAAATTGACAAATAATATATAGATTCTGACATAAAAATTTCATGATTTTTCCCCTGGCCCATCATTCCCAGAAATTCAGACAGTCAGCCAAAATAATCAAAAATCTGCGAATTAAACTCAAAAATTCATAACTTTTAGCATGCACCACCAAAATTCACAAAAATTTACCAAAAAACACCAAATACCATGAGGAATCTACAGTAATGTTTTGCTAATTGTTATCCGAACAAATCCTTAAAAACTAACTAAAATAGTAACGGAAAACCTTGCACCCAAAATAGGGCAATCTCAACAGAAAATTCATAACTCCTAAAATACACATCTAAAATTCATCAAAATTTGCATACATTTTCCTGACATCCTCAGAAGTTTACATTAAAAAATTTCATAATTTATAGCAGACCCAATAGCTCACAATAATTCAAACATCATCTGACTTTTCGCACACAATAATAGGGCAGTTTAAATCAAAAATTCATAACTTATAAACTACACATCTACAAATCATGACACTTTATAGAAATTTGCCTCATATAATGGGTAATCTACAGTGAAAATTTCAGAATTTTCCAACAAGCCAATAAGTCCCAGAAATTCAAACAGTATCACCATATCTGAAAATTCGAAAATTTCCCCTATATTTTTCTACCATATTGCTCAACCAAATACAAGAAATCAATCCAGAAATCCAAAGTTTAACATACATATGAACAAACCCACAAAATAAATATCAATTCAAAACACTAACATAACCCTAAAATCACAAACCACCATAAAAATTTTAGTTGTGGGTTTCTACCAATGAAATTAGGGTTCTAATCTACTAAATCCCAAACATCAAATTCAAAGCTTCAATTCGACATTAATCTTGCAAATTTTGAATAGAAATCTCAAATTAATCTTTCCCAAACCAATTTTAGGTTGAAGAACAACAAAAATTACTCACGTCAATTCGAAATAAAAAGGGAAACCCAAGTCTTTTGCTTCTTCTTCTTCCCGTCTTCTTCCGCTTCTTCTTCTTCTTCTTCCCTCCTGTCAGCCTCTCTTTCCCCGTCTGTCGTGGTGTTTCAGATTTGGGGCAAGAGAGCAGAGAAACCCCCCCTTTTTGATAAACATCGCGTGATAAATATCCCCCTCCCCTTTTTAGTTAGTTTTTTTTTACCGACTCTTTCTCTTTCCTCTCTTTTTTTTTTTGAAAAAAAAACCAAATCTTACCAGAACCGTACGTACAATAATTAATTATTCCCCGAACATAATCATATCAACTTAAATCACCCATATATATCGGAATAAAATACTTAAAATACATAAACATAAAACACGCATTCACATATTAATCGAAATTAGTAACTGAAATTTTTGGGGCGTTACATCCTCCCCCCCCCCCCTTAAAATAAGTTTCGTCCTTGAAACTTATTATCACCAAGTTTCTAATCTCAAGTTTCCATGTCAAACAAATCCACATTGCAACTCAAGCCACGTAGTGCACACACATAATGCACAAATCACATAGATGCACATCATCAAACACAAAGTCGATTACATGTGCACACAAGCCCTATAGGTCAAAGGTCACAGGATCATTGCTCTAATACCACTTCTGTAACACCCCGTCCGAAGGGGGACGTGCGCATCAACACTGTGGATACCTGATTAGGAACAACCCTAAGGCTATCTAAACTTCTTAACCTTCATTAATTTTTTCATAGGCGATAGCAGCGGAAGCTCTTATCAAAGTCAAACCAAAACTTGGGCAGGGTGATTCTAAAACATACATTACATACATACTTAAACCATATCCAAAATGTTCTTACACATATGAAGTCCCAAAAATACATTCAAAACTGCATTTACTAAACATAATCATAGCATAAACATAGAACGAGGCCTGCATTCCCAACTCGACTCTTCAAAAGTGCTTCACAACTGGCTACCTTTCTTAATACTCTTATGATCCCATTTTGCTTCCAACCCTGAAAAATGGTGATGTCATGAGCTCCCTGAGCCCAATAAATAACCCTTACCTTCCCCATTGTTACACTTTGCACATTAACCGGTGAACACATAATAACATAGTACATGTTTCTTATGACATAAAACATAACATAGGGCATATAGAAGGTGATAAGAGAAGATGCATATGCTTCAAGAATCAAAATAAACTCATACCTTCCACATCTAATTTGTTCAAAAATATCACAAACACACACAAACACGTTTATGCCATGGAACGGGCAATTAGAGTAGCTTAGTCGTATTTGTCCCATACCAGGTACGATTCAAGGACTCTCGTTTTCAGTTTAGTCCGTAAACAAACTCTGCTGCTAGTCTATTCAGTAAACTAACCATGATTGTCCCATACCAATCATGTCCTTTGGGCTCATAGTCCTCACTAGAGTCCAAAAGAACGCAAAATCTGCTGAGCAACCTAACGACCCGCCCATAGCCGTAATTGGTGCATGCATCAAAGCAACTAAAACATAACCTAGCTACATCATCAATTTCAACTGGAATCCGAACCAGGAGTCGAACCCAATCGGAATTCGAATAGGGGAAGGGTAAAAATTGAAGGGGAAGCAACGAGATAACCCAAAAATTCTTGCAATTACAACTGGAATTCGAGAATAACATTCGAAAGCAACAATTCAAACCTAGCTACATGAATTCAAATACCCAAAAACAATTGAAATTTGGAACTCAAATTCGAAACCCTAATCTGGAAAAATCGAAAACGAAAATGAACACGAAATTGAACGAAACTAAAACGGAATTTAAAATCCTAATCTAACCCTAAATTACTAACCTAAAATACCTAAGCTCGAACTTGAACCCTTCAATGGCGTCTCTGCAACGCTTAAATACTCGACCTGCTTCGCCCTGGGCCCTCGATGTGACAATGCGTGGACGGCGAATGAGGGGACAACGAGGTGTTTTGCTGGCGTTTGGAGCGTGCTTGACGGGTGGTGATGGTGGAGATGAAGGTGGTTTCGAAGATGGGAAGCAAAACCGTGGGTTGGGGTGGTTTTGGGTTTCGGGGTTTGGGGAAAACGGTAAATAGGGAAGAAGAAGACAGATGCGAAGAGGAAAAAGAGTGAGCGTGAGGAAGGGGAGGGTTTTTAATGGCTGAACTGGTTCAGCTGAACCTGTCAGTCCGGTTCAGGCTGGACCGGTTTGGTCTTTTTTTTTTCTTCTTTCCTGGCCAGTTTTTCATCGATTTTGGCCCAGTTCTTCAACCTCCGATAATTCTTCTATTTTTCTCGCTTTTTCCACCATTTAAGCCCTTTTTCCGCATTTATTCAAAATCTGCAAAATAAAATAAAATCAATTAAAAACCTTAAAAATATTATTAAAACGAGCATAAAACCGGTGAAAAAGTACCTTAAAAATAGCACATTTTTAGCTCAAACAACATCATCAAACAAAAAGTCGATTACATGTGCACACAAGCCCTATAGGTCAAAGGTCACAGGATTATTGCTCTAATACCACTTCTGTAACACCCCGTTCGAAGGGGGACGAGGGCGTCACCGTTGTGGATACCTAATTAGGAACAACCCTAAGGCTATCTAAACTTCTTAACCTTTATTAACCTTTTCATAGGCGATAACAGCGGAAGCTCTTATCAAAGTCAAACCAAAACTTGGGCAGGGTGATTCTAAAACATACATTACATACATACTTAAACCATATCCAAAATGTTCTTACACATATGAAGTCCCAAAAATACATTCAAAACTGTATTTACTAAACATAATCATAGCATAAACATGGAACGAGGCCTGCATTCCCAACTCGACTCTTCAAAAGTGCTTCACAACTGGCTACCTTTCTTAATACTTTTACGATCCCATTTTGCTTCCTAACCTGAAAAATGGTGATGTCATGAGCTCCCTGAGCCCAGTAAATAACCCTTACCTTCCCCGTTGTTACACATTGCACATTAACTGGTGAACACATAATAATATAGTACACGTATCTTATGACATAAAACATAGCGGAGGGCATATAGAAGGTGATAAGAGAAGATGCATATGCTTCAAGAATCAAAATAAACTCATACCTTCCACATCTAATATGTTCAAAAATATCACAAACACACACAAACACGTTTATGCCATGGAACGGGCAATTAGAGTAGCTTAGTTGTATTTGTCCCATACCAGGTACGATTCAAGGACTCTCGTTTTCAGTTTAGTCCATAAACAAACTCTGCTATTAGTCTATTCACTAAACTAACCATGATTGTCCCATACCAATCATGTCCTTTGGGCTCATAGTCCTCACTAGAGTCCAAAAGAACGCAAAATCTGCTGAGCAACCTAATGACCCGCCCATAGCCGTAATTGGTGCATGCATCAAAGCAACTTTACCACAAAAGTTCACATACTAGCCATAAACACATAACGTTTATCCTAAAACATGTTTATCAGTCACATATGCATTTCAAAATCAATCACAAGCTCATAGACATTTTAAATGAAGCTTCAAATCCAAAATCCAAAACTAAGATCAAAATTAATTTCATAACTTATCCAAATTTCAAATCCAAATGAATCCCAATTTCATATCATATCCAAGGTCCAAATCCAAGCCAAAACCAATTTCACAACACATCACATATCCTTAACTGAATGCAAAGCTTTTAGTTTAGGGGAAATCAACTCATGACTCACACAAAGAACCATCACAAAACACAAGGGTCACAAACACATCCTGGCGGACCGAGCGATGCTCACTCAAGGTACCAACCAGGGACCCAACGCTCTAGAATACGTAGATGCCCTCAAATCACAAACTGTGGAGTCACATTCACATCCTGGAGAACCAGGGACCCACACAGCTCCCACATAACACAAACTGAAAAGACAATTGGCGGACCGGGCAGTGCGCACTCATAGTACCAACCAACGACTCACACAGCTCCAAACACAAAGACAACTACTTCTATGGCCATGGCTTTAGAACGCTCTGTAATAGCGTAAAGCAAGACATGAACCTTTTTCCCCAAAAACACAGCTTATTGAAATCGTATAATCCATACAATCACATTTTTATTTTCAAAGAATCTTAATTTCTCAACTTTTAACAAAACATAGTCGAAACAGGGCATAACTCTACCCAAAATAATTTCACAAGTTTCCCATACTTCATCACTCAATCAGAATTCCTAGGAAGCCCAACAATGGCCTTTTCATATCTGATTTATGGATTAAACATACAAATAATCCATAATTACACTACACAAGGTACTTTGAGTCAAAAATTCATAACTCACAACATACACATCAAATCTTCACTAAACTTTGCAGAAAATTGGCAAATAACATATAGATTCTAAAATATAAATTTCATGATTTTTCTCCGAGCCCATCATTCCCCGAAGTTCAGACAGTCGGCCAAAATAATCAAAAATCTGTGAATTAAACTCAAAACTTCATAGCTTTTAGCATACACCACCAACATTCACAAAACTTTACCAGAAACCACCAAATACCATGAGGAATCTACAGTAATATTTTGGTAATTGTTATCCAAACAAATCCTTCAAAACTAATTAAAACAGTAACGGAAAACCATGCACTCAAAACATGGCAGTCTCAATAGAAAATTCGTAACTCCTAAAATACACATCTAAAATTCATCAAAATTTACATAAATTTTCCCGACATCCTCAGAAGTTTGAAGTAAAAAAATTTCATAATTTATAGCAGACCCAATAGCTCACAATAATTCAAACATCATCTGACTTTTCGCACACAATAACAGGGCAATTTAAATTAAAACTTCATAACTTATAAACTACACATCTCAAAATCATGAAACTTTACAAAAAGTTGCCTCATATCATGAATAATGTACAGTAAAAAGTTTAGAAATTTCCACCAAGCCAATAAGTAACAGAAATTCGAACAGCATCGCCATATTTGAAAATCCGAAAATTCCCCCTATATTTTTCTGCCATATTGCTCAACCAAATACAAGCAATCAATCGAAAAATCCATCGTTTAACGTACATATGAACAAACCCACAACATAAATATCAATTCAAATCACTAACATGACCCTAAAATCACAAACCACCATAAAAATTTTAGTTGTGGGTTTCTATCAATTGAAATTAGGGTTCTAATCTACTAAATCCTAAACATCAAATTCAAAGCTTCAATTCGACATTAATCTTGCAAATTTCAAATAGAAATCTCAAATTAATCTTTTCCAAACCAATTTTAGGGTGAAGAAGAGCAAAAATTACTCACCTCAATTCGAAATAAAAATCGAAACCCAAGTCTTTTCCTTCTTCTTCTTCTTCTTCTTCTTCTTCTTCTTCTTCTTCTTCTTCT
>JACYFF010031959.1:72666008-72777704 GCA_017589665.1 Selenicereus undatus | reverse complement strand
CTTCTTCTTCTTCTTCTTCTTCTTCTTCTTCTTCTTCTTCTTCTTCTTCTTCCCTCCTCTCTGCCTCTCTTCCCCCCTTTGTTGTGGTGTTTGTGTTTTGGGGCAAGAAAGCAGAGAAATCCCCCCCTTTTGATAAACATCACGTGATAAATATCCCCCTCCCGTTTTTAGTTAGTTTTCTTTTTACCGACTCTCTCTCTTTCCTCTTTTTTTTTTGAAAAAAAACAAAATCTTAGCAGAACCATACCGTAATTAATTATTCCCCGAACATAATCATATGAACTTAAATCGCACATATATATCGAAATAAAAAACTTAAAATACATAAACATAAAACACGCATTCACATATTAATCGAAATTAGTAACTGAAATTTTGGGGGCGTTACATCCCCTTACTAGGGTTTCTGATTTATTCGTCTTCTTGGGCCATTGCTTGGGCAATTGACTTGTTAGTTCATTTGACTGTCGACTTAGTACTCAATTTGCCCGTTGACTTCGCAATCGTTTGACTCAGGACTTGGTAGTCGATTCGATCCAATTTATTTGAATAAATTAATTAATTAAATTGGATGACCCAAAATAATCAATTTAAATTTATTTAAAATTTTACACATATTATTAATTTTTTAGTGCCTACAAATTTCCCCCTCGAGAGTTGGCCGTGTCCATGACCTTGGAATGTTAGATGCTATTAAGTCTCGAAATTTGAAAGTTGATAAGAGTGCAACAACAATTAACTTGTTATTCTACCTGAGTTGATTTCCTTAGGCTTGACAAGATTTATTGGGCTATTCAATTTTCTTGGGCTTCAAATCCTTTTATCAAGCTTGAATCTACTGATTGAGAGAGCTACTCCTCGATATATGCTATGCTAACTTAACCCTAATGTGGATAGTATATAAATTAGCATGACCATCGCTTTTTTATTGAATATCTACACAATTCTTATTTGTTTGGCCGAAGGGAGCATGCAATTTGGATTGCCATGATTTGTATTTCTTCCTCTGCCTGCATTTGGCCGCCAAATGAAACCAATTCTCACTAGGTGGTCTTTTTTTTTATTACTATTTTCAATTACTCTGAGGCGCAGCGATGTAAGCACGAAGAAACTATGCACTAATTACATTAGGGTGTTGGTTGCTACAACATATTACAGTCAAGATGTCCCCATGTTGATTTTGACTTTGATTTGTGATAATGGTTGCCGCGACACTTGTGATAGTTGCCCCTCACCCGTTATTGTTGCCCAATTTCTTATTGCTTAATTCACTCTTTTGTCTGACTTTATCTGTAGGTTTATCAATACTTCAATCTTTGGATAAAGAAAGCACTTTTTATTGTGATTTATGGAAAGGAGTACAACACCAATTCATAATCTTTCAATCTTTTGTTCTTGTGAATTCTCTTTGAACATACAACTAACTTGACCTTTAATTGACCTTTGAATGTCTCACCCACTTTGGTATGTCAACGGGTTGATGTCGAATTCTTCCAAGGCGAACATTCCCAAAGGCAAGAGTTCTTCAAAGACAAATTTGATTTAATTATCAGTTAACCTTTGAATGTCTAATCTTGAATCCTCCTCAGGCAAATGTTCACATAGGCGAAAATTCTGCAAAAGTGAATTTGACTTGATTACCGGTTAACCTTTGAATGTCTAACCCTTTTGGCTACATCAACGGATTAACTTTGAATCCTTCTAAGTTGAAGATCCTCCAAAGGCGAAAATCCTCCAAAGGCAAATTTGACTTGATTATGGGTTAACCTTTGAACGTCTAACCCTTTTGGGTACATCAACGAGTTAATCTTGAATCCTCCTAAGCCAAAAATCGTTCTAAGGTGAATTTGACTTGATTATGGGTTAACCATTGAATGTCTATCCCTTTCGAATACATCAACGAGTTAACCTTGAATCCTCCAAAGGTGAATTTGATTTGATTATCAGTTAACCTTTGAATGTCTAACCCTTTTGGGTACATCAACAGGTTAACCTTGAAACCTCCTAAGGTGAACTTCCTTAAAGGCAAAAATCCTCCAAAGGTGAATTTGACTTTATTATGGGTTAAACTTTGAATGTCTAACCCTTTTGGGTACATCAACGGGTTAATCTCAACGGGTTAACCTTGAAACCTCCTACGGTGAACTTCCTTAAAGGCGAAAATCCTGCAAAGGCGAATTTGACTTGATTATCGGTTAACCTTTGAAATTCTTAAAGAAGATATGCATCGCCTATGTGACCAACTTGAGGAAGGCTATATCACACATGTCAAAGCAATAACACAATCTTTTTTTTTCATGCTTTTGCAGGTTTGTCATTTAAAATGTCGGATGCTTCAAGCGTTGGACTAACTGGATCATGTTTCCTATGACTTGCCACAAGCAATATGAAAGGGGGTTTTTTTTAATAGGTCCACCTTGAGTGTCTTTATCTATTTTTCTCACCCTTTGATAGCTTGCCTATGCGAGTTCACTCGAGCAATTTTCCTTATTGTAAAGATGGAGGTCACATTGTTGTCGTCCAACATGAAGAAGGAAGTTATGACGCCATTTCTGCCAACTTAAGGGAGGAGCCCTACATTGCCAACATGAAGGAGGAGGTTATGGCACTGTCGCTACCAACTTTAAGGAAAAGGCATGAGTTGTGTCATTGATGCTAGCTTGAAATAGGAGGTGGACATCTTGAACAAGGAGGCTCTAGTGCTACTATCAACCAGTCAAAGGAAGAGACATATGTCATCATTGCCCCCAATTTGAATGAGTCCTAAGAATTTGCAACACTTTTATGATAATTTAAAGTCTGCTTACATGACATAAGAGTATGTTAATTGACTTGAGAATCAGCAACTCTAATGATTTAGGAGTCTTGAACTTTGAAGCCCCAGGAGTCCTTTCAGTGACTTGGGAGTCAATGATTTTGTTGACTTAGGAGTCTTAAACTTTGAAGACCTGAGAGTCTTTAAGTTTGATGGCTTGAAGCTTAGAGCTTTCTTGATTTTAGAATCTAGAACTTTGACAACATAATAATCTTTTAATGTTGCTGTTTTGAATGACTTGAACTTTGATGACTTGAGAGTCTACTTGGTGACTTGGGAGTCAGCAACAACTTTGGAGTATTAAAAGATCCACTTGGAAGTCCACGAGATTTGGTGATTTAGGAGTTTGCTAGCATTGACTTGGGAGTCTTCGCGATTTGATGACTTAGTAGTCTTGAATATTGCTAACATGCTAGTCTCTTATTTTGGTGTCTCTAACTTTGAAGACTTGGGAGTCTTTATCTTCAGTGACTTGGAGTCTTTAATTTTGATTACTTCAGAGTCTTGAACTTGGGAGACTTAACTGTCTTTAATTTTGATGATTTGAGAGTCTTTGCCTTCGATGACTTGTGAGTCTTGAACTTGGGAGACTTAAGAGTCTTTAATGCTGATGACTTGAGAGTCTTTGACTTCGATGACTTGTAAGTCATTGAGTTCACTACACAATTTGTAATTTTGTTGACTTGATAGTCTTTAGGCGACTTGGAAGTCTTTAATTTTGATGGCTTTAGCGTCCTACGGGTGACTAGATAGTCTATGCTGACATAAGATTCTAGAAGTTTGGACTTGGAAGTTTTAAGAGTGACTTGAGAGCCAAACTTGTTTTGTGACTTGGGAGTCCTTAAGAGTCAAAATTATTTTGTGACTTGAAAGTCTTCATCCTAAATGCTAATTTTGGGTTTCTCCTTTTGCAAAGCATTTTTTAATATGATCTTTACAAACAATCAATCAGATTCTTCGGTGTCTTCTTCATCTAATGTGATCTTTCCTTCCTTTAAGAGTTGCACGACTTGTCCCCTCAATGCCTTGCATTTCTCTAGAGGATTACTGATGATCCTATGATACTTGTAATATTTGGGATCATTGGTTCTTCCAATTTCTTCATGACACCTTGACTCTGGGAGTTTTATAAGGCCCTTCCGGAGAAGTTTGTGAAGAATTTCTGGTGCATCAAACTCAAAATAAGGACATTCATTCTCTTCAGAGCCTCAAAACATGGAGCCTTTACTTCTTAATGATGTCACTGATTCACCATCATCGAGTCGTCTTCCATAGTAGGCGACTATAAGCTCCATATCATGAGCTCGTGTTGCTACTTCTTGGCAAGTCTTGGGCTTGTTTACTTGCAAAGCGCATAGGATATCCCACTCCATTCCTTGAGCACACATCTTAACAGCAGAAGTGATATGGCCGCAATCGCACGGTGGTGTTGTAGCAATCAAGGTCGATCCCACAGAGACTAGGTGAAGCTACTGGGTTATAATCCCTCAAGATATGCTTAAGCATAATTCTAATTCAAGTGGTTTTGAATTAACAATTTCTAATACACTAATTCTAAATCAATTAAGGAAAAATTTCTAGGAATTCATATAGTTATGAAAGGTAATTGGATCAAAATGATAAACATGTTCCATTCTCTAATTGGTTAATTCCGAGGAATTGTAATCTTTTCTAGAAACTTGATATATTCTTTCGAAATCAATCAAATTGGCCTAAACTAAGCAAACGTCATTCTTTCGAACTAATTTCCCAATCTAGGTTCAAAGTCTTCGCTTACTTACTAGCCCTCCTAACATATAAATCTCTTTTTCGAGATGAAGTTATGCTAAGTCTATTCAAGCAATCCAACAACCAAATATCGTTTTCCGAATGTTCACTCGATTGTTTCAAGTGTGTAAGCAAATTTTGGACCAAAATAAAGTCACAACATATCAAACACTTGATAGAACGAAATCAAACCAATGATGGAAATAAGCACAATTGAATAAATTAAAATATAATCCAACTACACCTCCACAAACTACTAAATCCCTACACAAAAGTAAACTACTCGCACATGATCAAAGATTAAACAACTAACTACTCTAAAATTATAATTCTAAAGAGAAAAAGAGGAGAGAAGAGAAAAGAATTACTCAGCCAAAAATCGCGCTTGAATCGTCGTGTAAACCCGGGATGGAATCCTTGCAAGTCTCCACTTCAACTCTATCTCACTCTCTCTTTAATCCAAACAAATCCTAATCTACTTGAAGAGAGGAAAGGAGTATAAGATGAGATGATGGGGTGTGTGTAAGGATGAGACGCATCTAAGACTCAAAACAGAACAACCTCCTTAAAGTAGGCAAGTCACAGCATATCGTAAGCAAGAATGCCAATCAATGGCAACCCCAAATAGTGCGCAAAACATTTCAAAATTATGAGGAAAAGAAGGTTTTCGAAAAAGTGCATGGCCACAAGCTCAACATCCAACATGATCACCCAAAGAACCACAAAGCATGTCATGCAAGCACATGGAATTGTACAGAGCCAAATGGACTGGTAGAACCTCACTTTGGGAAATGTGGAACACTCCCACTCATGTGTTTGAAATATAACATATGTTCACTCAAGACTCATTCCAAGGATGCAATCTCCCATATGCTTGACAAGGCTCTCAAATTCTCCACCACTAAAATGCAATGTACATAAGACAATCAAGAGGACTTTGATAGGGTTGTAATGTGCACTAAAAAGGTTAAGGGAAAGGAGTGGACAAATGCATTTGGACAATGTGGAGCTATTTAGCCAAATAACTAGGGAGCAACCAACAAAACACCAAGAAACCATGAAAATCACTAACAATCCAAACCCCAACAATATAATGATCATACCCCATGGATCAAGTAGGAAACGAGCTGACAAAGAAAGAAACTCAAGCTACTTACATGCCTAATGCCAATCACTTATTCATGATCTTTTTTTTTTTTACTTTTTTCCTCTTCTCGTTTTTTTTTTTTGCAACATGACTTCATCTTCCTTTTGTTCTTTTTCTTCAACATAATTTTTTTCTCTTTTTTTTTGCTTTTAGAAATGAAGAAAAAATGGCAATTATTGAAAGTCATAGGATCACGAACTATCAACTTACAACCACATATATAAAGACACATCCCAAACAAGAAAGAACCAAAACAAATTATCAATATCATCAATCCCGCAACAAACCAACATACCAAAGCCACCTTAAACTCAATTATCCACAAAGCCACCCACTACATAGATGAAGTGATGTTTCATAGACTTGGCTTAGAGGTAGGAATATGTGTCTGGCCAAGAGCTAATATGAAGGGATCACAACAAAGACGGATATAAGCTTAAAGGGGCTAACAAACAGAATAAACATATAACACAAAGGTAGGCTATTTGGCTATGTGGCTAAAATGACCAAAGAAATAAATACATCTATCATATCATCAACTATGCACATGCGAATGTGGTTTTGAACAAGAATCTAGGCAAGTTCTAGAGATGCAACATGGAAGAGTCACACAAATGAAAGAAACATGAGACTAAATATAATGATTAGTCCAAATACAGCTCAAAATCTCATGGGACATCTATCAAAGTATCATTAAGCTCATAAAATGAGTCCATGTACCAACATTAGTGCTAATGACTCTAGGGGTAAAATAGTTCTCAATCAGGACAAGGGTCAAAACAAGAAATTTTTACAAAACCTTCGTAAATTTTAGCACCAAAAGGAATTACACATCAAAAGATATTCAAACTCATGAAAGCTATTTTGCCTAAACAAAAGCATCATTAGAGGTTATCTCACACCATCCCTTCACGCAATCCTATGTGCAAACCTAAAATGCAACTAAATGCAAAACACTGATCCAAACAAAAAGGAAACCTAAAACTATATGCTCTAGCATGTATGCAAGCTAATAACCAAAATAGAAAAACAAAGAACTACTCTTCCCCCATGCCTAGATAAAGCATTATTATTCAAAGGAAAGAAAGTAAAAGAAGGGAAATGAAACAAAACATAACGATCTCACCAGGTTAGGTGCATAGTGCACCTAAGCTAAGGCCTCCACGCAAATAAGGCAAATGGAGCATCAGCCACTCCATCATATCTTCAAGACTTGGCTATGAAAGCAGACACAGTGAAAGCACGCATGAGCTTATCAAACTCCTAGGACCACAATTTCAAAAATACAAGGTAAGAGGCAATAACCAAAATTACACCAAAGAGATTAAGTATCCTCCTAACCTTATGAATGGCCTTAGAAAAATCATAAAAAAGGATTAAATAATGTGGTATATGTGATTTTCCTAGGCAAGTCCTCTAGGTACATGTAATATAAATCAAGAGAGGCATTAAACCCACCAAAGCAACCTAGGGACACAAAATTATTAGCATTCCCACCAAGCATATTGACCATGTTAACCTCATAGTCCAAATCAACATTAGCATCAAAAATCATAGGATTTTCAATGGGCATGTCAATGCAATACTCAGAGGAAGGAGAAAGTAATGAACAAATAGGTGAAACATGAGAATGATCGAGGGGATTAGGGAGAACATTATTACAACCAAGGCTAGGAGACTCCTCATGCATAAACACATTACGTGACCCCTCCAAAGGAGTTTCAGCTAGATCACGTACCTTATCAAAAATAACTTCTAACTTAAAACATGCATCAGCAAAATCAAACCTAGCATCAAACCCAATAGGATCACCCTCCCCGAGCCTCATGCACTAAGGTAAAGGAAAGGATGAATCAGGTAAGGTCAGGATAGCATCAGCATTGTCCCATGGTGATTCAAAAAGTTAGGTTGCGCATAGCAGGCATAATAACACAAATTTATATTATGGTCAGAAGAATTATAGAAATCACACCAAAAAGGGGCATAATAGGATCTACAATAGAATGCGCAAGGATCAAGAAGTGAATATTTAGAAATAATAGTAGTCTTGTCAAATTCAAATAAATCCCAAGCAATCCACTCAAGCAAATACCATGCATCATCAATATTTTTACCATGAAAGCCCCAATACTCTAAAAGAATTCGGGTTTCATTATTCACACCCTCATCAACAATGTCTAATATTTTCCATTTACCCACATATTAACCACATTGAGCTAAAAAAACATTAATCGCTTAGAATAGCTCCAAAATAATTCACGCTCGAATTGGGAAAATGGAAAAATTGTCATTCTTTTTTTTCAATTTTTTGTTGTTAATTTTCAACAAAAAATTTATAGGTCTTTTTTTCCAAAGAAAAATAAAATGGTTAGTCAAACTTATCAAGAAAAAACCAATATTCGACGCTAGTCCCCGGCAACGGTGCTAAAAACTTGATACGACCGTAAGCGCACGGTGGCGTTGTAGCAATCAAGGTCAATCCCACAAAGACTAGGTGAAACAACAGGGTTATAATCCCTCAAGATATGCCAAGCAAAATTCTAATTCAAGTGGTTTTGAATTAACAATTTCTAATACACTAATTCTAAATCAATTAAGGAAAAATGTATAGGAATTCATATAGTTATGAAAGGTGATTGGATCAAAATGATAAAAATGTGCTATTCGCTAATTGGTTAATTCCGCAGAACTGCAATCTTTTCTAAAACCTTGATATATTCTTTCAAAATCAATCAAATTTCCCTAAACTAAGCAAACGTCGTTCTTTCGAACTAATTTGTCTTAATCCAAGTTCAAAGTCTTCTTACTTACTAGCCCTCCAAACATATAAATCCCTCTTTCGAGACGAAGTTATGCTAAGTCTATTCAAGCAATCCAACAAGCAAATGTCGTCTTTCGAATGTTCCCTCGATTGTTTCAATTGTGCAAGTAAACTTTGGCCAAAAATAAACTCACAACGTATCAAACACTTGATAGAACGAAATCAAACCAATCATGAAAATAAGCACCATTGAATATATTAAAACATGATCCAACTACACCTCCACAAACTACTAAATCCCTAGACAAAAGTAAACTACTCACACATGATCGAATATTAAACAACTAACTACTCTAAAGTGATAATTCTAAAGAGAAAAAGAGGACAGAAGAGAGAAGAATTGCTCAGCTAAAAAATTGCGCTTGAACCGTTGTACAAACCCGGGATGGAATCCTTACAAGTCTCCACTTCAACTCTATCTCACTCTCTCTCTCTCTCTCTCTAATCTAAACAAATCCTAATCTACTTGAAGAGAGGAAAGGAGTATAAGATGAGATGATGGGGTGTGTGTTGAGAGCCCCCCTTTTTATAGTAAAATTCTGGAACAGTCGTGCGTAATAATGGAATAATAACCGCTAGGAAGTCGAAAAGCTTGCGAGAAAACAAAAAGCCTTACAGCCAAATAGAGACACCACAGACCATGGGACTCACCACGGACCGACCGTGGTGTCCACTGCTCTATGGAGAGTAAAGAATACACTCATTTATGGGTCAAATCTGGGGCCAAATGGTTCAGAAACTTGCAAAACACAGAAAAGAACCATACCCGAGCATAAAATGGGAAAAGGAGTATAAATTATAACATAAAACATATAATTTTCCTTTAAAATGCAGCAAAATGACCCTAAAATGATATAGATTTTAAGCACTTATCAAGAAGATTCAAGCAAGTAATCCTTGCACTTCAATGAGAGGGCACACCAACGGTTGATACAATCTATGACTGGCTCTTCATCCCCTAGCCTTGTGTTAGTCAACTCACTTATGCTGATCACACGGCGCGTGCTATAGAAACGATTTAAGAATTCATTTTCCATTTGCCTCCAGCTATCGATGGAAGCAAAAACAAGGTCTGCGTACCGGTCAAACGCAAGGCCTTTAAGAGATCGCACGAATTGCTTTACTAAGAGGTTGCCACTCGTGCCAGCGTTGTTGCAAGTCTCGATGAAGTGCACTATATGCTACTTTGGGTTCCCTTTGTCATCAAATTGATGAAATTTTAGAGGTTGGAATCCCTTAGGCATCCGCAGTGCATCAATCCTTTTCGTATATGGCTTGCTATAACGATGAGTTTTGTGAGAACCTCATTCTAGATGGGTCTTTATCGCATCCGCTATCAAGTTTTGAATTTGCTCAATTGACATCGAATTCAAGGTTGAATCATTCTTTGGATTGGGCTCATTGTCAAACTCCCGGCTACAATTAGACTCTTTGCTTGAATCTTCACCGCCTGAGCCTCTACTTGAGGCTTCAGATGACCACTTTTCCAACTTCTTTTTCAAATCAGCAATCTGCTTTCTTTAACGCTTAATTTGAGCATCATTGTCTTCGCTCTCCTTAGAGATTCTTTCTAGAGTTTCCTTCATATTTTCTAATTCTTCCTCCAAGTTGATAGCCTTTGTCACCATGAATGACATAAAGATAGTGTCAGAGGATTCAACTTCAACTTGTGAGAACAGTGAATCCCTTGGAGATGTTGGTGAAGAATCACTACTACCATAGTTATCATCCTTCTTATCGAAAGGTTGGCAGACACTATTGGTGTAGGCTTGAAATTCATCCAACCCACAGGGTAGAGTCTTCCCCATATTGAAGATAGCAAGAGGTTTTAGCTTCAGAATAGGGAGAAATGCAGTTTGATTGACTCCATCAGTAGGCAAGTTGGAGCAAAACTTTTGAGTTTTGCGTGACTGCAAAATTGGGCTCACAAATTGTTGTTTTGGGATGATGGAGACAACAACTTTGGTCATGCTCCTAGTCATCACTCACGTGCTTCGATTTCCAGATGCAATACTAACTTTTGTGAACCCTTTAGATGTAGATCCAAAAGCTTCATTCTTCGAAGATTGAATGATGGCACTTTTGAGAGCCATTTCTTCTTCAAAGGGTGTAGAACTTGTTTGCTTGGAGAAAGAGATGAGAGGCAGAGGATTCCCGCTGGGCGTGCCAAAATTTGTAAACATAAATTTCGAGCCTAAAAAATAAATTAGACAAGAAAAATAGACAAATTTAATTTGTATTAATTTCATAAAATATGGGTACAATCTCTGTGTACTTGTTACAAGTAAATAAATAAATAATTCCTCTGATTCGATCTCCAATTCGTACTTGAAAGATGATCAATTGACTTGAATCCTAATCAAGTTAATTGATTTTGACTTACTTTGAATGAATTTCAATGAATTTGATTTTGAGAGAGAGCCTAAGAGGCTTGATCTCAATCAATACGAGTTTTCTTTGATCTTCGATGGTAGACAGCACGTGCTTTAATTGTGCTTGTTGCCTTCCTTTAGAGAAATTAGGCCTTGGAGTCTTCAGAATGCCTTCGAAGTGAATGAATCTTCCAACCCCGGAGTAGAAGGGAATAGTGTTGTATTTATAGGAAAAGAATCCCCTTCCCTTTACTAGGGTTTGCAATTTATTCGCCTTCTTGGGTCGTTGATTGGGCCATTGACTAGTTAGTTCATTTGACTGGCGATTTAGTAGTCAATTTGCCCGTTGACTTAGTAGTCATTTGAATCATGATTTGGTAGTCAATTCAATCCACTTTATTTAAATAAATTGATTAATTAAATTGGCTGACGCAAAATAATCAATTTAAATTTATTTAAAATTTGATAGATATTATTAATTTTTTTGTTCCTCCATTTTGATGTTTGATTTTTGTTGAGATTAGTTTCATTTTAATTTTTAGAGGTTATTTGTTGTTGAAAACAACAGTACTAATTAATTTCGTTTATGTCCACCAAAAATAAAGTGAGCAGAACTAATCTAAAAAAAAAAACAATTCAGTGTAGATTCTACAGTTTCACATTCTATTTGACTTTTCTAGAGCATTTCTGGTGTGATTTTTGTTGTGCTGATATTTTCCCTAGATTCATCATAATTTTTAGAGTTTGTACCAATTTTTCTAGAATTCGTGGGACTGTCTGGATTTTCTGTGAATTTTGGACTTAATAACTGGTTTGTAATTTTCTGCACAGTTTGAGGACAGAAAAAAAAAATTGGAAAAAAAATATATTTATGTCCCCTGTGATTGTGTGGAATTTTTTGTATATTTAGTTCTGATTTTAGGAGTTTTATTTTATTTTATGTTTTTGTCTTGTTTTAATTTTTCATTTTTGTGTGTGTTTAAAGAAAAATCAAACAAAATGGTGTACATGCTTTATGTGTGCGCTTCTTTTTTATTTTTTTGTTAGGTTACTTTTGGATGTTTGAGTCTTTTTGTTCTTTCTGTTCTTTTAGTCATATAGCTTTCTTTTTGTTAGTTTATTTTGTTAACTTGACTGTTTGAGTAGTCTTGTTTTTCAGTTTTAGCCATTAGTTATACTTAGTTGTCTTAGAGTCATTGTTTTTTTCCTTTACTTTTTCCTTTAAAAAAACACCCAAAAAAAATAGAAATTCCAAAAAAAAATTACAAAATTCTTGAAATTGAAAAAAAAAAGTGTTTCAAGAATGCCAATTTTTAATTTCCACAATTCGAGCATGAACCTTTCTGGAGTTATTTGTCAAGACTTAATGATTATCGAGCTCAATTGAATCAAAATTTTGAAAATTGAGAAATTTGTGAGGTCATCGTTGTGGGTCTAAATGTTAAATCTAGAGGGCATGTTGACTCTATTTGTCCTAGAGGTTTAATAGGATTATTATCTAGAATTCAAGATGAGATTTGGGATTTCTTTTAAAAATTGGCTTGGCATACCTATGTGTTTGAACTAGCTAAAGAGAATTTTAGATATCCAACTCATGGAGAGTCTGTTTTTCATGCTAATCCTTCCCATCAGGACAACTTATAAACTCATATAACCCATTTCAATCTTATGTGTCTCCTGCCTTCTGTGATTATTGTGAGTCTTCTAATTATGATGCTTGTAATTGCCCATATTGTGATTGTGTTAATGCTACTTGCACAAGTGTTGAAAGGAAGATAAATGAAGTGACTAATAAACTGATAAAGAACATGCAAAAGAGAATTGATGAATATTCTCACTGTTTCAATCATAGTAGGGAGGATATTAACTTGTATGAGACCGACTCTAGTTTAGGATCTCCGAAACCTGAAGTCAGTCTCTGTGATGATTTTGCGCCCTCTTATCAATCTAGGTCCAATTTACAAGATGTTGAGCCTTTGCCTCGCGTAGAACAAGAGAATCGCCTCCCTACATCTCTATCACCTGACATTGCACCCCACACTAACTCATCTAAGGATATCACTGAGGGTGTCCTAGTTTCTGCTGACCCCACCCACTTCCTTAAATCATTCTTGTGAGTTTGATGAGGGTGAAGACCCCAGTGAGTTAGATATGAACATCAAGTTTGATACTGAGCTTCATGAGATAGATGAGTCAGAAGAAACTATTTTAGAGGGGACATGTGTGGAGGTAATTGAACCCACTAAATTGAAATTTAATGACACTATTCTTTCTATGGAATATGAGTCTTTTGCTTGTGGGTTTGATATCAATGATAGTTTTGATGAGGGTTTTTGAGTTGAATATGAATCCTTCTCTTTTGACTCCATCATTACTGACCTCCTTTTTGAATATCGCAAGTCTAAATTTGTCGAGTCTGAGAATATTGCCACTAAGAATTTTGATTTAACCCAGACTCTTACACCTTTTGATATTAGGATACTTATGGATTTTCGGCCCACTATTTTGCCTAGATTGCTCATGCCTGCTGATAATCACATCTCTGGGCCGATGACCACTTTACTAGCTAATGCTGAGTACATATGTCTGATGCCCAATTGGGCCCAACAATTCGATAGGTTGAAGTGGGCCCTTACTTGTGCTACATTGATATGGAGGACGTATTCCTTTTGGCACCAACTCCTTCATTTTTACTATTGTAATCTGGTTGCGAGTTGGTCTTCTTTGTTTGATAACCTACTTCGTGCTCTAATGGGTTAGATTTGAGTAGCGATGTTTCAGTCGATAAGGAGTGGTTGATGCTCCATGAGCCTCTATCTAAACATATTTTTGAAGGTTATATTTTAGGTGTACTTCTACACCTGACCTAGTATAATCGTTCCTCTTTTTCTTTTTTTTTATATTGTTTTCTTTTCTATATATTTGTTGCTTTATTTTTCTTGTTTACTTTTTCTTTTACAGTCGTGTACTTTTTGTTTTTGAGTCTTGATTTTTCTTTTAGTATATTTGTTTTCCTTTTTTCGTTTTTGTGTTTAATGTTTCTTTCCCCTCCCAGTGAGGACTTTGTGAGATTTAGGTGTGGTGGTGGGGAAATTTTGAAAAAATTCAAAAAAGAAATTGCAAAAAATAGGAAAAAAAATTAAAAATTTGAAAAATCCTAAAAGATTTTTGATTTTTGTTTTGTTTTGGGAAATATATGTGCTATTTCTGATTGCCTATGTTCTCTTGTATATTAGTATTAGGTTGTATATAGATGTAGTGTACATTAATAGAACTTAGTCCTAAAATATGATGTTTGTATATGATATGAACCCTCGACATTATCCCTAAGCAAGCTTGACTGCGGTAGCTGAACCCGTGAGATTTTGAGCATTATAGACTAGCTCACAATTTGTAGTCTCACACTTTTCTTTCATGTGTGTCTCTTCCATGATTAGATCTCTAGAACTTGCTTTGATTCTTTTTGAAATCACATTCAGCATGTGCATTATGATAATATGATAGCGGCATTCATTTGTTTTTGTGAACCACATAGCCAAATTGCCACCGAATTTGACTGTTTTACCCTTTTGTTAGCCTTTTTGAGCTTTGACCGTTTTTGTTGCGAACCGTTCATTATAGCCGTTGCCCTAAACACATTTCCCTACCTCTAAGCCAAGGCTAATGGGGCAACACTTCACCATTTGGGGGGTCGCTTTTGGGTTTTTTTTTTTGTATTTAGTGGTTGATTTTGGTTATGTTTGGGGATGTAGCATTGAAACCATTTGGAAATTGAGTTGTATTGCTCTTGTATATGCCAGTCATTCATTTTCTTCTTGAAAAAAAGAAAAAAAATCCCAAAAAAAAGCAAAAAAATAATGAAGAAAAAAATGAGAAAAGTTTCCATTGAAGAAAAATGAAAAAATGTTGAAAAAATCTTAAAAATCCAAAAAAAAAAGTTGTGAATAAGAGTGTTTGGCATGGATGTATCATTATGTATACTCATTTCTGATGGTCAATTTTAATTGGGGTGTGTTCTTATTTTGTGTTGAGAGAGTGTACGCTCATTGTAATTTGTGTAAGTGATGGTTGCCTATTAGCTTTGGCTTTTGGCTCCTTATTTTTCAAATCATTTGTCCCTCTCTTGCCCTTAACCTTTAGCCTCATTACAGCCCTGAAAACCTCTCTTGATTATTGTTTTGCAGTTTGCATTTTAGTGGTGGAGAATTGGGAATCTTACCAAGCCTATGATAGTTTGTTTGATTGGAAGAAAATTGACTGAACCTTGTTGTACATTTTAAACACATGAGCGGCGGTGTTCCATATTTCTTGTAAAGTGAGAGTCTACCAGTCATGCTTGTACATAATTTCTGAGTGGGGTGAAAGATTGTGTATAGATATCATCAGTAGGATTAAGGATTTCTTGATGTGTACGTTGCGTTTATATGTGATATAGTGCTTTGGTTGCTTGAGTGATTTAGTTGATTAGAATATGTATATATTTTTCTCTAGTGTTGTATGTATAAGTGTTTTAGAAAAAAACAAAAATATTTTTGATTTGTTTTGTTTAAGATTTTATAAGTATATCTTCTATAAACCCTCATAAAACCTTCCTCGTCCACTAGGGGCTACCTAGGGGTTTAAAGGGCTTGTTGTACGTGCTAAGTGCAACCGTGATTCCTACGAAAGTGAGCTAGGGTTTTATTTTCTTTTTCTAGAATTTTTAGTTTTATTTTACGCGAGGACGAACAAAACTTAGATGTGGGGGTATTTGTTAAACCAGAAATTATGATATTTATCCCCTTTTATAATCTAATAATTGCTCAAAATAAATTATTAATTTAGGATTTTAACATTGTTTTATTTGTTTTGTAGGATTTAGAAAATTTGGAAAAATATAATAAATCACTAGCTCAAGGATTAGATCAAGTCAAGCAAGCAACAACGAAGAGAAGAAAGCCAAACCCAGTCCTCTTGAATTCATGGCCCAAAACACGAGTACACCATCCCTTTTCCTCTATCGGACTAGGCTAAAGTGCAGGCCCAACCAGGCTTATATGCTTGCCCAAACTAGCTCTCTCTCTCTCTTTTCTTTCATTTTCTTTCCTTCCCCTGTAGGGCCAGCCCATACGCGCTGCCTTGCCAGGCCCCTCCTTCTACTTTTCTTTTCTTTTTTTTTGTCCACTCTTTCCTCTTCTTCGGCCCACCAGCAGACTGGGCCAGCTCTCCAGACCTAGTCCCATCCCCCGTCTCTCTTTCACTTATGAGCGCGTGATTCTCATGTGTTTTTCCAGCTACTTTCCCTCCCATCTTTCCTTATCCTTCTTTGTGTTTTTTAGTTACCAGGACTGAAAACAGGGCCTTTCAATCTTCCTCCTTCAATCCAACCACAAGCATGGCTTCCCTCTCTGTCCTCTTTTATCATTCATCACATTAAACCCGGCATTCGTTACTCATTCGGGCAACCTTCATCATTGTCATTAATTGGCGGTTTGCAAGAGTTTATGAAGTGAATGGAGGGAGGTAAGAAGGCTCGGTTTTAAGGAGGCTGGCTTTGAAGGAAGGTCGCGGATAGCATATACGGAAGCAGAGAGCTATTTTGTTCGCAACAAATTATTTTGATTTCATTTTTCAGCTTTTTTTAGATTTAGATTTTAATTCCTAACTGGTGTAATTTGGTTTTGGGTTTTGATTTCATTGGAATTCCAATTTGGTTGTTTCAATAGCACACTACTGGCTTGAATTTACATTTTCTTCCCCTGTTAATTGCTCTACTTCAATTGAATTACGTGTTTGTGGGATAATCAATGCTTGGATCCTATTTAGTGTTGTTCGAATTCCGGTGCTTGACAATAGTGTTGGTTGCTCCAGCTGCTACTTGCACCATGGTTAATTCCCAGATGGGTGTTTCTCTTCCTTTGCTTTAGTTGGGTGTGATTCTCAGTTGGTGATCTCTTGCTACCCAAATTGAATTTTGTTTTTGATTAGTTACTACTTTCCAAAATACCTTTTAGTTATTCAATTGAGCTAAATGTTGCAATTCTAGACTTTCAATGAAAGCAATGTACTAATTTAGGTTATTCATAATTTAATTCGTAATGTATCCCTAAGGATGACACCCGTAAGTGTTACAATGATAAAACCATGCGCTTGCACAAATTACAACAAGTTTTTTTTTTGTGCAAAAATAAGCAAATTTTTCCCAGTAGTTGCTAATAATTTTCCTCAGTAGCCATATCTGTCACTCTTACACACATGGACATGGTAGATTTATACAATATTTCTTGTTCAACGACATTCTATACTCTCTTAGCTTCAAGTGTGGTTGAAATCTAGTTCTTTCTAAATACTTTTTTACAAGCGATGCAGTAGACAATTTCCTCCCTATCTCAAAGCTGAAGGGAATATGATTGTGTGGCTTAGGAATGTATTTAATTTGAATATATTCCTTACCATTTGCTTCAGAGGCCCATATGCTCCACTCACACCCCTTTCCATTGTAAATTGCTTAAAATGTGTCAAGATCACTCTAGATGATTTTCATATCATAGCCTTTTGTGATTTTATAATCATCAAATGTATTTCTAAATTGACTTTTATTAGTAGACATCACACTTGGAACCAAAATCACGTCTTCAAGTGCAAGTTTGGATTGAAGGTTGGATCACTTGGCGTATACTACTTGTTGCTGCCATCCTTAAATTAACTAATATTAGGACTACTAACATTGTCAAAATGCTGGTCCTATGACTCATAATTTACAAGAAGATGAACATATTCTCGCAAACTATCATTTATAATCTCAGAAGTGCCAGTTGAAGCTTCTTGCGTACGTCCTTTTTTTTCTTTTCAATTTCTGATATCATAGATGCTGCTCTTCTTTCTGCCTTTTTTTTTTCACTTTAGCAATTTCCTCATCATCTTTATTTGACTCACCAATCTAAATATCATCAGCAACAAGATACTCATTCTCTTGATCAATTCTGACAGGATCGTGATTGCCTATTGGGTCTTTATGTTCAACATATATAGTTACATAAGGGATCTTCAAACATAAATCAACTAACTCTTGCAAAACCCCTTCTAACTCGATTGCAAGAAGATTTCTTTTAGGGGGCAGCTTAGATCTATGTAGAAATATGTTTTTGACTCTTGATTCTCTATAACCAAGACCAATCACAACCCCTTGAGCTCATCAACATTCAACATATAAGGGTTTAATTTCATATCGCGTATCTCTCCTACCACATACTGTAACCCAGGCATTTCCAAAAACTCTCCCCCACGATATATATGCAAAGTGGACTTCTTTTGCAAACACATTTTGCAATGGTGCATAAGTATATTATAATAAATTATGCATGATGATACTCTACCTATAGTATAACATTTACTTATAACTAATTACACTTGAAATTTACAACATAGAAGACAAAGACAAGATCAGAACTTGTAGTTAACAAGCAACACATAATTCTATCAACACAAATATACATTTAACCCATTTAAGTGAATATAAGCATAGTATCAACAACTTTAAGACACAAATAGATACGAATCAAAAGAAAGCTTCTGCTTTTAGGGTTTTCTTAATCAACAGTCTGACATATATAATGATATGAATTAACAAAACATGGTGTACTAAAAAAATTCCTTCCATTCATCGTTTGACCTAAATTATTCAAAAACCATTTAACAAACTCTAAAGTCCTTCAAAAAACCGAACAAACTTATACTACATGATGATGATATGAATTCACTTGCAATTGTTCAACCTGTTGTTAGAGATTGCACTCTTGATCACTTAGTTTCCTTGGATCATGCACAATTTTTTTTTAGGTGGCATTTGGTTTGTTGCAATGCAATTAAAATGTAATGTAATCAATGATACAATGTAATAGGATTGGATTATTATGCAATTGTGATTGCATTGTCACATTTGGTTGACTTCGGGCTAATGACATATTGTAATGCAATCACCATTACATTACCATGTTTGGTTTACAAATCAACATTACAATAGTACATCGATATACTATGCAATCCTTCACTCTATCCATCGTTGGCTTTATTTTTTGCACCGCTTCTTTTTTTGGCAACTATGATTTCAAGCCAGATCCTTCTCATTGTAGATTGTTGTCATATAATCATCATGATAATTTTTCTAAGTCTCACTTCGAAGTCTCCAATTCAATTTTTCTAATTCTCACTTCAAAATTATCTGCATGTCGCATTTGGCAATGCTCTCTCATCCTAGTCAAACTAATTCACCCCATTAATATCCCATCCATTCGGAAGAAATGCACAAATTAAAATGCATCAGCCAATTTGGAATAATTATCAAACACGTGGTGGGAATAGCTAACCAAACAATTAATTAAGAAATGCAATCTCACTGGCAATTGAGCATTTCAACACTTAAAGCAATGCTCTTGAGGGGCTAAATGTTCAATTGGGACTTCATTGAAGTCAAATTTAGTAGAGGATAAACGGAAGAAGAGCATATGTGTAGCTAAAATTAGAGGAGAGAAAAGCAAGAGAGAGAAATAAGAGACTACCATTGTCAATGAGGTAGGATTTCTGTAAACTAGAATGAGGGGGGAGATGATACAAGATTATTAGCATCTCATGCAAGTCACGCATTTTGTGGAGTGAATTAGCAGCTCAGGAAGTTGTTCATTTGTTAGGAACGGAGTCGCCTGGTCTGTTGAGTTAGCTAGAGGAGAGAGATAATTTTAGCTAGCCTATTCTTGTATAAAAGGCGAGAGATGACATCAACTCATTAGCTAAGATCAATGAAAACTAAATCATCTCTCTTCCTCTATCAAGTCTATTTTTCTCAATTTCTTTTGATTTTCCTCAAAATCTCCTGATTTTCTAGAAAGTCATATCAATTTGCATCAAAGCACTCCTTGGCCTGATATGTTCATTTCAGATCCCAAAAACTTCCTTTCAATTCTTCTTCAATCGTTTGGCTAGTTTCTGCACTCGATCTAGCTCAAGATCGCAAAACATAATTGCTTATTCAGCTCAATTATTGGTTTGAATCTCTAATAATCCACCTTAAACCTTAAAAATTTTTAGGATCCTTACTCTTGAACCAGCTTTAATGGCAGTTTCAGAAAATACCAGATCAAATGATAACTGAAGATGTGAAGGGTTGTATAATCAGATGCAGTAACTCGTGGAAGCGTTTAATCGGCAACAAGAAAGGGAGAATGGCTAGATTAGGGAGCTCACCACTGGACTATGTAGATAAGTTTAGGAAATCGCTAACAATTCAATAGTTATAGGGGAGAATGCAATGGGTAATCCTAATCACTTTCACTCTCTAGACTATCTAGAATTGATTTTCAAAATTTGACGAGGAAGATGTACAAGGGTGGGTGAATAAATATTATCAAAATTTGCAGGACATAAAGATTAGAATAGCTTTAATACACTTGAGCCATAAAGCTCTATTGTGGCATCAATTTTTTATGAAGAATGAACAATGTGAGGAGTTGGCCTAGTTAGGATGAATATAAGAATGCTATCTGGGCCAGATTTGGTGTTGGACCTTTTGATGATCCACTGGTGTAATTAGTGAATTGAAGCAGACTGGGATTGTTGTGCACTATCAAGAATTATTTGATGCCTTGTTGAATAGGGTTGAATTACCAGTGAGTTATGCAATCAGCAGTTTTTTGAGTGGTCTGACTGATGAGATACAATATGCAGTGAGGATGTTTAAATCAAAAACAGTGCATGATGTCTGCTATTTGGCGTAATGGCAAGAAGCAACCTTGGCTTCCATTTCCAGGAGAGCTAAACTTGTACTGGAGAGACCAAACTCATTAGCTAGAAATGTTGGGTTTGGGTTTAAGCCCACTTTGCCACTTTTCCTAGTTCAGAAAGGATTGGTTACAAAGATCGGATAGTTCTTTTTCCCCAGTTAGTAAACAAAAGCAACTCAGGTAACTTAGCCTCTAATACTGGGTTAGTCACTTCAAAACCAAGGGCTACATGAAGGGTTTTAAGTCCAAGGAAATTGAGGAAAAATGGCTAAGAATTTATGCTTCTTTTGTAATGAGAAATATTTTCCTTGACACAAATGCAAGGCTCAAGTTTATAGGTTAGAAGTGATTAATGAAGATGACGGAGAAGGAAATAGAGAAGGAGAAGAACCTAACATAGAGAATGCCATTACAAGGGATTTTGGCATAAACACTGAAACTCCTTAATTATCTCTGAATGCTTTGAATGGTATCTACACTTACCAAACTATGAAGGTTACTGGTAAATGCAACAACAAATCCCTGCGCATTCTTATGGATTCTGGTAGTACTCACAACTTCTTCCATATTATAACTGCCAAGAAATTGCATTGTGATATTAGGCAAAAGTCTTCGCTACAGGTTGTTACTAATGACCATCATATGTAGTGTAATTATAGGTGGAAAGATTTTATTTAGACATTGTTGGGGGAGGTTTAAGAAAGATGTGATATTAGTTCCCTTAGAAAGTTATGAAATGGTCTGGGGAGTGCAATGGGACTTATTATGTTGGACTTATAGAAATTAATTATGGAATTTAACCATAGAGAAAAAAGAGTAATGCTAAGGGGAACTGAAAATCCAACCTGGAGTGAAAGGGAAGTAAGAAAATCCAACACCTTATGCTTAAATATGCTCAGATCTTTTAATTATATGTGCAGTCAATGTTAGCACCAACATCTATGCATTCATCCAAGGTATCTAAACCTTAAATGATCAAATTGTTTGATGAATATTTAGATATTTTTGAAGAACCAAAGGCTTTAACACCTTATAGAGAGTATGACCACGAGATCACTCTTAAGCAGTGTACCTCACCCATAAATGTTTACCCAGCCCTCCAGAAAGATAGTTGAGCAAGCATACTATGTTGTATAAATTCCTAATTCTAGTCACAGAAGAGTTATTAGCTGAGTTACATTGGGCCACATATTTTTCAAAAATTGATCTTATGTTTAGTTATTGGCATGTGTTAAGTCATAAATCATGCATTGTTTTAATAATTCTTTTGATTATATTATATATATTATTTCATCTAATTTACTTTATTTTATATATTTTTCAGGTTAAGCATTAATAAAATAAAGAGGAGAAGAGAAGACGTCAAAGTTTTGATTTTACACACTAAGTTATCAAGTCGGTCCAAAAATAATGATTTATGAAAAAATATTATTTCCGTAATGATTTATTTGGGCTTGGATTACTACTCTTAATTGAAGAGAGATTACAAAACTTGGAAGAGAAGGAGCCCAAAGAAGAAAACCCTAACAGCATGATACTATAAATAATGACCTCTTCTCCTCTAAACCCCACACAACACCATGCCTCCCTCTTCTCAAAACCTTCTAGCCACTATACCAACACCTATCATCAGCATCAGCCTACCATCCTCAGAAATAAACGCCTAACCCCTCAAAAATATCTTCTTCATCTCCACTTCCTCATATTATTCAATCTCCATCACCGCCACATATAATCATGCTGGGGAGATCCAAGGAGGGAGCCCACTTCAACCAAGGTCCATGACAACAAGCCCAAGTGAGGTTCTATCCTAAAACCAATTGGCAATAGGAGGAGTAGCCCACTTGACTTATATACCATGACCCTTCTTTTCAAACTCCCGATGTGGGACTTCTTTACTCATGTGTGACATTCCCAACAATCTCCCCCTCACACATGAGTCTTTTCCACACCACATCAACGCACAAGCTCCCCCTTGAGTGGAAGCCTTTACCAAGGTGTCAAGCCACCATCAAGAGCTTATCCACGCCATCAAGCCACACTGCAGCACACGTATTACCGCTCGATCAACACTTGTGTGTCACTTCACCAAGCTCGTCCATGGGGTCCACCATGCCACACCTTTTTGTCGCCTAGCCGAACGCACCATCGGCTCTGATACCACTTGTTGGGAAATTAGAGCAAACTAATAGCGGAAGCAATAGGATGAAACAGATATTCAGAAACTTAAAGAAAGATAACAAGAACAAAACAACGACACACAAGATTTACTTGGAAACCCAATGCGGGAAAAAACCACGGACGGCAACGAGCACAATCAATCCACTATATGAGTAGGGACAATACAAAACGATCACAATCACAACAAGTGATTTGATCCAACAGCAGAATTACAACCTCTCTTGTAATCTCTCTTACAATTCTCTACCTCTGAATGTGTTTAGGGATTCAGGAGTGATTCTGGAGTGATTTTAGATCCTAGGTATGACCCCCTTTTATAGGGTCTAGAAAACCAGCATTTTACCTTTATAGACAAACCCTAGCCACTAGGAGAAACAACGCTTCAAGACAAACCTTAGCCGCCTTTGATTTTGGGCCACGAAGCCCAACAACCCAACAATCTCCACCTTGGACCGAAATCTCTAATCACCAACTCTGTAACACCGTCATAGCACCCCGAAGTGTGATGCCCCCCCCAAAGTGGCAATGCCCCGAAGGGTGCTTAGATACTGTGAATGCCAACTAAGTCCAAGCAATGCTTGAACTTAGCTATAGGTAGAGGCTTGGTTAACATATCTACAAGATTTTCCGAAGTATGAACCTTCCTTACCACTATTTCCCTTGCAGCAACTGTATTTCTGACATAGTGATACTTGACACTGATGTGCTTGGTCTTCGAATGGTAGGCGTCATACTTAGTCAGGTGGATAGCACTCTGACTATCAGAAAACACCACAGTGGCAGCCTGTAGAACTCCAAGCTCAGTAACGAGGCCCCTCAACTAAGTAGCCTCCTTCACTCATTCAGTACCAGCAACATACTCAGCCTCTGTAGTAGATAGAGTTGTAATTGACTGAAGCGATGCTTTCTAAGAGATAGCACCTGTACACATAGTGAAGATATACCCAGATATGGACCTTCTCCTATCAAGGTCACCAGTATAGTCAGAATTAACAAAACCTGTAACATCATATGTAGCAGCTTTGTTCCTATCAAATACCAACCCCCTTTTAACAGTACCCTTCACATAGCGGAGGATCCACTTCACAGCTTCCCAATGATCCTTTCCAGGATTATGCATATACATACTTACCACACTCACAGCATGTGATGAGTCTAGGATACTGCATACCATGGCATACATCAAACTACAAACAACACTAGAATAAGGCACATTAGACATTCTATCTATGTCCTCATAAGATTGTGGACAACACTCAGTAGACAATCTGAAATGTGCAGCAAGGGGTGTGGAAACTGCCTTACAGTTATCCATACTAAATCTGCCTAGTACTTTTTCAAGGTAGTGTCCTTAAGATAAGTACAACTTACCAGCCTTTCGATCCCTCTGAATCTCCATGCCTAAAAACTTCTTTGCTGGACCCAGGTCCTTCATCTCAAACTCCTCACTGAGTTGAGATTTCAACTTGCTAATCAAGGATTTATCCTTAGAGGCAATCAGTATATCATCAACACACAATAGCAAGTAAATAAAGGAACCATCAAAATATTGTCTAAAATACACAAAATTATCATATCGACTGCACACACAATTATCATATCGACTGCGTGTGTATCCTTGTGCAATCATGAAGGTGTCAAACCTTTTTGTACCACTACCTAGGAGCCTGCTTAGGTCCGTACAAGCACTTTTTCAATCTACATACCAGTTGTTCCTTCCCAGCAACTACAAAACCTCTGAGTTGCCTCATGTAGATCTCCTCCTCCATCTCCCGATGAAGGAATGTAGTCTTCACATTAAGCTACTCCAACTCCAGATCAAACAATGCAACAAATGCAATATGCACTCTAATGGAGGTATGTCTAACAACAGGTAAAAATACCTCATTATAGTTAATACCTTCTTTATGATTGCAACCACGAGCAACCAGGCGCGCTTTCCACTTTGCATCTTCAACTCCAGGAATACCATCCTTTTTCTTGTACATCCATTTGCCAGTTAAGGCTCTCCGGCCTTTAGGTAGCTCACATAATTCCCAAGTCTGATTCTTTTGCAAACTCTCCATTTCCTTTTGCGTAGCTAGGATCCAATTAGATGAATTTGGGCAGGAGATTACTTCAGTATAGGTAGAAGGTTCCACACCTTCAGGCACCTCCTCTGCAACTGAAAGTGCATATGCTATCAGTCCCTCATCGTCATTATAGCAGGCAGGTCTCCTGATCTCCCTTCGAGGATGATCACGAGCTATAGAGTGAACAACCTCTACTTGAAGCTGATCAGAATTGATAGTGTCAGGTTCAGTACCCTGGGCCTCCCTATTAGGGTGATTAGCAGCTCCACCTTGAACTACAACGGTATCCACTTCTATCTCCATACTGATATCCTCCTGATCACCTGTACCAGTAGAAGAAATAACAGAATCCTTCCCAGAAGATAACATAGTACTCTCATTGAAAGTGACATCCCTACTCTGAATGACTTTCTTAGACTCAGGACACCACATCCAGTATCCTTTATACTCAGATGCATATCCAAGAAACATAATTACCTGGCCATACTTCTTCTGGAATCTAAAAATCAATGCAGGTGTGTGGTGAATGATTCACCAAGTAGCAGGCTGTAGAAATAACCTCTGCCCAAAAAGCTTTGCGATCCCAAAGCCCAGCATTTGAAAGCATACATCGAGCTTTCTCTAGTAGAGTCCTCTTGATTCCTTCTGCAACCCCATTTTGCTGTGGTTTACCAACCAAAATCTTGTGCCTAGCTATGCCATTCATCGTGCAGAACTCTTCAAACTCTGACTCAACGAACTCAAGACCATTGTCAGTCCTAAGTTTCTTAATCTTTCTCCCAATCTGGTTCTCAACCAGAGCCTTGAACTTCTTGAACATGGAGAATGTCCCATTTTTCTATCTCAAGAAGTAAACCCAAACTTTGCGTGAGAAATCATCAACAAAAGTTAGCATGTAGCACTTACCTCTAAGAAAAGGAACCTTCGAAGGACCCCACAGATCAAAATGAATGTAGTCAAGGATCCCCTGAGTACGATGCTTCGCTTTAGAGAAACTCACCCTCTTCTATTTCCCAAAAACACAGTTGATCATAAAAATCAAGCTTACCCATACCAGCGCTACCTAGAGAACCTTTCTTACTTAGAATGGTCATCCCTTTCTCACTCATATGGCCCAATCTCATGTGCCATAATCTTGTATCATTAGCATCTGTTGATGCTATACCAACTGCAGCTACTCTTGTAACTGTAGTTCCTTGTAGGATGTAGAGACTGCCCTACCGCAGTCCCTTCATTACCACCATGGCTTCCTTTGTCGCTTTTAGGACACTATTCTCCATAACAATCCTACAACCATTAGTCTCAAGAGTACCCAATGAGATCAAACAACGAGTCATATCAGGTATGTGATGAACCTCACACAAAGTTCTAACTATGCCATCATGGGTTTTAACCTGTATAGTACCTATTCTTGCAACTTTGCACTCAGCATCATTGCCCATAAGTACAACTCCAGTATCAACAGGCTCATAAGTGACAAACTAGTCCCTACAAGGACACATGTGATACGTACAACCAGAATCTAAAACCCAATCATCACCTAACCCCTTTTCAAAGGTGGTGGCTAACGATATGGTAGCAAGCAATACATCACCATCAGACTCTGACTCTACTACACAATCAGCTATAGCAGTTTTCTCCTTTTCCTCTTTCCCTTTCTTTTTCTTCAGTTTCCAGCAGTTAGCCTGAATATGACCCAATTTACTACAGTAATTACAGGTCTTATTGGAATGAGGATTATTAGACTTAGATCGGTTCTTTTTCTTATTACCGTTCCCCTTTTGCTCAATTCTACCCCTAACAACTAATCCCTCCGCCGGATCAGCATGGTATCATGGTCAAATTTCACCTTAGACAGCAGATTAGACTTGACATTCTCAAAATATATAGTATCAGAATTACTATATAGCATAATCTCCTTAAAGTGTTTATAAGAAGGGGGTAGAGACACAACAAGCAGAATAGCTTTATCCTCATCCTCATCCTCAATCTTTACATATGCTTTTGAACAGGGGTACCTTCAGCCATACGAAAGGTGTACAACCTTTCCTTCAAACGGATGTTGTTGGCTAGACTCTTCGTCATGTAGAGTTCCTCCAGCTGAGTCCACAGATCCACTGCAATTGCCTTATTGAGCACCTCTCGCAAGACATATGGTGCCAGGCACAACTGAATGGTTGAAACCACCTTCAACTCCAGTTCTTCCCATTCCTCATCTGTCAGCGATCCACGCTTCTTCTTTTGGTCTGTTGCCCATTGTTCGTCAGTCATCTTCTCGGGTTTCACGTGAGGTCCTTGTAGAACCTTCCACAACCCATGCTGGATGAGAACTGCTCTCATCTGCACCTTCTAGAGATTAAAACTAATCTCCCCATCAAATTTCTGAATATCAACCTTCATAATTGAAGACATCCTAAACCAAAGCTCTGATACCACTGTTAAAAAACTAGAGCAAACTAATAGCGAAAGCAATAGGATGAAACAGATATTCAGAAACTTAAAGAAAGATAACAAGAACAAAACAACGACACGCAAGATTTACGTGGAAACCCAATGCGGGAAAAAACCAAGGACAGTGACGAGCACAATCAATCCACTATATGAGTAGGGAGAATACAAAACGATCACAATCACAACAAGTGATTTGATCCAACAGCAGAATTTCAACCTCTTTTGTAATCTCTCTCACAATTCTCTACCTCTCAATGTGTTTAAGGATTTTGGAGTGATTCTGGAGTGATTTTAGATCCTAGGTATGACCCCCTTTTATAGGGTCTAGAAAATCAGGGTTTTACCCTTAGAGACAAACCCTAGCCGTTAGGAGAAACCGTGCTTCGAAACAAACCCTAGTCGCCTTTGATTTTGGGCCACGAAGTGCAACAACCCAACAATCATCACCAAAGCACTATCATTTTCATCTAAAATCCCTCACCAACACCTCCATCATCACCATCGATCAACATCATCATCAAAGTCATTATCAGATGCCTCACCATCTTTCAAGTAGTAATATTGTTTTTTTTCCTTTTATGTTATAGGTTTAGTTATTTATTTTATAAATTTAGTTATTAAACATGAATTATTTGGGTAATTCATGTACTTTAATTTATAACATGTGTGAGTAATTTTCTTGTACTTAGTATAATCTATTTGAAATCACGCTAAATTAATTATTTTGAAACAAGTTTGATGCTTCATTGTGTAGTTGATTTTTATCCATGATTCAATAACGGTTAGTATTTATCGTTTATGATATTCGTATTAGATTAATTAGAATGCATGCTAACTAGTTTAACACGAAGTCATACGATAGTTTAAAAGGCTTTAGTACGTAAAAGCTATAGTCTTTTAGGCATTAGTATCACTCTAATTAATTATGGATGGTTCAAACTCATTTCTTTTAATTAGATAATTGTTATAGATCTTTGTTAATCAATTTGCTAGTAAATTAGTTACAAGGCGTTAGATGATGTTTTTCTAATACGTAATGCTCTAGTTTGATTAAATTCTTACGCTAGTGTAAGGGTTATCAAAACTAGTAGAGTTTATATTGAGGCTAGACCTAAATAAACTAAAATATAAGGAAAAACGGGGAAGATTCGCTAGTGGGTGTCTTCTACAGTCTAACTCATGGATAAATCGATTTGTGTGTTGATGATAAATATTAATTTGCATGGGGGATACAGATTATGCTAAGTATTTTTCATAAATTTGGTATCGTTGATAATTATTTGTTGCGTTTTAGTTAATTTCTTTAGTTTGTCGATTTTTATTCTTCAATCTATAAGCTTTAATATAAATTTTGTTTACTTCCCCCCCCCCCCAAAAGAGTAGTCTTTTAGGAGTGTCTTGGTAATATTATATCAGCTAGATTTTGATTTTTAGTGTGGTTATAATTTTCAGATTTAATTTCTATTGTATTTTTCCATTTATTTACCTGTTTGTTAGAAATTAGGTTTAAAATAGCTCCTTTTGTGTTTCTTCATGTTTTAGTTTATTTGAGGGTTTATATAGTATCCTATTCTACTTCTATTTAATTTTGAAATTTTCAAAAATTATTTGATAATTTTTCAGAATTATTGCGTGAATTGGATATGTGCAGGTCTTTATTTTAATAAATATGGAAATTACGTTTTTATATTTTATTTTATGTTTTTAGGGTTTTATTAAGTCCAAAAAATTATATCCTAAAATTTTATTTATTTTTGAATTTATATTAGTGCAGTTTATTCTTTCTCTAATTTCATATTTTGTTTTCTGTTTTAATTTTCTGGAGTTAATTTTCTGTTTTAATTTTTCTAAATTTAATTACATATAATTTTGGAGTTATAAAGTCAAAATATTAATTTGGATTACTTTCTATAATTTTTAATATTAATTTTCTGCTTGTTATTTTCTATTTTAATTTTCAGTCTAATATTGTGTTATTATTTCTATTTTTATTTTTTCAGATTATTTAGGATAACTCTTTCTGTTTTATTTTCAAAATTAAATTTAGAATATTTAGGAGCAATATTAAGTATTTTTCCATATTCCTCGTGGAATCGATCCCTACTTTCCTATGCTATAAATATTATTCATAAATCAAAGTAGTAGTTTAATTTGTAACTCTACGACAAGCTCTACAAATTTTGGCGCCATTGCTGGGGGAAAAAATTAAATATTGTTAGTTTTATTTATTTTGTATTACTATTTTTATTACTTTGTTCTTACTTTTATTATTTTAATTTTGTAGTTGCCTTTAATTTATGAAATTAAGGAGTGGTAACGAGATTGGAGAAGACAATGAGCAAACGTTGGAGGCTAAAAACAAAGAAGGTGATCATGAACCAGTGAGTCTTAAAACTAAAAAGGTAAGAATGCCTACTTTTCGGGAACTTGCAGCCCATAATCTAGAAGCTCAACCTTTGTCCATTACTTATGCTGCATTAGATAAATCTCTAAAACTACTGAACTCTGGATTCATCAATCTGCTACCCAAGTTTCGTGGATTAGCTGGTGAGGACCCATATTGTCATATTAGTGAATTCCTTATCACATGCTCTGCTATGGTGCCTGAGGGGATTCCTGAAGACCAATTAGGTTGAGAGCCTTCCCATTTTCTTTGCTTGGTAATGCTAAAAATTGGTTATATTACATGCCTGCTGGATCATTCTCTACATGGACTGCACTGCATAAAATATTTTTAAGGAAATTTTTTCCAGCATCCCGAATTGGATCAATTAGGAAGGAAATATGTGGTATCAAACAAATGAATGGGAAAACTTTTTATGAGTATTGGGAAAGATTTAATAAACTGTGTGCTAGTTGTCCCCAACATCAAATAAATGAACAGTTGTTGATTCAATACTTTTATGAAGGATTGCTTCATATGGATCGCAATATGTTTGATGCTGCTAGCTAGTGGGGGCACTCTAGTTAATAAGACTCCGGCAGAGGTGAGAGATTTATTAAATTTAATGGCCCAAAATACTCAGCAGTTTGGTGCTAGAGAGTCACAAATTAAAAAGGTTAATGAGATTGGCTCTAGCTCATCTGTAGAGAGTCAGTTATCTCACATCACTGCTATGTTAAACAAGATAGTTACTGGAGGAGTACAAAAAGCAGTCATATGTGAAATTTGTTGTCTAGAGGGGCATCCTACTAATGCATGTCCTACACTTCAAGAGGGAATATTAATGCTGTCTATTCTGACCAAGGTCAAAGGAGGTATGACCCATATTCTAACACCTATAATGAAGGATGGAGAGACCACCCTAACCTTAGGTGTGGCCCTAAAACCAACCCACCTGGTTTTGACCAAATATCTCGTCAATCTTCTAATCAGGACATGACCAACTTCCTACTAGAACAAGTCCTTAAAAAGATGGATGATAGGTTCCAAAATGTTTAGACAGCTCTTAAACAAGTTCAAGAGAGACATACTGCAACTGATTCCATCGTTAGCAACTTGCAAGCTCAAATGCAAACTAGGTTACCATCTCAACCTTACCCTAACCTAAGGAGAATGTTAGTGCCATGACACTCAAGAGTGGGAAGGAGCTAAAAGAACCTACGAAGAGTAGAGAAGTTGAGCCTGAGTTAGAGGTCAAAGAAGCTGAACCGGAGTTAGATAAAGATTCTATTCTAACTACTAAAGAAATAGGTGAGAAGAAAAGAGAACCGTTTAAGCCAATACCACCCTTTCCTAGTAGGTTTCGGAGCCCTAATTCTAAGGTGAATTAGGCTAACCAAGATATCTTAGCGACATTTAGGAAGGTAGAGATCAACATATCTCTCCTTGATGCCATTAAACAGGTGCCTCGCTATGCTAAGTTCTTGAAAGAATTGTATACTACTAAAAGAAAGTTAGTAGGTAATGAAAAAGTAAGTGTTGGGGAAAATGTGTTTGCAGTTTTCCAATGGAAACTTCCCTCAAAGTGCAAAGACCCATGTGTGTTTTCTGTTCCTTGTAAAATAGGAAACCTTTACTTTGATAAGGCTATGCTTGACTTGGGTGCTTCCATTAATGTTATGCCTAGGTCTGTTTATGATAAACTGAACTTAGGAAAGTTAAAGAAAATTGGTATAGTGATTTAGTTAGCTGATAGAAGCAGTACTTACCTAGATGGAGTTTTAGAGGATGTCTTAGTCCAAGTTAATGAGCTTGTATTTGCTGCTGATTTTTATGTGATGAATATGGTTGATGCATGTCATGATATTCCTATCTTGCTTGGTAGGCCATTTTTGAAAACAGCTAGGACTAAAATTGATGTGCATGAAGGAGCATTAACCATGGAATTTGATGGTGAAGTGATTAAATTTAATATTTTTGATGTCATGAGATTTCTTGCTGATGTGAATTACGTGTATGCACTTGATGTTATTGAGGAGTTATCCCAAGATATTTATGACTTGTCGCGTGAAGATGAATTGTTTATTGTGCTTACTAAGAGTCTAGATCATGCTGAGTTTCAAAGAGTGCCCTACCAGGTTAACGATAATCTAGTTGATGTGATAGGGTCTTTATTCCACTTGCAAGTGCATAATAGACCTAACAAGCTTGAATTGCCCAAAAATCATGCTAAATTACTTCCCTCTAGCATTTCACCCCCTAAATTAGAATTGAAACCTTTACCTGATAATTTGAAGTATGCTTATTTAGGGGATAATGAGACTTTGCTTGTCATCATCTCTAGTGCACTTACCCTTGACGAAGAGGAAAAACTTGTTAAGGTGCTTAGAGAACATAGCAAAGCAATGGGGTGGACTTTAGGAGACCTCAAGGGACTTAGTCCTACTTTATGCTCACATAAGATCACATTAGAGAAAGATCGCTAAGCCTAAGAGGGATCCTCATAGGAGACTTAATCCACCTATGATGGAGGTAGTCCAGAAAGAAATTATTAAGTGGTTAGATGCTGGCATAATATACCCCATTGCTAATTCTCAATAGGTTAGTCCTATCCATGTGGTTCCTAAAATGGCGGGAACAACAGTAGTGCAAAACAAGGAAGGTGAGCTGATACCTACTAGAGTCTAAAATGGTTGGAGAGTGTGCATCGACTATAGAAAGCTTAACAAGGCCACTAAGAATGACCATTTTCCATTGCCTTTTATGGACCAGCTGTTAGAGAGATTAGCTGGGAGGTCACATTATTGCTTTCTAGATGGCTATTCAGGTTATATTCAAGTCCCTATAGCTCCTGCGGATAAGGAAAAGACCACTTTTACCTGTCCTTTTGGCACCTATGCTTTTAGAAGGATGCCTTTTGGTCTATGTAATGGACCTGCTACATTTCAAAGATGTATGATGAGTATCTTTTCCGATTTTATCACCAAAATTATGGAAGTTTTCATGGATGATTTTACTGTACATGGTGATTCCTTTGATCAGTGCTTGCATCATCTTACTCCGGTGCTTAAGCGTTGTATTGAGACCAATTTGGTGCTTAATTTTGAAAAGTGTCATTTTATGGTGGAGCATGGGGTAGTACTTGGACATGTAGTGTCATCAAGGGGATTAGAGGTAGATAAAGCAAAAGTTGAGATCATTTAGTCTTTACCCCATCCCAGGTGTGTCAAGGATGTGAGATCAGTCTTAGGGCATGTAGGGTTGTATAGGAGGTTTATCAAAGATTTCTCTAAGATTGCTTCTCCTTTATGTACCTTGCTTGCAAAAGATGCTTCATTTGATTTGAATGATGATTGTATGAGGGCTTTTGATCATTTGAAGTTGAAATTGACTACTTTGCCTATTGTGCAACCCCCAAATTGGGCCTTACCTTTTGAGTTAATGTGTCATGCCAGTGATAAGGCAGTGGGGGCAGTTTTAGGGCAAAGAGTTGGGAAAGTACCTCATGTGATTTACTATGTTTCTAGAACTCTTAACTCTGCACGGTGTAACTACACCACTATAGAAAAGGAGATGTATGCTATTATTTTTGCTCTTGAAAAGTTCCGTCCTTACCTATTGGGTGTGAAAGTTACGGTTTACTCTAATCATTTTCTTCTTAAACATCTGCTAGAAAAGAAAGATTCAAAGCCCAAATTGATTGGATGAATGTTACTATTGTAAGAATTTCAATTGGAAATTAAAGATAAACCTGGAGCTAAAAACTTAGTTGTTGACCATCTTAGTAGACTGGAAACAGGGGAAAGTGGTAGTCCTTTTAGCGATTGTTTTCCTAATGAGACTTTGTATGCTATCAGTAGTAGATTACCTTGGTATGCTGATATTGTGAACTACATAGTCACCACAACTTTTTCCATTGATTTGTCTAGAGCTAAAAAAGAAAAGATAAGAGCTCAATCTAAATACTATGTTTAGGATGAGCCATACCTGTGGAAATTTTATGGTGATCAGATAATAAGGCATTGTGTTGATGATAGTGAAATTCATTCCATTCTAACCTTTTGTCATTCTTCAGAAAGTGGGGGACATTTTGGACCCAAAAGAATAGCACATAAAGCTCTTGAGTGTGGATTTTATTGGCCCACTATTTCTCGTGATGCTTATGATTTTTGTAAAAGATGTGAAGCATGCCAAAAGACTGAAAATTTATCAAGAAGGAATCAAATTCCCTTATATAATGTTTATGTTTGTGAAAGTTTTGATGTGTGGGGTATTGATTTCATGGGACCCTTCCCCCTTCTTTTGGGTACACTTACATTCTTGTACTTGTTGACTATGTGTCCAAATGGGTAGAAGCTGTAGCTACTAGAGCTGATGATGCTAAAACTATGGTGAAACATATTCAATCCCTCATTCTACATAGATATGGAGTACCAAGAGCAATCATCAGTGATAGGGGAACTCATTCTTGTAATAGAACTTTAGGTGCCTTGTTAGCTAAATATCATGTGACTCATAAGGTATCTACAAGTTATCACCCACAAACAAATGGCCAAGCTGAAATCTCTAATAAAGAAATCAAGGGCATACTTGAAAAAGTAGTTAGGCTAAATAGGAAAGATTGGAGTCTTAGGCTAGATGAGGCTCTTTGGGCTTATAGGACTGCATACAAGACCCCTACAGGTATGTCACCTTATAGGTTAGTCTTTGGAAAGCCATGTCATCTTCCTGTTGAGATGGAACATAAGTCATATTGGCCCATAAAGCAATGTAATCTTGACTATGAGTTAGCAGGAAAAGAACATGAATTGCAGTTGCAGGAATTAGAGGAGATTTGCTTGGAAGCCTATGACAATTCAGTCATTTACAAAGGTAAAGCCAAAGCATTTCGTGATGCTAAACTTGTCGGAAAAGAATTTCAGGTAGGTGAGAAAGTACTGTTATTCAATTCAAAACTAACACTTTTTCCTGGTAAGTTAAATTCAAGATGGCTTGGACCGTTTGAGGTAGTAAAGACTTATCCACATGGTGCTATTGAGATTAAAAGCTTATCCACTAACAAAATTTTCAAAGTGAATGGACATAGGTTGAAACATTTCAGGGATAGAAACTCTGTGAATTTTATTAAAGAAATCACTCTAGAGGATCCATGAGCTCCATGACATCGAGCCAACGACTGTAAGCAAAGGCGCTAGTTGGGAGGCAACCCAACGTTTTTTAGGGAAGTACCCATTTAATTTTACTTTTATTTTCATTATTTCTATCTTTTTGCATGCATTATGGACTATGCATGAATTAAGGGTGGGGGGGTGCATCTTGCATTTAGTTCCTGCAATATTTTTATTTTTTTAAAAAAAATTTAAAAAAATTCTTTTTCTTGTAAATAACGCATGATATGGGTTTATGCTAGGCTTGCTTGCTTAAATTTTTTTTTATTTTCTTAGCTATTTATAGTTTATTCTTCTATGAGTGAAGACTTCGGAGCATGCTAGCTGTCATTCAGAGAAGTTTGAGTTGATCCTCATATATCTCTTTAATGAGTAACTGTCATGATTATCCATCTTATTAGATCATGTTGTATAGCCGCTTTAGAGGCAATAAAATGACCTTTCCCATTTCCTAGACTATTGAATTAGTAGAATAATTCATTAAAATTGTGACTTTTCTTCTCTTAAAAAAAAGGAGAGAGAGAGAAAAAGAAAAGGAAAAAAGGGTTAGATTACCAACATGGGTAGGAATAGGTGGCTCGGCACCTTTTCCCCTTAAGTTTAGGTCTCAAGTTGAGCCTTATGTATGGAGTAACCCATGATTGGGAGAGTCATACCCCTTTTTGGACCAATCAATAACTCGTACCAAACTAACAGTTAAAAAGAAATAATGATGAGAATGAACTATTTGCTCCAGTACCTCTATTCGGGTGAGTGTGAGACAAGGAGTGTTTAATTTCTAATACCCTATATGGGTCTCGAATATGTGCGCAAATGGAGTTTGAAAAAAAAACAGAAAAAAAGAAGAAAAAAATTAAAAGGCAAGTTAAAATCAATTTCAATGAGTTATTTCTTCTAGTTCAATTGTCTTTGTAGCCATACCGTACTTCAATTTCTCTATCGTAAAAAAAAATAAATTTAGACCTCTTTATCGGTGTATGCATGCTTAAAAGAGATGGATGATTATTGCTCTTGTTACTTCATTAAAGAAGTGTTGTGAGGTTGATGAAGAAACTATTTGATGGTAGTTGGATGTCTAGTAGTTATTCACTTGTTGGAAGGAAAACTAATTAATTTTCAATGAAACTGTATTTAAAGCAAACCAATGCCTAGTATGAATATTATAGTTATGCATGACTTTATAAGAAAGAAAGATGATCAGTTTTTAGGTCGAGTCTAAGATTTCTTTACACGAGTCCGTCCAAAGTCTAAGTGTGTAGGAATTTATTAAGTCATAAATCATGCATTGTTTTAATAACTATTTTGATTATGTTATATATATTATTTCGTCTAATTTATTTTATTTTATATATTTTTCAAGTTAAGCATTAATAAAATAAAGAGGAGAAGAGAAGACGTCAAAGTTTGAATTTTACACGCTAAGTTATCAAGTCGATCCAAAAATAATAATTTATAGAAGAATATTATTTTCATAATGATTTATTTGGGCTTGGATTACTACTCCTAATTGAAGAGAGATTACAAAATTTGGAAGAGAAGGAGCCCAAAGAAGAAAACCCTAATAGCATGATACTATGAATAATTACCTCTTCTTCTCTAATTCCCACACAACACCATGCCTCCCTCTTCTCAAAACCTTCTAGCCACTATACTCCACCAACACCTATCATTAGCATCAGCCTACCATCCTCAGAAATAAATGTCTAACCCCTCAAAAACATCTTCTTCATCTCCACCTCCTCATACTATTCAATCTCCATTACCACCACATATAATCATCATCACCAAGGCACTATCATTTTCACGTAAAATCCCTCACCAACACGTCCATCATCACCATCGGTCAACATCATCATCAAATTCATCATCAGACGCCTCACCATCTTTCAAGTAGTAATATTGTTTTTTTTTCCCTTTTATTTTTTAGGTTTAGTTATTTATTTTATAAATTTAGTTATTAAACTTGAATTATTTGGGTAATTCATGTACTTTAATTTATAACATGTGTGAGTAATTTTCTTGTACTTAGTATAATCTATTTGAAACCATGCTAAATTAATTATTTTAAGATAAGTTTGATACTTTATTGTCTAGTTGATTTTTATCCATGATTCAATAACGATTAGTATTTATCGTTTATGATTTTCATATTAGATTAATTAGAATGCATGCTAATTAGTTTAATACGAAGTCATATGATAGTTTAAAAGGCTTTAGTGCGTAAAAGCTATAGTCTTTTTTGTGAATTAAAAATACCGCAAGTGCACGGTGTAGCTGTAGCTAGCACATGACAAGTACGGATCGTATTCCACAGAGAACTTGGTTCTAATTACTAGAACTAATTAGATTGCTCAATCTAGGCAATCACAGTTGTTGATCGAGAATTAAGCTAAGGGAGATTCTAATGACTAACTAGCGAATAAATAGCAGAATAGAAGACACTGAGGTTGGATTTAATAACACAACTATGCCTATGAATCAATTATTAACCTTGCCAAACAAACCCAAGCTTGCATTACGAGTGGATAGATTGTCAATTAGGCCTATCTCCTCCCTCTCTCAAGGATCGAAGACTAATCCTACAACTATAGTCACCTATTCTCATGGGACTAAAAGTCGAAGGATTACAAGATTTGCAATCTCAAATCCCAATTATAATCTTAATTATTTTCATATTAAAACTCCAATTTTCTACTAAGCCGCACTAAGTAAAGGTTTTGTCTCTCAACACTCCCCTAAACTCTAGTAAAAATGGATGAAAACTCTTTCAAGTATTTCATCGAGCATGTGGTGTGCATAGTAAAAATCACAAACAAACAAGGGAAAAGTAAGGACTAAGGCTAATCCATAATTCAACAATACATAGACGGCATTAATCCTAACCCAAGTTGGGAGATTTAACCTACAATCATGTTTAGAATAATAATCCAATAACTCAATTCAACAACCATGGTATCCAAACTTTAGAACAATTAAGAACAAGAGAAGAGAGAATTAAGATGAAGAACCTTGAATTAATTGCATGAATTAACGGTAGAACAAACTTCAATCCAATAGCGAATTCAAAAGTATGAAAAACAAAACTCTCTAGTGAAACCTAAGAATCGCCTAAGAAAACGTCTGTGTAGAGAAAACTAAATGAAAATTGAATGAGCCCCAAAACAACACCAAATGAAATTTAAGTCACGACGCGGAACGGGGGTGGCACGGTCGTGCCCCAAGGCACGGTAGCATCGTGCTGAAACTCTGCCAGAAACTACCCAAAACCACACAAGTGGCACGGTGTGCCACTTGGCTGCCCCAGCCACTTGTGCCGGTTCGAATGGCTCGGCCATGCTATGTGGGTTCGATTTCGTGGGACTTCCGTGCAACACTTTTTTCGCGGCTTTAAATCGCCTCCTTTGCACTCCTTTCTGCTTGTTGGCCGGGCCTAATTAGATTAGACCCGACGGCCACTTAAGTCGCCTAGGACGACAACCCTAGCTACCCCTTAACCTATATAAAGGGGTTTAAGGGGGTTAGCCTCAAGGGTAAGCAATAGAACACTCCCCTCTCTCTCTCTCCTCACGGTTACCCAACCATCGCTACCGGGTATTTGGATTTAGGACGTGGACATCTATAAAGCGACTCTAGTAGCCGCTTGGATTTATTATTATTGAAGAACTGGTATTCTTATTGTGGACTATTACCGACAGTACAATTCCGCATCCAAGTTAGTCCTGAATTTATTTCTTACAGTGGTATCAAAGCCTAAACTGTTCGGTTTAGTTCCCAGTAATAGATTGATAAATCTGGTGAAACTAATTCGTGAAAAGCATGCTATTCCTTTTAATTTGCTTAATTTTTGTAATTATGCAATCCCAAAATCATACCAGCATCCTTCCCTGTTCACAATCTGAATTTTTCTAATTCGTTTGATACAAACATGTTCTTAGTCTAAATAACATACTCGATTAGCAGTTATTAAGCACTAATCTGCAATAAAGTTTGAGGCTTTGGATGATTAGGTCATGACTGTTATACAAATTGGGCAAAACTAAATTTATGGTTCTAAGTAAGCAATTAAACCTAATTTTCATGGTTAGGTCATGACTGTCCAGAAAGCATGATTCTTTGCACGATTATATGTTAATCGAAGTATGCCCAGATTGCCCAAGTTCATGCTTTAATCTGCCTATGAATTTTCAAGTTATGCATGACTCAGTAGATAAAATTCGCACTCAGAAATTTAAACATTGAAATTTTTCTGTGAATATGCCCAGACAAATTATCTTTCAAAGTGTGAACCTTTATATTTTTTTCTGGGATTCTTTGGTCAGTTGATAATCAAACATTCACACCAAGAATCTGGGCTCCATCAACCCACCTCTGTCCCTCGAATTTTTTTTTTTTTTATATGTTTATAAAATAGCCCATCAGAATATGCTGTGCCAAATTAAACTAAGAGACAAATGCGAACCCGAAGCCCTAACCCTAGCCTCCCTCTATCTAATTCCCAACCCCAGAAAATCATTGATAGAACAAAATAGAAGGGGACAGGAAGAATCAAGCCATACCCATCAGAAACCGCCGTGGAGGGGTGGTGCGTGACCGTCACGCGCCGCCAACGAAGGTCGTTTCACGATCTTCTTCCTCCCAAAACCCATGGTCATCGTCGATCTACGCAAACTTGAACAAAAAGAAGCCAAGAATCACCGTTAAGGGAGGCGTGTGAGATCACGCGCCACCACCTCAGTGGCATGTCTAGCATGTGGGCGTCTCCTTCAGGCACAGATTTGGCCGATCTAAGAAACCTTAAGAAAGGGAAGCCGAAAGAAACCACTTTTGGAGGCATGTGAGACCACGTGCCACCGCCTCAGAGGCGCGTTTGGCGCATTGGTGACTTCCTCAAACTAAGATTGGGCCGATCTACACCATAGTTGCTTCGGTTCTTGCCGGATTTGCGTAGACCTAGGCTCATGGGGCTGCGGCGGTTATTGCATCATCTGGGAATTTTTTGGGGGCAATCGACAACGGTGGTAACAACAGCCGTGCTCGTGGCGGTGAGGAGCAAGCTTGGTGCTCCATTCCCATGGCCACGACACAAAAGAACACCAGAAAAATAGAGATGGGTAGAGAAGTCGAAGAGAGTGGAGAGAGAATTCCAGGCAGAGGGACACCGAAGAAGAAAGGGCTCGGCTTCGGGGTTAGGGAGAAAGGGGAGGGGGTTAGTGAAGCAAAGTAATTCACTTACACCCCCTGGTTCTTATTTCATTCTTTAAACGGTTTGGGACTTTATTTAATTTCGGTTTGGGCCGGTTTTCTCCCCCCCTGGTTCATTAAATCGGTTTTATTCAAGTTGATAAAGTTTCATGCATTTAATTCGCTCGTTGAATTAAGGTTTCGAATTAGTTTTAATCCTGAATGTGTGAGTTCGTTACAAAACATTAATATGTTTAATGTCATATATAAATTCGTTTTATATGTGTCAACTTGAAATTTTCATGCCGAATAACTTGTTATCGATCAATTGAGTTGGAATTATATGAATTCGTTTCATATATATAATTAGTGTGTATGACGTAAATTTGTTTTACTTGAATTTGATAAATATCTATGTGATATAAAGATCCCCTTGGTCAATAAATGAATATGTTTCATAAGTTACACTAATGTGTTTAATGTCGTATATAAATTCGTTTTATATATGTGACGATTTAAAATTTCATGTTAAGTAACTTGTTATCAATCAATTGGGTTGAAGTTATATGAATTCGTTTCATATATATGATTAGTACGTAAGACGTAAATTTGTTTTACTTGAATTTGATAAATATCTATGTGATATGAGGATCCCCTTAGTCGATAAATGAATATGTTTCATAAGTTACATTATATAAATATGTTTTATATAATACTTAGTGACATGACTATGTTTCATATTTTAGCAACTTTATGCAAAAATATGAGCAATTATGAATTAGTTAAATGTTCTATCATTCTTGTGGTTACTTCGTGCTATTATTTGGATATATAAGATATTTGATCTTATTATGAGTTTGTTTCATAAATTTTAAATTTGCAATATTATATGAATACGTTTTATATAATTTACAAGTCTTACTATGAATTCGTTTCATCCAAACTTTACTGTTATATAGATCTGTTCTATATATAGTTAATTACGATTACTATTTGAATATATTTCATGTTACAAAAATATGTTACATTCGATTACGTGAATATGTTTCATATGAATTGCCAATTAGTAGTATTATATAATTGCGTAATATACATGCGAAGTACATGGGTTGTAGTAAACTTTGCTAATTGTTTTAGCATTTGCTCCTTGCCCAAAATTAATGAATATGGATTCATTTTCATGTTACCTGCTAATTATGTAACTTAGCGGTATTTTATGAATTGGTCTCATAAAATTTAAAATTCGTAATATTATAGATGTGTTTATATTTTACGAGTAACATTTGAATAAGTTTCATATAATTATATAAATGTGTTTTATATATTGCTATTTGGGCATTTTATGAAACTCTTTTGTAACATGTTATTATTCGAATATATTTGACAATATAGATTCATTTTATTATATAGATGCGTTTTATATAATAATTTGAATTTCATGTTTGATATGTCATTGATAAAGTTCTAGATGACATATTAGTAGTTATATATAATAAGATGACTTAATGTGAATTTGATTTACATAAAGTTAGATATCTTTGTGATATTTCTAAAATGTTAATTAGTTTAACCATAACGTTTTTCATAAATTTTGTTTTATGGAAGATTGTGATAAATAAGTTATAAAAATCTTCTAATTCATATTTGTATGAGATGATTATGAACTTAGCGAAATTTTCGATCATGCAATATGGATAATGGAGTTTTTTGATAATTTATTTATTTGAAAATATGTCTGATGTCCACTTTACAGAATATATACCTTTAGCTATGGCAATTAAAATAAGGTTGGTAATTTGTTTACCAATAAGAAAACTTGATAGCGTTGACTATGATACATAATGTCAGAAGATTTAGTTTCTTTTGAATGAACGTGAAATGTTAGGACACTCATTAGGTTCTAGGTATCATACGATGTCAAAAATGGTACTGTTAGTGAACAGTATCTAGAAAACTTAAAAGCATACCAAAAGTGGTTCGACAATAGATCGATCAAGATATCATACTTTGTCGTATTGCATCAATGTCGATCTAGTGGGGGAATTAAAAGTCATCCCACTGTTGAGTACGCGTGGGATTAGCTTAGCATCAGGTTCGTCCGGATCCATTCCCTCAAAAGGTTCTGGACCTAAGATTGGTATTGCGAAAGGGAAAAAGGCTAAGGAAATAAAGAGAAGCATATAGCACGTGTGAGTGCTACGATTGTGGAAATTAGTCATCTTATGCTCAGGATTGTCCTAAGTCGATTAAGGTACCTCCTTCCACAGCCCCTCCTGGATAATGTGTGCGCTCCCAGGCATTTGCTGCTAACTGGGATCCTTAGTGGATCGCAGATACGGGAGCAACCAAGCGCATATTTCAGGAACGAGTGAATTTTTGTGAACTTTCACTACTACCCGGTGGATTCACAAATTGTTGTTTTAGGTAACGACGATAAAAAGGGTGTTCTTGAATTAAAGACAAAATCATTCGAGGCTCCTTGAAAGGACTACGTTGTCTCTTCCTGATGCTCTCTATGCAACTGAGGTGCGATGTTTCCTTATGTCTTATGTCCCTCAGGATAGTTTTCTTTAATTTTCGTCTAGATGTCTTAGACATCATATGGCATGGTGATTTGTTTGGCCATGTCACACTAAAAGGTGTTTTCAATGGACGAAATAGAACATCTTCCATGCTTGTCTCATTTTTTAATCTATTTTAGACGTGCTCATTTTGACCATAAGGGTCAAGATAGAGTTAACTAGCCAAAGATGGCCTTTTAAGGCCAACTCACTAGGCTTAAGGTGCAAAATGTGAGTTATGTCTAGCTACTAAAGGAATAGCAAATCCTTTTTGTAAGGTTTCAAGGGCATCGAATCCCTTAGCGTTCGTTCACTTTAGACATCTGCGGGTCCATGAATATGAAAGCATGTCATGGAGCCACATGTATTCATGATATAGGTATATGTACCTACTATCTCACCGATATTAAGTACTTGATGTGATCATATACTTTATAGCGGTAGTAGGACTCAATTGGGACGAAATATTAAAACTCTTCGAACCAATTGAGATCATGAATATTTTCTTCGTGAAACAAAATCCCGTAGTGTCGATTTTCTTAAGGATGAGTTCTCTAGCATTTGGTGAAACTTAAAAGGACCTCAATTTGTATGCGTTACAACAACATCTTCAACCACCTCTCGGTGAGGAGGAGGATTTGAATTCTCAGTAAGTCACCGAGGATGGCACACATTCCTTACTTGGTAAGAATGGTAAAGCTTTGTCTATCAAGGAGAATGAGGTTCGTCCTCAATCTTCAAATGTTGAGGAGAGTCATTCCTGAACATGCAGTTAGTCCACATGTTTAGGATCCCACCTCAAATGGATAGTGGGAGTAACTTTCTCTCCGTACTCAGGGTTCTATACCTTTTAGAGAAAGAGGGAGGAACTCCTGGTCCCATACCTCTTAGAGAAAGGGGGAGGGATTTCTCACCTCGTCAGACAAATAATGAAGGTCCTAGAACCCGAAGGAGTTGGCATGGAAGAATTCTTCAACGATCTTTCTACATCGAAGAAGAAATATCTTCATGCACTCCATTGGGAGTTGAGAGATCTACCTCTTATCAAGAGGCGGTAGGTTCACCAAATTACAAAAATTGACTTGATGCCATAAGGGATGAGATTGACTCACTGACAAGGTTTAAGAACCCCTTGGAACTCCACCCCGATGTAAGTCTTCAACATAAAACACTGGGTGGATAGTTCAATTGATAGGTTTAGGCCCGAATATTCCTAACCCTAGTTGCCCATTCGGACTTTGAGTTGTTCGAAATGGAGTAAAGATTGTTTTTCTCAATGGTGATCTTGAGAAACAGATTTATATGGACTAACCCATTGATTTTGTATCAAAGGGATAAGAGGATAATGTTTGTTGTCTTAAAAAGTCCATATGTGATCTTAAGTGATCTTCCAGTTTTTGGTGCTCTAGATTCCATAAAGCCATTTTGGTTTTTTCTATGGTCTGAGAATACCATTGTGTATGTCGGAAGATCAACATGGGGATTACATTCCTCACGTTGATGACATACCGATGACTAGGAACAACTTGGAGATGATTAAAGCTACTAAAAGGTAGTTATTCCATGTTTTTGAAACAAAGGACACCGGTGAATCCGGGTATGTCCTGGGAGTGGAAATAATCCAAAGCCGTCCCAAGCAACATGCATCAAAATGTTTTGGAATGATTTTGGGTTTATAATCCCTAGCCCGTAGATACCCCAGTTAAGAAGGGTCCAACCTTTGAGTCTTGCTTAATGTTCTAAAACAGATGACAAAATAGAGATAATGAACAAAAGTCCCTAACCTCAGTGTCATAGTAAGCTTATTGTAAGCCATGTTATGTACATGACCCAACATTACTTTGCGGTTAGTTTGATAAGTCGTTATCAAAATAACCCAAAACTTGCTGGTTGACAAGTCGTCAAGAGAATCAAGTGCTACCTTCGTGGTATTAATAACTCTGTCTTTTGCTATCAAGGAAGAGGCCTCGAGTTGAGAGGATACTCAAATATTGATTGGGGTAGTGACTTGGATGAGTCTAAGTCAACCTCAGGATATGCCTTCAACCTGAGTGGGAGAGCCATGTCATGGTGTGCAAAGAAGCAAAGCTGCACAACAATGTTAGCTATGGCGGTAGATCGTGTGTCTTGTACCATAGAGACAAAAAGCATTGCCATTGGGTATATATATATATATATATAGACTAACAAGGTGATTATGTTCCCTTAACTAAACTCATTCCTAGTGATGTGTCCAAAACTCATTGGTTGAGTCTTCAATTTCATAAGGTTTGGTATCTAGACATGTTCTGTTACGTGATGGACATGTTTCTTCTATGGGCATGATGCTCATTGTTGTATGTTAGGCATATTGAAATGTCACAGGCTTCTGATTGGCCTAGTCACACAGGCAATCGCCCTGACGCTTCAGTAGCGGGCAGGATGAGACGTAATCATATTAGCACTAGGTGTGCAATATTGATTACTCACATTAGAAGTGTGTGAGTGGAATGAATATAGTCGCCTTAGTAAGACTAAGATGAGACTCGAAGGAGTCGAGTATGAAATAAGTTTTCATATTGAAGCCTTAAAAGCCGAATCTTGAGTGTCAAGACCAACATTCAGTATGTTGATCTAGTGGCTCAGATTAGATTTTTGGGTGAAAAATCTAGAATGACGATTCGCATGGCATAAAGAGTAACGAACCCAGCTAAGTGGGAGCTATGCCGTGACACACATCTCATACTGTGTGTGCTTATAAGACGACCCATATATGGGGTAACAATTGAATTCCCTATCACTTGTCACTGTGTGACTCTATGGACGATAACTCTTTGACTTAAAGTTATGATATTAAGTCGAAGCTTAATAATGCTACTTTAATGTGATTCTCAAGAACAACGATGTATACGCTTCAGTGAAAACACGTTAGGAAAGCAATTAAGCTAAGATGAGATTTCATGAGTGTTTAAGGAAAAATCTATCCACCATCACCATATCAGCCCAGGCGATTATATTGAGAACATAATCATATGATATATCAAGAATAAGGGATTAGAGATGCCACTAGTGATGTTTTAGGATGGTTTTGGGGTATCGCATTTCATGAAAGTGTTATGTTAGTTGGATGGTAACTTAATATAACACTACTTGTTATTTTTTATCGTACGTCCTATTCCTGGTATGAAGCGTGAGGAGTTGTGATACGTAGAGAATACGTGTTTTACGGCCTAAGTGGCCGAGTGGGAGCTGTTGGACGGGCCTAATTAGATTAGGCTCGACGACCATTTAAGTCGCCTAGGGCGACAACCCTAGCTACCCCATAACCTATATAAAGGGGTTTAAGGGGGTTAGCCTCAAGGGTAAGCAATAGAACACTCTCCTCTCTCTCTCCTCTCACGGTTACCCTACCATCGCTACCGGGTATTCGGGTTTAGGACGTGGACATCTATAAAGCGACTCTAGTAGCCGCTTGGATTTATTATTATTGAAGAACTGGTATTCTTATTGTGGACTATTACTGACAGTACAATTCCACATCCAGGTTAGCCCTGAATTTATTTCCTACACTGCTAAATGTCGTTCGTCTTTCCGTTTCTTCGATAAAGTCCCTGAAAATATCGAAAGATGGTATATGAGTGAAAAGTGTGCTAAAAGATGCTAATTTGACCCTTCCTCAACACGATCGAACGTGAAAACATGGGAGAAAATGAGTCAAATAGGGGCTAAAAATGGGACAAAATAGAGGTTCATCACTTTTAGGCATTAGTATTACCCTAATTGATCATGGATGGCTCAAACCCATCTCTTTTAATTAGATAATTGTGATAGATCTTTGTTAAATCAATTTGCTGGTAAATTGGTTACAAGGCATTAGATGATGTTTTTCTAATATGTAATGCTCTGCTTTGATTAAATTCTTGCACTGGTGTGAGGGCTATCAAAACTAGTAGAGTTTATATTGGAGCTAAATCTAAAAAATTAAAATACAAGGAAAAATGGGGAAGATTAACCAGTGGGTGTCTTCTATAGTCTAACTCATGGATAAATCGATTTGTGTGTTGATGATAAATATTAATTTGCATGGTGGATATAGATTATGCTAAGTATTTTTCATAAATTTGATATTGTTGATAATTATTTGTTGCATTTTAGTTAATTTCTTTAGTTTCTCAATTTTTATTCTTCAATCTATAAGCTTTAATATAAATTTCGTTTACCCCCCCCCCCCAAGGGGAGGGGGTTAGGGGTGGGGGGGTAAGATTAGATCAGTTAGATTTTAATTTTTAGTGTGGTTATAATTTTCAGATTTAATTTCTATTCTGTTTTGCTATTTATTTACCGGTTTGTTAGAAATTAGGTTAAAAATAGATCCTTTTGCGTTTCTTCATGTTTTAGTTCATTTTAGGGTTTACACAGTATCCTATTCTGCCTCTATTTAATTTCAGAATTTTTAGAAATTATTTGATAATTTTTCGGAATTATTTCGTGAATTGGATATGTACAGGTTTTTATTTTAATAAATCTGGAACGTACGTTTTTAAATTTTATTTTATGTTTTTAGGGTTTTATTAAGTCCAGAAAATTATATCCTAAAATCTGGGCAATTTTCTTATTTATTTTTGTATTTATATTAGTGCATTTTATTCTTTCTCTAATTTCATATTTTATTTTTTGTTTTAATTTTCTAGAGTTAATTTCCTGTTTTAATATTCTGAATTTAATTACATATAGTTTTGGAGTTATAAAGTCAGAATATCAATTTGGATTACTTTGTGTAATTTTTAATATTAATTTTTTGCTTGTTATTTTCTGTTTTAATTTTCAGTCTAATAATGTGTTATTATTTTTGTTTTTATTTTTTTAGATTATTTAGGATAGCTATTTGCTGTTTTATTTCCAGAATTAAATTTAGAATATTTAGGAGCAATATTAAGTATTTTTCCATATTTGTACTTATTAAATTTGATTTGTTTTAGTAATACAAAGAGAAAGTAAAATAAATTAGAGTAGTAAAATCATTTAGAATTAAACTAGCTTGTTATCATCATCTTTCCTCATGAGATCGATCCCTACTTTCCTATGCTATGAATATTATTTATAAATCAAAGTAGTGGTTTAATTTGTAACTCTACGACAAGCTCTACAGCATGTCAGGATGACCCTAGGGATGCTGAAAAAATAGCTTTTAGCACTCATTAGGGACATTATGAGTTCCTGGTGATGCCTTTTAGGCTAACTAAAGCGCCTTCCACATTTTAAGTTCTTATGAATCCTATTTTCAAACCCTACGTAGGGAAGTTCATATTCATTTTCTTTGATGACATCCTCATATGCAGCACAACCTATGATCAGCATTTACACGACTTGAGAATGGCTTTTGAAGTTCTGAGGTAGAATACACTATTTGCTAAAAGGACCAAATGTAGTTTGGGGGATTAAGAACTAGAGTACTTGGGTCATATGATCTCTATTAAAGGGTGGCATCTGATCCCAAAAAAGTGGCAGCTATGAAAGACTAGCGTTTACCTGCAAATGTTAAGCAACTCAATGGATTTCTTGGCTTAATAGGTTATTACATGCAATTTTCCAAGAGTGATGGCCAGATCAACAAACCCCTTACTGAATTACTTAAGAAAATGGCTTTTCAATCGGAAAAGAGGCTCAGGGAGCTTTTAAGCAACTAAAAACGGCCACTGTTTCAACTCCTGTGCTATCCATGCCTGATTTTTCTAAATCTTTTATGTTGGAGACTGATGCTTCAGCTATCAGCATTGGTGCAGTTCTAACGCAGGAAGGGCATCCAATAGCTTACTTTAGTAAGGCCTTATCAAAAAGGCACCAAGCTTTATCAACGCATAAGAAGGAGTCGTAGTGGTGCTGGCAGTGGAAAGAAGGAGACCATATTTGCTTAGAAGGCACTTACTCATTAAGACTTATCACTTCAGCGTTAAATACATTTTGGAACAAAAGATTACTACTTCCTTTCATAGCAATGGCTACCTAAACTGGTACGGTATGACTGTAAAATCTTGTACAGACAAGGTAAAGAAAATGTTACTGTTGATGGACTTTCTATGATAGGTGGGGCTCAACTGTTAAACAAGGTCTTAAGAATTCTGCATTCTGATTTACTAGCTTCCATCAAGGACTCTTGGACTCAAGCTGTAGAACTACAACAAGTAGTCCAATCCTTATCCTCTGGTCAACAACATTTAAAATATGTCTGGCAACAAAGAGTATTGTATAGAAAAGGTAGGGTTGTGGTGGGCAATGTTCTTACTCTAGGGCAACACCTGATGCATCTTTTTCATGCCTTTTCCTTAGGGGGTTATTCAGGGACAAAAGTTACTAAAAGAAGGATGGCTAGCTTGCTGTATTGGAAAGGATAAAGTAAGGATCTCAAGAACTATGTAAGATCTTGCACCACCAGTCAAAGATACAACCCATATTTATCAGCATCGGTTGGCCTTCTATAGCATTTGCCTATTTGTACTGCAATATAAGAGGATATCTCTTTGGGTTTCATTGAAGGTTTGTCAAACTCTAGAGGAAAAGATACAATTTTGGTAGTTATGGATTGGTTAAGCTAGTATGCACAGTTCTTAGCCTTATCTCACCCTTTTACAGTTGCCACAATAACTCAATTGTATTTTTGAGCACATTTTTAAGCTACATGGGATTTCCAAAACAATTATCTCTAATAGGGACAAGGTCTTTCTAAGTAGGTTATGGCAGGAACTATTCTCCTTATTGGAGGTAGCTTTGTATATATGTCCTCAGCAGAATACCATCCATAAAGTGATGGTCAAACCGAGGTGGTCAACATGTGTCTTAAGGATTAGCTTAGATGTATGATAGGTGAAAAACCACTAGAGTGGATGTTGTCGTTACCACTAGTAGAATGCCGGTACAACTCAAATTGGCATTCATCCACTAGAGTTACTCCTTTTGAAGCACCAATATTGCATGTTTCTTACTTGGCAGGGATAGTAAAGTGGAAGCTGTAGACAAGAGTCTCAAGTAGGGGAAGGCTACATTAAAATGCTCAAGTACCACTTGAAAGAGCTCAACACTTGATGAAATAACAAGCTGACAAGCATAGATCAGGTAAATCCTTGGGATATGCTCTATGTTAAATTGCAGCCTTATAGGTAATAGTGTTTGGGTCATAGGACAGCTCAGAAATTCTCAGTTAAATTTTTTAGTCCTTTTCCTGTGGTATCTAAGATTGGAGTAGTCGCTTATAAGTTACAACTACCTAAAGTCAGCAAGATTCATCCTATTTTTTCTATCTCTCAGCTCAAGAGGCATGCTGATAGCAACACCGTTCAGAGTACATCGCCTAAATTGGACTGATCTAGGCTTATTGAGGCTGAGCCTATTGGTATGCTGGACAGGAAGTTGGCAAGGCATGGACACAATGTTGTGGTATATGTCATGATTCAGTGGGTAACTCTTCAAAGGAGGAAGCTACTTGGGAGTTATATACTGATATTGAGCAAAGGCTTCCTAATTTCAATTTATCAGCTTGAGGACAAGCTTCTTAAGGGGGAGCCATTTAATATAATATCATTAGCATCGCGTGCAAGTCACACGTTTTATAAGGGGAATTAGCAATTTAGGAAGTTGTTAGTTTGTTGGGAACGGAGGGGCCCAGTCTATTGAGTTAGTTAGAGGAGATAGATAATTTTAGCTAGCTTATTCTTGTATAAAAAGATAGAGTTGATATCAATTCATTAGGTAAGATCAACGAAAACTCAATCATTCTCTTTCTCTATCTATCAATTCTGTTTTTCTCAATTTGTTTTGATTTTCCTCGAAATCTCCAGATTTCCCAGAAGTCCTATCAGGAGAATGAGTGAGAGAAGTGATTGACTATAACAGGAGCCATAGTGAGAATAGTTGGGTTATTTTCATTGCATTGGGTGGACTTGACTACATTGCATGATGTAATTGCATTAACTTAGGAAGGCTCAACTCTATTACGATCATTTGTGCAATTATTATTACAGTGTAAAATTCATTTTATCATCTTTTAACAAACCATATGTGGTAGCACAATCAGTTTACAATTTTGATTGTATCACATAGTTAACAACACTCAACCAGCCATTAAGGTGTCTCCATTCAAGGTTGCAACAAAAAGAAGGAGAAGTGATCAACAAAGGTTTTACCTTTGTGATTGTCGAACAAAAAATCAGGCAACATCTTTTCCTTTTTTTTCGATTTTCTCTTTTAATTTAATCATCCCCAACAACATAAAAAAGGAAAAATATTTTAAAAATTGACTTTTACCTGTTTCTTGAAGCCATCTAGACATATAATGGCATTTTTTATAAGACATTTAAAGTCTCAAAACAAGGGCAACAAACTTAATACTTTAGCTGCGCATTTGACAAAAATCAAACTTTGATGGCACCAAATGTGTTTGACTCTTTTTGGACATCTAAGTTTCTAGCTAATTTCTTATCATTCGTGAAGCCTCACATCACAAGAATTTGCTTCCTCGGATATCGTACATATAAACAGGAAGACACCAATGGTTCTATATGGTTTGTTGCTTGTTTCCTTTAAATCAAGTCTTTGTTTTTGAATTTTCTAATTCGAGAAAATTTATATTGGAAGAACTCTATTCGTTATCGACTAACAATAGATCGACTTTGATCATTTGCAGGATTCATGACCAGAAGCTTCTTTTTATTTTTGGAAGCCAATAATTTGAACTATTAGGGGTTTAGATGCCAATACTATGACATCTGAATAGTCTGACTTTTTGAGTTATTTATTTTTAATAGCATAGGGGTGATTTTAGAGTATATTATTAAGGTAATTCCAAATGGCACTGCACTTAAAACATATGAAATTTAAGTTGTATATAGACCTGGCAAATGGGTCATTCGGTTCGGGTACGGGTCGGTTTAAGTTCGGGTCGGGTCATGTTCGAGTTGAGTGACATTTCGGGTCGTTTCGGTTTGGGTCGGGTATGGGTCGGGTCGGGTCGATTTCGGGTCAACCAATTTTTGGTGAAATACGCTCGTCATGGCAAAACAAGCAACTTTGTTGAAAATTTCGAGTCGGGTATGGTTCGGGTCGGGTCAATTCGGGTTTCGGGTCTACTTTCAAGTGAGCATACTTCGGGTGTCGGGTCGGGTATGGGTCCGGGCCATTCGGTTCGGGTTTCGGGTCTCGGGTCAGTTTTGCCAGGTCTAGTTGTATACATTCATATGGAAGTTCAAATAGTCTAAGAAATACGATGTAGAATAGTCTAAGAAATACCTTTCCTACTGTAAATAAGTACCTCAAAAGGCCATACTGTTTAGAGATATTTCCCTAGTTAGATTATTGGCGTCCAAATCCTCTAAAGTTGAGATTTTTGGCATCCAACAACCCTTTCTTAATACTATAGACTGTAACTTTAAAGACACCCCTTCTTAGCCCCTTGCACCTAATTTAACATCTCTTTTATCACAAAATGGCATTGCATTTTTTTATTGCCTTCTTGTTGATTATATAAGTCAAAGGGGTTATTGCAAAATGATTACATTAGGATGATAGTCAAATATGAGATCATCAATAATGTGATACTAAAATGCATGATGTATTTGGTATGATCATTCCATATCATTTTCATTGTTTGTTTCTAAACAATGAGATACGAAAAACGGTTCACTTGAGCTAATAACTCACTCAAGTAAAATGAAAATGAACGTACGTTTCAAACACATATATGTTGAGGGAATGCTTGGTTCAGGTGAAAATTATTCTTTTTGGAAAATAATTTTTAGATTTTTAGATTTTTACGATATCACAAATTTTAAAATAAAAAGTGAGGAAAATAGATTTCTTCAAGTAATGGAAAATATCATTTAAAATTGTTCATCATACGTTGAGTTTCGTCATAACTACAATCATGGGAGCGATGGAGTCATCAATCGAAATTTGGAAGTAAAATCCAACTTTAATAATTAGAATTAAAACTTGACTATCCAATGCAAAAAATTAAAAGAGGCTCCAATCTAAATTTTGAACTAAAAATTATTTCATTCAGTTAATACTTATCTTTCTATGACAATTCAATTGACATTTTTTTGCACTAAAATAAATCAAATGATATTTTTTTGCAACTAAAACAGCTTTAAGTGTTTGGATTAAAACTTTATTATCCAATGAAAAATATTTAAAAAAGCTCAAATCTAAGTTTTTAGCTCAAAATTCCTTTAGTTGATTGACATTTATCTTCACTATAACAATTCAATTAATATTTTTTGTCATTAAAACAGTTTAGCTGACATTCTTTCTCCATAAAATTAATTTCAACAATTTGAATAGAAACTTGATTGATTATCCAAATGGAAAGAATGGCATTTGGGGAAAGGTGGATTACATAGATATGCTAATGCAACTCTTTGACTGAATTTGCAGTGCTCGTCACTGGCTCTCCAATAGAGTTCATCTCAACCTCTAAAGGGCTTCACCCGGGCCAATCTATATCTCTTGTTTTTTCTTTTTGTTTGGTTGTGGAGATTTTCACTATGATGTTATGCTCGAGTATTATATCATGTCTCATATAACTCGTACTTTGTGTGCAAGCTTACTCGCCGTTTTCCGGACTTTTTAGTCTTTGAAATATACTTTTATGAGAGATAATGCATATTTTATATGATTTTCAAGTGGGAACAAAATACATAGATTTGGGCACGTAATTGATCAATCCAACTTGCTTTTGTCCAAATTCACATGCATGTAGTGTTAAGAGGCCCAGCGTGGCCTAGTTTGGCCTAGTAGCCCATCACACCAACCCACCTCCAACAGGTTCTCCTCATCCCCTCTGCCTAGCCACACATTTGGGGTTGTTCTTTGAGCAACTCCCTTGACCCAGCAAAACTTCATGTGCTCAAGGGTGCCTCAGCGTACTCCCTCTGTTCTCACTTCTACACTCATGGGCCGGTGTCTTTTGCTACCCAGCAAGTTAGCACCTCAGCCTGCTCGGACCCGTCTGGGACCCATTTGTCTTGCCTACATGTCCAACTCATTTTTCCGCCCCTTATTCCTCACATGAGCCTATTCTTTTAGCTTGTCTTCGGCCTAATTTACCATCTCCTCTCACTTCTCCTCTCTCCAGCCATCTGGGCCTATTCTGGTTTCACTCCCCATAGCTCGTAGTTGCGGCCCAGTCTGCTCTAGTAGCTCCCTTGTTCTCCTTTTTTTCTTTCGTGAGGGCCTTGCCCATCGCAACCCAATTAATGCCCATCTGCTAAGGGTTTTTTTGGTGAGTAAGTTGAAGCTGACTTAGTCAAACAAAATTATTCAAGATTAATTTTTAGCAAAAGACTAACCTTTTCTCAGGTAAGTCAACACTGTAACAGCTATGTAATTAACTGAAAATTAATTTAAGGCAATCAAGAGATGCTCAAATTTTAATCATTCAAGAATTCTTCCATTATCTCATCTTGTGTCTTTCATTTTTCTAGAGAGTCTTTACAAGACAAGATGAATTGGATCGAGAAGTTTAGAAGAAAGTATGCTTTGTTTGCTATTTTTCTCCTTTCTTCTTGCCTCACTTGTGGGTCAAATTGGAGACTTTGTACTTAATTACATAGTGTTATGTAATTGAGTATCAAAGTTTGGACATAGAAAGTGAAATATACTACTAATTGAGAGTATGGCTAGACCAACTTCAATGGTGTTTTCACTAACTATAGCCAACTAAATTACTCATTTACGATTAGCATGGATCCTTAATTAATAATATTATTTTACTAATTTCATGTGGGGTTATTTTTGTCTCTTATATTGCATAATTCTAAGTTATTATTTAATCCTAATTTATTTATGCATATGTTAAGCTTGTCGCGGAGTTACAAATTTAACCACTACTTCGATTTTATAAATAATATTTATAGCATAGGAAAGTAGGTATCGATCCATGAGGAAAGATTATGTCAAAAAGGCTAGTTTAATTCTAAATAATTTTATTAATCTAATTTATTTTTTCTACTCTTCGTAATTCTAAAATAAATCAAATTTAATAAATAAAAATCTGGAAAAATACTTAATAATACTCCTAAATATTCTAAATTTAATTCTGGAAATAAAACAGTAAATAGCTATTCTAAATAATCTAGAAAAATAAAAACAGAATAATAACACAATATTCAACCAAAAATGAAAACAGAAAATAACAAACAGAAAATTAATATTAAAAATCACAAACAGTAACCTAAACTAATATTCTTCAAGTTTATAATATTATAAATCCAGAATTATAATCAATTAATTTCAGAAAAATTAAAACAGAAAGTTAACTCAAGAAAAATGAAACAGAAAATTAAATCTGAAATTATAAAAGAAATAAACTGCACTAATATAAATATGAAATTAATTAAAAAAATTACCCAAAATTAAGGATATAATTTCCTGTACTTAATAACACCTAAGAAACATGAAATGAAAATTAAAAACATAATTTTCAGATTTATTGAAATAAAAAACCTGCACTTATCCAATTCACGAAATAATTCTGAAAAATTATCAAATAATTTCCAAAACTTTCGAAATTAAATAGAGGCAGATTAGGACACTGTACAAACCCTAGTATGGATTAAAACTTGAATAAAAACAAAATAAACTATTTTTAGCCTAATTTCTAACAAACTGATAATTAAACGGCAAAACAGAATATAAATCAAATCTGAAAATTATAATCACCTAAAAATCAAAATCTAACTAATATAAAATTACCAAGACACTCCTAAAAGACTATTATTTTGGGGGGGGGGGGGTTAAACAAAGTTTATATTAAAGCTAATAATTGAAAAATAAAAATTGTCAAACCAAACAAATTAACTGAAAGCAACAAATAATTATCAAAGATACCAAATTTATGAAAAATGCTTAGCATAATCTATATCCATCATGCAAATTAATATTTATCATCAACACACAAGTCAATTTCATCCATGAGTTAAACTATAGAAAACACCCACCAACGGATCTTCCCCGTTTTTTTCTTATATTATAGTTTAATTAGGTCCAGCCCTAATATAAACCCTACTAATTTGATAACCCTTACACCAGCACAAGAATTTAATCAAACTAGAGCATTACGTATTAGAAAAATATCATCTAATACTTTGTAACCAATTTACCAGCAAATCAATTTAACGAAGATCTATAACGATTACCTAATTAAAAGAGATGGGTTTGAGTCATCCATGATTAATTAGGGTGATACTAATGCTTAAAAAACAATAACTTTTATGTATTAAAGCCCTTTAAACTATCATATGAATTCGTATTAAACTAACTAGCATGCATTCTAATTAATATAATACAAATATCATGAACGATAAATACTAATCGCTATAGAATCATGAATATAAATCAACTAGACAATAAAGCATGAAACTTGTTTCAAAATAATTAATTTAGCATGGTTTCAAATAGATTATACTAAGCACAAGAAAATTACTCACTCATATTAAAAATAAAATCACCAATTTCACCCAAATAATGCATGTTTAACAATAATCTAAACAATAAAAAACTAAAAATAAAACAACCCTAATAAGATGGATCAGCTGTGGTTTTTGGTGATGGTGCGTGGAGGATGATGATGATCACGTTGATTATGGAATGACTAGGCGTGAGGGTGAAGCTTGATGTATTGAGATGGTGGGCACGAAGAGGATGGCCGTGGAGATTCCTGATGGTGTGCCGTGAGGTAAGGGTTGATGCCTACGTGATTAAGGGCTGGGAGATGAGATGGCAGTCGTGGCTTTTAGGTTGAGGATGATGATGATACGTAGGGGTTGAGGAGCTGCCATGGGATGGTTCCTTCATGCATGGTGAGGATGATGATATATGATGGGGAGGAAAGGATGGGGTGGGGTAGCTAGGGTTTTTTTTCTCTTCTTCCTTTCTTCCTTAGACTTCTTCACCCTCAAAACTTCTAGCTTTCCTCCAACTCTTGATACCCTAGCCCACTGAAATAATTGTGAAAATAATATTTTCCATAAATTATTATTTTTGGACCGTCTTTATAACCAAGCGTGTAAAACTCGAGCTTCGACGTTCTCTCTTCTCCTCTTTATCCAATTAATGCTAATCCTAAAAAAATATATAAAATAGAGCAAATTAGACGAAATAATATATATAATACAATCGAATTATTTAATAAAATAATGCATGATTTTTGGTTTAACAGCATATTATTACTATTGTTCATTCATGTTGAATTCAATAGTTTAATTTGTTATCTCAATTATATATAGATCTTGTAGACTAATATGATATTGTGCAATTGTGCTTAAAATTATGATTGTTAAAATTAAACAATTTTAGCCCGAAATTAGATAAGCTATGTCTAAAATGAATAATTTATGCTAACTACTAGATAAATTATATCATATGATAATTATAATTCATCTTTTTTATTCGTGGCCTAATGCTTTCAGCTTAGGTTGAGCAAGAGACTAATTAAATCTCATTTGAGTTCAATATTTAGGTCATTGATAAAATATGAAGTTCTAGATCTTTCTCTACATTGATTTCTGTTTATTTTCTTAACTCATTTGCTTTACTTTTGTTTGCTTAATTTATTTTGATAATTAAACTCCTCCCTTGAATTATTTTTTAATTAATTAATTTAAAATTGCTATTATTCCTTATGGGATTGATACCTTATACTCACTAGTCTATAATTGGCCTTATGCATTTGTAAGTAAAATGGGTTTAAAACTGAGCATAAAATCCACATTAATTTTTTGGCGCCGTTGTCAAGGAACGGTTAGTAATTTTTTATCTTCTTTTTCCTTTTATTCTCCTTTTCTTTTTCTTTTTATTTTCCTTCTTTTTCCTTTTCTTCAATCAATTAAAAATTCAAAAAAAATTGATCTTGTTTGGTTATTCTTGTTGTAAAATTATGCTCCCCTATAGGTGTCTATATGAATGGTAGATTGTCTTTGTTCTTAGATCTTGAAGAATGCAATCTTGAAATTTAATGTTCTCTTAGCAGGATAAGAACTAAGGAACGTGAATTCAAGAAAAAGATGGTTAAAGGCCAAAACTCACCACATAAGCAACTTAAAGAGTACTTTACTTCCACCATTTATGATTCACCTACAAGAACCCATTTGCCCACTATCATGGGGTCATTTGAGATTAAGCATTCCCTAATCCAAATGCTCCCATCACTTTATGGAATAGAGTCTAAAAACCCTTTCAATTATGTTGATGCAATTTAAGAGATTTGTTTCACTATGTTCCAAAATAATATCTTTGATGATGCTCTTTATTTGAATCATTTCACCTTCTCTTTGAAAGATAAAGTTAAGGTTGCTAAGTACTAAGACAAATATCACCACTTGGGATCAAATGCAAAAGGAGTTCTTGAAAAAAAAAATCCTATTGTTAAACTAACTGCTTTAAGACGTGCTATAACAACTTTCTCACAAAATAAAAATGAACTGCACGAATGTTGGGAAAGGTTTAAAGAGTTATTATGAAGTTGCCCGCACCATGTGGTCCATATATGGCAATTTATCTAGAGCATTTATTCTGGCTTAGAGCACAATAGGCTGATGGTCGATGCATCTAGTGGTGGTAGTTTTTTGTATAAAGCTCCTAAAGAAGCTTGGGAATTGTTTAAACATTTGAGTGAGAATTCACATTTGCATGCCACTTCCTCACATTTTGATTTACCTTGACAATTGGGAAGTAAAAGTGGAATTTATGAGGTTTCACATTCAATTGACCTTTCAATAAAGTTAATGCTTTATCTAAGAAACTTGATCAATTGTTGTATATGAACAAGGTTTCTAATACCCCTTCTATGCAAAATGTTTGTTCAATTTTTGCTAGTCCCATGCGTGCCTCTATTGACTACCCTTGTGTTGATAGGTCTGATTATGTGACTGAACAAGTAAATGTTGCCCATGGATTTCGTCCAACCAATAATCCTTTTCTAATACTCATAACAATGGTTGGAGGAATTATCCCAACTTTTAGAATGTTGAGAATCCACAAGCCCAGCTTCGCAGGCCTACCCCTCCTGGTTTCCAAAACCAAAGATATGATCTTCCTATTTTCCGTCAAGCTCCACCTGGGAGCTCTGAACTAGACAACGTAATTTATGGAGGTCCAAGGAATTGTATCTGAAATGCATCTTGTTGATTCTAACCCACAATCCATAGCTGAATTAGAAACTCAACTTAGGCAACTAACCATAATTGTAGCTAAAAGAGAAGGAAAGCTTTCAAGTCATTCCATTCTAAACTCTAAAGGCCAACAATTTGAGCAATTAAAAGCTTTTATGGTTCTTAGCGTTGTAAAAAAGTAGATAAAAAAGTGAGTGAAAAGGAACCCGATAAAATGCCTAGAACAATGAGAATGACTCTGAAATTAAGAAAGAAGATGACTCATCCCCTTCCCCTATTCTGTCTAACCCTATGATCACATGTAAGACAAGGGTTACTCACCCTCAAGCTTTGGATGCACCATTCCCTTCTAAGAACGACAAACAAAGATATGGCATTTTAGATACCTTTATGCAAGTTAAGGTCAATCTCCCGCCTTTTGGAAGTGATTAAACATATTTTAGCTTATACTAAGTTCCTTAAAGACATGTACACTTTTAAAAGGAAATCTAAAGATGACAAGTCTAAAAAAGCTCTTATAAGTGAGCAAGTTCTATTTTGAAATTTGACACTCTACCGTCATTCAAAGATCCTGGTGTTCCTACTACTTTATGTTATATTGGTAATCACAAAATCAAAAGGGTACTCTTGGATTTGGGTTATATTGTTAAAGCGATACCATATTCTGTTTACTTAGAGTTGGGATTGAGTGAATTCAAACCGTCTGATTGGACCATTACGCATGATGATAGGTCAGTAAGAACTCATATGGGGTGGATAGATGTTGTCTTGGTTCAGATTGATAGAGGATTCTTTCTTCTTAACTTTGTTGTGCTGGACATGAACCCCAGTCATACTTTTAAGTAGATCCCTCTTATTTTAGGACATCCCTTCCTAGATTTATCTAATGCCATCATTAACTATAGGTCGTTAGTGATGGTTGTCTCATCCATGAGCATGAGGGTTAAGCTTAACATTTTTGAAGCTGCTTCTCAACCAATGTTTGAAGTTGAATCTGAATGCTTCTTCATTAATGCAATTGATGAAAGGATTGAAGAAGCGTTGGTTGATATTTGATAAGTGCTTAACGTATATATCATTTTAGGGTCATTTTTCTCCATTTTTAGGAAAAATTATGTGCTTTATGTTAGAGTTTATACTCTTTTTTTCGTTTTATGCTTGGGTATGGTTGTTTGATTATTGCAAGATTTTAGGCCATTTTAACCCAGCATTTAACCCTCATTTAGATTTATTTTGACTCACCACGGATGTTCCTGAGTTGCCATGCCTACGGAGCAAGAGAAAAACAGAAGAATGACGAGCCAGCCAAGACCACAGTCTGCCCATGGTGGATGCCACGGTACGTGGTGGATGCCACGGTCCGTGGTGGAAACATAATTGCTAATCTCTATGTTTCCCCTCATCATGTGGCTGAGGTTGATTGGGTTTTCCTATAAATAAGGCTATTTTTGCATCAGAAAGACCCATCATTCATCATCTCCATACTCATTTCCATTGTACTTAGGTTAGGACTTAGATTAGAGGAAGGGCAAGTTGAAGGTGAAGATTCGCGAGGAAACAGGATCCGGTTCCGCAATCGAAAGATTCAAGCGCGATTTTGGCTAAGCAAGCTCTTCTCTTCTCTTTTCTCTTTAGATTTATCATTTTAGAATAGTTAGATGTATAATTTAATCATGTGTGTTTTATTTTGTCTAGGGATTTAGTAGTTTATGAAAGTATAGTTAGATCATGTTTTAATTTATAGAATTGTGCTTATTTTCATGATTGGTTTGATTTGTTTATGAAGCAATTGTATTGTTGTGAGTGGATTTTTGGCCAAAGTTTGCTTGCACGCTTAAAACAATCAGGTGAAAAACTAAAAGGTGACATTTGGTTGTTGGATTGCTTGATTAAACCTAACGTGGAGTTATCTCGAAAGAGAGATTTGCATGTTAGGAGGACCTAGAGAGTAATTGAAGATATTTAACTTGAATTAAGACAAATTAGTTCGAAAGAACAACTTTTGCTTAGTTTAGGCAAATTTGGTTGATTTCGAAAGAATATGCCAAATTTTTGGATAGATTCCAATTCCTCGAGATTAACCAGTTAGAGAAAAAGCACATGTTTGTCGTTCTGATCTAATCACTTTCATAATTGCATAAATTCCTATGCATGTTCCCTTAATTGATTTAAAAATTAGTGAATTAGAAGTTATTAAATTGAAACCCCTTGAATTAGTTATAGTTGTTTCCTTATCTTGGTATTGGAAAATGAAATAATTTTTAAAAGAAAAAAAAACAATGGCAATTTTCTTTTTCCCCCAATTCGAGCATGAATTATTTTGGAGATATTTTAAGCGTTTAAATATTTTTCTTGCTCAATGTGGTTATTGTGTAAGTAAATGGAAAATTTTGGCCATCGTTGAAGAGGGTGTGAATAGTAAAATCCGTACTCGTTAAGGGTATTGGGATTTTTATGGTAAAAATGTTGACGAGGCATACTGTTTGCTTGAGTGGATTGCTTGGGATTTATTTGAGTTTGAGAAGGCTAGTCGTGTTTCTAGATATTCATTTCCTGATCCTTGTGCATTTTATGTTAGATCTTATTATGCTCCTTTTTGGTGTGATTTGTGTAATTCTTCTGATCATGATACTAATTTGTGTCCTTATTATGCATGCTATGCGCGACCTAACTTTGCATCACCCAGGTGCAATACTGATGTTGTCTTGACCCTACCTGATTCATCCTTTCTTTTAGCTCAGTGCACGGGACTCGAGGTGGGTGAGCCTTTTGGGTTTGTTGCTAGGTTTGATGTTGCCGATCCATGTTTTAAGTCAAAAAATACTTTTGATAAGGTGCATAATCTAGTTAGCACTCCTTTAGAGGGGTGTCATTATGAGTGTGTGCATGAGGAGTCTTCTAGCTTTTGTTTTAATTATTCTTTTCCCAATCACCTTGATCATACCCATGTTTCCCCTATGTTTTCATAAACCTCTATTTCCCCCAAGTATTCTTTAGAAGCACCCATTGATAGTCCTAAGATTTGTGGTTCTAATGTTGATTTGGGCTCTGTGGATAATGAGCTCAATATGCTTGGTGGAAATGTTGATAATTTTCTTTCCCTAGGATATTTTTGTGGGTATGATGCCTTCCTTGACCCACATTGCATATTCGTAGTGGATGTACCTAGAAAAATAATGTGGAACACTTTCTTTGCTTTCTCTTTTGATTTTTCTATGGCTTTTGCTTTGTTTAAGAGAGTATTAACTTTCTTTGCTATGATTATTTTCATGCTCTCTTATTGCCATGCTTGGAAAATCTATGCTAAGGAGTTTGACAAGCTTCTGTGTGCTTTAACAGCGTCTGCTTTCATGAGTCGAGTCTTGACATCGTGATGGAGTAGCTGATGATCCATGTGCCCGGTTATTACGAGGTTGTATAGCTTAGGTGCACTCTGCATCTAACCTGGTGAGATTGTTTTCTTTTGTTCCCCTTCTTTAAGTTTTATTTCCTTTGAATAATAATGCTTTATCTAAGCAAGGGGGAAGGGTAGTTTCTATATATTATATTTTGGTTTTTAATTTGCATACTAGTTAGAGCATATAATTTTAGGTTTTCCTTTTGGTTTCCATTAGTGTTTTGCAATTAGTTGCATTTTAGGTTTGCATATAGGATTGCATGTAGGGATGGTTTGAGATAACCTCCAACGATGTTTTTGTTAGGCGAAATAGCTTTCATGATCTTGAGTAACTTTTGATGTGTAATCCCTTTTGTTGCTAAAATTTGTGAAGGTTTTGTGAATATTTCTCGTTTTAACCCTTGTCTTCATTGAGAACTATTTTGCCCCCTAGAGTCACTAGCACTAATGTTGGTACATGGGAGTCATTTTATGAGCTTAATGAGACTTTGGTAAATATCTAGTGAGATTTTGAGCCTTATTTAAACTAATTCATTATATCTGGTCTCATGTTTATTTCATGTGTGTGACTCTTCCCCGATTCATCTTTAGAACTTCCCTAGATTCTTATTCAAAACTACATTAGCATGTGCATAGTTGATGAGATAATAGAGGCATTTCTTTCTTTGGTCATGCACCCTCATATTACAAGTTTTTTTCTCTTTACTAGCCCCTTTGAGCTTATATCCGTTTTTGTTGTGATCCCTTCATCTTAGCGTTTGGCCAAACACATATTCCTACCTTTAAGCCAAGTCTATGGAGCATCACTTCATCTATGTAATAGGCAGTTTTGGGGATATTTGCGTTTTAAGGCGGTTTAAGGGATATTTGAGTTTTAAGGTGGTTTTCGTATGTTGGTTTGTTGAGGGATTGATGATATTGAGCATTTACTTTGGTTCCCTCTTATTTGGGTTGAGTATATGTATTAGGTTGTGAGTTGATAGTTCGTGATCCAATGCCTTCCAGTAATTGCAATTTTCGTTTCATTTTCTGAAAAAAAAAACAAAACAAAAAAAAAACAGAAAAAGCTATGTTGAAGTAAAAAAAAAAAGAAAAGGAAGTTAACATCATGTTGCGAAAAAGCAAAAGAAAAAACAGCCAAAAACAAAACAAAAAAAAAGAGAGCAATTGGAAAAGAAAAAGATCATGAATAAGTGATTGGTATGGGATACTTACATAGCTTTAATTCCTTTCTTTATCAACTCATTTCTTATTTGATTCATTGGGATATGTTCATTATGTTGTTGGGTTTGGAGTGTTGGTGAACTTGTTGGTTAATTGGTGTTTTGTTGGTTGCTCCCTAGTCACTAGGCTAAGTAGCTCCACATTGCCCAAATGCATTTGTCCACTCCTTTCCCTTAACGCTTCTAGCCCCCATTACAACACATATAAAGTTAGCTTGATTGTCTTGTGCACATTGCATTTTTAGTGGTGGAGAATTTAAGAGTCTTATTAACCATATGGTAGATTGTATCTTTGGAATAAGTCTTGAGTGAACTTATGCTATATTTTAAACAAATGAGCATGAGTGTTCCACATTTCCCCAAAGTGAGGTTCTATCGGTAAATTTAGCTCTATAATTCCATGTGTTTGCATGACATGCTTTGCGGTTCTTTTGGGGGTGACCAAGTTTGATATCGAACTTGTGATCTTATACTTCTTCGAAAACCTTCTGCTCCTAATTTTGAAATGTTTTGCACACTATTTGGTGTTGCCATTGATTGATATTCTTTCTTATGATATGCTATAACTTGCCTATTTTAAAGAGGTTTCATGTTTTGAGTTCTAGATGCGTCTTCCCTTGTTGGTTTTATCTAGTGTTTGCTTGAGGACAAGCAACAGTTTAAGCAAGGGGGAGTTTGATAAGTGTTTAACGTATATATCATTCATTTTCCTCCATTTTTAGGAAAAATTATGTACTTTATGTTATAGTTTATACTCTTTTTGCTGTTTTATGCTTGGGTATGGTCGTTTGATGATTATTACAAGATTTTAGCCCATTTTGACCCAGCATTTGACCCTCATTTAGATTTATTTTGACTCACCACGGATGCCCCTGAGTTGCCATGCTTGTGGAGCAAGAGAAGAATAGAAAAATGATCAGCCAGCTAAGACCACAGTCTGCTCGTGATGGATGCCACGGTCTGTGGTGGAAGCGTAACTACTAATCTCTTCGTTTTCCCTCACCGTGTGGCTGAGGTTTATTGGGTTTTCCTATAAATAGGGCCATTTTCACATCAGAAAGACCCATCATTCATCATCTCCATACTCCTCTCCACTATACTTAGATTAGGACTTAGATTAGAGGAAGAGCAAGCTAAAGGTGAAGATTCGTGAGGAAGCGGGATCGGGTTCTACAATCGAAAGATTCAAGCGTAATTTTGGCTGGGCGAAATCTCTTTTCTCTTTGGATTTATCATTTTAGAATAGTTAGATGTTTAATCTAATCATGTGTGACTAGTTTTATTTTGTCTAGGAATTTAGTAGTCTATGAAAGTATAATTGGATAATGTTTTAACTTATCGAATTGTGCTTATTTTCATGATTGGTTTGAGTTCGTTTATCAAGTAATTGTATTGTTGTGAGTGGATTTTTGGCCAAAGTTTGCTTACATGGCTGAAACAATCGAGTGAAAAATTAAAAGGTGACATTTGGTTGTTGGACTGCTTGATTAAACCTAACGTGGAGTCATCTCGAAAGTGAGATTTGCATGTTAGGAGGACTAGAGAGTGATTGAAGATATTTAACTTTAATTAAGACAAATTAGTTCGACAAAACGATTTTTTCTTATTTTAGGCAAATTTTGTTGATTTCGAAAGAATAGGCCAATGTTTTGGATAGATTGCAATTCCTCAAGATTAACTGGTCAGAGAAAAAGCACATGTTTGTCGTTATGATCCAATCACTTTTCATCACTGCATAAATTCCTAGGCAAATTCCCTTAATTGATTTAAAAATTAGTGAATTAGAAGTTGTTAAATTGAAACCCCTTGAATTAATTATAGTTGTTTCCTTATCTTTCCATTTTTATCAATCTAAAGTTTGGATTCGCTTAGCATATCTTGAGTGATTATAGCCCAGTAGTTTAACCTAGTCTCTATGGGATCGACCTTAATTTGCTAAAACGCTACCGTGCACGTGCGGCCATATCACTGTTTTGAGCTAAAATCTATTAGGAACTTGTCTTTTCCATGGGGGCTTTAGCTTTGTTTGACTTAAGAAGTATAATAGATGAGATGGATTCCATTCTTAACTCCACTCCTCATCCCAAGGCTTCGTCTTAGGTGATGAGGCTCAATCCCTTTGACTAGTTTTCCTATGCCGCCTTCCGTTGTCTCCCCACCTAAACTTAAGTTGAAACATCTCCCTGACCTACTCAAATATGTTTTCTAGGCCCTAAAGAGATCCCACCTACCATTTTATCTTCTCTTTTATCTTATAATTAAGAGAAAGTGTTAATTCATGTCTTGTCTAATAATAAGGGTGCTATTGGGTGGTCGATTGCTAATTTGAAAGCGATTAGTCAAACTATTTGCATGCATAGAATTCACTTAGAGGACAATGCCAAACCTATTAGGCAAATTCAATGTGGACTAAACCCGTACATGAAAGAAGTTGTTTAGAAAGAGGTAGTGAACCTTTTAGATACATGCATTATCTTGCCAATTTCTGATAGCCAATGGGTTATTCCAGCTCAAGTCATCCCTAAGAAATTTGGCATAATTGTGGTTAAGAATAACGATGTAAAACTAGGTACCATTAGATAGACAATGGATTCAAGGGTGTGTATTGATTACATAAAGCTGATTTCTATCACTAGGCAGGACCATTTTCCCCTCACCTTCATGGATCAAATTTTGGAAAAGTTAAATACACAAAGGTTTCACTATTTTCTAGATGGGTATTAAGGTTATAACCAAATACCTATTTATCCTGAGGATCAAGAGAGAACAACCTTCACATGCCCAATGGGGACATTTGCCTATAGAAGGATGCCTTTAGGGTTGTGTAATGCACCTTCCACATTTCAAAGATGCATAATCGCTATTTTTTTTTTTTACTATGTTGATAATTTCTTAGAGGATTTTATGGATGATTTCTCTATCTTGCTTCTTCTTTTGATTCGTGTCTTGCTAATTTATCCACTATTTTGAAAATATGAGAAGAAGGGAATCTTGTCTTGAGTTGGAAAAAGAGTCATGTCATGGTCCAAGAAGGAATTGTGTTAGGTCATAAGGTATCTAAAAATGGAATTAAGATTGATAAAGCCATGGTTGATCTAACTTCTAATCTGCTTGTTCCTATTTTTATAAAGCAAGTTAGATATTTCCTTGGTCATGCTAGTTTCTATAGGAGATTTATTACCGATTTTAGTAAAGCGACCAAGCCTCTTGCTAACCTGTTTTTTAAAGATGCTCCTTTTGTGTTTGAGTCTTGCATGAAAGCTTTTGAAAAGCTCTGATCTTTGTTAGTGTCATCCCTATTATCCAGCTTTTGATTTTTCTCTTCCATTTGAGACTATGTGTGATGCATCTGTTTTTGCTATTAGCGTTATTTTAGGTTAAAGAGTGAATAGAATACCTCATGTCATTTACTATGCTATTAAAACTCTAACTTATGCTTAAAAGAATTATTCTAGCACCGAAAAAGATTTGCTATCTATAGTATTTAAACTTGATAAATTTTTTCATACCTTGTATGTTCAAAAGTGATTTTGTTTATTAATCATATTGCATTAAAGCATTTCTTGTCCAAGAATGACACCAAACTTAGATTCATTAGATGGATTTTGGTCCTCCAAGAGTTTAACATTAAAATAAAATATAAAATTTAGTTATAGACCATTTATCTAGGATCTTTACTGAGTATACTAATGACTTAGTTGGATCTTTTGACCACTTTCCTGATGAGTAGTTGTTTGCTATGTCACATGCCCCTCGCTACTAGTTTACTCATATTGTGAATTATCTTGTCACCAGAAAGATCCCTCCTCATTGGTCCAAATAAGAGAAAGACAGGTTCTTTTGACAAGTAAAGCATTACTATTGGGAAGACCCCTATATTTTCAAAATTGTTCTAACCAAGTGATTCATAGGTGTGTTCCTAAGAGTGAAATTTATAGTATCCCAATCTTTATCTATCCTATGCTTACAGTGGTCATTTGGGAGGTTATAGGACATTTGCTATGTGTGGATGCAAAAAAATGACTTCTTTATTTTAATCATCCAATGATGAAAACAATACCTCAATTTGTGTACTTGGGGGCTTAGAAAAGTAGTTAATAAAAATAGAGTCTGAATTATTGAAATAAAAAGCAGAAGACAGAGCGTGCAAGCTGGCCCAATGGGCGTGGCATAAGCACCAAAACTTGTTGATTCAACAAACAGGAAACTCGATTGGGCTCCTTCGTTTTCAGCACTCGAAGACTAAATTTGCCTAAATGGGATTAATTAATCTATTTCTGAAACACATAAGTTTACCATGTTTAATTAGTCACCCTCCTATTTGAATTAGCATATCGATTTAGATTAAGCTTAATAAGACTAGGAGTAGGTCTCATTTCCCTAAACAAATTCAGACTATTCCCTCAATCTTTATAAAAAGGGGGTCACCCTTAGGGATTAGGGGCATCAAAAAAAAATTGCATTAACGAGGCATTAGTGCAACGTCAATTAATCTCCAAAAATTGGCATTAGTGACAGCATTTGAGAAATCTCATGAGACTCTTTGGTAGACGTATAGTATAAATAAGAGAAAAACAAGATCTTAATTTACTTAATGAAAGAATTGAAGGTGATATCGGATTAATCGAACACGTATCACTTTAGCGGTTCCCAGATAAATAAGGTGGTTAACTTGAGGACAAAATCTCTTCCTACTTTGCTATTTAATCTTTCTTTTGTGATTTTTGATTGCAAATTGCCTAAGATGTAGTCTTTAGATAGTTCCCTACCTGTTGTAATTGTTTACTTTATTTTGGCTTTTGTTGGACTAAAAACTATACCTTTTTGCATTATCTAATCTGATTCATACTAATCTACTACATGACTGTGTGATAGTGTAATTAAGATTTAATTTTCCCTATTGAATAGTACAGGTCGTTAGTAATGACGGGCAGTGAAGTGATGTATCCCATCATATCACCATACCATCACCCCAAATATAGATCCTCAGTATGAGACAAACGAATCAAGATGTTCCCCACAATGCGGATTACTTAGGGGCTTCTCAAAAATCTTTTTGAAGCGAAATCACTTGTCCATTTCAATGTCTCTTTGGTTGCCCCTATCAGTCCATGATTCACTTCGAAAAGTAATTTTAGGTTTCTAACATTTTCCTAAAACTCCCTAGCGACTGTATTAATTAATATTATTGTTTTCATCTTTTTAATTTTTTTTATTTTTATTTTATTTTTGGGTAGAAGGGTTCTAATCCGAAACAGTATTGATTGTCTGAACCCGAATTTGGGCCCACTAGCACTGTCCCGGAGACCCAATCCTGGATTAGCAGGTTGCCCAACTCCTAGACGAGGTAGTTAGTACTGTCTGGAATTAGAACAGTCTACTCGCCTTGATTCTGGCCCGGGAACCTAGCTTGGTTAATGGATAAGAATTATAGTCCAGGCTCCTCTACCAGTTTCCATGGATTTGCCTGATTCTAATTTTTGAAACAGAAATAAATTGACAGCTAGTTTTAAAAATAAAAAATATAAATACCAGCAAATAAGTTCAACCATTTATGGGGCACCACGACTTGGGATAGGCACCTTGGGGCAACAGGTCCTTACACTAGCGACTCCACTGGGAACATTTTTCTTAAAAGTGGGTGAGATTTGAAATTCAATGTGGCAAATTATTTTAATTATGCTTGCATTGGGCATCCTTGTATTGAAAGGTGCAGCCTTAACTGGATTAACAACGCCTCTAGGATTAAACCCTATTATTACCCCTAGGGAGATCAGTTGGTTAACTCAATGGGTCAATTAGTCTCTACTCAGTATGCATTGATCCACCCACTCGCGACACATTTTTCGATCCATATGACTTAAGGAAGCAAAAGAAATGTTCTAGTCTTACCATGTACCCTGTGGATGACGTACAAAGTATTTGGGGTATGACAGGACTGTTCTAGACTTCACTTGAAACACTTGTAACTTAGACCTTTAACTAGGTTGGACTTCATATGTGCTTCGATGTATTTTTGTATGGTTCAACATATTTAGTCCTAAGGACTATGAATTGATGTTTTAGGTCTTAGGAGAGCGTAGATTAGGAAAGGTCAAATTTAGTGACTAGGGTTATGAACAATAGTGTTCGAGTCCAGTTGAGCTCTAGGGGCTCTTCACCTCAGACCTGGATAGGTTATAGCCTTAGTTTAGGGAAAAGAAGGTCCTGAAAGGAGATCCAATCGAGCTTCAATGAGCCTAGCTGGCTGTTTAAAAAAAAGGGGGAAGGAGACTATATGCTAGTAGAAGTTTAAGACTATTTTAGGAAAACTCGACTGGTATTATCTTCAGTCTGTGGTAGAAATCAGTTTCCTTGTCCAATTAGAACCCCGACTAGTACCCTAAGGGAATTTGCCATTATTTAATTGGGTTTGAACTTAGGAGAAAATGGCAAGAGCAGGATGACCATTTTGGGGGCCCAATTAGGAACCCAACTGGCATCCTTGGGAGCTTGACTATATTAGATTGAGTCCAGCTTTAGGAGGAAAAAGTTAACATCATCATATCAATCTCGGGTCCCAATAGGGTACCCTATCGGCATCTTACAGCTAGGTCCAGTTGGGTCAACATCTATTTGGGTCAGCCTTCATAATATACAGTCAACATACTAGGCTCTCGGCATCAGGATTATAGTCCATAAGTCAGCGTCTTTTGAATTTTTAATTCCCCATCAAAAAGATTTTAAATAAGCCAGTCTTGGGCACTTTTCACTATTTATCAGGATAGGGAAGATTAAAAATGTACACAAGCAGAGTCCATCGACTAAGAGACTTCTATTTAAGGAGCAATTAGAGGAAGCTCCACCTCTCATATTAAGGTTAAGATCCAAGTTGAAGTCTAATTTGTCACCAATTCCAATTGCTAGGAACAACGATATTGCATAACTTATGAAGATTATACAAAAGATGCAGACCGAAATAGAGAAGAATGATAAGAAGATGGAGACGATGGCTACTATGCTTCAAAACCTTATTTGTGAATCCCAAGCAGAGAATAGTGAGCAACCTCACGCCAAGGAGACGAACATTAAGGGGAAAGAACAGATAGAGAATAGGAAAAAAGAGAACCGGAGAAAAAACACTGCTCAAACCAATCCACTTATATTGAACAACTACTTGAGGAGTCTTCCATGTTTAACAACTACTTTAATAATTATACAGGATTCACCTTAACCCCAAAAGGGAGGTTGCCCTCAAATTTCACTATGCCTAACATCTAAATTCATGGAACTGAAAATCCTCATCACCAAGTGAGAAACTTTATTAATGTAATGGCTCTAAAAGGAATGGATAAGAACATCTTCCACATTATATTTCCGAAAGGTTGTGAAGTAGGACGATCTTTTTGCGAAATTCCTACGTCAGTATTCATACAATGCTAAACCCCTAATCACACTCAGGGACCTAGAGCTCCTCAAGCAAGAAGAGAATGAGGGGTTCCCTGACTACCTAGCTATATGGAGGGAGAAGGTCGCTCACATGGCGGATCGACCTTCAGAAGCTGATCAAGTGAGAATGTTCATCAGGAACCTCCAACACATATATAGGAAGCACCTACGGTTCATGCCATTTGAAAACTTGACCACACTAAGGGATGCAAGCATGCTAGTTTAGGAAGAGTTATTAAAGGAAGCACTTGCCAAGACTGGTAGTAACTGGAAAGATAACTATCAAAACAAGGATAAAAAGGCTAGCAATACTAAGGAAGTGCATGTGATAAATCATTTTACCGAGTATAACCCATAGGGACCACCTACACTTAGGGTTTGGAGCAACTTTTAGCCAAAGAGAAAGTTCATCTCCTTGAGTCAAACCACAAATTAAGGCTTTTGGGCAGTCCAAGTCTTTTGAGCTCATCAAGTACTGTAAGTACCATTAATCTCGAGGGCATGACACTAAAAATTGTTGGACCTTTAAGAATAGGTTGGAATGGATGTTCAAGTTAAGATAGCTCCCACTGTCTAAAGCATCCCTGAAGCCCAACAATAACAAAAAAAATTCATTGGGAGATCACGAAAGCATCTTTATTATCGATGACTAAGAAGAGGAATAGGATCCTTCTATGCTCATACAAAGCACTCATGGCCCAAAGCCAAAGGTAAGCATGCCTACATAATACCTGGAGGTTGATGTCCCAAGTGAAAGTGATAAAGACGACGTATATAAAACCCAAGGAGGTTATCTGGTTGTCGACGCAAGTGAGGATGATTTCTGGGGTGAAAATGAAGAAGACTTTTGGGCAAAGAAAGCCAAGGAAGAGTCCAACGCCTCAGAAAGAATGGATGGCACTAAGCCAAAAGGGGCCCATAATAGGCCCTGAAAAATGAAAAGGGAACGATAGTTCAAGAAGAGGATCTGGTGCTAACGCAATTAAAGAAATTAAAGCTGAAGTAATTATTTGGCAACTCATAGTAGCTTTTCAAAAGCACAGGAAACTCCTAATAGATGAACTAATAATATTGAGTTGTCTCCTGAAGCTACATATAAGGAAATAATAACTTTAATTATGAATGTAAAGGCACCATAACATTTATCAACGAAGATCTCCCACCAAGAGGTTAGGTGCACAACAACGCAATGTACCTTGTTGTGATATGCCATTAGAAGTATATACCCCCTTGGTCGATTAGAGGACTAGTCAAAGACTATGAATCAAGGAAGATCAATTGGGAACATCATCAACTTGTCTAGAGCATAAGACAACTCAAAAAGGTTGGTGTAAGGTACTATTCTTCTCCGCATTAATGTGGGTCCTATTAAAAGAATCTGGAGTTCCATGTTTTGGATATTTCAGCTACCTTTAACTTGCTCCTAGAAAGATCATGGCTTCACGATCACTAGGCAGCTCTGCCTACCTTGCACTAGAAAGTGGAAATGTTGATAAAAGAACAAGTAGCCACTATAGAAGGGGATAACTTGTGTGCTACAATTACTTACAACGGACCAGTACTAGAAATAGAGCACAATCACAATGACAAGGAACTCAATAACTTCGAAACCACGGTAGTCTTAGAGAAAGACTGAGTCCCTTTTGACTTCGATCCATACTCAAACTTATATATGAAAGTTAGTCTTAAAATGTGGGAATACTTCCTAGGAGTAGTACAAGGATGGACTTCCTTTCCCTTGACTCAAAGGGAGGATTACAAATTCAAGTTACGATGTCGACCCACCCTTGACAAAGTCACTAAGGCCATGCAAGAAACCCAAGCCAGAAAAGCTGCTACTAGAAAAGTGTACCAAAACTTTAAAGCTCTATCCCAACACTCTTGAAGGATAGTTCCCGCATGAGGGGGATAATTTTCCTTTCTATGACCTCCCTGAGCCTTGCTACATAGAAGAGAAGGGAATCTAAATGCCTGGGTTAGAAGTATTTAGTGACTGCCAGCTGCTATAGAAAGAAGAACTTACTATGGATTTCTGTCCACTCAAGATTGGATCAACCTAGCTAAAGAAACAACTTCGAGATCTTATTCAGGCAAGAAAATAGGAAGAAAGATGACCCTATTGCTATTTTGTCCCTTGCTATGTCTAACAGTGATTTCAACCCAGTAAACTTCATCACCAAGGATAACATCAAAGGCTACTAGCAAGTGACTTGAATAGCTAAGGGGAAGGAAAAGTGTTCACCAATAGCTATATGTAGACTTGGCAAAAATTGACCCGACCCGAAAACCTGACCCAAATACGCTCAAAAGTTTTGCGTTCTGAGCACAATTTTCTCGACCCGAACCCGAAATAAACCGAACCTAAAAAACCTGTAAAGTTTTGGGTCAAACCCGACCCGAACCCGAACCCGCCTGCTCGACCCTAATATTATATACTTTTTATTTTCTTTAATTTTTTCCTCTGAACAATGATAGTTTTTTATTATAACAAATCGTTTAAAGAGACGTTATACAATTATCACATCCCTTCACCATTTAAACAATGGTTCCCATTTTTTCCCCATAAAACAATGTCATATACAACTTATAAATGGCCCAATTTTAGAAAATGGCCATGAAACAACTCTAATATTAAGAAAAACAATTTAGAATTAGATAAGTATTGAAAATGTGTGAGTCATACCATTATATTATTGGTAAAATGAATACGTCACATTGCATTTTGAATAAGATTATTCCATAATAATCTAAAATTTTGATTTTAGAATTAATAGATAATTATAATATCTTCCGCGTATATAATATTCTTTCGTTTGGATTCCTTCTAATTGGTCTCGAATCTGATGCAATGTTGGGCAATGGACCAACTTATGATCGTGTTAGGATCGACGTACTAATAAAGCATGCCTGATTAGGTAATATTAGGTTAATTAACGAAACATCAAATTATTAAACGGGCTATTAATGGGTTGCACCGCTCTGACTCGTGAGGATGCTTTAGATGGGTCGGCCCATGAATGTCCCGACCAGTTATTAATATTTAAATATACAGGCCAACCCATCCAAAGTTACTCATTGTCCACCCACACATGAATTTCATACATTGTCTTGAAAAGTTTGGATAGTTTTGATATTCTTTGAGAAAATTACAATTACAGTACTTGTTCATTAAATACAAACAACTTTAAGTAATAAATATGCCGAGTTTTTTATTTTGACAAAAAAAGAAATAATTTACTAAAAAGACGATTCAAACCCATTGGGTTGATCCAAAACTCGTAAAACTGAAATATGCCTACCTGTATTTTACTCGAACCCGAAATACCCCTGACCCATATTTTACCCGAACCCGAATACACCTGACCTGTGTTTGACCCACCCACCCGAATTGACAGGTCTAACTCTAGGAGATAGTTTAAGAAAGTCTATGATAGAGTCTAAAACTCAATCTTTAGTTTTTGTTTCCTCAAACTCTACATCAAATATACTAGTTTTTGATTTCAATAAGATGAACTCTTCTGCTTACGACTCATCTCCTCCCTCTCCTTTTTAATGCTTTGCCTCTTATAATGAAAATGAATATATAGCTCCAAAAGATCTAATTAAAGTAGTAGAAGACGATGAAAATTGAACTTCCATAATTGAAGATATAATTCTAATCAACTTGGGAGCCTAAGAGCTTAAAATAGGAAAATCACTAACTCTAGAGGAGCAAAAAAGCTTCACCTCACTCCTACGGTAGTTCACATATGTCTTTGCATGTTCTTACAATGACATCCCAAGCATATATCAAGATATTGCTAAGCATAAACTTCATCTCTATTTAAATGCTAAATCAACCAAAAAAAAAGTTCTAGAGGATTAAACCATAATGGACCTTGAAAACAAAGGAAGAGGTGCAAAAACAATTAGATATAGGGTTTATCAGGGTTGTACACTACCCCCAGTAGGTGGGAAATATTGTACGAGTTCCAATGAAAGATGGAAAAGTAAGAATGTGTGTGGATTTTAGGGATCTTAATAAGGCAAGTCTAAACTATGACTTTCCACTACCACATATATATTTTTTAGTTGATAACACAACTGAGCATGCACTCCTTTCCTTTATGGATGGGTATGTCAGTTACAACCAAGTCAAGATGGTAGTGGAGGACAAGGAAAAGAATACCTTCATTATCCCCTTGGGAACTTATTGCCACACTATGATGCTATTTGGTTAAAGAATGTCGGGGCTACCTACTAAAGAATGGCTACCACCTTGCCACATGACTTAATGCTTCAGGAAGTAGAAGTATATGTGGATGATATGATTATAAAGTCTAAGCAACGGGATGGACATGCTCTGACCCTTTGGAAGTTTTTCACCATAGTTAAAAATACAATATGCACTTGAACTCGCAGAAGTGCGCAACTGAAGTCACCTCAGGGAAGTTGCTATGGTATGTGATCTGGCTTAGGGGAATTGAGGCCAATCCTTCAAAAATCAAGGCGATATAGGAGATGTTGCCATCTAAGACTAAAAAAGAAATATAAGAATTCCTTAGTTGCGTACAATATATAATCGCTTCATATAAAAACTAACGATGGTATGTGAGGCTATCTTTAAGAAATTGAAGAAAGAAGTAAAGCCAAAAATGGGATCAAGATTACCAAGAGGCACTTAAAAAGATCAAGGAGTGCCTATCTAACCCACCACTATTAGTAGCTCCACAACTTGGCATTCCCCTTATCCTCTAGCTCATAACAATAGGAACGATAATAGGGGCCATGCTAGCCCAAAAGATAGAAGTAGAGGAAAGGGTTATCCAGTATGAGAGTAAACATTTCCTTGAATAAATCCATGACATACCCTTGGAGAAAATCTCATTAGCCTTAGTATAAGCAACCAAGAAGCTTCTGTATTACGTGTTAACCCACAAGGTACACATAGTAACACCAATGGAACCGATAAGATAATTGCTACAACAACTACTAATAATGGGCAAGGTCGCCAGGTGGATAGTGATGTTATCATAATTTGACTTACATTACATCTTGTACAAATCCATTAAGCTAAGAGTCGTGCTAACTTCTTGGAAGATTTGCCAACTGAAGATCAAAGGGTATAAACTTTTGACTTCCAAATGAGGCTTCAAATCAAAGAGGATTTGGGGTAGGCATCTTTTTATTATTTCCCGAAGGGGTCCATACCCCTATTTTAGTCAAATTGGAATTTGAGCTTGCTAACAATGCAGCAGAGTACGAAGCTTGTATTATCAAGTTACAAGCTACATAAAAATAGGAGTAAAGAATTTGCGAATCTACAAATACTCCAAGTTAATAATTAATCAAATCTCACAAAAGTGAGAAGTGAAACCTTGGCAACATACCAAGATCACCTGGCAGGGCTTAAAAAGAACTTTACTCACATCACTCATACTTATTTCCCTCACGAAGATAACCAGTTTGCACATAACTTGGCAAAGTTAGCTTCAATGATCGACATCCCTAGTGGCATCCTTTCGATGCCATTGACAGTCGAAAGGAGAAGTAAGCCAGCACATTGTTATACTTTGGTATTATGTAGTGTCAACTTCACTATTTGGTATTACGATATTTACTAGTACATAACGAAGAAAGAATACCCACCCAGGTCCTCCCCAGAAGCTCAATGAGCATCAAGGTTGCTAGGCTCATAATAATATGAGGGTAAAGGAAAGCTATAGAAGAATATGGATATGGACATAAACTTACTCTATGTAATGCAAGTGGAAGCATGGGAAATCATGAAAGAAGTCCATGGGGGAGAATGTGGGCCATACATGAATAGCTGGATGCTGCCCAAAAAGGTCTAAAGAATGGGGTACTACTAATCCACGATAGAAGCCAACTGCTATACGTATGTGAGAAGGTGTTATAAGTGCCAAGTATATGCCAATTTACAGTATTAGCCTCTCTCCTTCCTCTGAACACTGACTTCCCCCCCCCCCCCAAGCTCCTTTCAGTTTGGGGTATTAGCATCATTAGAAAAATAACACCAAAAGGGTTGGTGGACATGAATATGTGCTTCTAACAAATAGAAGTGTTCTCCTATGCAAAAATCAATTTGAAGCATGTGGCTAAGTTCCTCATCAATAACAGTATATGCAAATACAACACAACATATGAATTAATAAGTGATCAGGGAGCCATTTGAGAAAGGAGTTGGCAACCTTACTTGAAAAATATATAATTTAGCATCACAAGTCATCTCCTTATTGTCCCCAAATAAATGGAGTTGTTTAAGTAGCCAAAAGAATATTTGTAGGATCATCGAGAAAATAGCTAAGAATTACAAAGACTGGCCTTGTAAGCTCCCACTTGCACTATGAGGATATAGAACTTCAATTCATAATTTGACAAGAGCTACCCCATACTCTCACTTAGGGTAATTGTGAAAAGTCAAGCCTAGAGTTAGAATGGGTAAAGGCTCCATATGAAGAGTTGGCAATGCTAGATGAAAGGAGGGCAAAGGTGTTACGTAATATCCAAATTTATCGAGCTCGAATTTCAAGAGCTTTCTATAAGAAAGTTAAGTCTAGAGACCTCCAATAAGGTACCCAGTCTTAAAGGAGAAAAGGGCCAAATACAGGACCCAAGGGGAAAGTTCAAACCTAATTGGCCATGCCTACACATAAGAAAAAACCATCTTACATCATAAAAAACCATCTTGCCTTGTGGAGTAGTAAAATTTATGAATATGAATGGAAGAGGAATACACTTAGTATACTAATCTTAATTAGCTAAAAAAGTGTTATACCTAATAAGTTTGCTTTTCCTTAATGCCAATCATAGGCTTTAGAATGAAAAGGGAGTTTGACCCTTCCCTTTGTGGACCCATAACAAGTTCATAAGGCCCATACTATGCCTATCAAAAAAATAATAAGTAATGATAAGACTAATGAACTACAAAGCCTTGATTCCATATTTCGGTTATGTAGCAAGCCCTAACAGCCCAACCTAATAAGTTATTATTTCCATACCCTTTCCTATAAAAAAAAACAAACGAGTGAAAAAAGAGAAGAAAAAAGTTTTGTTGCCTAAACTATTGGGATCCAATTGGGACAGGGTCATGCAATCAGAGAAAGTTCAATTAACTTACAGAATTGTAATAATTGTAATAAGAGGAAAATTATAATACTTTTATTACCATTCGAAATTCCAAAAGCACACAACTTAAAGCAAAAGTCCTAACAGCATCCTACTATGAAAAAGCATTAAATCTTTATTCTAAAACAAGGGGCAAAGCTTAATTCCTAATCTTTCTTCAACTTCTTATCTTTCTTAACCGAGGGTGCTGTCTTTTGGAGGGTTAGGATTTTTAGCTCTCTTTCTCCCACTTTAAGACGAGTCACACTTAGTCAATTCCTCCTTGGTGGCATTATCCTCTGTGTAAAGAATCTTCCTTACCTCAATATTATATTCGATTATCCACACCAGATAATGCTCATAGACATATGTGGATCATGAAACAGAGGGCATCATAATGGTGGGATGATGAAAGTAATAGTCCACCTGTGACCTAACGAAAGTGATAGTCCGAATTGTCACAATAGTCGGCCAAGGAAAAAAGTAAGCTCCCATGGTCAAACCACTGATATGATCATAAGTGAAGTTCCCCCATTTGTTACAAATCACCATAGGTGCCACTAGTAAATCACCTAATAGAGATGAGGATCCTTCTCCAAGAAACCAGTCCAATTTGCCATAGATTGGTCCTTGAACAGCCTCTTTCGTTGGTAGAATTGCACACTAGATATGTATCCACATTCCTCATAACTTCAATCAATCTTAGATTCATCAACAACCATATCTGTATGTAAACAGAAACACAAATCACGAAGAAAAGCCATCCATGCTCGGCCAGTACCAATCGGGTTTAGCGGCCCAAAAAGAAAGTAGGGGAAAATAGAATAGGAAAACTAACAAAACCAAAAAAAAAAAAAGAAAAGGGGTCTAATTCAAAGGGAATTCTAGTCAGGTTCTCAGGCTCACTGGGCCTTAAAGACAACCTAAAGCAACAAAGGTCTCCCCTAGAAGAACTGGTCTGGGTTGTGAGGAATACAGTCTAGGCATAGTATGGTCTCAGCAACAACAAGTCACATTGGTGTTTGGTCACAACGCACTAGTTCGACTAAACTCAAAGGCATGGCCGACCCACTATTTGCAGAACCACCTACAAATAGGAAGGCCCCAAGAAGGCAAAGAATAATAGCTCTACATCTGTACACACCCTCAAGAGCTTTCTTGTTCCCCTTTAGAAAATAAAAATCAAGGCCATAAAATTTACCCCATCCCTGATACGTATGCTGGCCACACCTTCCTTACTTTTACCTAAGATACGACTATATTGAGAGGGCCTTAGAACACATGACAGAACAGGAATGAAATAGAGTGGGAAGCCTATAATGGCAATAAATTCCTCAATTAAGGACACAAATCACATCTCCTGAAATCAAAGACATGAAGTTTAGGGTCCCATAAAGTAGCAATAACACTAAAGAACTTCTAAGATATCTTGACTTAGCACAAACTAAGAAGGTTGCTCAATTTCGAAGGCTCTTAAGTTCATGCTTATCTACGACGTCAAGGGAAAGGAGCCAAGAAGTTAGAACCTTTTCGAAAGACATGTATTTTTAGAACTTATGATATTGCTCTACCAGTTGATGAGACCCAAAGAAAAGACAGCTTTAATTTATAGCTATAAGAAATAGATGATCCAAGTCCAAGCAGACTAAGGGCAAACTTTTTTTTTATATATTATTCTTCCTCCTAAATTGTAACTTCAATTATTTGTGATTAGGATGTTATCCAATAAAATTCTCGAATTATTACTCAAGACCACAGAGCTGTCAATTACATATTGTGTCCTTTTTTTGTCTTTTTTTATTTTTGGCGGAGATGGGGGCTAATTTGCATTAGAGTCCTAATATGACTGCATAAAATTTGCATGAAGTTAACATTGCATAAGAGTACAGTTACATTATAGTATTATAGTGAAAGCATCATACATAGGCCTAATAGGTTGTCCTTACTAATCATCCGAGAACCCATTGCTACTGCCACCAAAGAAGTAGTCAACATAGCCCAAGGCATAACCTCAGAGTCAATTGCAGCATGACTAGTGTCTACATTAGCTCAAGGATTACCCATATGAGCCCAGGAATAGTATGGAGGATCATCATGAACCACTCCAGAAGAAGGGTCAACGTAAAAAAAATACAGGGTACACACGGTTCCCCCAAAGAAGCGGACATGACATAAGGATCTTCGAGGTTGTAAACTTGAATTAGTTCTACATCTAATAGAGAATCTGAATGTTGACTGCTTATTTGTCTACGAGAAGACTTGGGTATATCGTGTGCTCTTACAAAAGAGCACCTTCCAGAATGAGAGGCAAAAGACCTCTATGGCCTAGCGTCATCTTCAGACTCCTTTTCATAAAAGAAGAAGAGTTAACAAAAGTGAGTTGCACCCACAATCTATTTAGATTTTACAAGAGGGAGAATCACCTCGTCTGTTGGAGGGTGTCGACAAGTGAAAAAAAAACTCACAAAGGCTCTCCACATATAGTGAAAATAACGTACTATCAACCCGGATTCTTGATGATTGTACCGAAAAAAGAAGAACAGTCAAGAGGTTGTAGCCTAACCCATGACGACAAGGTAAGCAACATTCCTACCCAAGTAAAAGTGAGAGGAAACAGAAGTTTAGGGCATTCTGATTCAAGAACTGATGGAACCTCCACATGTGTAGTATACTCTGCTTTTCTAGCCACATGAACATTTAGGCTTGGTATTGGAGCATCAATGGCTATCACCTTTAAAACAAATTCGGACGTTGGCATCATGAAAATGCTAATAAAAGAAAGGAAACGCAGGGAAGAAAAAAAATACACCTAGTGAGTTATGATTCGCTAAAGATGGGTGGTACAGTCACTATAGTGGTCAACACAACCTACAAAATGAATGCCCATCTTCATCTCCCTTATGTTATCTAAAGTAACAGTCCTGACATAAAACACAAATTGAGGAGAATCTACAAAGACAAAGGTGGTCATTGGTTAGCAATTTGGGCAATAAGTTGCACACCTAAGTACCAAACAAAGTTATATAGTCCTTCACTAACGCCTGCCATTAGATGTAAAATTAGGCGGCCTTAACTTCTGGAGTTGGACACCCAAGTACCAAACAAAGACATACAGTCCTTCCCTAAGGACCCTCCATTGGATGTAAAATTAGGCAACCTTAACTTCTGCAGTTGGGACATGATTCTCCCACAGACAAAACTTAGCCTGTAAAAGGGAGGAGTTAGAAAAATAAGGCATATGGGGTTAAGCTAATTTCATGGAAGATAACATTACCATCTTCCAATAATTGATAGCTGTACAAAGATGCAGAAGATGTCCTGACTTGAACTGTCACCCACTCTGATTATGCTTTAGATCCTAGCGAAAGAGTTGGGAAGTATTCATAAAAGCAAAGCTACATAAAAATAGCTAGTGAGAGACACTATCAGTACAAAAAAAGGAAAGTAAAAGGGTAAACATTTATTACCTTAATAACTCTCCATGAACCCCCAAGGGGTATACTCGTACATTGCTCTCTATGAGTTCGCTCGGTTTTTCACACACCTAGGTGCATCCTACGAATAAGGGTGGAATACACAGAAACTCGCTAGTTCAAGCTTGTCACTTTAGTTATATAAACCAGGTTAAATTAAATAACAAAAATGACAACGATTACAATGATCAACAAAGATGGCCATGCTAAGAAGAAGAGCTAAAATGATGTGAGATTGTCGCTCAGGCAAATGTTGTGCCCACCACTCATTCCAAATCAACCAGAATGCTACAAGAAAAGTGGTCCTTATGAGAAATAGACTCCATGATAGGACCAAAGAGATGAAAATTTTGATTACAATGGATATGAAAATCTTCCCAACACAATAACAGCTCCCCTTGCAAATCCAAGACTCTTTAGTATAGCAAAATCATAGAGGGTAATGGTCATTTCCTTGAATGAGAGGTGAAAGGTGTTAGTGGTATCCCAAAACCACTTAACTATACTATGGGTGATAACTCATATTTTTATGAGTAATTGCTTGTGTCTATTTTATACCTTTTTCAAGTCTTTGAGTCATATTTCAAGTAAAAATAATGCATATTTTGTCTTTGAAGGTAAGGAGCAAGATAAAGAAGAATTTGAGCATAAACTCGGAATTTCAAGCATGATGTGGCGGCCTAATCACACAGCATACCTAGCTCACATTTTTCTCTCTCTGTTCATGACTCTAGTGGCTCATCATGATTTTAGTTGTCTAAGTAAAATCAGTCATTGATTTAACATGTTGGACTTGATCTAATTGATTTAACATGTTGGACTTGATCCAATTAGAAGAGGTGGATGACATTCAATTGGTATTTTAGGAATAAAACTAGTGGATTTGCATGAAAAGTAAAGAAGGAAGATGAGCAAATTCCACTATAAATAGAGAGTCAATGGGCATCAATTCATCATCAATCATTCATCCCATTCTTTCTTCATGTTTACTCTTCTCTTCCTCCCATTATTAGTAACTCGAGAGAAATTGTGCTGGGCAAAATTATTTGATTTGAGAGAATTAAAAGAAAATAAGCTATTTTGGCTATCTTTTCTAGTTTCTTTCATCTCATTTGTGAGCCTAATTAGTGAGTTGATCTCTGATTGTGCGAAAGTTTGTGTAACAAAAACATCAAAGTTCGGTTATAGGGATTGAAATATACCATTAGTTGAAATTTGACTATTCTAATTTCAATGGTATTTTCTCTACCTATAATCGGCTAGGTTGTTTATCTAAGATTGAGATGGATCCTTGACTCACTTTGTTGATTTTTCTAATTTCAATTGGGGTTAATATTATTGTCTCCTTTTGTTGCATAATTTTGAGTTATTTAATTGCTTTTAATCTATTATGCAATTTATTTCAGTTGTTTATGCATGTTTTACAATTAATTAACTTACTATCTTATTTATTAATATTAAACCTTGTTGGCTAATATAATAATTATGCAATCACGTTTAAATTTTGGTTATTGATTGATTAAAACAATACTAGAAATCAGATAAATTATGTATAAACTAAATAATTCATGCTAACTGCTAGTTAAGTTTGTTTATTAATAACTACCATTCTTTTTTTTTTCTATTGCTCTTGAGCTTGTAGCTTGAGAGTTTTGAAGAGATTAGTTAAACTCCAATTGAATTTTGTCAGTAATCTTCAGAGTTTTGGTGAAATTGAAATCCTAGTATCTCTCTAGATTAATCTCCCTTTACTTATTCATTAACGTTTACTTCTCTCTTATTCTCATTCTTTTCTTTCTGTTATTATTGTTGCTCTCCCCATCTGATTCTATTCTATTAACTAATTGAGAAAAGTAAAATTAAAAATTGCTATCGTTCTCCGTGGCATACGACCTTGGAATACTTGCTTTGATACAATTAACTAATGCACTTGCAAGTAAGTCGGGTTTTTTAAAATTATGAAAATCCACTCCAAGTTTTTGGCACCGTTGTTAGGCAACGAATAATGATTTTAAATTTTCTTTTCCTTTTATTCTTTTTATTTATTTTTTATTTTCCCCCTTCTCCTTCACACTTAATCTAACTCGCTAACTCACTAACTAGTTATTTCTTTTCTCCCCATCCCTTTTATTTATTTATTTATTTTTATTGTCTTTTATTTGATTTTATTCCCTGTTCCCTCCTAATCTAACTATTTTACTTTTATTTTCCCCATTCCCTTCTATTCTAATCTGACTCTTTTATTTCTACTTATTTTTTTTGTTTATTCCAGTTATTTCCCTTTAGTACCATTCAACCCCTTCTCTTTTATTTCATTTATTATTATATTTTATTTTATTCTATTTTTCTTTTTGTTCATTTTTTTCCCTTTGTTGTTTCCTTTATTTCATTTTATTTTATTATTCATTTTTAGTTACTTATTTTTTTTCTCCTTCTCCTTTTTTTTTCTTTTGACTTTGTTTGGTGGTTATCATGGTGGTATAGTACTTTTGTGACTGCTTGTGGTTTTATATGCTTGGTAAACGCTCTTTGTTTTTGGGCCTTGAGAAATACGATCCTAAAATTGAATGCACCCTTAGTAAGACAAGAGCAAAGAAATGCAACTCTAAAAAAAAAAAAGGGTTGAAGGGCAAACTCTACCACCTAAGCAACTTAAGGACTATTTTACTCCCGCCACTTATGATTCACCTATAAGTACCCATATGCCCACTATTACGGGGCCATTTGAAATTAAACATTTGCTAATCTTCCCGTCCTTTTGTTTGCTAGAGTCTGAAAATCCTTTTAAGTATGTTGACACATTTTTGGAGATATGTTCCACTATCATCTTAAATAATGTTTCCAACAATGCTTTTCAATTACGGCTTTTTCCTTTCTCTTTGAAAGATAAACATAAGGCTTGGTTGGATACTAAGTCAAATATCACCACTTGGGACCAAATGCAAAAGGAATTCTTAAAAAAGTTTCTCTCAATTGGTAAATTGACTGTTTTAAGACGTATTATAACCACGTTCTCACCTAATAAAAATGAATAATTGCATGAAAGTTGGGAAAGATTTAAAGAGTTGTTATGAAGTTTCCATCACTGTGAGGTTCCTCAGTGGCAAGTCATTCAAAGTTTCTACTGTGGTTTAGATGAGCACAATAGGCATATGGTAGATGCATCCTATAGTGGTAGTTTTTTGTATAAAACCCCTAAAGAAGCCTTGGAACTATTTGAATGTTTGAGTAAGAATTCACATTTGCGTGCCACTTCCTCACATTCTGACTTACCTAGCCAAGTGGGAAGTAGAGGGGGGATTTATGACGTTTCACCTTCTATTGACCTTTCTAGTAAAGTTTATGTTTTGTCTAAGAAATTAAATCAATTGTTGTCCATGAACAAAATTGTTAATTCCTCTTCTGCGCAAGATGTATGTTCAATTTGTGCTAGTCCCATGCATGCTTCTTTTGAGTGTCCTTCTGCTGGTCCATCTAATGTTGTAAACGAACAATTGAATGCTGCCCAAGGATTTCCTCCAACTAACAATCCTTACTCGAACACTTATAATCATGGTTGGAAGAGTCATTCTAACTTTTCTCGGAGGTCTTAATATGTGGAGAACCTGTAAGCCCAGTCTAGTAGACCTACGCCTCATAGTTTTCATAACCAAAGGTATGCCATCCACCACCTCCGCCAACTCCATCTATGAGCTTAGAATTAGATAAGGGAGTCTCTCGCCTTAGTACCCTCACTTCTGCTGTCCAAAATATGAATACTAAGGTCCAAGTAATTGAGTCTAAAATGCAAATGGTAGATTCATAATCACAATCTATGGCTAAGTTAGAAACCCAACTGGGACAACTAGCCATAGCTATAAGTGAAAGAGAAGAAGGAAAACTTCCAAGCTACCCATAGAGAATCCTAAAACCCAACAATGTGAACAATTGAAAGATGTTATGGCTCTTAGGGGTGGAAAGAAAGTAGATAACAAAGTGAGTGAGAAAAAACATGATAAAAACGAAAGACCTAAGACCAATGAGACTGACTGTGAAATTGAGAGTGATTCACCCCCACCCGCTAATGTGTCTGACCCAGTTGGGATATAAAAGCCAAGGGTCCCTTACCCTCAAGCTTTGGATGCTCCCTTCCCTTCTAGGAAAGATAATCAGAGGGAAGTCATCCTAGAGACCTTTAAGCAAGTTAACGTCACTCTTCCCCCTTTTGGAAGCAATAAAACAAATCCTTGCTTATGCATAATTCCTTAAAGACATGTGTAGTTTTAAAAGAAAATCTAAAGATGAAAAGGCTCAAAAGGCTTTTCTGAGTGAACAAATGAGCTCTATTTTGAAATTTGGTACTCCTCCTAAGTTGAAAGATCCTGGTGTTCCCACTATTTTATGCTTTATTGGTAATCATAAAATTGAAAGAGCACTTTTGAATTTAGGTTCTGGTGTTAATTTGATACCATACTCTGTTTACTTAAAGCTAGGGTTGGGTGAATTGAAACCGTCCAACTGTACCCTTCAGCTTGCTGGTAGGTTAGTAAGGACTCCAGGGGGCAAATAGATGATGTCTTGATTCAAATTGATAAAGGTCTTTTTCCTGTTGACTTTGTGGTGTTGGATATGGACCCTAGTCATACCTCTAAGCAAATCCCTGTTATTTTAGGACATCCCTTCCTAGCTATAGCTAATGCCACTATTAACTGTAGGTCGGGAGTAATGGATGTCTCAGTTATGAATATAAGGGTTAGGTTTTAACATTTTTAAGGCTTCTTCTCAACTTGTGCTTGAAGATGAATCTGAATGTTTCTTTATTGATTTGATTGATAAAATAATTGAAAAGGCCCTACCTACTCTTCTGAACAAAGATCACTTGGGAACATGTCTTTCCCATGGGTATTTGGGGTTATTCAACTTAGGAAGCACAATAAGTGAGTTGGATTCTAATCTTGACTCTACACCTCATCTTGAGTCTTCCTCTTTGGTATCTAATTATGAACCTCTTCCCCATTTGGCTAGTTCTCCTATACCACCTTCTATTGCCTTCCCACCTAAACATGAGTTGAAACTTCTTCCTGACTCACTCAAGTATGTGTTGTTAGGACCCAAAGAGACCCTACTTATCATTATCTCTTCTCTCTTATCTTGTGATCAAATTATGTCAATAGATCCTGCACGCAGATTTCATGCGAGTGAACTAGAAAGGTCTGATGTTTGTTTTGCAGGTATGCTTCAAGTGAAACACTTATTTATGGACCTTGATAGCAGATGCTCAAGGTACATGACTGGTGATGCAATAATGCTTTCAAAACTTGATGAATCAAATCAAGGCAAGCTTATATTTAGAAGTCTTAGAGGTAGTATGTATGTGTATGTTATTGTTGATGATTATCCAAGATTCATCTGGGTGTTCTTCTTGAACGATCAAACATGTACTTTGAAGTACTTTTCAAGTATTGTAGACATGTGCATAATACTTAAGGACTGCTAGTTCAAGTCATGAAAAGTGGTCATGAAACTAAGTTCAAAAGAGAATTTAATGAACTCTATCACAACTAGAAACTGTAGTTTTAACGACCACTTTTTAACGACCAAACATAAAAGTTATCGTTAAATATTATTAGTAATGACAAAAGTGTTTTTTTGTTGTTAATTTCCTCAAAAAATCATTATTAGACAACGAACAAAAAAGTTGGTCGTTACTTTTGTTATAATGTTCGTCGCTATTGTCAATGGAGGGAATGTACAAAAATTGAGGAAAGTTAAAAATGAAAACTGGAAAATTAACTATTTCCCTCCTAAGTTAAGATTATTAGGGGCAAAATTTAGGTTCATATAACTGTAAAATCAAAATCTTGCTACAAAAGTTAAAATCAAATTACACCATGTGCAGCGTGCGTGACTTTTAATTTCATAATAGTAAGGCTGTAAGAGCACTAGCAGCGGTGCCTCCCGTGGAAACATGTGGGGCCCGCGTGTGACATGCATGGTAAGGGAAAGCTGGCAGCAGGAGGGAAATGCGTGGGGCACGCGGGAAGCCTTGCCCAAGCGTTCATTCCCCCATTTCTCTCCTTTTTGTCTTTTTGTGATTTTTTTATTTTTTGTTTTTGTTTTTTTAGTTAATTTATAATTTTTAAATAATTTAAAAAATAGGTGGTGTGTTATGAGATGAGTCCATGATAAATATTTTTATTGGATGATTAAAATTGAGTTCCATAGGTTGGAGAAGTGATGAAATACAAATTTTAAAATTGTGAAACTTTTACTAATGTGACAGACCAGAGTTTCAAAATCTGGAACTCCATTGGAAATGATCTAACCGAGCCCTGGAGTTGCTTCGTTCTGCTGTAGCCAGCGAATAGCAATTAGTGGCTCCTTAAAATTCTTCGTTCTGTTGAAAATACAGAACAACCAGAACTCCTCACGTCTTGCTTAACCCAGAAATCCTCAAACCCTCTCAATTGATTCCTCCTCTTTCCGTCAGCATCTCCACCTTCTTTCAGAGCCCAGAAAGCGAGTCACCTTGTTCTTCGTATTGCAGATTGATTATTCTGCTGGGGGGCTGCCAAGTTCACGAGTTCTTTGTGTGTCTTCAATCATCTTGGTGAGTTTTTCCTCGTATGGATTATAGTCAAATTTTGATTATGGGATTATGAACTTTGAACTGAATTTCTTTTTCTTCGTGTCGCATATTGGTTTGGTTCATTGTTAGTCAATCAATTTGTGAGTCCTTCCTAAATTGGTGATTTCCATTGCTCCTGAAAATATGTCTATTAACTGATTCTAGATAAACTTTTGGGCTTTCCATATCATTCTGGATTCTCCTTTATTATTCGTTGGTTGTTCTACTGCTTCTTCTTAAACTGCTATGTCAAAAGAAGCGATTTGATTCATTGTCATGGTGCTAAAGCGTTAGGACAAGGATAGTGCATTCTACCTGTTCGACAAAATGCCTAAGTTAGCAACATGAGAATTATTTAACATTTTTTGCTTTGGTTTTACATTATGAGGTTTATAAATCATTTTCTCCTTCTATATTGTAGAAGTATTGTTCATTGTATATTAAGAATGGTATAATTCATTTATCTAGGCATCTAGTTGTTTCAAATCTACAAATTACCATATTATAGTTGTTTCTTAAAACAAGTCTGGAACTCGAATGCATCAGCCCTCGGCTTCTTGCTTCCATTCGCTTCACACCAAAACCCTAGCCTGCTAACTGCCTCCCAAATTTCAAATTTCATTCCACCAATTTCTTCTTCATTGCATCAGGTGCGTTCTGGATTGCCTTCTTCTTGCTCTTAATTTGTAATTCATGTGATAATGTTGAGTAATTTACATTGAAATTTAGTGACTCATGGAGGATCTTTTTTCAACGCCATGGTTAAGTGATTTCTTGCTTTTCTGTGGAAAATGAACAGCAATTTCACCAAGGTGCCCACTCGCAGGTTTGGATTGTTACTGGAGACGTTCCTAGGATACATTTTCCCGAGTTGATTAGAAGGTAGATAACAGAAAAGGGTATTTCTTTGACTATTGAAGAATGACGAATGGTAGGGATGCAAAATGATAAGATTTTGATGACTTCTCTTATATTTGACTTGGCTCTGACCAGCTTGTTTACTACTTATTATGAGGACATTTCCTTATGAATCTTTTTCCCCGTATCAAAAAAGTGAGAACGTGTTGTGTTTTGGTGTTCCTTTGTTGCTTTAGTAGGAGCTGGTCGTTGGATGGATTGATTTATAGTTCTATCTGTATTTATTAGGCGTTACATTTATGGTTCACCGACAACAATGAATATTGTGCCATTTTTATCTTCTCAGTATTGCTGTCAATTCAGAGACAGGAGAAGAAGTTGCAATCAAGAAGGTCAGCAAAGCATTTGATAACAGAATAGATGCCAAAAGAACACTCCGTGAAATCAAGCTTCTTCAACACATGAATCATGACAATGTAAGTTCAGAATATGTTGTGCTGGTAATTTTTTATCTCAGATGGTTGTATGAGAACTGTATCTGTGATTACAGCATTCTGTTCTCCACAAAGATTGTGTTTTTCCGCATTGGTACTTGATTGTTCCCTTGTCTGGTTTCCCCCCCCCCCCCCCCGATAAATAGCATTGTGCATGGTATAGAGGCATTGCAATTACCAATTTTGAGCTCCTTATCCGGTGACCTTCACTTCAGAATTTAAAAGCTGTCAAATTAGCTGAGTATATCCCTAACCATCCCATTAAGTAGAAAGCTTATCCAAAATTGACATCCCTACCAATCCTATGACAGGATAGGGTTCTACTCCTCTGAACTTGTACACTTCGTTTTTGTAAAAGCATGTGTCAGTGAACCTCGATTTCATCACCTTAGTTTCTAGGGTGATGCAATCTCTTGTGTTTATTGTGTAGTGTATCTCTGTGCCACAAGTCAAAGTGCAGGGGATGTGCCTCATGTGCCTTATTAATAACTGTAGCAAGAGTGGGAGAGATGACACATTGCCTCATCAAAAGCTTTAAATTTTGCTCAAATTGATACTTAACCAAGGCAAATAGTGCAATTTTTGAGGGAACACCATCAAAGAATTGCATGAAATTTGTTCAAATGAAACTCAAAATTGAAGATCTCCATTAAGTTAAAACCTCACTCGTGAATTGCAAATAATAAAGCAAATAGAGGAGCTTAGCATCCAGCCTAAGAAGATGGCTTCATCAAATTTTTTGGTTATTCATGTGGATTTTTGAATTTTCTGCTAGGCATGTATAATTTCAATTGCTTATATTGTTTTCTACAGTCCCACTTTTTTTTTTAATTACAAATTCTTTCAGATCCCTAAGGATACCTATAGATTCGAAGTCCTAATCTAATTTTCTACAGAACTCTACCTATTTGAGATGGAACAAAAGCAAAGTTCCAGACGAGTCAAACATGGCCTTAGAGTACTAAACATATAAAAATGAAGTATAAGCATTTTGGCAAAAAATATGGAGCCCACATTCATGGTCTGTGGACCATTGTCTTGCGCTCTGTGCCTCAGCTTTTGGGACACCTTGCACCTTTTAAAAGTAAGCATATAACTGAAATAATTGCATTGCTTAAAACCATCAGTGTAGGGCTCTGAGCTCCCTGTCTCTGTGTTTTCAAATCGAGAATTCTTTGCAGATGAAGAGATAGAGCTTTTAATTTCCAAAAAGGCTCAAGTGTTTTGGTGCAGGGTTTAACTACTTTTTTCCCTAGTGTTTAACAAAACTGAGTTCAAAGTTAATCTATTATGCACGCAGGTTTTAGCACTTCGAGATGTAATATGGCCTCCGCAGAAAGAGAACTTCACTGATGTATATATTGTGTACGAATTGATGGATACTGATCTTCACCAAATAATAAGATCCAACGAGCCTCTAACAGATGATCATTGTCGGGTACGAAGACAGTTAATCGTTTGCATGTTCTTCACATCTGTAATGCAAATAATGTAACTCTCTTAAGCGCTTTAACCATTGTTGACACATTCTGTTGTTTTGGTGTTAGAATATGAGACTAGCTTCGCTTACTTACCGGTTATATGGCTGAGTATGTTGTCAGACGATGGTATCGGGCACCTGAATTGCTTTTAAATTGCTCGGAGTACACTGCTACAATTGATATTTGGTCTGTTGGATGCATACTTGGAGAAATCATGACTAGGGAACCCCTTTTCCCTGGGAAGGATTATGTTCATCAACTGAGACTGATTACTAAGGTAGGTTCTTATGTGGAAAAACCTGATAGTTACAAGTCTTGGGATTTTGTGTATGTTATAAATCTTTATGAGAATGCAGAGCTGATATGTGTCTCATTACCTCCTAGCTCATTTTTGTCTTTGTTCCACATATTCTGATAGCAGGGAGTTGGGAAGTATAATTGTCACTATCAGCTTTTCGTAACCTTGGAAAATGTTGTTACGAAGTTGACAATTACACAAATAGCCTGGGAGCCATAGTTGGGTTAGCAATTAGACTACTTGTATTGGATGTTACATTTGTCGCCCTGATAAAGTAGAAGCATGACACCTACTTTTCTATTTGCTCCCTATTATAGGTAATTTCACTGTTAGTATATTTATATGCATAAGATTTTGATTTTCCCCATTGGCTTCTGCATAGTTAATGAGGCACTATGCCATCCATACTTGGCCCCACTTCACGACATAAATGAAGAGCCCATTTGCCCGCATCTGTTCAGCTTTGATTTTCAGCAGCCATCGTTCACAGAGCAGGATATCAAGGAGCTCATTTGGAGGGAGTCTGTGAGATACACAACCCAAATGCCCCCTTTGCTTAACTCTCACCAGAAGTTGCTCTTTTGCTGCAAAGCAGTTATCAGTTCCCGTTTTCATTCTCAGAAAAAGGGTTGAGAGCATGTATCAGAGTTTTTATAAAACCGTCCCTTTGCCAAAACGTCTAAATATGCCTCCTCCATTGATGTGTATATTGGCAATGTCAATTACAGAGGGGCTTTAAAGCGGGCATGTGTTGTATTGCCAACTTTCTGTTTTTGTAATCTCTCTCTTTATGAATAAAGGTCTAATACTTTCTTGTTTTTTTAATCAATACATGAAGATGCTGGATCCTCATTACAAGTTCTAGTGTTGTTCCACTATTTGGCTACAAGATGCAAGATCATTAGTTTTCCCCTTTGTTTTTAGCCAACTTTTCATGTATTTAGACATCAAATTTAAGAACAAATGTAACTCATCTAGTTTCTTGAATTGTTTCTGGAGTTAAGACAAGTATCATATATATAGTTTTGTGCTATAGTAAATATTTACAAACTAATTGTGTTTCATTCAATAGATATACAAAATTGGTATTTCTAGTATTTTCTTTAGCTACGTAATCCTTTTTACCATTATGGTGATTATATAGCTGGAACTAGCTCCACAAAATTATTAACAACACAACTAATTGGTCGTTATCATCAGGTGCTTGCGATTTCCAACGACAAAGTATTTTGTCATTAGTCTTTATTGAAACAACGACGACTGAGCAAAGTTATCATTACTGATAACATTATAAATTTTTTTATGTCTAATTTCATAAATAAACGATGAATAATATGGTTGTCATTATTATTTTGTCATCGTTAATTAACTTATAACGACAATGTCTCTTTTCGTTGTTATTAGAATAACGATGAAAATTTTCAAGTCGTCCTTTAAACTATTAATGACAGACGACAACCAACATTTTTTTTTGTCGTTAAAGCTTTTGACGATGGAAAATTATGCTTTTAACGACAAATTTTTTCGTCGTTAGAAGCCTCTTTTCTTGTAGTGAGAGAGAGTTGATTCATGTCTTAACTGAACATAAGGGTGCAATTAGGTGGTTGGTTGCTGATTTGAAAGGGATTACTCCTACTATTTGCATGCATAAAATTCACTTAGAAGACGATGTTAAACTTGTTAGGCAAATGCAACAAAGATTGAACCCCCCATATGAAAGAGGTTGTCCATGAAGAGGTAGTAAAACTTTTGGATGCATGTATTATCTATCCTATTTAGTCAATGGGTCAGTCCAGTCCAAGTGGTCTCTAAGAAATCTGTCATAACTGTGGTGCAAAATAATGATGGTGAAATAGTTCCTACTAGATAGATCGCGGGTTGGAGGGTGTGCATTGATTACATAAAGCTGATTCTGTCACTAGAATGGACCATTTCCCCCTTGCCTTCATTAATCAAATTCTGAAAAAATTAGCTGGACAAAGTCTTTACTATTTCTTAAATGGGTATTCTGGTTACAATCAAACACCTACCTATCCTGAGGACCAAGAGAAAATCACCTTTAAAAGTCTTTTAGGTACATTCGCCTACAGGAGGATGCCCTTTGGGTTGTGTAATGCACCTTCACATTCCAAAGATGCATGATGGTCATATTTTCTTATTACATTGATAGGTTCATGGAGGTGCTTATGGATGATTTCTCTGTTTTTGGTTTGTCATTTGATGAATGTCTTACTAATTTATCCACCGTGCTGAAAAGATGTGAAGAAGTAAATCTTGTCTTGGGTTGGGAAAAGAGTCATTTTATGGTACAAGAAGGGATTGTATTGGATCATAGAGTGTTTGAGAAGGGAACTGAGGTTGACAAAGTCAAGATTGATATGTTCTATAATTTTCCTGTCCCACTTCTGTGAAGCAGGTTAGATCTTTCCATGGCCATGTTGGATTTTATAGGAGATTTATTAAGGACTTTAGCAAAGTGGCTTGCCTACTTACTAACCTTCTTTCTAAATATACTCCTTTTGAATTTGATCAGCCTCATGTGGAGGCTTTTGAAAAGCTTCAATCTTTGTTTGTGTCAGCCCTTATTGTGCAACCCCCTAATTTCTCTTAGCCTTTTGAGATTATGTGCGATGCATCCTATTTCATTATCGGGGCTGTTTTGGGTCAAAGGGTGGGTAAAATTTCTTATGTCATTTACTATGCTAGTAGAACTCTAACTGATACTCAAAACAATTATTCTACCACTGAAAAAGACTTGCTAGCTGTAGTTTTTGCACTTGGTAAATTTCGTTCATACCTTTTGTGTTCAAACGTAATTGTATTTACTGACCATGATGCATTAAGACACTTATTGGCAAAGAATGGCACCAAACCTAGACTCATTAAGTGGATTTTGTTGCTACAAGAATTTGACCTTGAGATTAAAGATAAGAAGGGTTCTGAAAATTTGGTTGCAGACCATTTATCTAGGATCTTTGCTAAGTACACTAATGACTCAGCGGGATTTTCTGACCATTTTTCTAATGAGCAACTGTTTGCTATGTCACATACCCCTCTCCTTTGGTTTGCTCATTTTGTGAACTACCTTGCCTCCTTGCCACTGGTAAGATTCTTTCCCATTGGCTCAAACAAGAGAAAGATAGGTTCTTCTCACAAGTAAGACATTACTATTGGGAAGATCCCTTCCTTTTTAAAAATTGTCTAGACCAAGTGGCTTGCAGATGTGTCCCTGAGAGTGAAATTTATAACATCTTGACCTTTTATCACTCTTATGCTTGTGGTGATCACTTTGGATGATGTAGGACAGTTGCTTAAGTGCTACAAAGTGGGTTTTTCTGGCCCACTCTGTTTAGAGATGCTCACCATTTCTGTCTTAATTGTGAGTGCTGTCAACGCACAGCTGCCCTGTCCCGTCATGATATGATGCCCCTTTCCCCTATTCTGATTGTTGAAATATTTGATGTGTGAGGCATTGATTTCATGGGTCCATTTACCCCATCTTTTGGCTTTGTTTACATAATTGTTGTTGTTGTTGATTATGTATCAAAGTGGGTGAAGGCTCTAGCTAGTAGGACCAATGACCACAAGGTTATGGTCAAGTTTGTGAAAGAGTACATCTTCTGTCGATATGGGGCCCTGAGAGCTCTTATTAGTGATGGGGGTAGCCATTTTTGTCACAGATCGTTCAAGGCTTTGCTTAGAAAATATTCTGTGACTCATAAAATACCTACTCCCTATCACCCTCAGACTAGCGGTCAAGTTGGCATGTCTAATCGAGAGATTAAGTCTATCCTTGAGAAAATGGTTCAACCTGATAGAAAAGACTGGTCTTTGAGATTGAATGATGCTCTGTAGGCCTATCGTACTGCATACAAGACCCCTATAGGGATGTCTCCTTTCCAACTCATTTTTGATAAGCCCTGTCACTTGCTAGTGGAGTTAGAACGCCGCACTTTTTGGGCTATTAAAACCTTTAATTTTGATGTGAAACAACTGGGTTCTAATCGTAGGCTTTAACTAAATGAATTGGATGAATTACGCAGCAAAGCCTATGAAATGCAAAGATTTATAAAGCCAAAACCAAAGCTTTTCATGACAAGAAGATTTCTAGAAAATCTTTTGAACCTAATCAGAAGGTCTGACTTTTTAATTATAAGTTCAAGCTATTTCCTAGCAAGTTGAGATCTATATGGTATGGTCCCTTTGTAGTCCAACAAGTGCTTTCTCCTGGAGCGGTCCACATTTTGGACCCCCAGGATGGTCGTATTCTTACTGTCAATGGTAAACGTCTGAAACCTATTGTGATAATGAAATTGAGCCTGGTTTTATTGAATCCATCAATCTAGTAGACCCAGCCTATTGAGATTAATGGATTGAACCTTGTTTGGCTAAAGACATTAAAATCAACGCTTATTGAGTTATTGGGAGGCAACCCAATCTTTTTAGGTAAATTTCAGTCATTCTATTGTATTTTATTTTATTTCTTTCCATTTTATTAAAGGTCTATTTATGTCCTAGATGTGGCACTTCACTTGGCTTTGACTTTTGTCGTTGCTAGCACCAAAAAATACCATATTTGTGCAATGCCATTATACCCAATTTATGCTAAAAATAATTGTTATTTTTAGATTTTTATTTGATTTTATTTGATTTTGTAGGTGTTGAATAAATTGGAAAAAGCAAGGCGAAAACACAAAAATAAAAGGAAACTACCCAAACCCCAGCCCTGGCATGTGCCCAGCACGTGACTTCATTACCCTTCCCCCTTAATTCACTCTCTCTTCTCTCAGTTCAACAGAACCCCAAAAACCCGACATCCTTACCATCTTCATCCTCTCTCTTTCTCTCTCTCTCTTTTAACACTCCAGCCACCACACCATCATCATCTTCACACCAACATCCTCACCCACCAGCCTATCACATACAACGCCAGTCGCACAACACGCCAGAACACCATCATCACGATCGTCCACGGCATCTGCGAATGAAGGGCTGAGATTGAAGATCATGTGAGCATAAATTGAAGAGGCAGCGGCAATTAGGTATAAATCTAGCGTCTAATTTATGTTTTTAGGTTCAATTTAGGGTTTAGATTCAATGTTTTCAGCTTAAATTAGATTTTAGATTTTAGGGTTTAATTTCATATTTTTGTTCATCTTCGAATCTCTTTGTCCGATTTCAATTTCTGGATTCGATTCTTAATTGGGCGCTTGTTGTAATTAATTTTGATGTTGTTAGTTTGAGTCGAGTATTTGATAGTAGCATTGAATTCTGGGTTGATGTTGTTGTTTCGGGGCTAGGGTGCCCTGTCTCGATCCTCTGCTCCACGTCACTAATATCATCGTCTCATGGTCACAAATTCTGGGTTTGATTTCTGTTTTTCTTCTCTCGTAATGCTCTTGTTGAATGCTGTTGATATATCTGAAATCCCCTTCACCTGTTTTGCTAAATGTTCAATTATGTTTGATGTGTTTGGAACCTCCATTAATGGAGGTAACCATGGTTGTTCTGATTTCTGATCTCCAGGTTTCGAATTATTTAAATTCGGTTTTGTTCTGTATGCTCTGATTTGCCTTGACTCGAATTCCCCCCACCCTTGCCCTGCCTGCCTTCTCCATTATTTTTGTTTTCTCTGTTTGTCTTTATTTGCTCATTTATCTGCTTTGTAGCTCTCATTGAGGTTCTGTTAAGTGTTGGAATGATTCTCATTTGATTGGAGAGTTGATATTATTGGACATTGGATTTACGAGAGGCGATGGTAGGGAAACTTTAGATTTAGACTCATTGATAATATATAGTTTTAGTTGTTTATTATTTAATTAGTTTAGATTGATACTAAATTACTTTACTTTCATACTTAGTGACCTTAATCTCTTCCATCATCCATGTGGAGACGACCCTCAAGTACTATGAATGTCGTATACTTGCGGCATTTATTTTTCACTCAAAATTATCACACAAGTTTTTATCGCCGTTGTCGAGGACAACGACATGAGATTAGGTTGTATTTTCTTTTTCTTAGCTACTTTTCTCACCAGTTGTATATATTGTCTTACTTTTTTTATTTCATTATTAGCCGTAATTAGTTTAGTTGATTTCTTGAAAATTCCCAAAATCTAAAAAAATTTAAAAATTTAAAATTTGAAAAAAAAAACTTGAAAAAATTAAAAACCGCTGAAAATTGAAAAACTTTAAAAGCTTCAAAAACAAATGGCAAGTTTCTATTTTCCTCAATTTGATTATGAAATTTTTTGGCGATATTTGAGTAGATTGAATGAATTTCGTGCTCAATGTGTTGATCGTTATTTTGAGAAATGGGAAATTTGCCCAGTGATCTTTGAGGGTCTTAACGATGAATATAGGGGTTATGTTGAGACTATGTACCCTGGGGGTTTGGATTAATTGTTCACTAACACTCCTAATGAGATTTGAAATTTCTTTGAGTATTTGGCTCATGATACGTGGGAGTATGACAATGCTAGAGAGAATTTTAGTCACCCCTCTCCCAACCCTTATATGATGCATGCTACATCTTTAGATGAGAGTCATTTTGGTGGTATATCTTATGTGCACTCTCATGCTCCATGTACTCCTATTTTATGTGATTATTGTGATTCCTTTTACCATGACGTTGACACTTGTCCATTGCTTGGTAGACCACACATATTAGAGGCACTGGATGCCTTTAATAGGGAGATTTACTTGCAAAGATTACTCAAGGCTCACATTAGGTCTTGTGAGGACTTTGACGTTAAGAGTGAGGCATTGATTCCTTTAAGGCATGATTTGTATGATGAGACACCTTTTGATGACCTTGAAGTTTCGAGTGGTCCCTTGTCTCCTTTAGGACTTGCTCCCCCATAGAGTTTAGCATAGTTAGTGATAACCCCGAGGGTAGTCTGATTGTTCATGACTCGTCTCTTCCTTTAGCTCCCTTAGGAGAGCTCGAGGAGGAAGATGATTTTGAGACTAATGCTAGCTTTGATGATCAGTATGGCGTATCAGTTGAGTCAAAGGATATTTTTTTTAGGAGCATTCTTTTGATGAGCCTTCCATTGAGGAGTTTAGTGAGGTTTCACCTCACATGGAGCTTATTGATTCCATTTTTGATGAGTCTACCCTCGACTTAGCTCCCACCCCTCCCATTTTACCCATTTCTTCTCCCCTCCCCATTTTTCTTCCTTCTTTAGCCCTCCCAAGTCTACTTTTGTAGAGTTTGATACTTTTTGTGCTTAGTAGTCATTGTTTAGATCGGACTCTTGATGATAGTGACTTAGATGGACCCGAGGATCACTTTGAGGTGAAGGACTTGATTTTAGGCCGTCCTATGAGCTTTGATTTTCATATTTCATTTGGTTGACCTTGTTGTGGTCCTCTCTCCTCCCCTGTTAGAGATGTTGGACTTCCTTTTGGTCATTCAGATCACTTTCAATGGTCTTTGCATTCATATAATCATATTATTGTTAGACCATTGACTTATGTGTCTAATTTTGCTTATAGACATCTCTCTTTTAAGTGGGCTGAGAGCTTTGATAAGCTCAAGAGAGGATTGACTTGCATTGTATTTATGCACTTTATTTGGGCTCCACCCCTTATTTCTAACTGCTTTCATTTTTGTGAGGATTGTGCCTGGATGTTTGATAAGCTGGTTTGAGCTTTGGTCAGTTTTGATATGAGTAGCAGCTTATGAGTTGTGATGGAGTGGCTGATGCTCCATGATCCTCCTTCATACCATCTAAGCGAGGCATTTAGTTTGGGTACAATCAATACCCAACCTGGTATGATCGCTCCACCCCTTCCCTACTCTTGTTTTTCGTTTCTTTCTTTCTTTTTGTATGTAATTGTGGATATTTAGGACTTTGATTGTATGGGTAATTGATCTTAAAGAGAAATTCGTGATTTGTTGAGCCATGTTGGCTATGATCTCCCTTAATCATATTTTGTTTTGTGAATACTTGTTAGTTGCGGATATCTAGGATTGTGAATAGTTGTGAATATCTAAGATTGTTTTTATGTTTTAGTTTGTTTTGTTTCCTTGGTTTTATGAGTTTTTTATTTTCTTTGGTTTTGTTTTTGTTCAATATTTTATTTTTATTTTCTTTTTGGTGTTTTAGTGGTTTTGTTTTCGTCTTGTATTTTGTTTTTCTTTTCTTTTGATTCTTGTTTTGTTTTAGGTTTCTTTTGGTTTAGTTTGGTATTTAGTAGGTTCTTGGTCTTGTCTTGCTTTTATTTTGATGATTTTGTGTTTTTTTGGTCTTTATTTGTTTGGTTTTGTTTGGTTTTGGTTTTGGTTTTGGTTTTTGTTTTGCTTTCTTTTGTTATGTTGGTTTTTGGTTTTTGTGATTATGTGTGTTTGGTTTTGTTTTGGTTTTAGTCTTGATTTTGATTTTGCTTATTTTGTTTTTTGATTTTGTTTTTGATTTTTGGTGGTATCCTAATTTGTATATACCTGTGCAGTTGTGTTGGTTTTACAGTTGTATAACTTATGTGGTTGCTTTTTGGTGCCTTAGTTCCCACAATGAGGGCATTATGGACTTTTGGTGTGGGGGGTGAAGCGCCCATTTGTACATATTTTCTAAAAATCTTTCAAAAAGATTTTTGTTTTTCTTTTGGAATTTGTGTGCTTTCTTGGGCGATTGTGATCCCCTGTGCTAGGTTACTAAGTTATATGTAAATAGAGTTTGCATGATGAGATGTTTAGTAGAGGATGTATATTTGATTTTTCATAATAACCCGGTCTCATGTGTGTGATTCTGTTGTACCTTGCTCACTTTATCGTCAATTTTTAGGGTCTTGTTGTTAAGTTGGCAAGTGAACTTTTTGTTCGTCAATGTTGCATTTTAAGCTCTTGAAAGATGGGGGGGGGGGGAAAGAGAAAAGAAAAAAAGGGAAAAAAAGTCTAAAAGGTAAATAAAAACCCAGGCACTAATGTTTATGGCACCTATGTTTATTTCATATCTTTAATTGACTTGAATATGCGCTATCTTACTTGATTTTATATCTATTTGGGGAATGAAATAAGTGTTTTGCACAATTGAATAAAACTCCTTTCTATGAAAGGCCTGAATATTTGTAAGCCAAGTGGTTTAGGTGTTTGCATTATTATTCTTGAAAAGGGGGGGGGAGGGGCAAGAGAAAAGTGGATCAAATAAGGCAATTAGGCAAGGAAATGAGAATTGTGTCAATGTTAGCAACTTGATTCATAAGGATTGATACACGTTAGCACATGCACCAAGGTGTATATATCATTGCATATTGTGTGTAGGGTGAAAAATGAGAGTCGGGATGCTTTCTTTTACTTGGATATCTTATGATTGTATATTTTATTTTTATATACTTTTGTGCTTGTTACTGGGGTGATGCAATTGCCTAAGTTAAGTACATAATTTCCCATTTGCTTGTATATATGTTCAAGTTTTGAAAAAGCAAAAAGATTTTCCTTTATTTTTGAAAAAGATTTTTGTTGGTGTTTTACTTGAAAACCCTCACGAGACCTTACTCGTCCACTTGGGAAACCGAGAGTTTTAAATGGCTTGATATATATGCTAAATGGAACTGTCATTCCTATGATAGTGAGTTAGGATCTGTTTCTTATTTTCCATTTCTTTCTAGGTAGTTTGGTTGTTTTACTCGAGGACGAGCAAAATCTTGGTGTGGGGATATTAGTTTGCACCAATAATACGATATTTGTACAATACCTTTATACCCAATTTATGCTCAAAATAATTGTTATTTTTAGATTTTTATTTGATTTTATTTGATTTTGTAGTTGTTGAGTAAATTGAAAAAAGTAAGGCAAAAACACATAAATAAAAGGAAAGTCTAACTTCTACCCAAACCCCAGCCCGGGCATGCGCACAGCATGTGACTGCGCTACCCCTTCCCCCTTAATTCACTCTCTATCTTCCCTCGGTTCAACAGAAGCCCAAAAACCGACATCTTCACCTTCTTCATCCCCCCTCTCTCTCTCTCTCACTCCTCTCTCTTTCTCTCTTCAAACACTCGAGCCACCACACCATCCTCATCTTCACACCACCATCCTCACCCAACAGCGCATCGCACGCATCGCCAGTCGCACAGCATTCCAGCACACCATCATCATGATCATCCACAGCATCTGTGAATGAAGGGTCGAGATTGAAGCACGTGTGAGCATAAATTGAAGAGGTAGCAACAATTAGGTATCAATATAGGGTTTAGTTTACATCTTTAGGCTCAATTGAGGGTTTAGATTCAAAGTTTTCAGCTTTGATTAGATTTTAGATTTTAGCGTTTAATTTTATGTTTTTGTTCATCTTCAAAGCTCTCTGTCTTATTTCAATTTCTAGATTCGGTTCTTAATTGGGCATTTTTTGTAATTAATTTTGATCTTGTTAGTTTGAGTCGAGCATTTCATAGTAGCTTTGAATTATGGGTTGATGTTATTGTTTCAGGGCTAGGGTGCCCTGTTTCGATCCTCTGGTCCACACCATCAATATCATCGTCCCATGGTTACAAATTCTGGGTTTGATTTCTATTATTCATCTCTCTTAATGTTCTTGTTTGAATGCTGCTAATATATTTGAAATCCTCCTCCCCTATTTTGCTAAATGTTCGGTTCTGTTTGATATGTTTTGAACCTCCATTAATGGAGGTAGCCATGGTTGTTCTGATTTCTAATCTTCGGGCTTTTAATTAGTTAAATTCGGTTTTGTTCTGTATTCTCTGATTTTCCTTGACTTGAATTCCCCTCACCCTTGCCCTGCCTACCTTCTCCATTAGTTCTGTTTTCTCTGTTTGTCTCTATTTGTTCATTTATCTATTTTGTAGCTCTCATTTAGGTTCTGTTAAGTGCTGGAATGATTCTCATTTGATTGGAGTTGATATTGTTGGACGCTGGATTTATGAGAGGCGGTGGTAGGGAAACTTTAGATTTCGACTCGTTTGTAATCTATAGTTTTAGTTGTTTATTATTTAATTAGTTTAGAATGATGCTAAATTAGTTTAATTTTATACTTAGTGACCTTAATCTCTTCCATCGTCCCTGTGGAGATGACCGTCAAGTACTACAACAAAAGTCGTACACTTGCGACATTTATTTTTCACTCAAAATTATCATATAGTGGTTAGTGATGGTTTCAAAGGCTCATTTGGAAATGGCTCCTTGGGTGTGAATGTGTGATTACAAGTGTTTTCCTCATGCTAGCAGTTTGTGTTGTTCTTTTCTCCACCTCTCTCTTTATAATTATTTTCTACATTGAGGACAACGTAAGGTTTAGGTGGGGGGGAGGCAAATAAAAATTTCTTTGAGGAAAATTGAATTTTTTTTTTTGAACTTGATGTTGGGAAGAGACTAGAAAGTTGATTATGTGTATTCAACACTTGGTTATGTTGATGTGATTCATGTAACCCATGCCAACTGGAGGATATTTTAGTTTTAACTAGTTAATGATCAAATGTTTTATTGTGTTCTTGTTAAACTGCATTTGATTTTGAGTATGAGATGAACCCCATTTTCAATAACATCATGATTATGAAATAAGTGTTGAGTTCCCCATTTGCCTTTCTAAATTGTTGATTGAGAAATAAATTAAATCAAATTAAGTTTCAATTTCGGCACCAATGTTCAAGTTCTATCTTTATTCATATCTTTAATTGCTTGAATATGTACTAACTATTTCTCCGGTGTCATCTTTATCCATATCTTATACACTCAAAATAAGAAACACATGGAATCAAGTGAGCTTTGAAAAAAAAAGATAAAAAAAGAAAACTAATAAATTGGTTTGGGATTAGGGACTTAATTTTAAGACACTTGTGATTTCTATGTGGGGCGAAGTCTTGTGCTTACAGTTTGTTGCATGTTTGACATTGAGTACTTAATTTGCTTTAGTCTTGGCATATTAACTTGCTTAAAATTGGAAATGTTTGATAATAGGTTTGCGGGTTAGTAGTGAGTTGATCTCTATGACTCAGCGGATACACATAGTTGGATACTCTAATTGTCTTCCTCAAATCTTGCTTTACTTGATGCAGTGAATACATGCATTCTTTGCTCAGGGACTAGCAAGGTTTTGTTGTGGGGGAATTGATAAATCATATTTTTATGAGTAATTTTTTGTCTCTATTTTATACCTTTTTTGAGTATTGTCGTATTTCAAGTAAAAATAATGCATAGTTTGTATTTGAGGGTAAAGAGCTAGATAAAGAAGAATTAAAGCATAAACTCGAAATTTCAAGCATGATGTGGCGGCCCAATCACATAGCATACCCAACCTCACGTTTCTCTCTTTGCCTTCATGATTCTAGTGGCCCAGCATGATTTTAGTTGCCCAAGTAAAATCAGCCATTGATTTAACATGTTGGACTTGATCTAATTAGAAGATGTGGATGATATTCAGCTACTATTTTGGGAATAAAACTAGTGGATTTGCATGAAAAGTGGAGAAGGAAAAGGAGCAAATTCCACTATGAATATAGAGGCAATAGGTATTAATTCATCATCAATCATTCATCCCATTTTTCTCATTAGAGAGTTGATCTTTGATTGTGCTATGCAAAATTATTTGAGTTGAGAGAATTAAAAGAAAATAAGCTATTTTGGCGATCTTTTCTCTTTTCTTTCATTTCATTTATAAGCCTAATTAGAGAGTTGATCTTTGATTTTGCAAAATTTTGTGTAACAAAACATCAAAGTTTGGTTGTAGGGATTGAAATATACCATTAATTGAAATATGACTATTCTAATTTCAATGGTATTTTCTCTATCTATAATTAGCTACGTTGTTTATCTAGGATTGAGATGGATCCTTGACTCATTTTGTTGATTTTTCTAATTTCAATTGGGGTTAATATTATTGTCTCTTTTTATTAATTTTGAGTTATTTAATTGCTTTTAAATCTATTACGCAATTTATTTCGATTGTTTATGCATGTTGTTTTACAATTGATTAACTTACTATTTCATTTATTCATATTAGACCTTGTTGGCTAATATAATAATAATGCAATCACATTTAAAATTTTGGTTATTGATTGATTAAACAATACTAGAAATTAGATGAATTAGGTCTAGATTGAATAATTCATGCTAACTACTAATTGAGTTTGTTTATTAATAATGACAATTCATTTTTTTTATGTTGGTCTTACGCTTGTAGCTTAAGAGTTTTGAAGAGATTAATTAAACCCCAATTGAATTTTGTAAGTTAATATTAAGAGTTTTGGTGAAATCGAAATCCTATTATTTCTCCAGATTAATATCCCTTTACTTATTGATTAATGTTTACTTCTCTCATATTCTCATTCTTTTCTTTCTATTATTATTGTTACTCTCCTCATCTTATTCTATTCTGTTAACTAATATAGAAAAGTAAAATTAAAAATTGCTATCGTTCTCCATGGGAAAGGACCCTGGAATACTTGCTGTGATACATTTACCTAGTGCACTTGCAAGTAAGTCGGGTTTTTAAAAATATGAAAATCTACACCAATGGGTGATACAATGACCTTTTATTAGATGCTGGTCTATTTAGAGTTGAGCAAAAAGCACCAAACCCTGCATGCTCCAACACCAGTCGAATTGAACTCCTCGAGGTCCTAGTTCCCTCATAAACTTCCTAGGGGCACCTGCACCCCTGATTAGATGATCCTGAAAAGTAAGAAATGAAAAACGTCATATTTATATTTGCACAGGAGTAAAACAAGAAGGAAGAGAAAAGACGAAGAATACTTACTACATTCATGGCAGCATGACTAGATGCATGGCGACCTGTACATAATAAAAGGTCATGCCCATCCCAAGCGTCAATATATCTTCATTCCCTCTCGATGAAGGAATCTTAAGGAAGTCGTTCCTCCCTACAAGGTGGATGATTTTGTTCTTACACTCCTAGGTTTTTGAATATAACTATAAGGTTCCCAATGAAGAAGGAGAAAATGCAAAGAGTTGATAGAAAATATGCACAGTCAAATACAAGGTAAGAAATTGGTGTGATTTATACAAAGCAAAGGGTGTTATTCATGGAAAAAGAAAGCAAGCCAAGGGAGATGGAAACTGGTAGGTTCCCACTTGGAGATACTTTACCACAATCCCAAGACAAATCACTCAAAATTTAGAGAAAGAAAGCAAAAGAAAGAGCCAAAACCAAGGGGGACCCGATCGGTATCTAGCAAGCAATAAGGAAGAAGAATCCAAAGCTCAAGCATCCAATTTGTATAGCAACAAAGAGGAAAAGAGAGAATTGATAGCATAGGGAGCCTGCTGGTACCACTCCCTTACATGCAATCATGGAAAGATCAATCAAAGAGGAAAAAATAAGAAAGAAAAGAAGAGGTAGTGATTAGAAGGCCCTAACAGTTCCCTCGAGAATCTCAAAAGAACAAAAAACAATAAGGAAAGGAGGAAGTAGTGGCATAGCGGACCCAGTCGCTTTCCAGGAAGAATCATGACCACAAACACTAACTTGACCATGCACCAAAGCAAGCTACAAATGGCAAAAAAGAAGAGAAAATGGAAAATAGGAATTGGCAAGGTTCTTTAGCATATGTCAAGGAAAAGAGCAATTACAAACTTGCTAATCTATCATGCACGAAAAGAAAAAGCAAAGAAATGATGGCATTGGGGTCCCGGGTTGGGTTCCAAAGCACTCAAATCATTCAAAGCATGAACTAGCTTTGATAATAATGTAGGAAAGTGTCGACCAAAAGACACTTGCAAGCCAATAAGGCAAAAGTCCTTAGAGAGTTCACAGAATTCAAAAATCCACTAGGTTGATGAAAGATTCGCTAATTTGGAAAAAGAATAAATCCAAAAAAATTCGATAGACCAGTGAAAGGCCCGCTAACCTGGCCAATTCACTAAACAGGAAAACCAACCGGGTTCCGTTGTTTTCAACACTCAAAGATCAAAACTGCCTAAATGGGATTAATTAGTCCACTCCAAAATTGATTAGTTTACTGTGTTTAATTAGTTAGACTACTAATTGAATTAGCACATCGGTTTAGATTAAGCTTATTGAGATTAGGAATAGGCCTCCTTTCCGTAAACTAATTCAAACTATTCCCTCAACCACTATAAAAAGGGAGTTGCGCCTAGGGGTTAGGAGCATCCAAAAAATTACCATCAATAAGGCATCAGTTCAGCGTCAATTAGTCTCCAAAATTTGGCGTTAGTGAGAGCATTGAGAAATCTCTTGAGACTTTCTAGTAAAGAGATACCAGAAGTCAGAGAGAGACAACATCTCGAGTGACCTATTGAGAGCATTGAATGTGATAATGGAATAATCGAAAATGTGTCACTTTGTTGGTCCCAGGTAAATCAAGTGGGGAAATCTCTGTTGCTCCCCTACTCTTCTACTTAATCTCTCTTTTGTGATTTTTGATTTCAAATCATCAAAGATGTCATCTTTAGGTAGTTCTCCACCTGCTGTAATTTTTTAGTTTATTTTGGCTTTGGTTAGACTAAAAGTGCACCTTTATTTATTATATAATATGATTCATACTCGTCTACTGCATAACCGTATGTAATTAAGATTTGATTTCCCATATTGAATAGGAGAGGTTGTCAGTAATGATGGACTGTGATGTGATGTATCACATCATGTCAACATACTATCAACCTCGAATCTGGATCCTCGGTACCAGACTAAGAATTCAAGATGGTCTCCGCTTTAGAGATTACTTGGGGGCCTTTGAAAAACCATTTTGAAGCGAAACCACTTGTCCCTTTTGGTGTCCCTCTGGTTGTCCCTATCAGTTTATAATTCGCTTCGAAAAGCAATTTTAGGTTTCTGAGTTTTTCCTAAAACTGCTAGTGACTATATTAATTGATTTTATTCCTTTCATCTTTTTACTTTCATTTTTTAATGTTAATTTTCAGGCATAAGGGTTTCGATATGAGATAGTATTGATAGTCTGGACTATGATCTGGGCCCAACACTGGCCAAGGAACTCAGTTGGGTTCCTAGATCAGGCAGTTAGTACTGCCTTAAACCAGAACAAGTTGTTGGCCCTGATTCTAACCCAGGAACCCAGCCGAGTTCCTGGATCATAATTTTAGTCCAACTTCCTTTACCAATTCCCATGGATTTTTCCCATTTTTGAATCCTGTAAACAAAACATTAACAACCAATTTTGAAAATAAAGGATATAAAAACCCAACGAGGGGACCGCAACCCAGGATAAGCTTCCCCAGGCGGCAGACCCTTACACTAAGGTCTTGCAAAGAGGGTTTTATTTGCCCACTTTGATGCTCATAGTTTTTGTCTCACTTGTGAGCATTGTCAGCGTACAGTATCCTTTCTTGTCATGATATGATGCCCATTTCCCCTATTATGAGTGTTGGGGTATTTAATGCGTGAGTTATTGATTTTATGGGTCTCTTTCCCTCTTCTTTTGGTTTTGTTTACATATTGGTTGTTGTTGATGATGTGTCAATGTGGGTGGAAGCTCTAGCTAATAGGACCAATGACCATAAGATTGTGGTCAAATTTGTGAAAGAATACATTTTCTATCAGTATGAGACCCCTAGAGCTCTCGTTGGTGATGGAGGTAGTCACTTCTGTCATCGATCTTTTGAGGCTTTGCTTAGGAAGTACTCTGTGACTCACAAAATAGCTACCCCTAATCACCCTCTGACTACTGGTCAAGTTGAGGTGTCCAATCATGAGATCAAGCCCATATTAGAGAAAATAGTTCGGCTTGATAGGAAGATGCTCTTTGTTATTGCATCATGCTCTGCTTACAAGACTCTGATAGGGTTTTCTCTTTTTCGACTTCTTTTTGATAAGCCTTGTCACTTGCTAGTTGAGCTAGAACACCGTGCTTTTTGGGCTATTAGAGCTTTTAATTTTGACATGAAACAAGCGGGTTCCAATTGTAGGCTTCAATTGAATGAGTTGGACGAATTTTGTAATTACGGCTATGAGAATGCTAAGATTTATAAAGGCAAAACCAAAGCTTTTCATAATAAAACAATTTCTCAGAGATCTTTTGAACCTAATGAGAAGGTTAGGATTTTTAACTCTAAGCCTAAACTGTTTCTTGGCAGGTTGAGATGCATATGGCATGGTCAGTTTATAGTCCAACAAGTGTTTCTATCTAGGGGGTCTAAATTTTAGATCCCCAAGATGTTCATGTTCTCACTGTTGGTAGTCACCATTTGAAACCTATTATGACCAATGAATTTAGCTTGGACTAATTGAGTCCATCAATCTAGTAAACCCAGTTTGAGTCTTTTGTTTTTGTTTTCCTTTTGTCCAACATTAACTTGTCTCTTAGAGTGCGGTGCTTCACTTGTTTTGGGCTATTGTGGCTAGTGATGGTTTTTGTAGGTACATTTGGAGTTGGCTCATTAGGCATGTTTAAGATACATTCCTTGTGTTATCAGGTTGTATGGATTATTTGTCTATCTTTTAATTTATTATTGTTTTCTACATTGAGGACAACATAAGATTTAGGTGCGGGGAGAAGCAAAATAAGAAATTTTGAAAAAAAAAAAAGAATTTTTGACATGTGAATTTTGTTTTCAGAATAGGTTGAGTGTTTTGATCATGCATATTCTAATCTTACTATGTTGGTGTGATTCATGTGACTCATGCCTATTAAAGATTATTTCTAATTTGATGGTTAAGATTTTTGGCAGTGCTGAAGTCACCATTTAGCTGATTTTAAGTTTTGAGATGCAACCCCATTTTTAAAATCATTATGAGTATAATAAGTATTGAGTTCCCCATTGACTTTTCAATTGATAAGTATAAAAAAAATTTGAATTACTTAAGTCTTGATTCCGATACCAATGTTCCAGTTCTATCTTTATTTATATCCTTAATTGCCTGAATATATACTGGATGTTTCTCTGGGTGTCATTTTTATCCATGTCTTTATCCATTCAGGTGAAGAAACACATTGAATCGAATAAACTTCAGAAAAAATTCTAGAAAAAAAGGAAAAAAAATCAATAAATTGATTTGGCATTGGAGACTTGATTTAAAGATATTCTTGTGATTTTTGTTATGTGGGATGAAGTCTTTTGCTTATGGTTTGCTATATAGTTGACATTGTGTGCTTACTTTGCTTAAGTCTTGGCCTACTAACTCGTTGAAATTGGAAATGTTTAATGATGAGTTGTGGGTTGGTAGTGAATTGATCTATGTGAATTAGAGTGTATATGTGCAGTAAGACTATTTGATTTTGTTCCTGGATCTCTTATCACTTCTAGGGTTAAATGACTATATGCATGATCATAATTTTTTACTCAAAGACTAGAAAAGTTTTAGTGTGGACGAGTTGATAAGTTGATACCTCACACTTTTATTTGTAAATTTACTCTCCATTTTACCTATGTTTTAGTCTTTGAAATATATTTTTAAGAGAGAATAATGCATCTTTTGTATGATTTTCAGGTGGCAATAGAATAGGTAAATTTAGGCATGAAATTGATCAATTTGACTCGTTTTTGTCAAAACTCCCATGTGTGTGGTGCTAAGAGACCTAGCTTGGCCCAGTTTGGACTAGTACCCCACCACACAAGCCCACTTCCAGCAGCTGCTCCTCACTCACTCTCCCTCACTCTAAATTTGGGCCTGTCCTTTAAGAAACTCTCATGACCAAGCAGCACCTCATGTGGCCAGGCTTGCTTGAGCATAGTCCCTTTCTCTCCTCAATTCCACACACGTGGCCCTATGTCTTTTGCAAGCCCAACAAGTTAGTGCCTCTGCCTCTCTCTCCTTTGTTGCTCGTATGGGCCAGTTCATTCTGCTTGTCTTCGGCTTAGTCTGCCCTCACCGTCTCGTCACACTTCCTCTCTCTCTCTAGCCATCTAGGCCTATTCAAGTTCCACTCCCAACAGCCCGTAGCTATGCCCAGTATGTTCCAACTCATTCTTTTTCCTTTCTTCCATGTGGGCCTTATCTGTTCCAGCCCGATTAATGCCTAGTAGCTAAGTTTTTTTTCTTCGGTGTAAGCTCAAGCTCCTAGTTAAACACAATTACTCAAGATGACTTTCTCTGCTAAAGACTAACCTTTTCTCATGCAAGTCAACAGTGTGACAACTATGTAGATGAAAATTGATTTTAGGCGGTCAAATTTTCACAATGAAATAGGGGCCAAGGGCTAATGCAACTCACTCATCCAAGCAGTCTTCCATTGTCTCATCTTCTATCTTTCATTTTTCTAGAGAGTCTTTGTAAGACAAAATCAATTGGCTTGAGGAGTTTAGAAGAAAATAAGCTTTGTTCGCTAGTTTTATTTTCTGTTCTTGCCTCATTTGTGCATTAAATTGGAGAGTTTACACTGAATTATATAATTTTGTGTAATTAAGTATCAAAATTTGGACATTGAAAGTGAAATATACCACTAAATTGAGAGTATGGCTAGACCTTCTTCAATGGTATTTTTACTAGCTATGAAGGCTAAATTACTCATCTAGGATTAGGGATGGATAATATCATTTTACTAATTTATTTGGGGTTATTTTTGTCCCTTGTATTGCATAATTTTGAGTTTTTATTTGATCCACCCTTTTTTCATATTATTACTGTTATATATTCATGTTGATTTTAATAGTTTAATTTGCTATCTCAATTACATATTAGACTTTGTAGGCTAATATGATATTGTGCAATTGTGATTATATACTACAAGAAAACAGTCAAATTTTGATGGATTTTTTGAAGGAAATTTGGATCTATTTTGATAGAAAATGATTGTTGCGATGGAATTTGTGGCAAAATTTGTGGTCGTCAAAACATTCATTGGTCGAAATTGACTTCTTTACTGACCCGTCAAAATTAGTGACGAGCTAATTTTGACGGTTTGACAGCCAATCAAAATTTGTGACGAACCGTATTTTTACAAATTGACAGTCCATCACAGAATATTTTGATAGCTTGTTTTTTTTTTTTAATAGCCTTTACATTGTCGGTGCACATTTTAATGGAAAATATTGCCTGTCAAAAGGAGGAGTTCTTGGTTTATGGTGCAATAAATTTTGATGGAAGTAGTGACAGACACGATCACAATTTCTAACAAACATTATTTCTTCCATCAAGATTGTGGATGATTCCCATCAAAATCTTTGTCACAATGAAATTTTCTAAAGTAAAAAAAAATCTAAAATGTTGCAATTTCAAATTTGAAATGTGAACATTTTAGATTTACAGATTCCCACCACAACATGAAATTCAATTTCTCTTTGTTGACAAAATTACAACAAACCAAAAATTTTAAAACAGTAAGGCCAAGAAAATCTCCTTTGTTGACATCTCACAAATTCAATTCAACATCCTAAGCTAGAATGACAAAATTAACGTTTTCGGCATTATAATTTAACAAACCCAACATTGCAGATTTATCTATTCCCATTTAAACTCTCTTTTCCTTCATTGGCATCTTCATCAAATCATAATTAAACATATAGTTGGACAAATCAAATAAATTATGTTTGGAACCTACAAATACATATGAAAAAATAAGTCAATTGTAGAACCCAAATAATAATAATAATAATAATAATAATAATAATAATAATAATAATAA